>OY776112.1:311164515-312364515 GCA_963675035.1 Allygus modestus
GCTACGTTGTCTCTTGTTACACGTTAATTAGCAGAATAAAATTAAATGTCAATTTTTAGAGCATCTCTTTATATTAATAGGCAAGCACAAAACTGACCCTCCTTTTTTAGCGAATTTCCCCTATAGGGAAGAAGCTATTACCGTAGTCAGCATGGTAAGACCTAGGCCCGGGACCATGATAACTTTTCGTTTTGAGGTCCCCAGACCCCAAAAACACCATTCGTTCGAAACTGTATATATATATATAATTATATATATATATATATAATATATATGTGTGTGTGTCCGTGAGCACGATAACTCTCGTAAAAATTATCCGATTTTGATTAAATTTGATATAAACGTGTAAAGCAACATTTATGACTAATCTCGAAAACCAGCCAGATCGCTCTATCCGAAGGGGTATTTTGGGGGGATTTTGTACCCCAAAAATGGGTTTTTCGAATTTGTTACAAATAATTTTTGGAAATAGTCAAATTTTAGTTTTCCCCATTGAATTCAGCTTAAAAAAACACACAATTTGGTATTTTGATCATTTCTCTAAGTTAATTGGTTACCGAGATATTGAAAGTTCTAAACACAGTACGTTGTCTATTGTTATTCTTATGGAGGATAAGACAAATTTTATATCTTGCTTATTTATGAAAATATACTGACGAAACTTGGTATACGGCTTCATCTGGTTGTGGACAATTGATATTTGCTCAAAAAAATTTTTTTTACCAAAGGCTCCCGTAGCAGCAAACCTGCGTACTCAGCCCCATGTTATTCTTATGGAGAATAAGTAACGTGTTATCTCCCTTCATTATGAAAATAAATTAATGAAATTTAGTATGTGGCTTTACCTACATGAGTTATATTGATATTTATATAAAACCCCATTTTTTATGTTCCTTGCTTCAGCAAACCTGCATACTCAGCCGCCATGTTATTCTTATGGAGAATAATTAAAATGTCATAAATCGTTTATTTATGAATGTATATTGATGAAACTTGGTATGTGGCTTTATGTGGTATTATAAGATACATATATATGCATGGGAAATTCGCTGAGTACGCAGGTTTGCTGCTACGGGGGTATTATCAGCTTGTGTGCATCGTGAGAGAAATTGACGCATACCGTCAGAAAGTTATTTTCCTTTAGATGAGCAGAAACCCATTATAATTTCGGTCCTCAGGGCATTTTTATCTTATGGAAGAAAAGTAGTTGAATTGTATGTTTGAAAGCTGTTTCTGCTGCTGACGATGATGATGATGATGCATCTTAACACTTTTTCCTCTCCCGCAGTGCTGGAGAACCACCTGGACTACACGATGAACATCAGGTGGTACGCGCTGATCCTGCTGCTGTTGTTGTTGCCGATCGGCAGTGTGAGGCACATCAAGCTGCTTATGATGATGATGATGCATCTTAACACTTGTTCCTCTCCCGTAGGTGCTGGAGAACCACCTGGACTACACGATGAACATCAGGTGGTACGCGCTGATCCTGCTGCTGTTGTTGTTGCCGATCGGCAGTGTGAGGCACATCAAGCTGCTGATGATGGTAATGATGCATCTTAACACTTGTTCCTCTCCCTAGGTGCTGGAGAACCACCTGGACTACACGATGAACATCAGGTGGTACGCGCTGATCTTGCTGCTGTTGTTGTTGCCGATCGGCAGTGTGAGGCACATCAAGTTCCTCGTGCCGTTCAGCGCGCTCGCCAACGTGTTCCTGCTGGTCGGCTGCTCGCTGACGCTCTACTTCTGCTTCGTCGACATGCCGCCCATCTCCTCCCGTCCGATGGTGGTCGAGGTGGCTCGTTGGCCTCTCTTCTTCTCCACAGCTCTCTTTGGCATGGAGGGAATCGGAACCGTATGTATTTGGATCGTACGATACGGAATAAGGTTTCGTACAAACATAATAAAATTAGAACGGGCAGTGCTGAAAATGTTTTAAATAAGTTTTTTGCACAGTGCAAAAACTTTAATTATCCAAATAAACAAAGGTTCAACATTACAATATTGCTCCACTCGTGAATGTATAAATTATGTAAATCAGTATTGAAATCAACATATATATACATTTTAAATTGGAAAACTTTGTGGAGTCCGACAGGGCGTTCTACTGGGCCAATGTTTATGATTTTTTTAAACTAATAGGTAATTATGGCTAGATATGACATCACTCATCCAAACTAAAATTTCTTCAATGGGCTTTGCCTAAGTTGCTCTTAAAGTTCCCATGTTAATCTCATGGAGGAAGTTTGTTTACATGAAATGATTACTTAAAACGTGTTTATTAACCAAAAAAGTTCATTTGGTTCGCCAAAGAATAATGCAGCACATAATACAAATACTTTTATTGTAGGTGTGTATATAGTCAAGAACGTAAATGTAATCTAGGTATTAGTGTACGATCTCAGGTCGAGAAAATCTGCTAAATGAAATAATAAGGCTTGCTATGTTTGTTTTAATGTTTTAATAGGTTCACTTTATGTTTTGAAGTTTTGCTATCTACGTTAAAGCTCTTTCAACAACATCTAACCGATTGACGATTAGAGCATTCTTCAAATACATGCAGGCTCTTCTAATTCATTACATTCTTTAATTAATCCTTTTAGCTCACGGTTTCTAGGTTTTATCACTCTGGTTTCCTTAAGTCCTAAATTGAACTCAAACCTAGAACCACTTTGGCAGACATAAAAAAACGAGCGTAAAAACCTTAATAAATCCTAGGGACATTATTGTTAAAAAATGTATCACTTCACCATTAACTCACACGATGAGAAAAATCATAATTAATTATGACATATTTGCCTTTTTATCGAATCTCTCCCAAAGAGAATAAGCTATTACCCTTGGCCACGTGCTTTCCCGTGGCAGTTCGGGCCACGATGCGTGGTGCCTGGGAAAGGCGAGGAACGACTCAAATTATCGTAAATAAAAGCAGGCAATAACGAAAATAACCAATACCAATGTTTTAAATTTAATTAATGAACTTTTCTTTATGTTGACAAGAGTATAAGTATAAGGCACACACCAAGGCAAATAGAGGCGAAAAGTCATTACAGAGCATACGCTTACCAGACGCCAAGCATTGCGACCCGAACTGTACCGTAGTCGGGGACATATTGTCAAGCCCTATATAGGCTGAGGATAGCCCTATATAGACCGAAAGACTTTTCGTTTTTAGGTCCGCAGATGCCAACACCATTAATTTAAATTTATATATATATTTTATCGTGTATCGTGTAATAGGATGAGCTTCCAAACGCCATTATGACGAATGTACCGGTATGGATTTTCTTAAAGACACAGCGTGGTATTCACACCGTGAATACTCAGTCAGGATTGGGATGGAAATGCTAAGAATAGTATTCTTAATTAAACTATGCTTATATGTATGAAGAATATAGTGATGACCTTTTTGTAAAACATCCATCACAGTATGGTCACAGATTATCTCCATATAACCTGTTCAAAGCAGCTGGTTCTGTTTTAAGCAGATAAATTGGTAAAAAAATCACAGCTGTTAAAAAACATAGATAAAACATGGTTAGTACAAACAGTGCAAACATTTTAAATGTTTTCACTAAGTATTTATCTTGTGAAAGAATTACAGGTAACCAAAAAGTATTTTTAGATATAAGCATAAAAAATTCATTATTTTAACTTAATTAGCCTTTACTAATAAACTCAAGTTGTAATATTGACTAATGCTGCAGAGCAGTGCGGGTTCTTTAGTTTATAACTAATTAGAGACTGTGAGTATATCAAATCAGTGCAATAATAACAGTTTCTCATTAGTTTTGGAGCTGGAGCTGACACAATACACATCTAAAATACAGTGGTGTTCTATCTGAGGTACAAGTCGGTCAGTTATTGAAATGACAAAGGGTGTATGTTTGGTACTGCTGTACTAAATGGACTTGAAGGCTGTTTAAAAAAATGCCTTGAGTTAAACAATTATTTAAATTAAACTATTTAAGCGTATTTAGGTGGGAAGGTATCTGATTACCGTATCAGGCCGGATACTATTATTTTCAAACCCTTAGGGATGTTTTACTGGTCAAAGGAGTATCTAGTGTTTTGGGTGAAGACAGGAGTTACAAGCTAAGCTTATGTTGTTTGTTATCAGCGATCTAATAACATGCAATATTAATTAATTGGGATTCCCTCAAATCAATCGAGACCTTTTTTCCCTGAAACCCTGAATTAAGTTTAGTTAACGTACCAGCAGGTTTAATTAAAACGTGTCAAAAGCTGGGTCTAAATTACTCAAAGACTTGTTGACAAGTTACACACAGTCACAGCTGATCAATGTCTATCTTAACACACTGAAAAGTTACAAAACTCAAACAGTCAGTTCTATTATTGTTTGTCAGATTTTACTGACAATGTTTTTATTTTAAATGTGAACAGTAAATAAATTAACTTATATTCATTGTGGAATAGCCTCTGGATCACTTAATAGTATCTAAAAGGTTTAAATTACCTGGATTTCTGCCAAGTGATCCTGTTATTTGGTTAAACTACCAATGGTTTCGAGCCACAAAAGGGCTCATTATCAAGTTAAACACCAAGCTTGTAATCCTGTTCACGGTAGTGTGAAGCAGTCGTCATAGCTCGATAAAAAACACTGACACGAAAAACACATACATGAAAACATTAATTTTAAAAACTGGCCAGTTAGGCAGAATCGAGTACGGCACATGCAAATCGTCGCCGGCGGGTGATGGGTCGCATCACACTGTTCGTGTGTCGCATGCCGAAGCTTGACGTCATATGCCCCTCCTCTACCTCTGTACCTTATCGTGTCATTTTCTTTCATTTCCGCTGTCGCCTAATATTTCTATTGCAGTGTTATATATTATATTTGACTCAAAAGATAACTTGTCATTTAACAGGTTTTGAGGACTTACTTTGGACGCTCGGTAAATTTCGAACTCTTCAATAGTGTTCATATAATGGCCTTTACTGCAAAAATGTAGTATTTCTAAATTATTATCTATGTTTGTATAATTATGCTTGGTATTAATTAAATGGTTGGCGTAGGCGGACTTTGTTGACTTCTTAGGGATGTGTTCCTTAAATCGCTTTTCAAATGACCGGGCTGTCTGACCAATATAAAAGCTCTGGCAATCATCACATTTAAGTTTATAAACACCGGTCTTATCAGTATCATTATTTTTCGGCCTCTCACATTGTTTCAAGAGTGATGACAGCTTATTAGATGTTTTGAATGACACTATCACGTTGTTCTTGGTCATCTCAGACCTCAATGTGTTATTTAAAGCGATTCCGTACTCAGCACATACATATTTTATGTCGTTAATCGTTGGATATTTGTCAGTTTTGTTTTTATGTTTATTTAACAACTTATCTATCATTCTGCTATTATATCCGTTAGCGACAGCAATGTACTTTATTGTATTAAGCTCTGAATTATAACTATCTTGACTGAGTGGGAGGGATATTAATCGGTGGATGAAGCTATTATAGGCTGCTATTTTCTGGTTGTATGGGTGGTGAGATGATGAATGGATTGTTTGGTCGGTTGTAGTTGGTTTCCTGTAAATGCTAAAATCAAACTGTGCCTGGTTTTTGGTAATGGTTAAATCCAAAAAGTTTAATTTATTATCAGTCTCCTCTTCTAAAGTAAATTTAATGTTTCTGTGAAATGAATTGAGATAAGAGCCTAGAATGTTTAGCTGTCTCCTGTTCCCATTAAAAGAACAATGGTGTCATCAGCGTAACGATAATAAAATACTATTTTGCTCCTGTGTTTGTTCGCATCAGACCACAGGTAATCATTCTCAATTTTGTTCAAAAATAGTTCAGTTAGTACACTTGATAATGGCGATCCCATAGCCATGCCTTCCTTCTGTATATAATACTTATTTTCAAAAGTTAAATAGTTTTGTTTTAAAACTGTTCTGGTCAAATTTAGTAGCTCAATTTTACCTTTAGATGTTAGGGCTGAGTTTTTATTGAGGTTGGCTCTTAAGACATCCATAGTCTCTTCAATGGGGATATTTATTTGTAAAAAGATTCACTATGTCGAATGAAGCTAGAGTATGCCGTGGATTTAATTTTATGTGTGAAATTTTCTCAACCAGATCTATTGTGTTTTTAATATTATGGTTACTTTCTAGCTTAGTTTCCATTCTTATGATATTGTCCAGTTTTTTAGCTATCTTGTAAGCAGGGGAAGGGGTAAAGTTAACTAATGGTCTGATCGGAGTGTTGGTTTTGTGAATCTTGGGCAGTCCTCGCAAAATTGGGGCACTAGGTTTGGTAACCTTAAGGTGTCATATTTCATCATTTGTCAAAAGTTCTGTACAGGAAGAAATTAATTTATTAATTTCTTTAGAAAATGTATTTGTAGGATCTTGACTTAAAAGTTCTACATTATTACCACCAATAAAATCATGGACCTTTTTCACATATTCTCTTTTGTCTAGAATCACAATACAGTTACCCTTATCAGCTTTACTGATAACGGCATTATTTCCCTGAAGTTTGTTTCTAATGCTTGTGGCAACTGACTTGAGAGATTTATACTTAAGCAAATATGTATTTCTCGTTGCAGGATTATTAATAACCTTTTTCATTTTATTTGATAACATAACCCTAGATGTTTCACGGGCCTCATTAGACTTTAGATATTTGACAGCGGTCTCAGCATTGAATAATTCAGCAACCAGGCTATTTCTCTTACTGTTTGGAAAGTTAAAGTTAAGCCCCTTATTTAGAAGGCTCATTTCAGCTTCATTGAAATAAATGTCGGTTTTGTTTATTACTCTAGGATGGAATTTATGACTACAGGTTATGATCTCCTGTTGCAATTGGGTTGATAAAAGAAAATCCAATTTTTTGGCTTGTGGCTTCTTTTTTGACTGTACTTTCCTGTTGATTTGTGATTCTAGGCAATTAAATGTGTTAGCATACTGAGATGGATGTAGGCTATTTAAAAGTTCGAGGTGTTTTTTCAAAAGCAACTTATTTAGCATGCATTTCTTGCTATACAAAGACTTAACCTCACTCTTAATCCAAGTTTTTTCTGTAACTTTCTTTGCAACTCTGGCTGCTCTATTCTTAGTTTTAATTTTTACAGATACATATTTAGGAACTATACCATATTCAAGGCATTTCTTGTTAAAATTAATATTTTCGATGGTTTTGAAGAGTTTAAGCTTGATGTTTTTGTAATTATAGGCTAATTTGGCCTGGCAAGCCTCCAATTTCATTGTGGAATAGCCTCTGGATCACTTAATAGTATCTAAAAGGTTTAAATTACCTGGATTTCTGCCAAGTGATCCTGTTATTTGGTTAAACTAAAAATGGTTTCGAGCCACAAAAGGGCTCATTATCAAGTTAAACACCAAGCTTGTAATCCTGTTCACGGTAGTGTGAAGCAGTCGTCATAGTTCTTGATAATGAGCCCTTTTGTGGCTCGAAACCATTGGTAGTTTAACCAAATAACAGGATCACTTGGCAGAAATCCAGGTAATTTAAACCTTTTAGAACTTATATTCGTTTAAGTTGGCTGTTACTGCAAATTTTCCTTGGCACCGAGAGCTTAACTTATCAGTCCATACAAACATACACATTAATAAATGTACAAATAAGAGTACCACAAAATATAAGCCGATTGAAAAAAAAAAATATGTAAACGATTTATAACAACAATAATAACGATTCACACACAACACAAACCTATCAAAAGAGATATTTGGGCTTAATACAATATAAAACTAACGATTAAATATCTGTATATTACTTCAACATAGAGCCTTGTGTTTTTTGTTCATTTTTGTTTGTTGTTGGATAAGGAAAGTATAGGGATAAGGATAAGGAAAGGGCTTCGTCCTCGGGTAAAAAAGGGTCAATCGCGTTCTGATATTCAGATTTATTACTGTCCCATTACTTTTTTTTTTCTTTGTATAACTGATTTGATTTTAAACTGCAATTCTCAGTAACATAATAGTTATATAAGTAATTAAATTAGCATACTTTTAAGTAGACATAAAGAAAAAGGTCAACACTGGCGAGTAAACCCCACCGCTAACAAAACCTTCACCGCACTTAACAGTGTTGAAAAATATTAAAAAATCTACATACGAACACAACTAATTGTTTTAGAACCTCATATGTTCAATTCGGTTATTCTCATGCTGATGTCGAAATATAATCACATGTCTTACAACATCGCTATCTCCTTGAGTTAATAGTTCTACTAAAAAAGTTAATACTTTATTTATTTAACTAATGTATTCCTATGAAAATAGTTTAAATTATACTAACTGAATAAACAAATAACTCAGTATTTTTAATTAACTAATCAACTTAAATACTGATATAATACCCCGTAGCAGCAAACCAGCATACTCAGCGAATTTCCAATGCATATTAATTTATCTTAATACCACATAAAGCCACATACCAAGTTCTATTAATTTATGTTCATAATTAAAGGAGATAACACGTTAATTATTCTCCATAAGAATAACATGGGGCTGAGTATGCAGGTTTGCTGCTACGGGAACTATCGGGCAAAAAATGGATTTTTGTGCAAATATCAATAGACCACAACCAAATAAAGCCATATACCAAATTTTGCCAGTTTTCGTTCATAAATAAGCGAGATATACAATTTTTCTTATTCTCCATAAGAATAACATTAGACAACGTACTGTGTTTAGCACTTTCAATATCTCGGTAACCAATTGACGTAGAGCAATGATCAAAATACCAAATTGTTTGTTTTTTTTTTAAGCTGAATTTAATGGTATAAATTAAAATTTGATTTAAATTAAAATTACATGTGAAAACCCCAAAAAAACACATTTTTGGGGTACAAAACCCCCCCAAAACCCCCCTCCGGATGGTGCGGTTCATCTGGTTTTCGAACTCGTTCAAATAAATGGTACTTCACACATTTGTACCAAATTTCATTAAGATCGGACCTTTTTTACGAGAGTTATCGTGCTTACGGACACATATATATATATATATATAAATATAAATATATATATATATATATATATATATATATAAAAATTTGAACGAATGGTGTTTTTGGCATCTGGGGACCTCAAAATGAAAAGTTATCATGGTCTCGGGCTTAGGTCTTACCATGAGACCTATGGTAATAGCTTCTTCCCTATAGGGGAAATTCGCTAAAATGTTGCTGGAATTCCCTGCGTAAAAGTTGCGGTCCATAATACAATGAATACGTTAACCAACATTTTTGTTATATTTATCTTTCGTGAAATTCGTTGCAGCTGCAATATTTCTCATTTACTTGGGCAAAATTAATATTAAATAAAATTAAATATTCATGTATCATACTGGGAATGAGAATAACCTTCTAAAAACAATTTAATGTACCACAGTGTCAAAGTGCAATGTAATTTTCAATTAAAATATAGTTATTATGAAAATAGTTTGGTTCTAAGTATTTATATTGTACTGAATAAATGAAAATAGAAATCGCAATTAAATCCTTTGTGATTGTAAACTTTTATTATTAAATGAAAAATTATTCAAAAATAATTTTAACTAAAAGCAAATTCACTTTTAAATAAACTAGAGAACCTGCGCTGTTTTGCAGCATCATTCAGTTTTGTATCTTTGAGAAGTTACGATATTATTTTGGTTTGCTTATCTCTCCTAACGAATTGTATTTACACAAATGTTTTCCAACACAATCCACGTCAACAGTTTAAATATGGAACACCTTATCCTCCATAAGGATAACATTGGACAACGTACTGTGTTTAGCACTTTGAATATCTCTGCAACGGTTGGATGTAGAATCACAATTTAAACACCAAAATGATTGTTTTGCAGAGCTGAATTGATTGGTAAAAGCAAATATGAAGTTTACATTAAAATGAACTGAAGAAAAGCCAAAAATCGTCTTTCCATCAGATTAACATGGGAGGTTTTATGAGCAGGTTTTTTTGGATTTTCTCTGCAACACTTAACCTACGTTAATAATTTAAAATACTACATTATTTGTTTTTTTAAGCTCTATAAAATGCTCAAACCGAAATTGAGTGTTTTAAAAATTTTAGGGTGAAAAGTGCAAAAAACCTATTTTTGGAAAATTTCAAACCCCCATAAACCCCCCTTCCCATGGTCCAATTTGTCTGGTTTTCAAAATAAAAGTCACGAATGTCACTTTACACATTTGAGACAAAATTTCATCGAAATCGGTCGTTTTTTTACTCAAGTCACACACACACACACACACACACACACACACACACACACACACACACACACACACACACACACACACACTCACACTTATATAAATTTGAACGAATAGTGTTTTTGGCATCTGGGGACCTGAAAACAAAAAGTTATCATGGTCTCGGGCAAGTCTTACCATGAGACCTACGGTAATAGCTTCTTCCCTATAGGGGAAATTCGCTGAAAGAAAACTGCTTTGAATTTTTGTTACAACCAATAATGGATATCACTACGATATCACTACGCTTTATTGGTGAATTTCCTATAGCAAAGTGACTAATAGCATGACCCGTACGGTGAAACTTAAGCCCGGGACCACCATAGAAGTTCTTAACGTGACCCCCTGAACACGTTTTGGCGTGTCGTTCAAAATGATATATATATATATATATATGTGTGTATGCACTCTAGCGGTCGCATTTTTTGTCCGATTTACTTTATTGACGTCCCTTTCTATACTGAGTTAGACAAGTTAGTTGGGCAAAACAATCGGAAAACTCTAAACCCCTTTTTTGGGGATTTTTTCAATTTTCGAGTTTTTGGGCCCAAAAAGGTAATACGTACAATTAATGCATGTATTAAGATTGGAATTAGTGAAGCGAAAGTTTGAAGCCCTCTCTCGTCATTCTAGCATCCATATTTACCGAGTTATTAAAGAAAATGTATATTGGCTAAACACAGTACGTTGTCTTATGAGGTTTTTACATATTAGAAAAGCATGTTATTCATTTGTTGGTGTATTTTTTTCATCCCCAGCAACCTCACGCCTACTTTAAAGCCTGACTGGACCTTCTCCTAACCGTATAATGCGCAAAATTGTATTCCAAACATTGCAGGTAAATTAAACCAGGAGCATCAGAACAGCCAAAAAATCCATGTTTTCAGATTTCAATCAAATTGGCATAAATGTATTTTTTTCACTGGGTTTGAGTTTTAAAAGTTTTGTATGTGAAAATTCACTTCCCTCACGTCAGCGTGCTGCGTGCGAACTCGTTTTTACTTTAATTTATACTCTTTTCGAGACGTCCTGTCAAAGTGGCCTTAGGTGATGAAATTAGCATTTTGAAACATTAAAAACTGAGAACATTACATTCAAAGGTAAATCAGTCTGAAACATGAATAATTGTTACATGTCAAGTTTTAAATCAAAATCTCAATAAATTCTATCCTGTTATAAAATCTATTAAAAAAAATAAGAACAACAAAAAAATTCGGAAACACATTTTGTAGCCAAGAGAAAATGAAAAGCTCATAACAAAACAGTAAGCAATTCGATTTACATGTTTTTTAAAAGCTCCAAACAACAATTAATTGGTCAGAAGCGTTTAAAAGGCCTCTAAACCTAAAAATACAACAAACATTCCTATTTTAACTCATAAAGCATGCATGTTTAGCTGGCGTATTAGACGTTTACTAAATTTATTACTGTACAGTAATAACTGAATTATCTGTTAATTATTGAATAAATACACATTCGTAAAGAAATGAATTTTATTATGTGATGAATTATTGTTTGGTAAAACAAAAGAAATGTCTGAGTAATGAACACATGTTTAAGTAATCACCTGATGTAAGCGAACTTTCTTCATTAACATCGGAACTTTGAAAGCCATTCAGCGAAGCCCATTAATAAGTTAGTTTGATCGAATGTCAAAAGTAATTTTGTATTCCCGCATGTCAGAACGGCCTGGCAAACTGTCCCAATTTTTCCGAATTTATTGAACATTAACTTTTGAAAAATATGTAATTATACAATTATTTTATAAAAGCAAGATCGCTATGATCTTAATTTTGTAACACGAAATTATAAAGTAGGTAAAATACTAATAAACTAGATAAAAAACGACATAAAATATATAACAACAACATATTAGTAAAATGGATGTTGCCCATAAATATTATAGCACGAAATATAAAGCTTATAAAACAATGCAACAAAATCAATTATGTATAACAACAAATCTTACTGACATGATAAAAGTAAATGTATATATTTGTCACATCATCACACCCAAGCCACCGATTCAGCTGGAATTTCATATTAAAGTAGCTAATACACGCACTTAGGCCTATTCCTGACTTGAAAATCTTAAGAGCGTTCCTGTTCCAATTTTAATCTTGTGAAAGTTTGTTTTGCATAAAATGCGATTATTATTGAAATAGATGCTCAATATTTGATATAGCTAAACATATTCACCACTGAACTCAGTATACAACACCTTTGTAATCCTCGGGTCAAGTTGGGGAATAGTAAATCTAGTGCAGCAAACACTCAGATAACTAACGAAACTCAATCCGACAACTCCCACGACCAAATGACCACAAAATGTGGGTTTCTATGCAATAACTCAACTAGGTGAAGCATACCAAGTTTCATAAATTATAAAATAGCAATATATGCCATTTTATTTGGGGTAAATTCACTTAAAAATAGCCCATTTTTGTGACCAGAACACTGGCGAAACTATTAGGTCTTGAATGGTTGTTTATGTGCTGTTTGAAAGCCCTTAACACCTAGATGTACCTTTTGGAGTTAAAAAAACAACTCCAGGGATCCGCCCACTTGGCTTTCAATTGGTTCCATTGTTAATCCTATGGAATAATATCAATTAATTTAACTGAACATTTAAGAGCAGCTTTTGAAACAAAGTACAGAAGCAAGAGCAGCTGTTTCAAGCTAATTTGTGGAATTGCATCACAATTTGAGCTAATAAAACAGTATTTGAGCTGAATAATCCCAAAAGGGGAAAATTACGACTTCGAGCAACGAATTCTCTTTTAGATAATTATCACGATAAGTTCCTAAACCTAATTATTTCGACAGGCTATGCATTGATATGCAAAATAATTGCTCAATCTCAAGCTTTGTTGTCCAGGTGATGCCGATAGAGAACTCTATGCGGCACCCGTCCCACTTCCTCGGCTGCCCTGGAGTGCTCAACCTGGGGATGACCGTGGTCGCCACCGTGTTCCTGGTGATGGGTGCCATCGGGTACATCAAGTACGGCGACGCAGTGGAGGGCAGCATCACGCTCAACCTGCCGCAGGACGCGTGAGTGGCTCTGGCAATAAGTTGTGCGGACAAAAGGCCGTGAGCGGGGCCACGTGGCAATTACCTTGAGACAGGAGTTGTATGGAACTAGTTAGACATGCAAGTTGATATTCAACACTAATCACTAGATGAAATTAGATTCCAGTGTCAATATACCTTAAGATGTAGTAAAAAAATTAGTTCAAACTCTTTTGCGCTCAACCCTCCACCAAAATACCACGCTAGGTACAAAAAACTTAAAAAATCATTACATAAATTACATTAATATCATTATTTATATTAGAAGAATCACATATTAGTCTAAATTAGTCATTTACACAAGCATTGGGGATTTTTTCTTTGGCTTTTATTTTGTTTCCTATTCAAGCAAAGGTTTACATAGTACATTTGGTTTACTTTACAGTATACTCAGTAATAAAATTTAACAATGATGATAATAGGTGAGTAAAATAGGTGACAATTATTATTAGGTAATCTTACACTAAAATAACAGATGTAGAAAAAGCTGCCGTGCCTTGCTTTAACGATTCTATGTTTTATAAAATACTCATTTTGGTTTAAGGATTCATATACGTTTTATGTTGTTTGACACTTGCCGGTATTTTGACTCATCCATTGAACTTATATATTTTGTATTATTTGTATATTTGTTGTATTATGATTTATGTCTAGTTTTACAGTAGGCCTACTGGACAACTTAACCGTTCCACTCGCTCTATAAATGAAAAATGCAAATAACCTAATAAATTACGCAAATTCCAAGTCCTGGCAGTGTGACAGTCAACAGAGGATGCAAATTTCGTTTCAACCACCCTTAATGTTGTAAGCTATACTGCATGTTTTAATCGGTTTAAATGTATCCATATTTGATGTTTTTATCCCCTTACTGCATATTTTTCTTACTGTTTTTTGTGCACAGAGTTTGACAACTGTTCCTACTGCTCTAGTGTTTGGCTGCTGCTTTTAAGGCTGCTCCAAAATACTTTCTGGGGGGTAGTTATCAAACAACTAGCCGTAGTAAATAATGCACAACTGGGTTGTAGGTTGTCTGAAGTGGTCAAGATCCTGATAGCGTTGGCTATCCTGCTGTCCTACCCACTGCAGCTGACCGCGTCCATGGAAGTCGTGTGGCAGCGAGCCTCTCGGTGTTTCTCTGAGAAGAAGCAGGACCAAGGATACTACCTTGTGCGAGTCCTCATGATCATGGGCACTGGTATGTGGATTAATGATATATTGAAGTAGATACGGGATCAGTATACTGGGATTACTTCGTGTGGCAGCGAGCCTCTCGGTGTTTCTCTGAGAAGAAGCAGGACCAAGGATACTACCTTGTGCGAGTCCTCATGATCATGGGCACTGGTATGTGGATTAATGATGTATTGAAGTAGACACGGGATCAGTATACTGGGATTACTTCGTGTGGCAGCGAGCCTCTCGGTGTTTCTCTGAGAAGAAGCAGGACCAAGGATACTACCTTGTGCGAGTCCTCATGATCATGGGCACTGGTATGTGGATTAATGATGTATTGAAGTAGATACGGGATCAGTATACTGGGATTACTTCGTGTGGCAGCGAGCCTCTCGGTGTTTCTCTGAGAAGAAGCAGGACCAAGGATACTACCTTGTGTGAGTCCTCATGATCATGGGCACTGGTATGTGGATTAATGATGTATTGAAGTAGATACGGGATCAGTATACTGGGATTACTTCGTGTGGCAGCGAGCCTCTCGGTGTTTCTCTGAGAAGAAGCAGGACCAAGGATACTACCTTGTGCGAGTCCTCATGATCATGGGCACTGGTATGTGGATTAATGATATATTGAAGTAAATACGGGATCAGTATACTGGGATTACTTCGTGTGGCAGCGAGCCTCTCGGTGTTTCTCTGAGAAGAAGCAGGACCAAGGATACTACCTTGTGCGAGTCCTCATGATCATGGGCACTGGTATGTGGTTTAATGATATATTGAAGTAGACACGGGATCAGTATACTGGGATTACTTCGTGTGGCAGCGAGCCTCTCGGTGTTTCTCTGAGAAGAAGCAGGACCAAGGATACTACCTTGTGCGAGTCCTCATGATCATGGGCACTGGTATGTGGATTAATGATGTATTGAAGTAGATACGGGATCAGCATACTGGGATTACTTCGTGTGGCAGCGAGCCTCTCGGTGTTTCTCTGAGAAGAAGCAGGACCAACGATACTACCTTGTGCGAGTCCTCATGATCATGGGCACTGGTATGTGGATTAATGATATATTGAAGTAGATACGGGATCAGTATACTGGGATTACTTCGTGTGGCAGCGAGCCTCTCGGTGTTTCTCTGAGAAGAAGCAGGACCAAGGATACTACCTTGTGCGAGTCCTCATGATCATGGGCACTGGTATGTGGATTAATGATGTATTGAAGTAGACACGGGATCAGTATACTGGGATTACTTCGTGTGGCAGCGAGCCTCTCGGTGTTTCTCTGAGAAGAAGCAGGACCAAGGATACTACCTTGTGCGAGTCCTCATGATCATGGGCACTGGTATGTGGATTAATGATGTATTGAAGTAGATACGGGATCAGTATACTGGGATTACTTCGTGTGGCAGCGAGCCTCTCGGTGTTTCTCTGAGAAGAAGCAGGACCAAGGATACTACCTTGTGTGAGTCCTCATGATCATGGGCACTGGTATGTGGATTACTGATGTATTGAAGTAGATACGGGATCAGTATACTGGGATTACTTCGTGTGGCAGCGAGCCTCTCGGTGTTTCTCTGAGAAGAAGCAGGACCAAGGATACTACCTTGTGCGAGTCCTCATGATCATGGGCACTGGTATGTGGATTAATGATATATTGAAGTAAATACGGGATCAGTATACTGGGATTACTTCGTGTGGCAGCGAGCCTCTCGGTGTTTCTCTGAGAAGAAGCAGGACCAAGGATACTACCTTGTGCGAGTCCTCATGATCATGGGCACTGGTATGTGGTTTAATGATATATTGAAGTAGACACGGGATCAGTATACTGGGATTACTTCGTGTGGCAGCGAGCCTCTCGGTGTTTCTCTGAGAAGAAGCAGGACCAAGGATACTACCTTGTGCGAGTCCTCATGATCATGGGCACTGGTATGTGGATTAATGATGTATTGAAGTAGACACGGGATCAGTATACTGGGATTACTTCGTGTGGCAGCGAGCCTCTCGGTGTTTCTCTGAGAAGAAGCAGGACCGAGGATACTACCTTGTGCGAGTCCTCATGATCATGGGCACTGGTATGTGGATTAATGATGTATTGAAGTAGATACGGGATCAGTATACTGGGATTACTTCGTGTGGCAGCGAGCCTCTCGGTGTTTCTCTGAGAAGAAGCAGGACCAAGGATACTACCTTGTGCGAGTCCTCATGATCATGGGCACTGGTATGTGGATTAATGATGTATTGAAGTAGATACGGGATCAGTATACTGGGATTACTTCGTGTGGCAGCGAGCCTCTCGGTGTTTCTCTGAGAAGAAGCAGGACCAAGGATACTACCTTGTGCGAGTCCTCATGATCATGGGCACTGGTATGTGGATTAATGATATATTGAAGTAAATACGGGATCAGTATACTGGGATTACTTCGTGTGGCAGCGAGCCTCTCGGTGTTTCTCTGAGAAGAAGCAGGACCAAGGATACTACCTTGTGCGAGTCCTCATGATCATGGGCACTGGTATGTGGATTAATGATATATTGAAGTAGACACGGGATCAGTATACTGGGATTACTTCGTGTGGCAGCGAGCCTCTCGGTGTTTCTCTGAGAAGAAGCAGGACCAAGGATACTACCTTGTGCGAGTCCTCATGATCATGGGCACTGGTATGTGGATTAATTATATATTGAAGTAGACACGGGATCAGTATACTGGGATTACTTCGTGTGGCAGCGAGCCTCTCGGTGTTTCTCTGAGAAGAAGCAGGACCAAGGATACTACCTTGTGCGAGTCCTCATGATCATGGGCACTGGTATGTGGATTAATGATGTATTGAAGTAGATACGGGATCAGTATACTGGGATTACTTCGTGTGGCAGCGAGCCTCTCAGTGTTTCTCTGAGAAGAAGCAGGACCAAGGATACTACCTTGTGCGAGTCCTCATGATCATGGGCACTAGTATGTGGATTAATGATGTATTGAAGTAGACACGGGATCAGTATACTGGGATTACTTATTACTAACGTTATGTATTCATTTAACTCTATTCTTGTTTTCTTAACTCTTTTCTTGTTTTTTTTGTATTTTCTTGTTTTTTCGTATCTTCTTTTACAACTGTTCAATCGTAGTTTTTCAATATAGTTCACTAGACCTGTATTATATGTCGTGTTAAAAATCTGCGTGCATATACAGTGTGTAAAAAAAGTCTCTCCCTCCTCCTTTAAATTTTGGTTGTTAAAACAAACAAGTCACCTTTGGGGAACGATAATAACTTAACCCAAGGTATCTTTTGACGTTATCGGGAATTTTGAGTGTCCCCCAAAAATGGGGGATTTTGGGTGCAACTCAAAATTTTCAAATGTTAACCCGTTTTGAGTGACCCCTCATTTTAAAGAGCTTTTAAAAAATAGGCGAATGGTGGAGGTTTGAGGTCTGTAACTTGTTTCTATTCAAAATAGCAGCTTGTCAAAGTTTTGAATACAACTCATTCTTGAAACCTGGCGTCTAAGACTTTTGGAGTTTTAATTTCACCTTCGGTAACTTAAAACTAAAACGACTCTTGAAGAAATGCTATTAAATAAAGAACTGGTCTCTTTTGGTAATCTTTACAATTTTGAGAACCCGCAAAAATAGGGGATTTTGGGGGCAACTCAAAATTTCCTAATGTAAACCCATTTTGAATGGGTTAAATTTACTTTTAACTGTCATCCTTCGCCTAGGTTTAAAAATATCTTTAAAATGAGGGGTCACTCAAAAGGGGTTTACATCAGAAAATTTTGAGCTGCCCCCAAAATCTCCCATTTTTGCGGGACACTCAACATTTTAAATATTACCCTTCTTAATTTAATAGCATTTCTTCAACAAGAGCATTGCCTCAAGAGTCGTTCCAGTTTTAAGTCACCAAAAGTGAAATTAAAACTCTAAAAGTCTTAGACGCCAGGTTTCAAGAATGAGTTATATTCAAAACTTTGACAAGCTGCCATTTTGGATAGAAACACGTACAGACCTCCAACCTCCACCATTCGCCTATTTATTTAAAGCTCTTTCAAATGAGAGGTCACTCAAAAGGGGTTTACATTTGAAAATTTTTAGTTGCTCCCAAAATCCCCCATTTTTGGTGGACACTCAAAATTTCCGATAACGTCAAAAGCTACTTCGGGTTAAGTTATTATCGTTCCCCAAAGGTGATTTGTTTATTTTAACAAACAAAAAAATTAAATGGGGGACAGACTTTTTTTCACACAGTATATTGAGATTTAAAGAGATTTGCATTTAATTTATAAGAAATAGCATTAACTGAAAATCAAACAAATGTTTCGTTTACTAACCTTTAATGTTGTGAGTATGTGGTCAAGTTGATATTCATTACTAATATTCATTACTTTGAATATACTTTTACTGACCATGTAAAAACTGTTTTACGATGTATTAAAGTAAACTGAATTTGCAAACAAGTTTTATTTGTTTATGCTATTTGTAATTAGTTTGTTTGAAACGTGTTTAGTTGGTGAAAGTTTCGAACAAATTGTTGAATATTTTTCAAATTTATGAATTGCCAAATATTATTTATATACCTCTAACTCGGCAATACCTTTTTCGGCTAAGAAATATAAAAACAAGCATATACTCCTATTCCCATTTGGATGGGTCTCTACAAGCTGGGAAGTTGATATAAAGTACAACAATATTATTAGTTTGTTTAAGAATGTCGCAGTTGTATGCTGATTGTAACAAACCTTGGTTTCTTCTTGACCTTTTCATGTTCCTACACACTTCAGAGGCGGACTGTGGTGGTCCATAGTCGAACCCTTTCAGAGAGCCTAGGACAGCAGGGAAGACCAGTTGTTTGAGGGGTAGTAAACTACTCAGTTGCAGGAGATACGGGAGTTTGCCTTCCGTAGTGACTCTCCCACCTTTTCCATCCATGTATATTTCTTTCCATCCAGTGACATGGGTGAAATTCTCGTCACCTATTGGCTCTTCCCGGGCTTACAAGGCTACATTCTACAGTAACCTCTTCTTCTCACCTCTAATTCACGCTGTTCCAGTGGTCATCGCCATAGCAGTGCCCAACCTGAGCCCCGTGCTGTCGCTCGTGGGTGCTATAGGATTCTCTGGGCTCGGCCTCCTCCTCCCCACCGTCACTGAGCTCGTCACCTACTGGGACGTTATCTCCAAACCGTTCGGCCTCACCATCATCAAAGACGCTGTCATCATCCTCATCTGGGCCTTCGCCACCGTCTTCGGCACCATCACAAGCATACACGAGATTATTGTTGAATATAAGATTTCGGAATAAATTCTTATATTTTTTTACCTAAAATGACAGTTGTTTATAGATAGATATTGAAATTTGTTCGTTGCTATTGTTGTTTATGTTAAATATATGAATATATACACTTAAAAAAGGGGTTTACAAAAGAAGTCAGTATTTTAAAAATTACATTTTTTAACATGACTTTGTACCAATACTAGAACCAACGACTGTTGTTAGATCTATACTCGTTCAAGGAGTTACTAAGACGGGAACACTACGTAGAGACAACATTTTGAAAAATTACAAAGTGCAAACATTTTGTAGCACTGACAAAAATACTGTTTAAAAAAAAATACAAAAACGCTTAACTTTAACCTTGACGGGGGGACAAGGTAAATGAGAGACTAGAAAATCTGTAAAATTAAAGAAACGGTACATATTAGGAGATAATTTCTTCCTTTTATCCCAATTTTAATAGGTAAATTGCTTTATATTTACTATGTATATAATATAATAAATTACAATAGCTTGTATAGATTATCTTTTAGTAAACTCTTACCGAAATGTCTACAAAAAATCCTTTATTGAAGATAATACATTTTCTTCTTACAGTAGTTTCAAGAGAGTAAATTCCCCTCCCCCCAGGGTTAGGTGGCAACATATTCCATTAAACGTCAATGTTAGCTCAGTCTGCATGCCAAGGTGTCACATTAGACCTTAAGATATTAAGATTCCTCATAAGATAAACATTAGAAAACGTATTGAGTTTGCACTAAATGAAAATTCATATTTTATCAGCAATTATTAGTCGTAGAATATCAATTAAAAGCACTAATTTGTTTAAAATTATGTGATTTTTTAAAATTACAATAGGTAAAATTTACTTTAGTTTTACGATTTTATGAAAAACTAAAAACATTTAATTTTGGAATATTTAACGCTATATATATTCTGTACCCGAATTTTATCAGAAATATGGGTGGTTTTCGACACTTGAAGATAATTAATAATAATCAAACAAGATAATCAATAGATAATCAAATTTAAATTAAAATCGTTAAAGCTATTTTGAGAGATTTGGACGATTTATCGTCCTTAATGGAATAGGAGGGGGGGACTTCTTAGAGATACTGTGCGTTACTATCTACATACCACACTGTAATTAAAATAGGGCCATTGTGGTGGTCTCTAGGTCAGTACACATACATACAGAGTGTAAACAGACATTACTGCAAAAAACAATCTTTTGTGTTCAGTGAGCACCAAAACGAGTATCTTCACCAATACCTCAAATAAGAAAATTAGAAAAATATAATGCTGTCTTCATATTATACGATGTACAGCGAAAGAGGTAAACTTAGAATTCCTTGACAGATACACGCTAGAAACTAACAATACTCTCAGTTTAAGGTGAAGCGAAAGGCCCGATAGGCGACGTGGAACCGATCTATGAGCCCGATGCGTGAGCTGTGACTTTCGTGTTGCGCGAGTTTGTTCCATCTATTTTTGTGTTGACTTTGAAGCCTTGAATTCACAAAAAAGACCTTCGAAGATGGGTGCAGCCTAATCACGTTTAAAATACCTATATAGACCACCATAATCATGTTCAGAAGTAGAAGATGAAGCCGTCAGATTATGTAAGCCGCTTCTGCCTCGTAGCGGTTGGTAAAATTGTGAAGCATTTTACACATTTTTGGGAATTTTCAACCATTTTACAATGTGTATGGGAAACTGTTTACATATTTTCCAAAATAAATCGCAACAAGTGATTTTGATTTATCCTTAGCCTAACATCTTGGACTTAATTTCACAAGGTCACTAGATAATTTTTCCTACAACAGTTTAGTTCCGCCTTAACCAGTTGCCCCGACGAAACTAAAGTAGAAAATCAGTCTGTCAAACAGATTAAAACAGCTTTTAACAATTATATGTTGTTTAAGTATTGTATTTATTTATTAAGTCTAAAAAATATGTTTAAGAAAAAGTAATGGCCAAATTTACCTAGACATTACTTTATACTGTTGTTTTGAAAATATGACTTATTTTCCAGAAATAAATATTTAAATATAATTAAGTTATTGGGTACCATAGATAAAGCAATTTTGAACTCAGTGGGTGGTTGCCACCACGATTTACGAAAAGAATCTACACTTATCTGGGGAAAAAACATGTTGCACAAGGTTTGTACGATTATGTTGGTTAACAAAACAAAATATTAAAACCAGTTAACTGATAAGCAAAGACGCAAATGCTGTTTGCATGAATCTAATCTATGACACTATCAGACATGTGGACATAAAACCTTTCCAATGAGCGTTATATGACGGTCATTCGACAGTTCGTCTTGACCGAAGTCGGGCCATGTAAGTGCAAACACTAAAAGTACAAGTAAATTATTTGTATTACATAATCAAATAAGTGTTGAAACATTTATCAGTGATTTGTACCCTTTAAAGTTTTACCTATTTGTATTTGAATATCACGACAGTGACTATTCATATCTGAAATGAATCCTGGGATTAAATCAAAAGCGACAAGTGAAGAAAACCACACACAGTAAGTATCGGTTTTAAAATTCTGGATGTGTTGTTCGAAGTTTTAAAGTAAGTTAGGATGCTTTTTATTTTATAAATTTTGAAGAAATGTACAAGAAGAAGAAGAAACAGTGCTTTATTTTTCACAAATCATTAAATATTTAGAAAAAATGAATCTGAAAATATCATCATAAAAACATTGATCATAAGACCGTCTGTTTGGTTGGCAGTAATGCACATTTTTGTCCATTGCACTTTTGCATCATACATATTTTAACTTATCGTAGATTTTACACAGTATTGCATCCATAAATAACGTATATTTACCTAGAACAAATTTCAAACGTTTATTTTAGCGAATTTCCCCTATAGGGAAGAAGCTATTACCGTAGGTCTCATGGAAAGACTTAAGCCCGAGACCATGATAACTTTTCATTTTGAGGTCCCCAGATGCCAAAATCACCATTCGTTCAAATTTTTATATATGTATATATATATATATATATATATATATATATATATATATTATATATATATAATATATATAATATATATATATATATATGTGTCCGTAAGCACGATAACTCTCGTAAAAAAGGTCCGATCTTAATGAAATTTGGTACAAATGTGTAAAGTACTATTTATTTGAACGAGTTCGAAAACCAGATGAATCGCACCATCCGAAGGGGGGTTTTTGGGGGGTTTTGTACCCCAAAAATGTGTTTTTTGGGGTTTTCACATGTAATTTTAACTTAAATCAAATTTTCATTTATACCATTGAATTCAGCTTAAAAAAACAAACAATTTGGTATTTTGATCATTGCTCTACGTTAATTGGTTACCGAGATATTGAAAGTGCTAAACACAGTACGTTGTCTAATGTTATTCTTATGGAGAAAAAGAAAAATTGTATATCTCGCTTATTTATGAACATAAACTGGCGAAATTTGGTATATGGCTTGATCTGGTTGTGGTTTATTGTTGTTTGCACAAAAAAACAATTTTTCGCCTATGGTTCCTGTAGCAGCAAACCTAGGTACTTGTTCCCCATGTTATTCTTATGGAAAATACTTAAAATGTTATATATCGCTTATTTATGAATGTATATGGATGAAACTTGGTATGTGACTTCACTAAGATGAGTTCTATTGATATTTGCATAAAAACCCATTATTTTGTGTGCCTTGTTGCAGCAAACCTGCGTACTAATCCCCAATGTTATTCTTATGGAGAATAATTAATATTTTAAATATCGCTTGTTTGTGAATACATTTCTTATGAATCCTGTTAAGTGTTTTAATGTGTTATGTTATATATTCATTGAAAATTCGCTGAGTATGCAGGTTTGCTGCGACGGGGGTATTTAATTCCTCTTTCTTGTCAAAAATTCTGTTATTAAAGTTAAAAGAAACAAAAATGAATAGACTCTGCACAGATAAAGTACATTACAATCAAATACTTGTATACAGAAATATTATATCAAGCTAAACCTAAAAATGAAAAAAAATTGAGAAATGATTTTATATTTTGATAAAAGTACTAAAAATAGAACTATTTATGCCAGAAACCTTTATTTTTATTTTATATTTTATCATTAAAATTGATTTTGACCTCAAATACTTCAAAAACAAAAAACTAAACTAACAATATTATAGTACACGTTGCCCACAGCTTTACCCGAAATTGAATTCACTAATAAATGCCCATCTATATTCCCACGCGTACTTCAAATACCGTTCCAATCCCTGCCAATCCCTCCCATTTTGAAGAAATGTACTGTATTTAACTATTGAAATATATATATATACTTTGTTAACATTTTTAAAGCTAATTTTCTTTTTACACACCAAATTCAAAATTAAATGGACTAAACAAGTATTAAATAAATTCTTCAATACAAAAAGGAGTGGTTCTGAAATGCCACAACATTTCGTTTTGCAATCAAACTAAAGCTGAATGTCTGCGCTCTAAGTCTTCTCTTACGCTCAGTTAGTTTCAGTCACCATTGAATTAAACTCGTAATGTACAACGATAATTGTGAGACACCAGTGTTAGAAGTGATGTAGCAACACATTTAAAATATAAATTCATCTAAATATAAATTGTTCTTGTTTAGCTATTGAAAAGGTATCTTCTTGTAAACATCTAGGGGTTGTTTTGATAATCGGATGACGTGGAAAAGTTATATTGAATTCTTAGCCTAAAAATTACGAAAATTTACTCATGCGTTCAGACAACTACGAGAAATCTTAACGGCCGAAGAGATTAAATTGGCATACTACGCTTTTGTACAATCTTTACTTTCATTTGGCATCATTGCGTGGGGCGGGTCATTTTCATCAGTTTTAGAGCCTCTGTCCATTTTTCAAAAGTTAATAGTAAAAGTTTGTTTTAATAAAGCTCTTCGTTTCCCTACAGACACATTATTTCGCGAAGTATCATTACTTAGTGTGAGACAATTATTTATTAAGAGATTAAGACTCTGTTGATTCACATTTTCAGAAATCAAAATTCCTTATTTGCTAATGTAGCTCATACATACAATGCACGCTATTCACAAAACGTTTGAATAATAACTTCACACCTAACCAAGTCATATTCGACCACTAACTCCTCCTACATGGCTGTAGTTTTGCACCGTAACTTAGCATCCCGATCTATTGATTTCCGAATTTTTTATTCTCAAAATATCACTCAGAATATTTAAAAAGCGAACCGCCGACTGGTTGTTTCAGCTTGGACCATCGATATAAATACTACTGGATCGGCGGCTCCGCTCAGCTACCCAGACTGGCAGCCGGTGGTCCTCATCGGGCTATAACCCTGTTGATACACCGCTCCCTAACAAACGATTTCATTTGTAATTAAATATTATTGACCTTGGTGACGTATTCTGCTTGGACGTTTTAGTACAATTATTTTCCATTCACTGACTCTACTTTGTTTTAGCACTGATATATCTACAAACGTTTTAATGAGGGTACTCATTATTTTGTATTGTTAGGTAGATAAAATAAAAATGACAAAATATTTTCACACAAGTTTATTTACTTATATAAGAACCATTCTTAATTAATGAAAACCTAGTGCAAACCTACAAACCTACAAACATAGTGCAATAATTTAATTAAAATGCGTAAAATATTATAATAATAAATAATTTAATATGAATTTAATTCTACATTTTATGGTACCTACTTTGTAGTTATTACATTACTGTATGTGAAAATACATGAGTCACATAAAAACTAAAGTCAACACTGTACAGTACTGCATCAGGATTTGCTACTTTGCATGATTATTTATGCTAATATGTCGTTAGTTATGAGTCATATACTCTAACCATTGTTAATTAAATACAATTATTTCCAAAATATCAATTTAAATTAGTTTATAAGTTTCCTAAATCACAGGTTGATTATAGCGGCTAAGCCCACGCACAGGCAGCCTACCCATGTAGGCTTATTTCCCATGTTATTAACTAATCTTTAATTAAAATTAGTTTACTTCATGTTATGTTTAACAAAAGTTAACTTTTACATGGTTATTTTATTTTATTTTAGAGTAGTGCTGTTTTGTTTTTGTTTTTGTTGTGCTGTGTTTGTGCTACATGTGATGATAAAGTATCTAACGTTTTTAACTACATTGAAAACTAAAAGTTGTTTTTTGCTTCCTTCTCTGCGCTTGAAAATGTCCACAATAATTCATAAGATAACATAAACTCACTATTACCAATAAAGAATGTATTTTATTGTATACTTGGGACCACAACAGTCTTGAAGTAGAATGTTCTTGAGGAAAATTTATGTTTGAAATTGAAGGAATTGGAGAGTAATGGATGGAGATTAATCAGTAATGTAAAATGTCCGCAATAATTTCTTAAATAATATTAAATACATATACTTCTAAATACATTTGTTTATACTTTTATCGACACACAGCATTCAGCGACAACATTAATATTTTAACACACATGAAACATACATGAATCCTTATATTACTTCTTCAATACGGATATTTTCTAGTTAACTAAGGTTTTATTTCATAACCAATTTTGGAAATTGAGGTTCAAATACTTCCTCGGAAGTTCGGGCTCCACACCTCTGGCTCTCAATTTCCTATATTAGTCGTATGGAAATAAGATCTTATTGACTTTATCTCAGGTATATTTTTGTTACACTCAATTTAAATTAACAGCTGTTATAAAAATAACTTCAATGTAATAACTACTTGACTTCCCCCTAGAAATACAACAGTAGTGCGAGATTCATTTTGTGGTTCACCTTTTGAATAATTTAGAATAGTGAAAATCTGTTTCATTAAGAATAACTTAGGAACATTGAAGATCCTTAGCAAGATATATTTGAAACGCGAATAGGCCAATCGGAAGCTCACATTAGCAACCCTCATTCAAATGTATCCTCAATTAATTCACTGGTGTTTGTGTTGAAACGGAACACAAATGACGACCGACAGACTCCACCTTCACTTGATAACAGTTGTGAACCACACACACTCGCCGTTGTTTCCATTTTAAGTTTGTACTGATTTGCATCTTACTATTGCAAGAAACCTGTGGGGAGAACGGGCACCGGCTAGTATTATGACTGACAGTAAGTCAATTATTATTATTATTATTATTATTATTACATTTCTAAAATTTCTAAAATTTATAAATTTTCAGAGCCGTTGCATATTACTTTAAATTTACTTTGATTTGATCAACTAACCGCAACGTGGTCGATAGTTTTATTATTGATGGTAAAGGAACTAACAATTTACAGCTGAATACTTAACTAAAATAACGGAATTTAAGTTTATGATTAAACGTATGTTGTAACCATGTTAAATTATATAATTCAAATCAAAACAAATATAGTTCTACATGAATTCAATACTCACCCTTGAGCTTCTGCGTCACATCTGGAAGCTTGATATCGCTTTCATGTTTGCTTTAGGCAACACGCTCTCTGTGTAACGTTGATGTTTTTGGTTGAATCTAGCATAACACGGTCTGTCTATATTTGCACACAATTAAAATAAACAAATAAGTATTACTGATGTATCATAAGTAGTAAATACACAATTTTATTAGAAAGAATATACTGTATATATGAAGAAAAATTATTTAAACATTTACATATTTTGCCAATGGAAATAGCTTAAAACAAATAATAACAGTGGAAAACGTTATTATTTTTATATACATGATTTCTTAATATGTTAAGTAAATATTTAAAACCGGTCTAATATATACTATTAAGCTTTTTTGGGCTTAGATAAAATTGCGTTCAAAAGTTAACAAACAATTTTGATACTGTATGATCCCTCTGGCACCAGTAAACAAATCTCTAACGAACAAGTTGAGTCTACAAATCTATAGTCGGTGAGTATATTTTACGCTTTTCATTATTAACTTCATGCGGCTGATTTTCATTAGTTTCAAAACGAATTGTTGGATTTATTATAAATCCCTTATTACTTTTTCTATTAATTGCCATAATATCAACTCTTCTTAATCCGTATTCAGCTATTTTTCTTTTATACCCGATGTTTCACGTAACTATTAAATGATAAAAAATAAATGTATAGAAGGTTGAATCGAGGATATCCATTAGTACCGAGCAATTATTTAAAATAGCTTTAACTTTGTGGTGTATATAGATCAAATGTTCGTATAAAATTAAGGTCACTCATACCGGATGACATTGGTCATTGAGCTATTAACAAATGATCCTGGCTAAATAATCTGCCTGTATTATTCAGTAACATGGCCACACAACGCATTTCTTCCATTCTTCAGTCATCTTTCATTCACTCACCTTAAAATACGCCCTAGTTGCGTCGGCGTCTTCGGAATATATTAAGACAATGCATATCAAATTTCCAATAAATAACAAAGTAGGTTGTTACAAGGCATGCTATCGATATTAAATAAAATCCAACAAAGTATTATGTGGTACATACTGGCATGTGGTACTGGTTATGTGGTACTGTTTCATGTGGTACATAGTAGCAGTTCATGTATTATAAAACAGCGTTAGACAAGTCGCCAGATAATTATTATTTATGACTGACATAATTGCAAGATACAAAAATACACAAATTAAAATTTATTAACCACGCAACGGTCGGGTGGACCAACAAAATTGTCCGCGATTTTTTTTATAGCAGCTACATGTAGTATTTTTATACTGGCGTGGGAGTTCGGTTAGTGTATTTTAATTGGCTGCCATAAAATTATAAGGGATTCTGTTTGATTGGTGAACTTTACAGTATGGTAGAAGGTTGACGCCTTCGTCTTAAACGTTTATTGGTTGTATACATCTGACATTGGGATTCCAGTATGTGATACGGTGTGATAACAAGAGATAAGGAAGGTTGAATGGCTATTTAACATGCCACCCAATCGCGTGGTCATGGTTTAACGCTGACGTCATGAAAGTTATATCGGCTGTAATCAAAAGATGAAATCTGTAAAAGACGTGCAAGTAGTGGTCATTAGTTGCCCTGAAAGAAAGTACATTGTTGTTAAATTAATCTTGACCATTTCTTGAACATAATCTTGAAGTTGACTGACTTTAGCGCATTATGATTAATTTGTTAAACTTCTCTCTTAGCGACTACCTATAACAATATAGGAACGTCCGCACCAAATTTCAACTCTGGAGGCTGTACGGTTACGGTGATGTTATGACGAGACTGTAAAGTGTATTTTGAATAAACAGTGCGTTGATAAGTTATGAAAAGCAATATCTTTTAATTTACTTACAGAATTAAATTATATTTTAATGCACTATAAAATGATTGTGCATTAAAATATTCTGTTAACATAGAATATTCCGTCCACAAGGGCACAGAAATATTCTGTTATTATAAGGGGTAAAACTAACATTGCAGTGATAAAACTCTTTTAACATTACTGAAAACTCGCAATGGCTCAATTACGGTGAATATGTCCGGTTACACGAGAATCTAAAACTAGATCGGCCATTTTACACCTAAAAGTTGTTATTAATGATACATCCATAAACTTGTTTATACCTTCATATAAATACCCCCGTAGCAGCAAACCTGCGTACTCAGCGAATTTCCAATGCATATATATGTCCTAATACCACATATAGTTAATCTTACTAAGTTCACAAATAAGCGATATATAACATTTTATTTATTCTCCATAAGAATAACATGGGAGCTAAGTACGCAGGTTTGCTGCAACAAGGGACACAAAATATGGGTTTTTATGCAAATATGAATATAACTCAACTAGGTGAAGCCACATACCAAGTTTTATTAATTTATGTTCATAATTAAGGGATACATAATATTTTATTTATTCTCCATAAGAATAACACGGGGCTGAGTACGCAGGTTTGCTGCTACAGGAACTATCTGGTTAAAAATTGTTTGTGCAAATTTCAATGTAATACAATCAGATGAAGCCATATACCAAGTTTGGTTGGTATACGTTCATAAATAAGCGATATATAAAATTGTTCTTATTCTCCATAAGAATAATATTGGACAACGTACTGTGTTTAGCACTTTCAATATCTCTGGAACCAATTGACGTCAAGCAATTATAAAAACACCAAATTGTGTGTTTTTTACACTGAATCCAATAATGAAAATTAAACTTTTATTTTTCTTAAGATTATATGTAAAAAAACTATAAAAAAAAAAACATTTTTGGGGTACAAAATCCCCTCCAAAATACCCCTTCGGATGGGTCGATCTGTCTGGTTTTCGAAACTTAAAGCCATAAATGTTGCTTTACACGCTTGTATCAAATTTAATCAAAATCGGACCATTTTTACGAGAGTTATCGTGCTCAAGGTCACACATATATGTATACACAGTTTTGAACGAATGGTGTTTTTGGCAACTGGGGACCTCAAAACGAAAAGTTATCATGGTCCCGGGCCTAGGTCTTACCATGCCGAATACGGTAATAGCTTCTTCCCTATAGGGGAAATCCGCCAATAAACTAATACTTAATGCAACCCCCTCAGTCGCATTTACATACCAATATTTAATCACACATAGACATCCATTCCAACGTCAATTACCTAGTCATGCAGATATTAATACTAATATAAATACATATATTAAAATATATTTCATATCAATATAAATTGTAATACCAAACTTAATTCACATATTTATAATAATATTAACACCCATACAAATATTAAATTAAGAAATTTGCTTTCAAAATGATGGAACGTCGCAGGAAATTGCAAGGAAGGCATTGTAGGTGTGTGGATGAATGGGAAGTGCCAAAGGGTAGGACTTGAGAGGGTCTTGTAGGCTCCGGTGTTATATTCTGTAGGCAAAGAATTATACTCGGGAATTCGCCGATTTTGGTCCATATAACAGGATATCTCGCCTTATATCACAGTCGGTATTTAAGTTCTTACTATTATTTTTAATTTACAGTTAGTTTATTATAAAAGTAATCACTTTGTTTGTATTTCGAGTATTGGACCTCAATGTTATGAAGTTTTTTATCGAAGCCAACATATTAATGTACATAGTTTTAAATAAATAAATACAAAGTTAGCGGTGTAACAGGGACACAATGAGATTGCAGTCAAGCATTGTCGTGGTCGTTGCTCTCGGTAGCCTCGCTAAAACCAGTTTGGCGAAACATTTAACGTTTATTATAACTTATTTTTCCTCCTGTGTTTACCTGTTTGTACTATCAAAAGTAACAGATTCTCTCGAATGTTAGGTCACTTTTGTGACCGAATAGAAAATAAGAGGAAACATTTCTTTTACACAAAATAAAACAATTTGTTATGCTAAATCGCAATTTTATTAGTGAATTTCCTATGGAAAGTGAACTATTAGCATGACCCACACGGCGAAACTTAAGCCCGGGACCACCATAGAATTTCCTAACATGACCCCCTGAACACGTTTTGGGGTGTCGTTCAAAATTATATATATATGCACTCTAGCGGTCGCATTCTTTGTTCGATTTACTTCAAATTTGGTAGGGACGTTCCTTTCTGTAATCAGTTGGAGAAATTCGTTGGGCAAAACAATCGGAAAACTCTAAACCCCTTTTTTCGGGATTATTCTTTAAAATTTCGAGTTTTTGGGCTCAAAAACTGTCAGAAAAGCCCCGGACGTACAATTAATGCATGTATTAAGATGGGAATTAGTGAAGCGAAAGTTTGAAGCCCTCTCTCGTCATTCTAGCATACATATTTACCGAGTTATTAAAGAAAACGTATATCGGCTAAACACAGTACGTTGTCTTATGGGGTTTTTACTTTAGAAAAGCATGTTTTTCATTTGTTGGTGTATTTGTTTCATCCTCAGCAACCTCACGCCTACTTTAAAGCCTGACTGGACCTTCTCCTAACCTTATAATGCGCAAAATTGTATTCCTAACATTGCAGGTAAATTAAACCAGGAGCATCAGAACAGCCAAAAAATCAATGTTTTCAGATTTCAATAAAATTGGCAAAAATGTATGTTTTTACACTGGATTTGAGTTTTAAAAGTTTTGTATGTGAAAATTCACTTCCCTCACGTCAGCGTGCTGCGTGCGAACTGTGAGTGTCAGTTATTACTCAAACACAGTCAGATAATTGTGTGTGTTTTTATTTCATCAAAACTATCAGTATAAAGTATTTAAACTATGATTATTGCGTCACACACTTGCGAACGTATTACAAAATAAGTATGGTTAGAAAATCATTGTTTTATTTTTTATATCAGCTATATTGCTATAAAAGTTTGTCTCTATAACTTAAATGTTAGCTCTATCAATACATTTTGTCTTAAATTATACGTTTGAATTATTCAGAGTGTCTTTGGCAAGGCGTCTCAACTAAATCCCAGGCGAACCACTTGACCTAGAAGGAAGAAATGTAACTATTACCCACTAAATCGCCCGAAGTAGTAACATTATGCTTAATTTATTTAAATACATACACTGTTTTCCAAAAACTTAAGGCCACTAGTTAGAATTTCGGAGTTTTCACGGAAATGAAATACAGTATTATAAGTTTCGATTAAAAAATTTGGGTACAATTTTCACAGTGCTTTTCTAACATGTATAATTGGAAAATTAAACTTGTCTGTTTTTTAAGGCAAGGCACTATTGAGGAGCCTGGTGGATTGTTTGTGGCAGTTATTTTATTTTACGGATACAATACATTTCCAGATTAGAGGTGGACTTTGGGAATGCCACGGCTACGGTCAAGCAGGACGTCCGGTGCAGACATCCCAAGAGGGACGACCCCCTGGCCACAACGTGAGTATGTATGCAATAAAACTGGCAGTTTGACACTTTTACAATCGTAATTGATTAAAATAGAAAATTTACAATCACCCAGAATTATGAAAATATACTTTATGGTATTATTATTTAAAAAGTAATATGAAAATGCATTTAGAAATAAATAAAACTAAGGCGAAGCACAAAGAAATAATAATAGCGGTTGGTACAACCCAAGGCACGTTCTGTATGTCGAGCTGTTTCTGTTCCAGGAAAAATTAGCGTAAATGTAGAGAACACAGGAAAAGTATTAGGTAAAGGTATGATTATAATTTTAACATTTTGGCTTAAAGTACCAATAATTCAAGTTTGAAATACCATAAATGAAAGAGTATTTATTAATTATCAAGAGTTTTTTTACGATTCGCTGCAAGGTTTTACGTTTTTGGTTCACCGGATTGCGGAGTAGAATCTAATGGTATTTACCCGCGTTTTTATCACGGTGGAAAATATAAAATAGCCTCTCTAGCAAACATTTGAACGAGTTAAATTAGATTAATGATGTAATTTCGTTGTATTTATTCAAGTGTTTCATCTACGCAGTTGGTTATTGTTAAAACAAACAAAAAAACATTAAATTAGAAATTATTACGACCTTTTTTTAAAACATTCAAGCACCCCATACCCTCTTTTTTTAATTAAGGTTACACTTTATTTATGTAGCTAGAAATAAATCATATGATAAATTCTGTATAAAAGAAAGTGTTCAGAATAAACACTTTTGTGTTAAGGAGATAAATTAAATATGGTCTGAAATCAGTCAGTTAGTCAGATCTAGCTGTTTTTAAAGGGAGATGTTTATTTAGTTCCAAAATTATAATTCAGTTCTTTAGTTCCAAAATGAATAAAATCAACAGTGGCGTTAGTTCCAAAACCCAATAATGATTTAAAATAGGGAATGGATTTAGTTTCAAACGTCACGTCGTTGTGTCCAATAGTACAGTCAATATAGAAATTAGAAACATTTTGTTTGGTTTTAGTCATAACGCGACTGGATAAAACACTAGAAAACTACTTTTAAAAATAGTGGATCTAGTTCCAAAGGCGGCCGAGAGGATTAAACTCCAAAAGTGCAGCTGTAGACCTCACAGTCGTTTAAGCGGGCAACGATACTGTACGGCTGACCCCTGCGCATGTATATAGCGGAGCAAATAAAGAAGGAGCTATGGGAATAAAATTTAGAAGAAAACTCCAAAAATCAATAGCATATTTTTACGATAAAAATAGGGGTTTGAGGATTTTGTTTCCTAACAAAGAAGTATAGCTCTACTTCAGGTGTAAAAGCTATGCATATATTATTATATAATAACTAGTTTAAGAAACATTAAAAAAAACTGGAATGAGCTTTCCCTTTAATCCCATACACTGGGGAAATCTTATTTGTTTGTTATTGTGATAGAGATAAAAGCATTAAAACTCTAATTAACTAAAAATATTGTTACTATAAGGCTATTACTAAACGCTTTAAAACAATTTACGTTGATAAGATGAATTAGAACAGTTAAAAAAATGAAACCCCTTTAAAAAATATTTATTAGGTAACGGATCAGAGTGCGGGTTTTGCAAGCGTTGGACAACGAACTGTATTTAGCACTTTAATTAGTAAATGTAACGGTTGGATTAAACAATTGAAATACCAAAATGTTTTTGGGCAGAGTGTTTTTATTTTAAAACGCCATTGAAGGACAAGTTTATGGACGTGATATTTGTTTATTTAATTTCATAACACCATTGTTACACACTATAAGTAAGGTTAATTCCTCAATTAATTTCGAATATTATTTACATATTAATTGTTACCACGCCCAAATGATATATTAACTTTCAATTAGCTTAATCAAACTAACCGTTTTTAGAAATATAAACTTTTTAAAGTATACAAGCAAAATTTGTAAGTAACAAAAGATGTAAAATATTGTAATAGTACAATTAGTATTACTTAAAATGTATACAATAACACCTTTCGAAGGTGCAAGATGCACCGACTCTCTCATAGATATCAATTTTGGTTTCACTTTATTCCGTGATTCCGTGATTTTAGTTTTTATTCCGTGATTTATTATGTGCCAATAAATATGGTTAATATTGAAAAATACAGGATTGAATTAATTTCTCCATAAATCACAAAAATGCAATACTGTCAGACTTGATGTGGTTAACTAATGGGGTTAACTAATAGCTTTTGACTAACTCGGTCTGGTTTGGTTGGCAAGAAATCCGACCCTGCCGGTAGCCAGACTTTAGATATATTGAATAGCAAGTTGTAATAATCCGATGGCCCTACGAATATGAATCCATGTACAATATGTAAACAAATGATTCAACAGCTCAATAAAATGTAAACAAAGTATTAAATAACCAGCTGTGACTTACTATGGATTTGAATCGTCTGCTTGTTCAACTAATTTATTTGTCTGTGTGTATTTCCAGTTACAACTATTTTTATACTCATATGTGAAAGATCAATAAATTTTACTTTATCCATATTGTTTTATATTTTATGGTAATTATAACTGCTTAGGGAACCTTTGAGATTGATATTTATTACTTTTCTAAATGCTATAATTATTAACGATATATTTCGCGTTAAAGATGTTGACTTATTTATAGTATATAACATGAAGCAATTATGAACCAAGTTTCTATCAGTGTACCACAGCTGTGAACAATACCACATATGAATCATATTTATTAAAAATAACAAAAAACAAAAAAACAGTTTGAGTTGAGTGTTTTTTCTTTCCAAGTCTAGGTAAAAAATTTCCACAGCAAAATTACTAAAGAATTTAAGAAAAAGATATGGCGATGGGAGGTCCAATGATGAGTACTAAGGAAGTAAGGACACCATTTAAGGAAAATACCATGTCGGTAAAATAATTATTTGCATAAAATACTATTTTTTGGAAGAAGAATCCAACTTCAGGACGAGGATCCAGCATACTGAACTTTTATATGTGTTTTTCTTATTAAATATAATTGAATATGTACTCCCACTTTCAGGTCAACATTCGTAAAAAATTCAAATTTTCATTTAATCAGATACATTTTGTATATTTGTCATGTCAAAAAGAAACAATTTAAAGGTTTTTCGCGGCAAACAACCCCCCTTGTTTGAAAACCTTGTTTGTTGTGTCTCATGCACCTGAGTAAATTTTAATGTCGGAGCAATTGATATTTTGATTTCATGTACCAAAGATACAGAACATATATATAATTCACATTGTAACTTGTCTTATTATTTCATTACATTAAGGCGAGAGGCATTTATATACATAATAAAGTCAAGGCAAATTATTAATACAACAATGTGGAAGATACTTTACTATTTGGCAGTAAAATTTTGTTAGTAAAATAAAACACTAATTTAGGTAAAACCATTGTAATGGAAGAATATGTGACTGCTCCAAGTCTAATTTTTTAAGGATTAGTCTACTAATATTATTTACATTAGTAAATGAAACAATTTTGTTTGGCATTGAAACTATTTTTCATGTTTAACGCAGTGAACGTATTACAAGGTACGGTCTTGTCTGTTGAAATTATCCACAACCATTTCATTTGGGTTAATGATTCAAAATACTAATTTTTTTGTGAAGCTCAAAACAAAAATTTATCAAAGTCTCGGGCTTAAGACTTAAGGTAATAGCTTCTTCCCTCTAGAGGAAATTTGCTAAAAATCGTGGTAGATTATATTGATGTTAAATTAAAATGTATATAAAGTTAAGCTGTTAACGGTTCCTATTGTGGAGTTTAGACATGCATTGATGTATACAAATCAAATACAATCCAACCCAACCAAATCGGCGCACCGCGCTGTAGAAGTTTTGATCCGGCTAAACTTATATATTATTTCTCAAGAGTGTTTTACAGTTAAATTTACAAAGGTAAAAAATATCACATCACGATTAAAACAACTATTTAAAAAATCTATATAATCATTACTTTTCACAGGTAAAACGTTAAAAACATAAAGCGCAGAGTTAGCAAATGGACAAAAATCACACCAAAACAAAGAGACAAGCTTGACTACATCGCATAAGGATGCTACTCACTACTGATGTCCGCTTGTAAAGTGTTGCGAAAAATATTGTCACCCCAAAGTTGGAATGTGGTTTTCCCGACAGAGTTCGGGTGGTAAGCAATTAGGGGGCGAATTTCACGGAACTTTTGGTTGAAAAATAGGCTACAACGCTCCTGAACGAGTAGCCACGTGACACCGGCAAACAGTGTTTTCGGTAGAGTTGGGGTTGTGTACCGTTTTGGGGTTGTTGTATTCCTGGGAATTTTTTGACATTGACGAATGGATCCTGTATTCGAACATACGGCACTTGTTCTCCCTCTTGCAAACAAATTCAGTGACTGATTTTTAATTCGCAACAGTTAAACACTCCTTTAAAAACAAGCGGACCCCAACACTCAGACAAAACTTTAAATAGGAACGATTTATTACATACTTCTAAATACCTTTTTATTATATTAATAATCTTCAGCGCCTTTATACAGTTATGACGGAGTAAAACTTCTGTTGGATTAAAAAAGTGTATTAATATGACCTTACTCCAGAAATAATTGTATAGTGATGCATACACAAAAAAAACTGTTTTATTAGCTGGTTAACAAATTTGTCCCTATATAAATAGTGTAACATATTTCAACTCTTCAAATGCAACAAATTTTAATTTTCTAATCATTACTGTGCGTTGGAGCGACGAAAGAATCTCGGTCTAGGTATTAAGAATAACACTGATAGATGACGTACTGCTCTTAATGCTCATTACTTTTCCTTCAGTCATTTTATTATGAACATCTAGGCTTAAAATCTATTATTACTATCCTAGGCGAAACATTACTTGTGGTCACATGGGTTAAGCGAGTCAATGTAGAAAGCCTAACATTCAAAGCCAGACATTGACGTTATCATAAACATGTTACAGTAACATTTTACTAGCTTGCACTTTTGAATGTTAAGAGTCGCAATTGCACTTATCGGAAAAAGAACCGTGTTTTAAAAATAACTAGGTGATTGAGGATTATGCTTATGTCTAGTCACTTACCTTCACCTCCAGTGTCGCCGCCGAGACTTCTACATTTGTACTACCTATTTCTAAATCATTACAATTAATACTCAAACGTACTCTTGTGAAGTGATACCGGGGCGATTAAAAATACTGATATAACCACTATTCATAGTAAATTATTCGATTTATAATAGGGATTGGAGTCTATTCAGATGTATAGGAGTTAATTTTGTTCAAAACTGTTATAATATTATCCCGATTACCGTTTCCATTTTAAACATGCAAGTGGCTCTATGAGCAACTAAGACTTCTTTAACTGCCATAAACAGTGAAGGGCAGCCGTCCTTATAGACTTCAGCCACCTGACTAGGCACCACACAAAAATTCTGAGATAGACTATCAGATAAGGAGTCACACATCATACAACTCTTCTACTAAAATGTTCAGCGTCGCGTCGCGTCGCTTGCATACAAAACATACACGAAGGAGGGATACTTTTAGTCATAGTTAAACGCAAGTATGTGGTGTTAAAAATACTTGTACCAACCTCTTTCAATTTAAAGTATAATGTAAAATTAAATACATCCAGTAAACATTTCCCCTTTCAAATTTTTTGTGAAATTATTATTTTCTCGTAATTTGGGTTTGACAGCCAAAATAATATAGCGTTGATGCTATCTCAGCAGTATCGGGCAGAGGCAAGTGAAGCTGGCAGCGCCCATTTGGAAAATAAACGTGAAAATAACCTAAATCGTTTGTTTAGGTTTGTTTAGCTATTTTCGACGTTTGTTTGACCTTAGTTGCTTTTAAAAACGAAAAATAAAGTGGGCGCTGCTAGCTTCACACCAGCAGCGCCCATTTATTGATTTTAACTAAAAACCAATGGAATCGTTTGTTTAGGTTTGTTTAGCTATTTTCGACGTTTGTTTGGCCTTAGTTGCTTTTAAAAACGAAAAATAATGTGGGCGCTGCTAGCTTCACACCAGCAGCGCCCATTAGTCATTTTGAACTAAATACCATTGAAATAGTTTGTTTATAGTTTGATTAGGTTTGTTTAGCTATTGTCGTCGTTTGTTTGGCATTAGTTGGTTTAGAATTTGATAAAAGTGGGCGTTGCTAGCATCACACCAGCAGCGCCCATTTAATTTGTTGAATTCCAAAGCAACTAATGCCAAACAAACGACGAAAATAGCTAAACAAACCTAAACAAATGATAAACAAACGATTCCAATGGGTTTTAGTTCATATCAACGAATGGGCGCTGCTGGTGTGAAGCTAGCAGCGCCCACTTTATTTTTCGTTTTTAAAAGCAACTAAGGCCAAACAAACGTCGAAAATAGCTAAACAAACCTAAACAAACGATAAAAAAACGATTTAGGTAATTTTCACGTTTATTTTCAATGTGGGGCAGTGACGGTGGGCAGTTATTTCTCTCGCGTCGCCTGATCCAGTCAGCCTATATAGACTGAAATTCATAAACTTGATATCATTTAGTTTGTATTCAGCTCTTCTTCTTCATTTCATTTTCCACGCCTTCTTTATATGATCTGCAATATACATACGCAGGGGTCAGCCGTGGAGTATCGTTGCCCGCTTATACGACTGCGAGGTCTACGTTAATTCGATGTGGCTGCACCATAGAACTCTATTAATACACCTGGAACGCTCGGGCTGTGTCAAGAAATCGGTCTTTACCCCCACCCCTTCTTAGGCACTCACGGCCGCTCAGTGGATTTCAGCATTGTGCGCCCTATCGTTTACACGCTTTTGCGCCTCGCCATATGCATGTAATTACAATAAAGTGTATATATTATTGATCTGCATGAACTACAGAATCTAACGGTATAAACTTCTTGTAGTTTGGTAATTAAATTTATTTGTAGTAATGAAAACTATTTAGTGTTTAAAAAGTGTGACACGAAAAAGTCTGTAAGCGTAAACTTTTTTTGTTTTGGGGTTGAAAAGAAAATTCCAGCGGAAAACTTGTAGATAATTAGTTGATCCACAATTTTTATACCAAACTTTTTTTCATAAGTTGATTTATTTGTTCTGAAAAGAAGGTATTAACGTTTCCCGCGCTCAAACCGATTCGCGCCGCACTCATCCCAGCTAACTGACGCGACACTTTGCTATACAACACGAATTTGATCGTATTAACAAGCTGAACTATGACTTATAATTTTACAGGCAGTAAGTGGTCTATGGTAGCCACTCTTGTTTTTATTTTGGAAATAGATATTTGTTTCATTACCGCTGTTTTGTATTAAATAAACTGAATCACAAGTGTAACCAACATATACGGTAGCATGTAAAATGACACAGGGAATAGGTTAATATTCAAAATTAATTTGAAACCCAATTTGAAACGATATTTTATTACAATATAAGACTATACAGTTGCTCTTAGAGATCTTAGTGTGATTAAATAAAATTAACTTGTCCAGTTTCTACCTTAGGCCCATTGCTTTATTTTCTTCCATGGATCGAGTCCGAGCTAAATCATGGCATCGTACTTTGAAAAACAAATAGCAAATATTTTTTACAAGCTCATACAATATTTTTTACTCATGCCGATCATCGTCAGGGGAGGTGATCGGATAGGAACAAAAAATGTTGCCACCAAAGTAATTTATTGCACTGTTTACAAATGCATGAATTCCGCACAATTTACTTACATTGGAAATTACACTTTAAAATTAAGTGATGATATTTTTAATATGTATGTCTACGAACTGGAAATAATATAAGTTAGTTGTAAAATAGTTAACTTAACCCCGCTCCCTTTCTTCGCACGATTGCTGCAGTTGAATGCTACACAGCTTGTTGGCATGATGAAATAACAGCATCACTTATAAATACATAGTCGTCAACCACCTTCTAGAGTTTGAGACATACTGAGATATAAGCAAAAAATATTCCACAACTTAAAAACATGGGAACGGATATCATGGAATAAAGGATGTTTCCGGCGCGGGACAGCGACACGACACGACGCGACGGCCGGCGCGGCGACGGCGTGCGGCGGCGGTGGCGATGTTGAAAGCGCGCGTTTAAGGCCTATTTTGCCAGAAGCGTCTGGTGCGTCTGTCGCTTAGCGATGATCGCTAGAGCGATGATCGCTCAGCGTCGATCGCTGGGGGCTATTTTCCCAGAAACGTCTATTTGTTGCGATTATTAGATCATTGAGTGGTTGTCTTTGGTGGCGAAAGGAGTGGTGTTGGTGCTGTTTGTAAAATGAGCCGTAAAAAGCAAATATTAGTGAGGTATTTATTAGCGGAGGAAATAGATGACGAAGAAATTTTAGAAATGTTGTGTGAACCCAGGGAAGAAGTGCGATCTATGTTTTTAAAGAGATCTGAAGAGGGATACTTTAAAATATTAATAGAAAATCACCTACGTTCTGATGAGACCAAGTTTTCCGAGTTTTTCAGGCTCGACGTTACACAGTTCAACTTTGTGCTAAGTTTAATCGAAAAGGAGTTGTACACGGTGTCTTTAAATAACAAAACGCCATATCCCATAACAGCAGAAGAGAAGCTGGCTGTAACTTTAAGGTAAGTTGTGTTGTAATTATTATTATGCCAATGTTATTTTATGAATATAATTTTAGTCTCATTCTGTTTAGGTAATAAAAAATAAATCTAATTTCTATCCATGACTGAAAATGGTTTTGACCCACTTTTTAATTGATTGTGTAAAATTAATAAATAATAGCATTTTCAAAAAAACAGGTTTTAATACAGTGTAATTATTTTATCTTATTACAATTGGAAAAAGTAGTAAACACACTCAAAGCCATTAATTATTACGAAAAGTAATGTTCTTTCTTTTGTGACACAAGTATCTAAAAGATACCATTAAAGTTATAGTTCGGATCACCTTCATGATGGGAACAGGGTCCAAAATTGACGTTGGTTTCACGAGCGAGTCCACCTTCGTTGTTGTCAACAGTCAATAAGCAGTTATCAGAGGGGGTGCTGGCTGAAGATGGCGATGGGGACGAAGAAGACATCTGCGGTTGGGGGACTCTAAAAAAATTGTCTGACCGAGTACACCACATTCCACTTTCGAGTTTTGAAATCAAACTTAAAGTTTCAAGTTTTGCTCTTTGTTGCAGGTGTGTGGGAAATTTTCTTACAGTTTGTTCAATACTTTTGAAAAAATGGCTTAAGTCATCAGAGGGGTCTTCGTCTTGTTTCAACAGGTCTCTGATCATCGCATCCCTCTCCTTCGATCTTTGTTCTATTGCAGAGCAAATTTTTTCCCTATAATTCGATTTTTTACGAATAGCTCCGCCTTCAGTTTCACTTCTAGCAAGAGTTATGGTCGTTGTTTGAGCTGAATGAGTGATATGCGGATTGGCAGAGGATGGACGCGAAACAACTGGTTGAGGAGAGGGCGTGGTGCTCATATCAAAAGGGTCGACAACATCTTCCGTTTCATCGAAGTTCGCACTTTCTCTGTTGTCACTATCTTCAGGATCCACAGAAACATTGCAGAAACTTCTGAAAACAAACACAATAACTGTATACAACAAAAGTGACTTAAGATTTTTATTTTTATGCTTTTCGAAGGTCATTATAACATAAGGAATATATATATATATATATACATACATACATATATATATATATACATATACATATATAAATGTATATATAAATATATAATATATATTTATTTATATATAAAAATATATATATTTATATATATATAAATCTGTAAATGCCCCCTCATCCCCCCCAAATGGTTAAGGGGCGATGTATTTTTAATGTTCTCTGTTGGCCAATGCTAACTTGACCTGCATGTCAAGTTTCAATGAAATGTATCAGTAAATAAGAGATAAATTGAGTAGAACAAGTATACTGACTTTGGGGCAGTTGTAAGCACGCATTTCTTTCTAATTTACCGAAAAATGTATGTTTTTATACGACGACCATTTCAGTAAAAAGGTTTGTGTGATATATATATATATATATATATATATATATATATATATATCCTTACCTGCGCTTGTCTTCTGCTGCATGAAGGAACGACAGCCTATCTTGAAGAGCCCAAGTTTTTTCCTTTTCTTAATTGGTGGTGCCTCAGATCCAGTTTTATTGTTATCACGTTTCTTTCTATCAAATGTGTCCTTAACGTTTTTCCATCTCTTTTTGCAATCTGCAACTACAACACATTGGCATTACAATTTGGTACAATATGCGTTCATGTTAAAAACAACAACAGTTATGTTTATTGGTTTGCAGGTTCCTGGCAACTGGGGAGACATATCACTCTTTGCAGTTCCAGTATCGAATATCTGTTACACAAATTAGCAAAATAGTGAAAGAAACTCTGGCTGCATTGAAGGAAAAACTTGTGTCACTTTTTTTACCACCCCTGACTGAAAAGAACTTAGAAGGCAAGGCTCAAGAGTACTACGACAGGTGGAACTTCCCAAACTGTGTGGGTGCCATTGACGGGAAGCATGTGAAAATAAAGTGTCCCAACAAGTCAGCTTCCCTGTATTACAACTATAAGGGATTCTTTTCTGTCGTGCTTTTGGCTGTTGTAGACGCCAACTATAAATTTATGTATGTTGATGTCGGTTCATATGGTAAAGAGGGAGACAGTGGAATTTTTGAGAAATCGGCTTTGGGCACTAAATTTTATGAAGGTACTTTGCTTCCACCACCAAAACTACTTCCGAAATCAAATATCGTCTTACCACATGTGTTTGTGGGGGATGATGCTTTTCGTCTGCATAGTAACATGATGAAACCTTACATTCGTGAAGATGCTATGTCCAACAGGATCAAATCCGCTTTTAATTATAGATTATGCCGTTCCAGGAGAACATCAGAGAATGCTTTCGGTATCTTAGCCCAAGTATTCCGTATATTTTTTACCCCAGTAGGAATTCAACCTGAGACTGTCGACGACGTGATAATTGTTTGCTTTTGCCTGCACAACATGTTAAGGGAAGGTTACCTCTCAAAAACAGGACGTGCAATCTACGAATTTGACCAGACACAGGGGCGTCCTACTGAGAACCTCATCCCTTTAGTGGGAAGGGGTGGGTTCGCAAACGTAAATGGCTTCGCAGTGAGGAACACATATGCCTCTTACTTCGCAGAAGAGGGAAAAGTCAGTTGGCAAGATGCTACAGTTGGCAGAACTGATCGCGCTTAAAAAAAGTACCACGCCACACCTAAAGGATTTCCAACAACATGAATACACTTCATCCTTTAATGAACATATACAAATCATCGAGGTAAAACTACTGGAGAGATCGCTAGTGAGCTAAAAACGGTCCGCGTAGGTCTGTGCGGAACAGAAATGGTGGGCCACTGTGTGCTCAGAGCTGTTTCTGGCGTTGAACGCGCTGTCGTTTACACGCTCCTGGACTTCACTGCCATGTTTGAATTGTAATGAAATTTATATATCCTTTGTGTACGTGAACTACGGAATCCGAAAGTATAAATATTCTTTTACTTTACCGTTTTTTAATATTTTTAATAATTAAAAACTCTTATGTGTTATTAAAGAGAGACATGAAAAAGTTACTCAGCGAGGAAGTTTTTTATTTTTAGGTTAGAAACAAACTTCCAGCGGGAAAGTTGTAGATAATTAGTTTCTCTAGAACTTTTATTTCTAACATTTTTCGGTAAAGTTGTTGGTTTGCCTACAATTCGTTTGGAAAGATGCTGAAACCTTTCGCCGCGCTCTATCCAAGACGTGCCACGCGCCGCGCCGCGCCGTGCCGCGCTGTTAAATTCAACTCAGTGATGCTGTGTTACAACATGGCCTAGTTTTTTGATAAAATACATAGTTATACGACTTTTGTTTTAGTCGTATTTTGCTAAGTAATCTTACAACATTCTACAATTCAACTGTAATGTGTAATGTAACAGTTAATCAGTAAATAAAAATTAATTTTGAGAAAAATCATTCCATTTAATCCTATGCCTTCCAAAATACTCTTATAACTGACTAATGCTACGGATACATTTATACTATACCCCATTATTATTATACTGTACTTGCATCGTCTCTTAAATAAATCATAATCAATTGTTATCATACACTGAAGATAATTTGTTGTTATTCAATAGCGAAATGTTGTATTAATGCAACATTATCGTTCTTAATACTATACGTGGACGGGTGAACGAACCATGTTGGTAATTAATGTTTATTAAGAATACATTTGCTATTAAAAAGTATTTGTCTTGATATTCATTCATCAACAAAATTTTATGATATAGGCCAATCTACATACAATCTACATTTTTTTTCATACAATCTACAACTTTTGGCGAACGTCGAAGTTTATATGCTAAAATTCAAAGTTTCACTATTCCAAAGAACGATATTACTGCTCATAAAAAATCCATTCCAGTACCAAAAACTTCAAAACATCATTATTGAACAACACCTAAAACCTAGTGGATCGTACATAAATTTATATGACTGGAAATATGAAAGAATCAGCCATCAAGGAGATTATTTTACAAAACTCCCAACTTTCTGTTATTTTTACGCAACTAACCCTGGTCGAATATATTTACTTTCGGTATTAAAAATTCGAGAAACTATTCAGGAATACGGATCAGAAGGCCATTCAACCATAAAAAATGTTCCCTGGCTGCAAATTCAAATCAAGTGAGCGCGCGTCGTGTTTTTCCCTATATCCCCCATGCTAAGCGCTGCCGCGGTAGCCCACCATTTGCGGCGCGACCTCGAACGAGGCCGGACCGAAATTTGGTTCGCTTCACCACGGGCGCGAGCGGTCCAGTAGTTTTAAGTCTTTGATACAAATCTGTCTGCTAGTGTTAAATATGTTTTTTTCTCAATATCTGTTACCAGACAATGCAAATTGTTAAATATAATGTTAACTTTGCCTTTATAAATATGTACAATAAATTACAATGAGACGATAACTGAAACAAATTTATTGCGTCCTCAATATTTGGTCCCGGGCTTAAGTTTCACCGTGCTGGTCATGCTTAGTTAATAGTTCACTTTCCAAAGGAACCATAAAATTAGGCATGGGTTGGTGTTAGTTTTTAACTTAATTTGATCCCGATCCTGATGCCTACAAATTGATTCCAGTTAATTTATAACTTTCCCGCCAAAAGTTAATACAAACGGTTATATAACCGTTTTTGGTTATTTTGGCGTGTTAATTAATTACAGACTATAGGAGAGCTTAATACATATAACATTTTACACAATCAGTTGTGAAAATACCTGATCTGCCCACTTCTCCTGCAACTATAATCCATATGTTGTCCTTCACACGTTGGTCTTTGTAGGACTCGTGTTTTAAGTCAAACAAAGCGGGGTGCACTGAAATGGCTTCTATTAACTTTTCATCTTCCTCAGTAGTAAAACACCACTTTGACTGGGACATATCGCCAAACTTTTAGAAATCGGAAAAAACAAAACTTTTAAAAAACTGCAAACAGTGAACAATTGAAAACACGTGGTTCTTCTACGAATAGACGCGAGCGACGGCGTCCCCGTCTGCTCTTGGAGCAGTGGTCCGCGATCGACGCTGGCGGCTCAGTTACAGACGCTGGCGGCTGTAGCGATTGACGCGTCTGGGAAAATAGACTAACCTGAAACAATGCAAAGCAGTGGGCAGCGATTGACGCGGAGCGATCATCGCTAAGCGACAGACGCACGAGACGCTTCTGGCAAAATAGGCCTTTAGCCTTTAAATGTAAGAAAACTACAGACTGTATAAACAAATGTTTCAAATAAAAGTTGTTATTCAACTCATTTTCAACATTTTTCTCGCTTGAAGTTTGTTTCTACCCCAAAAATAAAAAAAGTTTACGCTTACTAACTTTTTTATGTTCCAATTTGTTTAGCTAATTATATTTTGTATTTTTATAATTCTGTTAACTGACTTATCTGTAAGTTGTTTACTCCGTTAGAATCCTCAGTTCTTCCAGATAATAAATATATAAGTTTCATTAGAATTGGATTTTCCCTGTGCGATGGAGGAGCGTGTTAATGAGTGCGCGCATTAAAATATTTGCCGGCAGAAATCGCTCAGTTGACGAAGTTGCCTAAGAAGTGGAGGGGGAAGGACCGTTTTTCGCATCAAAAACTCCACTACGCTAGCATTCCAGGTGTATTAATAGAGTTCTATGGGCTGCACTTTTGGAGTTTAATCCACTCCACCGCCTGTGGAACTAGATCTACTATTTTTAAAAATAGTTTGAAGCGTTTTTTCCAGTATCGTTCTGTCTAAAATGAAACCAAATATTTCAATTTGTTATATTGACCGTACTTTTGGACACAACGTTTGGAACTAAATCCACTCCCTATTTTAAATCATTATTGAGTTTTGGAACTAACGCCACCGGTGATTTTATTCATTATGGAATTAAAGAACTAAAATATAATTTTTGACCTAAATCCACTTGGAACCAAAGCAACGCACCCTTTTAAATCAATATTGATTGTAATTTACATCACATTGTCTTGCCTATCTAAAGCAATTAATCTTACAAATTTCTCCATAAATCATTTATTAACCCGTAAAATGTATGTACATTTATTGGACATTTAAACAAAAATTAAATGCAATGAAACGTTTAATTAAACATTATTGATGGAAACAAAACATAAAATTTGCATATAATCTACTAAACTGAATCAACTGTTCATACTGTTCATATAAAACAATATCTCCTTCAGGCAGACCTAATAAGTTAAGAGCCATTATTCATTGAGTCACTGTAAAACCAATTATCAATAAGAAAGAGTTTAAGATTGTTAATGAATTTCAAGTGGTTTGAAGTGAATGGGAAGTTTGTCGAAAAAGTTGATTGGAACAACGGAGATTATTTTGGAAGAAAGCAATATTGAAAACTGGAACTTGTAGAATTGGAAATACGAAAACTGTAATGATTTCAAATGAAGTAGACGCAGGTTGTCATTTAACTCTTGTATGGCCACCAGGGAGACGGACGCCCTGCTACACGTGGTCAAAGCCAGCCTGGGTTCCGGCATACTAGCTATGCCAGATGCCTTCAAGAACTCCGGCCTGATGCTGGGCCTGGTGGGCACGGCGGTGGTGGCTGTCCTCTGTACCCACGGCACCTACCTTATCGTGAGTCTTTCTAGTGTAAAAGTTTAAAAAAACCATAAACAGTAATGTAAACAGCTTTAACATTTAACGAGTTCGCACGCAGCACGCTGACGTGAGGGAAGTGAATTTCCACATAAAAACTTGTAAAACTCAAAATAAGTGTAAAAACATACATTTGTCCAATTTTTATTGAAATCTGAAAATATTGATTTTTTGGCTGTTCTGATACTCCTGGTTTCTTTTACTTGCAAAGCTGGGAATACAATTTTGCGCATTATAAGGTTAGGAGAAGGTCCAGACAGGCTTTAAAGTAAGCGTGAGGTTGCTGGGGGTGATAAAAGTACTCTTAACAAAGGAATAACAGGCTTTTCTAGTGTAAAACCCCCATAAGACAACGTACTGTGTTTGGTCGATTCACATTTTCTTTAATAACTCGGTAAATATTTATGATAGAATGACGAGAGAGGGCTTAAAACTTTCGCCTCTCTAATTCCCATCTTTTTACATGCATTGATTTTACATCTGGGGCTTTTATGACCCTTTTTGGGCCCAAAAACTCAAAATTTTAAATATTAATCCCCAAAAAAGGGGTTTAGAGTTTTCCGATTGTTTTGCCCAACGAACTTGTCCAACTGATTACAGAAAGCTACGTCCCTACCAAATTTGAAGTAAATCGGACAAAAAATGCGACCGCTAGAGTGCAAACACACACACACACACACACACACATATATATATATATATATATATATATATATATATATATATATATATATATATATATACATTTAAGAAATTAACACCATTTTGTTGCAATATTTCGAGGTATTCTCTTTATCAAGCACAAAAAATGAATGACAAACAAAAACAACAGATCATATGTTATTTACACATTTGGTTATATATATATAAAATTTTGAACGACCCCCCAAAACGTGTTCAGGGGGTCACGTTAGGAACTTCTATGGTGGTCCCGGGCTTAAGTTTCACCGTGCGAGTCATGCTAATAGTTCACTTTCCAAAGGAAATTCACTAATAAGTAAATCAGTTTTTGCCATAACAGGAAATAAATTTAACTATATCATTCCGAAATACGAGACAAATTTTGTATTCATAACTTTCCTTCTGGATTGAAAACGTACTCGAGGTAATAGGTTAACGTACCTTATCCGTCGTCAATCCTAAATCACTAGTAGATGACTAGTTTCGGGACTTCTGTCCCTTTTTTTAAATCTACACGTCGAAATCTAGTTGTATAACACGTAGTCGTTGTCAAAGTTTAAAAAGTTACACATGTCACAAGCACACACGGACGGGGACACGAATACAAAACAAACAAACATTAGTTAGCATGGCCGGCCAAGAACAAATCCAGACTGAGATTTATTTTCCATCAAAACTGTACAAGGAATATCAATAAAAAACTTGTCAATGCTTTACCAAACGCCCTGAAAACGAAAGGGACTCATTTAATTAAAAAAATAAATGTTATGCGATTTATAATTTAGAAAGGTTTTTAGAAATTATGTTAGTGAGAAGTTGGTTTAATTTGATTTATTGTACTGTACTTGATATACGTATTAATGGTCCGCTTCGACTGACGTATTGCTTGATGACACTTAACAGATTTAATTATAAATAAAATAAAATAAAAGTTTAAAACAAAAGATTATTAAATTGGAAAAATAAATAGTACATCAGTAAAATTGTACAATACGTGTATAAATAATTAAAAAAATAAAACGCAATTTGGAATTAAATAGATTATTACAATATAATCTCACTGACTTTTGTTGTTGAACTAAAACGCATAAACTATTGATGCGTTTTATTGACAGTGACCTTTTTTAGATATTGTTGAAAAGAGATGGAGATAATGTTGAAGGGGGTGGCTCCTCTTTTCCAGTACGACTCGGAGAGGAAATTAAGCAATCACAGTCCTTGCATACTTGTTGCCTAAGGCCATCTGTATTTAAAAGGCTAATTTTGTATTACTTGTAATCAACTGGAAAATCCGCCGTGCCAAATTTTAATACATTTTCGAGGCAAATCCCCCAATATATTTGAATATAAATGTACATGTGTAAAAATTCAGAAAATAACCAATATTCCCACAGGGACACACCCTATTGGCCTTAAAAATGTTTCAATATTTAACAATGGTAGACATGATTTTACTTGACCAGATAGAGCTTGAGCTTGAAGATTTGAATTTTCCGTTCAATCATAAAGTTAACAAGTTAAATTGAATTAGAAAAGCCTGTTATTCATTTGTTGATGTACTTTTATCATCCCCAGTAACGTAAAACGTACTATGTAGTTATAAAGTTAACAAGTTTTTGTTCCTTATTGCTTGTAAATTTCAATCCAAAAACCTAAATTGAATTGAGAATAGTTGACAGCGTTGTTAACAAAAACAACTCTAACTTTACTCAGCTGTCGTATTGAAGTCGGATGCAAAGAAGGGAACACATGACACATGAAACGGTAAACAAAATGATCAAAAGTGATGAAAAGTGGCCAAAAAGTGGCGATTTTGCTAATTGCAAACTTATATTTGACTAAATTTAAGATATATTGTATTTTTTCATCATCATTTTGGCTGAGACATCATTGTCACCAACGCGGCCGCTCCACGTTCAACAACTTACTCTGAATAGGTAGTTACACGTCGCTTATGCGTAGGTATAAAGAAGAATGGCCAAAAAAGTGTTTTTTGCCAATTGTAAACTTATACCTGAGTAAATTTAGGATATTGTGTTTTTTCCATCACCCTTAGACTAAGGGAAATCTATTAACACCAACTTGGCCGCTCTACGTTCAGCAGTTTACTCTGAATAGGCGGTTTCAAGTTTTCACTACACACAATTATTACATAGGATTCGTAGGTAAGTTAGTAGTAAAAGTTCATTAGTTTCTACACAGTATGTCTATGAATGAATTAAGATTCCTTAACTGGAATGTAAGGGGTTTATTTTATAGACAGCAAAGAGAACTTTAATTGAAAATGTAAAATATATTTGACAGAGACAAATTTTACCTAGCATGAATCAAAAAAGTGTAAGAACAACGATAATGTTTGTAAGGTAATAAAGGAACCACTGACTGTTTTATATAGATATTTACTTATTTAACCCTGACCTTAGATGACCTTAAAATGTTTCTACCGTCAGCTTATATTATAGTTTATGTTTCATCGACCATCTGTAGCTAAGCATCTGAGGCCAAGCACTAAGAAATAGTTTTACTGCTCTTCTACGGAAATTGTACGGAAATAAAATCAAGCTTTTTTAACTCGGAGTTTACGGTATTATTGCTTGAAACGAGGATCAGTTTTGTTTTCATCGGGTCTGAACGTTGGAGTATTTAAATGCACATTGGCTGTTATTTTTCTTAACTCAATAAAAACTCGAAACCTCAGTGTAACTCGGCATAAGAAACTAACGTCGTGGAATTTAATATTATGTAGGGTTACTGAGTAATAAATATCATAATGACAATGCCAGTTTGGTTTAGTTTTAAACTCTGAACATGTTATCGATGTTGCTTGTTAAAGAACCAACAATCATCATGCTGTTTGTGAATGGATCATTTTACGACACCCTTTTATCACCCAATGAGATGTTCAATCACTCCAAATCTATATTGCAATTCCAAAGAACTTTTCCATAATTATATTTTTAGATCCCATTTATATACCCTATTAATTATTGTATAAGGTTCTTACTTAATATTTAACTTGATTTTTACTTTGATTTAAATTTAAGTCATTAGGATAGTGTTGAAATAATGAGTTCTATTTTCGTTACTTCTAAATTCAAATAAATAAAACCATGACAATCGAGTTTACACGCAGCACGCTGACGTGAGAGAAGTGAATTTCCACATAACAAACTTTTAAAACTCAAAATCAGTGTAAAAACATACATTAATTAAAACTTTTATTGAAATCTGAAAACACTGATGTTTTTACTGTTCTGATGCTCCTGGTTTCATTTACCTGCAATGCTGGGAATACAATTTTGCGCATTATAAGGTTAAGAAAAGGTCCAGCCAAGCTTAAAAGTAGGTGTGAGGTTGATGGGGATGATAAAAGTACATCAACAAATGAATAACAGGCTTTTCTAATTCAGAACCCCCATAAGACAACGTACTGTGATTGGTCGATACACATTTTCTTTAATAACCGGTAAATACTTATGCTAGAAAATAGAGGGCAAATATACTGCAAATAGAAGGAAATTACACTGCAAATAGAGGGCTTAAACGTTTTGCGTCTCTAGATTCAATCTTCTAACATGCATTAATTTTACATCCGAGGCTTTTCTGACCCTTTTTGGGCCCAAAAACTCGAAATTTGAAAGATTAATCCCCAAATAAAGAGGTTTAGAGTTTTCCGATTGTTTTTCCCAACGAACTTGTTCAACTGATTATAGAAAGACACGTCCCTACCAAATTTGAAGTAAATCGGACAAAAATGTGACCGCTATAGTGCAAAGACATATATATATAATTTTGAACGACCCCCCAAAACGTGTTCAGGAGGTCATGTTAGGAATTTCTATGTTGGTACCGGGCTTAAGTTTCACCGTGCGGGTCATACCAATAGTTCACTTTCCATAGGAAATTCCCTAATAAATAAACGGACGAAATGTTTAACATGATAACTTATTTTAGAAGAAAATATAAGAACGTAAACGAGAAACAGAGACATATAGTTTCCGAAATATTAAAGGGAACCTTTTGCATGTTTTTATTTTATCACATACGTGTCATCTTGGTCATACTACTTGTCTCTTAAGTTACGTTAAATAAGGTACGTTGCCACTTCTGGTACGTGGAAAGTATGAAGTAAACCGAGGGTCACTGAGAGCTCGTCGTAAGATATTTTAAGCAATTTTCATAACCTATTTAACCAGGTTGTGAAAGTATTCATTACACAATCAAATGGTAAAAATCAAAACAAATATATATATGTATATATATATATATATATATATAATTGTTATTAATATTTTACAGGTAAAATGCTCACAGGAACTTTGTTACCTGTACCACAAGAAGTGCCTAGGCTACACGGACACGATAGAAACCGCCTTCGAGACATCACACCTCCCCAGCCTCCGTAGGTACTCCGTGTGTGCCAGGTGAATGTTTATGATAATAAACCTTTGTCATTCTTGCACTCCCACTTATAAAAATAAGTTGATATACCAATTGGGAGACGTTAAGTTTTCGATCTACCTACCTTTATGAAACGTTACATGACACCTCCATTGACTATACTATATCTATAACTGAATTATTTGACGATGTCCTGCGTGAAGTTTGTTGCACATTCAGGGGAGGAAATATAGATCCACACCAAGCATTCTAGCCTCGAAAATGAAGCGAGGGGTGAGAAAAGTGTTACCTGTTCCACTCTACACTATACACTACCTATGAGGAGAAAAACTTCATGATTGGCTATGTTATTTTTCGATAATATTAATAACCATTACTGCAACATAAAAATATTCCATCTCTCTTGCTCCAGTTTTCATTAGTTGTCAATTGTTATTAAATAGTTAATTTTTATTATGTTTTTATAAAATTACAAAGTAACAGGTACAGAAAAAAATATACGGAACTATCAAACAAAACACAATGATTGAAATTAACAGATCCAATGAGACAGCTACATTAAAAAGTTGCTTTAGCCAATGGAAATATTTAAGGTATGTGATAGATTAACTTCTCCTCCGATTAGGAAACACCAATCCCTTGCCATTAAATTAATCTTTTCCCCAAAAAACTTCAGTTTCCCCAACATATCTGTTTATCTGTTTTCCCCACATACCTCTAATTAGGACTACTGCAAACCCATAAGCATATTAAATTCATAACCATGTAACTTCATACCGCTTTAAGGCAATGCTAAATATTTATATTTCGCCACCACTTTTTTCTTTTTGTAAAACAATCATAATGTCATGTAATAACCTAATTCATTTTACTATCTTAACCATAAGTAATAACATCACATTCTGTAAAAGCGGAATAATAAACGTAACCGACGAAAATAGACTGGGATTAAAATCAAACACATTTTCCTCATTAAGAAGATACTATTATAGACATCAAGTTTAAATAGCTAATTTAGAATTAGGTTTAGTTCTTTGAGCGCCGTTGAAAAGATTCCAATTTAATCTTCATGGAAAGATATCCATTTCAATATTAAATGCAGAAAACTATGCCGTTTAACGTTTACTTTAATGCTTTCGGTACGTAAAGCCTTCTTTGAAAGGGTTTTTGTCACTTTATCAAAGCTATGTCATTATTTTATAATGATTAAACGACTGAATTTTGTTGGCTTTTTGTACTCATGCAAAGGTTTTCTCATGTTTTACGAAAATTACAAGTTTAAATTATTTATCATAAATAAGAGTTCATCGCTCCATTTGCTTCATTACATTTTGCTTGTAACATCTGTAACACATTGATTTTATTTATATAGGAACAAAACCTATAAATGCATGATCAAAAAAAAAACAATACGACACACTTTTAATTGATTCCTTAACATTAGTAAGATTTAACATTTAAGGCTCCGGTCTACCCTATAGAATAATCTGCACTGCCAAGTAAAAATGCATTATTAAGATAGGGAAAAGCAGCAGTGCGGAGCGGAGGACCGCAGGATTCCTGTTTGCGGCTATGTTAGGTAATAGCCGCGAACTCTCAGTTAGTTAGAATAGGTAAGTCTCCCAGTTCATCTGGAGCTGGCCAACTCATTTGGGCAACTGCAGAAAACCTGTAGACGAACTCATTCGCGCGCTTTGGAAGTCAGTGTCAAAGATGGTGTAGCAGTACGGGGAGATAAAGAGAAGGCGGAGAGTCCCCAGATTTGGTGTAGCAGTACAGAGAGAAAAAGAGAACGCGGAGAGTCCCCATGTAGCAGTACAGGGAGAAAAAGAGAAGGCGGAGAGTCCCCAGATTTGGTGTAGCATTACGGGGAGAAAAAGAGAAGGCGGAGAGTCCCCAGATTTGGTGTAGCAGTACGGGGAGAAAAAGAGAAGGTGGAGAGTCCGCAGATTTGTTGTAGCAGTACGGGGAGAAAAAGAGAAGGCGGAGAGTCCCCAGATTTGGTGTTGCAGTACGGGGAGAAAAAGAGAAGGTGGAGAGTCCGCAGATTTGGTGTAGCAGTACAGGGAGAAAAAGAGAAGGCGGAGAGTCCGCAGATTTGGTGTAGCAGTACGGGGAGAAAAAGAGAAGGTGGAGAGTCCGCAGATTTGGTGTAGCAGTACAGGGAGAAAAAGAGAAGGCGGAGAGTCCGCAGATTTGGTGTAGCAGTACGGGGAGAAAAAGAGATGGTGGAGAGTCCGCAGATTTGGTGTAGCAGTACAGGGAGAAAAAGAGAAGGCGGAGAGTCCCCAGATTTGGTGTAGCATTACGGGGAGAAAAAGAGAACGCGGAGAGTCCCCAGGTTTGGTGTAGCAGTAAAGGGAGAAAAAGAGAAGGCGGAGAGTCCCCAGATTTGGTGTAGCATTACGGGGAGAAAAAGAGAAGGCGGAGTGTCCCCAGATTTGGTGTAGCAGTACGGGGAGAAAAAGAGAAGGTGGAGAGTCCGCAGATTTGGCGGAGCAGTACGGGGAGAAAAAGAGAAGGCGGAGAGTCCCCAGATTTGGTGTAGCAGTACGGGGAGAAAAAGAGAAGGCGGAGAGTCCGCAGATTTGGTGTAGCAGTACAGGGAGAATAAGAGAAGGCGGAGAGTCTGCAGATTTGGTGTAGCAGTACGGGGAGAAAAAGAGAAGGTGGAGAGTCCGCAGATTTGGTGTAGCAGTACAGGGAGAAAAAGAGAAGGTGGAGAGTCCGCAGATTTGGTGTAGCAGTACGGGGAGAAAAGGAGAAGGCGGAGAGTCTCCAGATTTGGTGTAGCAGTACGGGGAGAAAAAGATAAGGCGGAGAGTCCCCAGATTTGGTGTAGCAGTACGGGGAGAAAAAGAGAAGGCGGAGAGTCCCCAGATTTGGTGTAGCAGTACGGGGAGAAAAAGAGAAGGCGGAGAGTCCCCAGATTTTGTGTAGCAGTACGGGGAGAAAAAGAGAAGGCGGAGAGTCCCCAAATTTGGTGTAGCGGTACGGGGAGAAAAAGATAAGGCGGAGAGTCCCCAGATTTTGTGTAGCGGTACGGGGAGAAAAAGAGAAGGCGGAGAGTCCCCAGATTTGGTGTAGCAGTACGGGGAGAAAAAGAGAAGGCGGAGAGTCCCCAGATGTGGTGTAGCAGTACGGGGAGAAAAAGAGAAGGCGGAGAGTCCCCAGATTTTGTGTAGCAGTACGGGGAGAAAAGGAGAAGGCGGAGACTCCCCAGATTTGGTGTAGCAATACGGGGAGAAAAAGAGAAGGCGGAGACTCTCCAGATTTGGTGTAGCAGTACGGGGAGAAAAAGAGAAGGCGGGGAGACCCCAGATTTCGACAAGACCCTATGTTAGTTCCTAGAGTCAGTAAAGGATTGACTACACACTATTCGACAACCTTTGTGTGAATAAAAGGGATTTTTTAACTTCTTCCGGAATTTTCATTTGAAGAGTTACTTACCTACATAGAGGAAGATATTACTGTATATTGTATTCAGCGCTAGAGCTGTGTAACAAAATACAAAATTATATTTTTTGAAGATGAACCTGGTGGTACAAAAATGTAATTTGTTGTTTTCAATAGTTTTACATCAATTTGTTTATAATTTGACCATATATCTCTTGTGTTTAATATATAAACTATGCTTATTTACCCAAAACTGAGTAGGCTGCACTGGCCGCACTGTCAGTTGTCAATAGTTTGTTGTCTATGTTACGCAAATGGTGCTCTCTCCCGACTCATTTCTTATAGTTATAGTGAATCATTAAAAAAACATTACAAGTGCAGCAAAGGATATCTTTGTTCTCCTAAAGTGGCGTGAAAATGCAATACTTTCAAATCAAATCAAATTTATTAAAAAAATATTGTTGTCCGCGATTAGGTACGCACTTATAATTAGCGGATCGGGAATTGTAATTAAAAACACGGCATTGTACAATCGAGCCCACAGCTGCACGGACCGGACAGTTGACCGGTTATTGCTGGACTGACTGGATGGCTGGAAGGAGAGAAGGGTATCAGGACATCACGCGATCTCAGCAGCCAATGGGAATTTATTAAAATCATACGATGTACATGACGTCACATTCATCCGACATGTGGCGTGATACTGATCTCTTACAGTTGATATTTTATAATCGATACAGATTAATTTTACATAACAAAATCTTTATTAATATAATAATCATGATTAAATATACTACATTCCTCCCTCTTTAATTGTTATAAATCTACAAATACTGAAACATTATTAAATCACACAAATATATTTAGAAACAACAAATACAAATAATTAACCTTAAACACTCAATTACAAATTGAGGGGCTCAATTGGTTTCCTGTCACGAGAAGGATAGGTATCTACGTGAAACAGCCGTTGTAGTGAGAGGATTTGAGGGCGTACAATCGGTGCTGGTGGTAGTGGATAACTGGCCGTGTGACGTGGAGTGGAGGGAGAGAGCGAGATGCGTAGAGGGGGGAAATTGTGTCCAGGATCAGGTGAGCGATGGGTGACAGTGACGCTATGTCTATTTTGGGACTGTTTGAAAGGAGTATGGAGGGGATCAGCTGATCGCACTACGACAGATTACAGATTCCCAATTCTTTACAAAAGCCTCTCTACTCTCACTCTTACTATGCGACTGAAGACCTATCAATTGATCGATATGCCTATTCCAAATATCACCTGCACTTTGTCTAACTTCATGCAAAACATTGCTTATTATTTTATGTACAGTTCCCTCTACCCATTTTTTTTTAGAGCGGTAATCTCTAATTAAAACAGGTTGATTAGAGAAAAGTACTCTCGTTTGATTCCCGGCAAAATACTCTCTTTGTTTATTTTGTTTACATTCAACCTGACGGTTTAAGTTTTGTCTTAATAAATCTAACCTTGTCCTCAGTGGGCGATTAAACATTAGTTTAGCGGGAGTCTCATTTGCAACACCATGTACAGGATTTCTATAGTCAAACAAAATGCGACATAAAGCTACATTGCATCGGTGTCTTCTGCTTCTTTTATTGATTGTTATTTATATTGAATGCTTCTTTCTATATTTCAAATATATTATTGCACCGACTTGGGTCTCAGTTTTGGTACTTCATATCCACAAGTTCGGTCAATATTTAGCAGAGCTCTTTACTTTAAATTAATCTCAGGGTCGCTTGATTAAAATATGAATTTGACGTGTATTTAAATAAGAACAATAGTTAAGTTTCAAAATTAAGATTTCTTTAATGCATACTATCAAATGAAATTTAATACAGTGAAAAACTAGTAATTATTAATATTGTGATTTTAAGCCAATGTTAAAAATTAATTCTAGACATGGTATAAACACACAAATAAGTTCACTGAATGGTGAGAACTCCACTTAGCTGATTGATTCTTTCCCGTGTCGTCCGCCTCCGAAGTCAGAGATGTCGCCCATCGATCCGTCTCACCTTCCCGCATGATCAACGTCTGAAGTCCGCGCGGCAACTCGATTGTTGTTTTACTTTAGTTTTAGTCTATTAAGTTCCGGATCACTCCTCACACACGAGTCTTATATCGATGACTGTTTATTAGGTTATTATCACACGACTAACCCGGTTCTTGAACGAATAGTGTCTTATTTGTGGCTTGTCACCCTGAGGGCTAAATGCACAATGACTAACAACTGTCTGACGCGGGTCTTGAACGTCTAATCGTCTAACACATGTCTAAGGGCCTCGGTCCCGTATACTGAATCGACACTCTAACATACGACTGTCCACCTTGGGTCCTCAACGGATAAAGTCTAATATACGTCTAAGCACCTCGGGTTCTATACTCATAGTCGACTAACACACGTCTAACCACCTCGGGTCCTCGGTGAACAGTGTCCGGAGCTGTGTGCCTCCCGGTGGCAGTGAGATAAGTCACGTGACCGCTCCACCAATGAGATGTGTCCCTTGAGGCCTATTTCATAGAACCACTCACGGTAACTCTGCGTTCCTGTAATTCCCGCGTTTCATATCCCTACGCGCTGGTGAGTCGTCGCTTTTCTCGTTTTAACTTGAAAATATTTTAGCCGTTGGTTGCAACTAAATAAATCTTACCCGATTTCCTGATTCTATACTTTAATATTATTTTACGTTGTTTGTTTAAATGAATTTAATTATTACAATAAATTAGTTAATTACTTTTAGGGTTTTCGACCCACCACAGATGCCCCCCTGAATTTTGAAGAAAATTCTCAAAATTGTATGAAAAATTCACATGTTCTTTCACCATTCACTGTCCTTTTACAATATTCATTTTAAACTAAACAATTTCTTATAAGTCTAACACATATTTAAACATCAATCATAATTCCCTTCATCATTCTAAAATACATATACCCTCTTATAACTAACAATACATCATTTTTTCAAATGTCCAAATAATATCCTTGATGAAAAAGTCCAAGTCACATTCTCAAAGAACGTCCATACGATTCACTCACTACCAAAAATATCCATAGTAATCGCTCACTACCATAGTGTTCATTTTTCACTATATTAACAATAATCCTTAATCTACTACCTATCCTCGGGTTTCAGTGGCTTTTATCTTAATTACCTAGTTTTTACCCGACCAGAATCATCAAACTCCCCCTACTACTTAAATTAGAAAAAACATTTTTTTTAAATTTAAAAATTTATTTTTATATATATATATATATATTTATATATATATAATTTCCATTTACTATATACTATATAAGAGTTTCGTATCACCCTTACTATTTATAATAAAAATATCTTATCTATATCATCATACAATTTTATCTTAAACATCTAACAAGAAAACATGTTATAACAATATTCAATAATCTTAAAATACATTACATAATACACCTCATTTTATAAACCCTTTATATCTTATACAAATTTATTCACCTAATTACTATATCAATACATTTAAATTCTCCCGATCGTCCACCAACATCTCGTTATTACTTTTATAATTGAGCACTAACGGTACATAACGGTATATCAACAATTCATATCATTACGTTTTCATAAAATGCTTCTTTCAACATAACATATCTTCGTTTTCCATAAACGTATATTAATATTTTTTAATATCATTATATCATCCATTATTGCGCCTCAACATTATAATGAGACTACCAGCTACTTATCTTCTATTTAGTATAGCCTATCTCAACATATGAATCATCAAAGATCCCAGAATACTTTATTCAATCTGTCCATTAATATTATTTTAATTCTTTTCTATCAGATAGTTGAATCCCATTAACCATTATTTCATTATTTCTCAAACGGTATTTCAACATTTTAATGAGACTACCAACCTCCAAAACTATTTATTTCTCCTACTCAAACAAATTCACTAATATTTAGGTTTGACTCTGTCAAGCAATGCCTCCCTTTCCTGTTCAAACTTGAACAACATCTGTTTTTATCCGCATACGCACTCCCACGGTTAGCGAAATTGTCCGACCATCCGTCTGTTGTTTACAGGAAACATCTGCGCTTTTATCAGTTCTCAATCCCACGACTTGCCATGGCAACTGTCCGTCTGTCTTACCCATTTCCTGTTTACCAAACCTTTGGCTTGGAATCTTAAAACTATCAGTGACTAAATATTTTAACTTGCACTCTCCACTGTTAACGAGTGTAGAGGTAAAGTTTTGAATCTACATAATCTGTGGTTAGCAAATTGCAAAACCGTTTATAGTGTTTCGTCTTTAGAAATTTTAGGGGTAGGGGCCGAAACACTGAATATGGGGAATCATATATCTCCGATAGCCACACGCCCCTTACAACGGGTCACTCATATTGAGCCCTTATTGGTTAAACTGCCTTAAAAGGAGCCGTTGAAAAAAGGTCGTCAAAAGTTCAAAACATCATCGTTGATTCAGCCAGGTATTCCTCCTAGACTAAACCAACCCACCGTTACGTCATCCTTAATCCTAAATTAAAATCACATACACGCTTTATCCTATTGCGGGCTAGACGGTCCTTTCATTCCTTCCATACACCATCTTCAATGCATAACACTTTATTTATGTCTAATCCAGTTGTAAGAAACAATTTTATCTTTATAGTGCTCAAAACATCATAGTATTTTTAATTAACTCTTATGTATTTAAATTATTTACTTGTTACTTGATTCTTTCAAGCTACTTATTCGTATTAATTCAATCTTAATATAAATTTCATTATTATTACAAAAAAACCAAATATATTATAAATAAAGTTGTTTATTTTATTGCCCACCAATATGGTTCACGATTAGCGCTTCCCATACGGTTTGTACCTCGCTTCAATTTGCTTAAGGGTGCAAGTGAACGATTAAACTTAGCAAGAAAAAACCCATGTTAAAAGTTATTATTCGCAGCGTCACTCATTCTCCGCCGAACATCCAATTTCATTTTGACATCCGGTTGATGCCCCAGCTGTGCACGCGTATGTGCGTGTGTGCTTCGCTCCCAAAATAGATTCGTCGCCTGACAATCTGAGTCAACAATATATTCCTCTCGTGTTTTCCTTATTTTAGCTTTTAACTCTGACAATTCAGGACCTACCATATTTGAAACTTCATTACCACAATTACTCTAGTCCAACAATGCTTTTCTAACTTCTGGACCTCCTATCAACTGTGTTACCTGGTCATTACCTTCAACTTGGCATGTACTTTACGCGTGACCGTTTTCTTATTTATTTTTATAAAATCTACGCATTTGTCATAAATCAACTGTAACCCTTTCTTATTTATATGTACCAAGTCAACATGAGTCTCACCTCTTAATCTTATCTCTGTCTCAAATAAGTCCTCAACTATTTGACCATTAATGAGCAATAAATCACTTACTTGTAACACCTTCATTTTATTCAACCCGTCAAAGGTTTTTAAATATGCATTTATGTCATTAACTTTTTGAACATGGTTCCTGTCCGTTTGACTTAGCTTTAGAATAACTGGCGTTTCGACTATTAATACATTTTCCTGCAACTTTACCAGCTTGCCTAACAACTGCTTATATAATGAACATATTTTTTCAACACTGTCACCTCTCAATAGATTATTTGCTCCGATCCAAGTTATTACATTGCACCCTAACTGTTATTACATTGCACCCTAACTCATCTGGTTTCTCGTCAATCAACTCAATTAAATCTTCAATCTTATTTCCAACCACACAAAAATTAATATAAGTTTTCCCTTGCTGCGAGCGTTTAGTATTTAAGTTTAATATTTTGTTACCTAACCTTACTCCAAAACTGTCTGACAATAACTGAAAATTTTCAATATTTGGTTGTATCTTACTTAGATTATTACTTTGATCTGTTTTTACTAAATAAATATTCTTAATACTGTCCGAAACACTCGCCTCTTTATATCATAAACTGGGCCTACAGTTTAACTCTCTTATCACCATCTTGTTGGTCTCTCTTATCGTCGCTACCCTTATCACTGTTCGGTCCGTCTCTCCTACCATTGTTTTGTTCGTATCTCCTGACATAACCACCCCTACTGTGTAGTTCTTGTTTACGATACGGTACAAACCTATTTTGATTTGGTCTATAATTTCCCGACGGCCTCGCTTTATCACCCATACACTCGATACTACCCAATTTACCTCTCCATTCTGAAACTTCCCTACTTAATTCCTTTCGAATATTTACCACATCAGTTTTACCGCCTATCAATCTTTCCTCTACTTTTGCCATGTACTTAGTTATTTCTTCTACTTTCGCCGTATATTGAGATATTTCCTCTACCAACTGTATTTCTATATCGTCCCTAAATTTCCCTTTCCACCTTTCTTGCTCAACTTCAAACCCAGACTTAAACTTACATAATTCTTTCTTATGTTTAATAAGTTTCCTGGCAGTCTCTTGGTCCATTTTGTTGGTAATCTCAACATTGAGCGTCTGTACCTTACTCTCTACTTCCTGTCTTATATTAGAAACCTCACTCTTAAGAGTACACACTTCTCCCTCAATTACTTTTACCTTATGAGTAACAGTGGTAACTCCACTATCTAATCGCTTAATCATAAGCTTATTATCTATTGAAACTTTATCAAATTTCTTATCCATTGCCTCAAATTTTAGATCTATTTGCCCCGTAAAACCCTGTAACATGTTATTCATCTGCCCCATCAAACCTTGCATCATAGCCGTCATATCAGCCAACTGCGGCTGTTTAACTACACTACCCCCCATCACTCCTACATTACTTGGTTCACTAGCTACCCCTAACGACAATTCGTTACCCCCCATCTTTACTCCTTCTACACACTCTCTAATTTTTGTTATCACTTACTCTGACTTATTACTGTTACTATCTGATTTATACCATTTTAATTTATGCCACTGAACCCTTACATACCTTACTACTCTTAAATATAACATCCTAACCTTTGACATTTTAATTCTTCAAACAATTTACTTTAACAAAAAAAATTTAATTTTATTCAAAAATGTTTAAAAGTCCTTTAAATAATTTATTTGGAATAAATTACCGCCCCACGTTGGGCGCCATTATGCATCGGTGTATTTCTGCTTCTTTTATTGATTGTTATTTATATTGAATGCGTCTTTCTATATTTCAAATATATTATTGCACCGACTTGGGTCTCAGTTTTGGTACTTCGTATCCACAAGTTCGGTCAATATTTAGCAGAGCTCTTTACTTTAAATTAATCTCAGGGTCGCTTGGTTAAAATATGAATTTGACGTGTATTTAAATAAGAACAATAGTTAAGTTTCAAAATTAAGATTTTTTTAATGCATACTATCAAATGAAATTTAATACAGTGAAAAATTAGTAATTATTAATATTGTGATTTTAAGCCAATGTTAAAAATTAATTCTAGACATGGTATAAACACACAAATAAGTTCACTGAATGGTGATAACTCCACTTAGCTGATTGATTCTTTCCCGTGTCGTCCGCCTCCGAAGTCAGAGATGTCGCCCATCGATCCGTCTCACCTTCCCGCATGATCAACGTCTGAAGTCCACGCGGCAACTCGATTGTTGTTTAACTGAGCTAACACTTTAGTTTTAGTTAATTAAGTTCCGGATAACTCCTCACACACGAGTCTTATATCGATGAGTGTTTATTAGGTTATTATCACACGACTAACTCGGTTCTTGAACGAATAGTGTCTTATTTGTGGCTTGTCACCCTGAGGGCTAAATGCACAATGACTAACAACTGTCTGACGCGGGTCTTGAACGTCTAATCGTCTAACACATGTCTAAGGGCCTCGGTCCCGTATACTGAATCGACACTCTAACATACGACTGTCCACCTTGGGTCCTCAACGGATAAAGTCTAATATACGTCTAAGCACCTCGGGTTCTATACTCATAGTCGACTAACACACGTCTAACCACCTCGGGTCCTCGGTGAACAGTGTCCGGAGCTGTGTGCCTCCCGGTGGCAGTGGGATAAGTCACGTGACCGCTCCACCAATGAGATGTGTCTTTTGAGGCCTATTTCATAGAACCACTCACGGTAACTCTGCGTTCCTGTAATTCCCGCGTTTCATATCCCTACGCGCTGGTGAGTCGTCGCTTTTCTCGTTTTAAATTGAAAATATTTTAGCCGTTGGTTGCAACTAAATAAATCTTACCCGATTTCCTGATTCTATACTTTAATATTATTTTACGTTGTTTGTTTAAATGAATTTAATTATTACAATAAATTAGTTAATTACTTTTAGGGTTTTCGACCCACCACAGATGCCCCCCTGAATTTTGAAGAAAATTCTCAAAATTTTACGAAAAATTCACATGTTCTTTCACCATTCACTGTCCTTTTACAATATTCATTTTAAACTAAACAATTTCTTATAAGTCTAACACATATTTAAACATCAATCATAATACCCTTCATCATTCTAAAATACATATACCCTCTTATAACTAACAATACATCATTTTTTCAAATGTCCAAATAATTTCCTTGATGAAAAAGTCCAAGTCACAATCTCGAAGAACGACCATACGATTCACTCACTACCAAAAATATCCATAGTAATCACTCACTATCATAGTGTTTATTTTTCACTATATTAACAATAATCCTTAATTTACTACCTATCCTCGGGTTTCAGTGGCTTTTATCTTAATTACCTACTTTTTACCCAACCAGAATCATCAAAATCCCCCTACTACTTACATTTGAAAAAAAATTTTAATTAAAATTTTTGTTATATATATATAATTTCCATTTACTATATACTATATAAGATTTTCATATCAACCTTACTATTTACAATAAAAATATCTTACCTATATCATCATACACTTTTATCTTAAACATCTAACAAGAAAACATGTTATAACAATATTCAATACATCTTAAAATACATTACATAATACATCTCATTTTATAAACCCTTTATATCTTATACAAATTTATATACCTAATTACTATATCAATACATTTAAATTCTCCCGATCGTCTACCAACATCTCGTTATTACTTTTATAATTGAGCACTAACACATCATAACGGTATATCAACAATTCATATCATTACGTTTTCATAAAATGCTTCTTTCAACATAACATATCTTCGTTTTCCATAAACGTATATTAATATTTTTTAATATCATTATTTCATCCATAATTGCGCCTCAACATTGTAATGAGACTACCAGCTACTTATCTTCTATTTATTATAGCCTATCTCAACATATGAATCATCAAAGATCCCAGAATACTTTATTCAATCTGTCCATTAATATTATTTTAATTCTTTTCTATCAGATAGTTGAATCCCATTAACCATTATTTCATTATTTCTCAAACAGTATTTCAACATTTTAATGAGACTACCATCCTCCAAAACTATTTATTTCTCCTACTCAAACAAATTCACTAATATTTAGGTTTGACTCTGTCAAGCAATGCCACCCTTTCCTGTTCAAACTTGAACAACATCTGTTTTTATCCGCATACGCACTCCCACGGTTAGCGAAATTGTCCGACCATCCGTCTGTTGTTTACAGGAAACATCTGCGCTTTTATCAGTTCTCAATCCCACGACTTGCCATGGCAACTGTCCGTCTGTCTTACCCATTTCCTGTTTACCAAACCTTTGGCTTGGAATCTTAAAACTATCAGTGGCTAAATATTTTAACTTGCACTCTCCACTGTTAACGAGTGTAGAGGTAAAGTTTTGAATCTACATAATCTGTGGTTAGCAAATTGCAAAACCGTTTATAGTGTTTCGTCTTTAGAAATTTTGGGGGTAGGGGCCGAAACACTGAATATGGGGAATCATATATCTGCGCTAGCCACACGCCCCTTACAACGGGTCACTCATATTGAGCCCTTATTCGTTAATCTGCCTTAAAAGGAGCCGTTGAAAAAAGGTCGTCAAAAGTTCAAAACATCATCTTTGATTCAGCCAGGTATTCCTCCTAGACTAAACCAACCCACCGTTACGTCATCCTTAATCCTAAATTAAAATCACATACACGCTTTATCCTATTGCGGGCTAGACGGTTCTTTCATTCCTTCCATACACCATCTTCCATGCATCACACTTTATTTATGTCTAATCCAGTTGTAAGAAACAATTTTATCTTTATAGTGCTCAAAACATCATAGTATTTTTAATTAAATCCTATATACTTAAATTATTTACTTGTTACTTGATTCTTTCAAGCTACTTATTCTTATTAATTCAATCTTAATATAAATTTCATTATTATTACAAACAAACCAAATATATTATAAATAAAGTTGTTTCTTTTATTGCCCACCAATATGGTTCACGATTAGCGCTTCCCATACGGTTTGTACCTCGCTTCAATTTGCTTAAGGGTGCAAGTGAACGATTAAACTTAGCAAGAAAAAACCCATGTTAAAAGTTATTATTCGCAGCGTCACTCATTCTCCGCCGAACATCCAATTTCATTTTGACATCCGGTTGATGCCCCAGCTGTGCACGCGTATGTGCGTGTGTGCTTCGCTCCCAAAATAGATTCGTCGCCTGACAATCTGAGTCAACAGTATATTCCTCTCGTGATTTCCTTATTTTAGCTTTTAACTCTGACAATTCAGGACCTACCATATTTGAAACTTCATTACCACAATTACTCTAGTCCAACAATGCTTTTCTAACTTCTGGACCTCCTATCAACTGTGTTACCTGGTCATTACCTTCAACTTTGCATGTATTTACTTTACGCGTGACTGTTTTCTTATTTATTTTTATAAAATCTACGCATTTGTCATAAATCAACTGTAACCCTTTCTTATTTAAATGTACCAAGTCAACATGAGTCTCACCTCTTAATCTTATGTCTGTCTCAAATAAGTCCTCAACTATTTGACCATTAATGAGCAATAAATCACTTACTTGTAACACCTTCATTTTATTCAACCCGTCAAAAGTTTTTAAATATGCATTTATGTCATTAACTTTTTGAACATGGTTCCTGTCCGTTTCACTTAGCTTTAGAATAACTGGCGTTTCGACTATTAATATATTTTTCTGCAACTTTACCAGCTTGCCTAACAACTGCTTATATAATGAACATATTTTTTCAACACTGTCACCTCTCAATAGATTATTTGCTCCGATCCAAGTTATTACATTGCACCCTAACTGTTATTACATTGCACCCTAACTCATCTGGTTTCTCGTCAATCAACTTAATTAAATCTTCAATCTTATTTCTACCCACACAAAAATTAATATAAGTTTTCCCTTGCTGCGAGCGTTTAGTATTTAAGTTTAATATTTTGTTACCTAACCTTACTCCAAAACTGTCTGACAATAACTGAAAAGTTTCAATATTCGGTTGTATCTTACTTAGATTATTACTTTGATCTGTTTTTACTAAATAAATATTCTTAATACTGTCCGAAACACTCGCCTCTTTATATCATAAACTGGGCCTACAGTTTAACTCTCTTATCACCATCTTGTTGGTCTCTCTTATCGTCGCTACCCTTATCACTGTTCGGTCCGTCTCTCCTACCATTGTTTTGTTCGTATCTCCTGACATAACCACCCCTACTGTGTAGTTCTTGTTTACGATACGGTACAAACCTATTTTGATTTGGTCTATAGTTTCCCGACGGCCTCGCCTTATCACCCCTACACTCGATACTACCCAATTTACCTCTCCATTCTGAAACTTCCCTACTTAATACCTTTCGAATATTTACCACATCAGTTTTACCGCCTATCAATCTTTCCTCTAATTTTGCCATGTACTTAGTTATTTCTTCTACTTTCACCGTATATTGAGATATTTCCTCTACCAACTGTATTTCTATATCGGCCCTAAATTTCCCTTTCCACCTTTCTTGTTCAACTTCAAACCCAGACTTAAACTTACATAATTCTTTCTTATGTTTAATAAGTTTCCTGGCAGTCTCTTGGTCCATTTTGTTGGTAATCTCAACATTGAGCGTCTGTACCTTACTCTCTACTTCCTGTCTTATATTAGAAACCTCACTCTTAAGAGTACACACTTCTCCCTCAATTACTTTTACCTTATGAGTAACAGTGGTAACTCCACTATCTAATCGCTTAATCATAAGCTTATTATCTACTGAAACTTTATCAAATTTCTTATCCATTGCCTCAAATTATAGATCTATTTGCCCCATAAAACCCTGTAACATGTTATTCATCTGCCCCATCAAACCTTGCATCATAGCCGTCATATCAGCCAACTGCGGCTGTTTAACTACACTACCCCCGTCACTCCTACATTACTTGGTTCACTAGCTACCCCTAACGACAATTCGTTACCCCCCATCTTTACTCCTTCTACACACTCTCTCATTTTTGTTATCACTTACTCTGACTTATTACTGTTACTATCAGATTTATACCATTTTAATTTATGCCACTGAACCCTTACATACCTTACTACTCTTAAATATATACCGCCCCACGTTGGGCGCCATTATGCATCGGTGTCTTTCTGCTTCTTTTATTGATTGTTATTTATATTGAATGCTTCTTTCTATATTTCAAATATATTATTGCACCGACTTGGGTCTCAGTTTTGGTACTTCGTATCCACAAGTTCGGCCAATATTTAGCAGAGCTCTTTACTTTAAATTAATCTCAGGGTCGCTTGATTAAAATATGGATTTGACGTGTATTTAAATAAGAACAATAGTTAAGTTTCAAAATTAAGATTTCTTTAATGCATACTATCAAATGAAATTTAATACAGTGAAAAACTAGTAATTATTAATATTGTGATTTTAAGCCAATGTTAAAAATTAATTCTAGACATGGTATAAACACACAAATAAGTTCACTGAATGGTGAGAACTCCACTTAGCTGATTGATTCTTTCCCGTGTCGTCCGCCTCCGAAGTCAGAGATATCGCCCATCGATCCGTCTCACCTTCCCGCATGATCAACGTCTGAAGTCCGCGTGGCAACTCGATTGTTGTTTTACTGAGCTAACGCTTTAGTTTTAGTCAATTAAGTTCCGGATCACTCCTCACACATGAGTCTTATATCGATGGCTGTTTATTATGTTATTATCAGACGACTAACTCGGTTCTTGAACGAATAGTGTCTTATTTGTGGCTTGTCACCCTGAGGGCTAAATGCACAATGCCTAACAACTGTCTGACGCGGGTCTTGAACGTCTAATCGTCTAACACATGTCAAAGGGCCTCGGTTCCGTATACTGAATCGACACTCTAACATACGACTGTCCACCTTGGGTCCTCAACGGATAAAGTCTAATACACGTCTAAGCACCTCGGGTTCTATACGCATAGTCGACTAACACACGTCTAACCACCTCGGGTCCTCGGTGAACAGTGTCCGGAGCTGTGTGCCTCCTGGTGGCAGTGGGATAAGTCACGTGACCGCTCCACCAATGAGATGTGTCCCTTGAGGACTATTTCATAGAACCACTCACGGTAACTCTGCGTTCCTGTAATTCCCGCGTTTCATATCCCTACGCGCTGGTGAGTCGTCGCTTTTCTCGTTGTAACTTTAAAATATTTTAGCCATTGGTTGCAACTAAATAAATCTTACCCGATTTCCTGATTCTATACTTTAATATTATTTTACGTTGTTTGTTTAAATGAATTTAATTATTACAATAAATTAGTTAATTACTTTTAGGGTTTTCGACCCACCACAACATTTACATCAGTATTGTCACGAAATGCACATTTCAGTTTTGTCTTAGCATATCCAACTAAATTCTCAGCTTGACCGTTAGATTGAGCGTGGGGGGGGGGGGGGGGTGAACACGTTTGAGTAACCCATTTGGCATTAAGAATTGTTTAAACTCCATTGATTTAATGCGGCGAGCCATTGTCACTGTGACATGTACCGGGAGGCCAAATCTAGCAAACAAATCTCTTAAATGTACAATTGCTTGTTTAGCTGAGGTACAATTTACTTCAAAAATTTCTAGCCACTTAGTGTTGGTGTCAACTACGATTAAAATCATTTGACCTCTTATCGGGCCAAAATAATCAAGATGCAACCTCTCCCAAGGCATAGCTTTATAATGCCAATTATGCAGTTGGCTTTTAGTAGGGTTAGAGCGTTCCATAAGGCAGGAAGAACAGCTGTTTGCTAGGGCTTCAATGTTTTGGTCGATATTTGGTCACCAAATATACGACCTTGCAACTGACTTCATTTTTCCGATTCCCACCTGACCTGGGGAAAAACTAGCATTTTTGGATGTAAATGTAGTTAAAGATGGAAACACCCTTAAAACAGAAATTTTTAGAAATAAAATACATACAGGTCTATAGCTCAATTACAAATCAAACCACTGTGAATCAGTCAAAGAATCAGTAGCTTATCCTCTTTTCGACAGGGCCAAATCAGTTTGTTGTGAAAACAAAACTTTAGACGCGGAGCACAATAAAATTTCACAAGAGTTACAAAACAATGGTTATCCTAAAAAAAATAATTAACAGATGCAAAAAGGAAAGAGGGACGAAGCCAAACACTATTCCAAATGTGGATAAACCAACAGCTTTCATAAGCATCCCATATGTCCCATAACTGTCGGAAAAAATAAGGCGAGTTGCAAGAAAATGTAAGCTCAAAACAGCATTTAAAAACGTCAAACACTTCGAGTCAGAAACTAACTAAAGTAAAACCGAAAAATGAAGAACAACCTCAAAAAACTGTACCTACAGTATCAAATGAGAATGTGAGGGTGAATGTATAGGAGAAACTAAAAAGCCGCTAAAAGTTCGTATAAACGAACATAAAAGAAACACAAAAATGGCGAAACAGTAAAATCTAAATTGGCGAAACACGCCTGGGAAAATTATCATAAATTTAGTTGGGAAGAGGCAAAAAGTATACATCATGAGTCTCACTATTATAAAAGAAAGTTTGTTGAAGGGGCATTAATTAAATTACATGAAAATCCGATAAGTCAGAGTAGTATTGATGTCAGGCCACTATGGGTTCCCTTAATTAAAAACCATTTCAGTCGAAAATCACCCCACAAACACACGCCAGTTCCTTGTGTTCCAGTTGCTCCCGCGTCTAGAGTCCATCCAATGCGGCTACGACACATGCGTCCGTGATCACCCTTTTAGGAAACACGGCCACCTGATTGCATGATAGGTGACCCAATGGTCACCTTGGAGGCATGCGGTAATCTCTATGAGAATATCGTACGAGTGCCCGTGTAGCATTCTAGGAGGAATCGTGCAGTTTTTGGTTTCCGTGTCATGTTCCCGTCGACACAGTCGGGTAGGTAGCCACAGCTGTGTCGTCACGTGCCCCTGGCGGTAGGTGGGGGTAACGGCTCTCTCCCCTCCACTACCGCTAGCCACTAGTCGAGTGCGCGATCTGGTGGTGAGTTGACGTGAGAGTGAGGTTTCCCATTTTTGCCGTCAGCTTGGAGGCAACGATGCAGAACAGGTAATGTATTGTCATTTTTTTTATTTGTTGGTGTATATAAATGTTATGTTAATGTATTGTATTTGACATTTTGTATATGTATTTGTTATTTTTCTGTTAGTGTAATTAAAATGTAAAAGAAAAAGATTTAGAAAAAAAATACCCCCGTCGCAGCAAACCTGTGTACTCAGCGAATTTCCAATGCATAATATTTGTCTGAAATTCACATAAAGCCGCGTACCAAGTTTCATAAAAATATATTCACATATAAGCGATTTTAATTATTCTCCATAAGAATAACATTGCTAATGAGTACGTAGGTTTGCTGAAACCATGAACACAAACGATTGATTGTTATAAATATAATTTAACTAGGCAAAGCCACATACCAAGTTTCATCAATATTCAATCATAAATAACCGCTATATAACATTTTAGTTATTCTCCATAAGAATAACTGGGGGCTGAGTATGCAGGTTTGCTGCAACAAGGAACAAAAAAATGGGTTTTTATGCTATTATCAATATAACTCAACCAAGTGAAGCTACATACCTAGTTTTATTAATTTATGTTCAAAATTAAGGGAGTCATTACATTTTACCTATTCTCCATAACAATAACATGGCGGCTGAGTACGCAGGTATGCTGCTACGGGAATAATAAAAAAAAAATCAATTTTTTGTGCAAATATCAATATACCAGTACTACGTGAAGCCACATACCAAGTTTCATCAACATACATTCATAAATAATCGAGATGTCAAATTTTATTTATTCTCCATAAGGATAACATTGGACAACGTACTGTGTTTAGCACTTTGAATATCTCTGCTACGGTTGGGCGTAGAATCACAATTTAAACACCAAAATGATTGTTTTGTGGAACTGAACAGATGTCTAAAAGCAAATATGAAATTTACATTAAAATAAACTGAGGAAATTCCAAAAACCTTTTTCCCATAAGATTAACATGGGAGATTTTATGAGTAGGTTTTTTGGATTTTCTCCGCAACCACTTAACCTAGGTTAATTATTCAAAATACTATATTATTTGTTTTTTTAAGCTTTATAACATGATCAAAACTAAAATCAAGTTTTTAAAAAATTGTAGGGTGAAAAATGCAAAAAACTGATTTTTGGAAAATTTTAAACCCCCATAAACCCCCCTTCCTATGGTTCGATTTTTCCTTTATTCGAACTTAAAGTCATGATGTCACTTGACACATTTGAGCCAAATTTCATCGAAATCGGACGTTTTTTACTCAAGTTATCGCATTCATGGACACACACACACACACACACACACACACACACACACACACACACACACACACACACACACACACACACACACACACACACACACACACACACACACACACACACACACACACACATATATATATGTATATATAGATATATATAAATTTGAACGAATAGTGTTTTTGTCATCTGGAGACCTCAAAACAAAAAAATTATCATAGTCTCGGGCTTAAGTCTTACCATGAGACCTACGGTAATAGCTTCTTCCCTATAGGGGAAATTCGCTAAAAATGTACGTTAGTTTGGGGGAAGATATTGATATTTAGATGTAAGTTGGGTTCACTTGATAACGGGAGGAAATTCCTTACCTCCCAAAACTTAGTGTAGTTTTAAACACTAGAAGCGATAGGTAAAGTCCAAATAAATAAAAAAATAAATACAAAAATACTTATTAATGGCTTATGATCTATACATAAGGTAAATCTGCGACCATATAACTACTGATTACACTTCTTTATTCCAAATACAATAGCTAAAGCTTCCTTTTCTACTTGGCTGTATTTCATCCAAGTGGACGACAGAGTACGCGAAAAATAAGCTACTGGTTCCTCAACGTTTTCATTTGTTTTGATACTTAACACGCAGCCCAGTCCTGTGGAGCTGGCGTCTGCTACTAGAGTTACAGGCAAACTAGGGTCGTAATGAACCAGAATTGGATTCCTTGTTAATAACTCCTTAATGTTATTGAAAGACTTCACACAGTCATCATTAAAATAAAAAAGAACATCTTTCTTAAGTAAATTAAATACAGGATGAAGAATTGTTGACAAATTAGGAATAAATTTCCCTTAGTGGTTCACTAAGCCCATAAAATCTTTCACTTCAGTTACATTATTAGGCACTGGCACCTTTACAATAGCTTCGACCTTTGTTAGGGAGGTGTGCAGATCTTCTTTGTCTATACAAAACCCCAAATACGTCAACTTAACTGAGAAAAACTTACATTTACCTTGTTTTACAGTAAACCCTCTGTCGTTAAGACGTTTAAGAACTTCCCGCAGTCTACTTAAATGAGACGCCGTGTCATTAGCTGTAATTAAAATATCGTCAAGAAATACTTCTACACCTAAACCTTGAAGCGACTGTTCAATTACCTTCTGAAAAATTCCTGGAGCTGAGGAGATACCGTACGGCATTCTCTGATAGGAAAATAATCCCTTATGCTTACTGATAGTACAAAGTTTCTCAGCTTCATCATTTAACTTAAGTTGCATGTAAGTTTGGCTAAGATCTATTTTACTAAATGTTTCACCACCTTGTAAATTAGCAAACTGTTACTAGATTCTAGGCAGAGGACATCTATCCACTTCCAAGAACGGGTTTATGGTAACATTAAAGTCCCCACAGATTCTGATTTCCCCATTCTTTTTCAAAACTGGAACAATAGGAGTTCCCCACAAAGCACTACTTACAGGAACTAGGACTTTCTCGTTCTGTAACCTTTCAAGTTCTTTTTCAACTTCACTTTTAATGAAAAAGGGATCGGCCTTGGCTTAAAATACTTAGGAGTAGCGTTCTCTTTCAATTTAAGCTCGACTGGGTCTCCTTTGTACTGACCCAACTTATTACTAAAAACATCCGGAAACTCTTTTTCTAAACTGTTTACAGCGTGAAAAACGTTTTCACCTTGTGATAGCAACCTTGAAATATTTTCGCGTAGTAAATTATTTTTAAACGAGATGTCCACTCCCAAAACTTGAAGCCAATTCCGTCCCATAAACGGATGTGCCCCTTTTTGAATTACATACAGATCCAGATTTTCGTTGATGTCTCCATAACGTACCTGAACATTTATTTTGCCAATAGGGACAATTGGTTCGTTAAAGTACGAACTGAGAGATAGGTAATTTGGAAGCAATTTACAAAACGCAAAATTGTTGTTGTAAAAATGTTGCCTACAGACACTGACACTTGCTTCCGTGTCCACTTCAAATGTAACATGTTTACCTTGGACTAGAGCGTCAATTTTCAAAGGAGCTACTTTAAGTGGATTACATTCAATTTTAGAGCCCTTAATTTGAAACAATGTAGCTACGTCCTCTACATATTCATCATAATTATCATTAGAATTACTCTGGGATTCTCTCTTATCAGTAACAAAGTTTTGCATTTTTATGTCACACTTAAAACTATAATGTTTATTACTGTTCTCCCATTTAACAGTGTTCTCCATTTTAGTATTTCTAAAATAAGAATTGTTGGTTGACTTATCAACAAGTTTTGATTTTCACACCTTCTCAATGTGATTCTATTTACCACAGAAGTGACAAACCGCACCTAATAACTTGCACTTACTTCTGACATGACCGTAACCACCACAACAAAAACACTGCATTTTCTCCTGCGGATGTGTTGACTGTTTATACTACTTGGCGTCGTTGGCCGGGTGAGCTCGCCGTTGTTGGGATGCCGCTGCCACTTGGAACACCTTGCCGCCCCCACTTCCGTTACTGCCGCCGATAGGTTGAGCTCGCCGTTGCTGAGATGCCGCTGCCACTCGGAACACCTTGCCGCCCCCACTTCCGTTACTGCCGCCGATAGGTTAAGCTCGCCGTTGCTGAGATGCCGCTGCCACTCGGAACACCTTGCCGCCCCCACTTCCGTTACTGCCGCCGATAGGTTGAGCTCGCCGTTGCTGAGATGCCGCTGCCACTCGGAACACCTTGCCGCCCCCACTTCCGTTACTGCCGCCGATAGGTTGAGCTCGCCGTTGCTGAGATGCCGCTGCCACTCGGATCACCTTGACACCCCCACTTCCGTTACTGCCGCCGATAGGTTCAGCTCGCCGTTGCTGAGATGCCGCTGCCACTCGGAACACCTTGCCGCCCCCACTTCCGTTACTGCCGCCGATAGGTTGAGCTCGCCGTTGCTGAGATGCCGCTGCCACTCGGAACACCTTGCTGCCCCCACTTCCGTTACTGCCGCCGATAGGTTGAGCTCGCCGTTGCTGAGATGCAGCTGCCACTCGGAACACCTTGCCGCCCCCACTTCCGTTACTGCCACCGATAGGTTGAGCTCGCCGTTGTTGGGATGCCGCTGCCACTCGGAACACCTTATCGCCCCCACTTCCGTTACTGCCACCGATAGGTTGAGCTCGCCGTTGCTGGGATGCCGCTGCCACTCGGAACACCTTGCCGCCCCCGCTTCCGTTACTGCCACCGATAGGTTGAGCTCGCCGTTGCTGAGATGCCGCTGCCACTCGGAACACCTTGCCGCCCCCACTTCCGTTACTCTCGCCGATAGGTTGAGCTCGCCGTTGATGAGATGCCGCTGCCACTTGGAACAACTTGCCGCCCCCACTTCCGTTACTGCCACCGATAGGTTGAGCTCGCCGTTGCTGGGATGCCGCTGCCACTCGGAACAACTTGCCGCCCCCGCTTCCATTACTGCCACCGATAGGTTGAGCTCGCCGTTGTTGGGATGCCGCTGCCACTCGGAACACCTTGCCGCCCCCGCTTCCGTTACTGCCACCAATAGGATGAGCTCGCCGTTGTTGGGATGCCGCTGCCAATCGGAACACCTTGCCGCCCCCGCTTCCGTTACTGCCACCGATAGGTTGAGCTCGCCGTTGTTGGGATACCGCTGCCACTCGGAACACCTTGCCGCCCCGCTTCCGTTACTGCCACCGATAGGTTGAGCTCGCCGTTGTTGGGATGCCGCTGCCACTCGGAACACCTTGCCGCCCCCACTTCCGTTACTGCCGCCGATAGGTTGAGCTCGCCGTTGTGGGATGCCGCTGCCACTCGGAACACCTTGCCGCCCCCGCTTCCGTTACTGCCGCCGATAGGTTGAGCTCACCGTTGTTGGGATGCCGCTGCCACTCGGAACACCTTGCTGCCCCCACTTCCGTTACTGCCACCGATATGTTGAGCTCGCCGTTGTTGGGATGCCGCTGCCACTCGGAACACCTTGCCGCCCCCGCTTCCGTTACTGCCACCGATAGGTTGAGCTCGGCGTTGTTGGGATGCCGTTGCCACTCGGAACACCATGCCACCCCGCTTCCGTTACTGCCACCGATAGGTTGAGCTCGCCGTTGCTGGGATGCCGCTGCCACTCGGAACACCTTGCTGCCCCCGCTTCCGTTACTGCCGCCGATAGGTTGAGCTCGCCGTTGTTGGGATGCCGCTGCCACTCGGAACACCTTGCCGCCCCCGCTTCCGTTACTGCCGCCGATAGGTTGAGCCTGCCGTTGTTGGGATGCCGCTGCCACTCGGAACACCTTGCCGCCCCCACTTCCGTTACTGCCGCCGATAGGTTGAGCTCGCCGTTGTGGGATGCCGCTGCCACTCGGAACACCTTGCCGCCCCCGTTTCCGTTACTGCCACCGATAGGTTGAGCTCGCCGTTGTTGGGATGCCGCTGCCACTCGGAACACCTTGCTGCCCCCACTTCCGTTACTGCCGCCGATATGTTGAGCTCGCCGTTGTTGGGATGCCGCTGCCACTCGGAACACCTTGCCGCCCCGCTTCCGTTACTGCCACCGATAGGTTGAGCTCGCCGTTGTTGGGATGCCGTTGCCACTTGGAACACCATGCCACCCCGCTTCCGTTACTGCCGCCGATAGGTTGAGCTCGCCGTTGCTGGGATGCCGCTGCCACTCGGAACACCTTGCTGCCCCCGCTTCCGTTACTGCCGCCGATAGGTTGAGCTCGCCGTTGTTGGGATGCCGCTGCCACTCGGAACACCTTGCCGCCCCCGCTTCCGTTACTGCCGCCGATCGGTTGAGCCTGCCGTTGTTGGGATGCCGCTGCCACTCGGAACACCTTGCCACCCCCGCTTCCGTTACTGCCACCGATAGGTTGAGCTCGCCGTTGTTGGGATGCCGCTGCCACTCGGAACACCATGCCACCCCACTTCCGTTACTGACGCCGGTAGGTTGAGCTCGCCGTTGCTGGGATGCCGCTGCCACTCGGAACACCTTGCCGCCCCCGCTTCCGTTACTGCCACCGATAGGTTGAGCTTGCCGTTTTTGGGATGCCGCTGCCACTCGGAACACCATGCCACCCCACTTCCGTTACTGCCACCGATAGGTTGAGCTCGCCGTTGGTGGGTATGCCGCTGCCACTCGGAACACCATGCCACCCCACTTCCGTTACCGCCACCGATAGGTTGAGCTCGCCGTTGTTGGGATCCCGCTGCCACTCGGAACACCTTGCCGCCCCCACTTCCGTTACTGCCACCGATAGGTTGAGCTGGCCGTTGTTGGGATGCCGCCGCTACTCGGAGCACCTTGCCACCCCCGCTTCCGTTACTGCTGCCGATGGCCAGCGCTGCCGCATTCCTCTCTGCCGCTTCCGCTGAAGAGACGATCTTCACAACATCAACAAACGTCAAACTGGTCTCTGCTAACAGTTTTTGTTTGATGGAGTAACTTATAATTCCCCTGAGTAGTCGATCTCGTAAGCAGTCGTTTAACGAAGCACCAAAATCACAATTTGTACAAAGTTTCTTTAAATTCGCAACGTATTCGGCAATCCCTTCGCCCTCTAATTGATTTCGTTGGCTAAACTTGTAACGTTCCGCGATGGATGATGGTTTAGGGTACAAGTGATCCTGTATAATAGTTACTAACTGACCAAAAGTTTTTGAATCCGGTTTATCGGGCGTACACAAATCGCGTAACAAATTGTACGTTTTTTTACAGATCACAGTCAATAGCGAGCTTACTTTCTTTGTTTCTTCAATGCCGTTACACTCGATGAATAACTCGAACCTTTCCACGTAAGAATGCCACGATTCTTCACTGCCGTCAAATTATCCGATTCCGGCTATAATTCCGGACATTTTCGCCTGATTTTCGAAGTACAGATTAGCTAAAACTAACACTGGGTTGTCGTTCTCGGACATACGCCTCCTTCCTTCGAAAACGGAAATACGGTCGAACTGTTACACCGCATACACGCACTTCAGGTTCCTAATTAGACTCGTCGCCAAATGTGTTGTCCGCGATTAGGTACGTAGATATAATTAGCGGGATCAGGAATTGTAATTGAAAACACGTCATTGTACAATCGAGCCCACGGCTGCACGGACCGTACAGTTGACAGGTTATTGCTGGACTGATTGGATGGCTGGAGGGAGAGATGGGTATCAGGACATTACGCGATCTCGGCAGCCAATGGGAATTTATTAAAATCATAGGATGTACATGACGTCACAGCCATCCGACATGTGGCGTGATACACTGATCTCTTACAGTTGATTTTTTATAAATCGATACGGATTAGTTTTACATTACAAAACCTTTATTAATATAATAATCATAATTAAATATACTACACCATAGTAACCTTCGAAACAAATAATAATCAGCTAATAACGATAATCAGGCGGTTTAAATGTAACTTTATGGAAACACTTTTGTTAATTTATATAATTTGAATACACTATACAGAATAAAAATTGTAACTATAGCATTTCTAATTTTTTAGAATTTAATCGAAAAGAGAAAATCATATATTACATTTTTTCAATGTCTGATGACACATACAGAGGCAGTTACAAATAAAATAAGACACATATAAGCTAAATCGGTCTATTATTATGGTCAGGCTCGCTGTCATAAACTTTTGGCCCGTGTGTACTTAGGTCATTGTAATAAGTATATCTCTAAGTCACCCCCAAAGAAGTTACCCATAATTGCGTCAAAATGAATATGCACATATTTCTGTACAAAATGAGCCATGTGGGAGTAAAATCGGTTGGGTAAATCGGCCAGAATAAGTGTTTTTGTTCTCTTTCTAAAAAATTGGCAAAAAAATAAAATAAGCGTGACGAAAAGCCAAGTGAACAAAATCTTTTTTTAAATGTCTGATAACACATCTAGAGGTAGGTACAAAAACAATGACATATATAACTAGTAAATCGGTCCACTAGAACGGTCAGGGTCGCTGTCTTAAGTTTTGGCAAAGATTTTTAATATGTAAAAAAAATTATACTAAGGACACCTATACAACCTGTAAACACACCTATAAACCTATACACCTATAAACACCTGTAGATAGGAGAAAAAGAAAGGAGTTGCATTTTCTGCTGCATTATTCTTTGGCAAACCAAATGAACCCTCTTACTTAATGAACATATGTTTTAAGTAATCATCTGATGTAAACAAACTTCCTCCATAAGATTAACATGGGATGGGAAATTTAAGAGCCACTGGAGCAAAGCCCATTGACGATATGTTAGTTTGGATGGATGATGACATATCTAGGCATAATTATCTGTCATTTAAAAAAAGAATTATGCAAATCTACCCAGCAAAATGGTCAGGGTCGCTGTCTTTAATTTGTAATATATAAGCTCCATAAGATTAACATGGGATGGGAAATTTAAGAGCCACTGGGGCAAAGCTCATTGACGATATGTTAGTTTGGATGGATGATGACATATCTAGGCATAATTATCTGTCATTTAAAAAAAGAATTATGCAAATCTACCCAGCAAAACGGTCAGGGTCGCTGTCTTTAATTTGTAATATATAAGCTCCATAAGATTAACATGGGATGGGAAATTTAAGAGCCACTGGGGCAAAGCCCATTGACGATATGTTAGTTTGGATGGATGATGACATATCTAGGCATAATTATCTGTCATTTAAAAAAAGAGTTATGCAAATCTACCCAGCAAAACGGTCAGGGTCGCTGTCTTTAATTTGTAATATATAAGCTCCATAAGATTAACATGGGATGGGAAATTTAAGAGCCACTGGGGCAAAGCCCATTGACGATATGTTAGTTTGGATGGATGATGACATATCTAGGCATAATTATCTGTCATTTAAAAAAAGAATTATGCAAATCTACCCAGCAAAACGGTCAGGGTCGCTGTCTTTAATTTGTAATATATAAGCTCCATAAGATTAACATGGGATGGGAAATTTAAGAGCCACTGGGGCAAAGCTCATTGACGATATGTTAGTTTGGATGGGTGATGACATATCTAGGCATAATTATCTGTTATTTAAAAAAAGGATCATGCAAATTGACCCAGTAAAACGGTCAGGGTCGCTGTCTTTAATTTGTAATATATAAGCTCCATAAGATTAACATGGGATGGGAAATTTAAGAGCCACTGGAGCAAAGCCCATTGACGATATGTTAGTTTGGATGGATGATGACATATCTAGGCATAATTATCTGTCATTTAAAAAAAGAATTATGCAAATCTACCCAGCAAAACGGTCAGGGTCGCTGTCTTTAATTTGTAATATATAAGCTCCATAAGATTAACATGGGATGGGAAATTTAAGAGCCACTGGGGCAAAGCTCATTGACGATATGTTAGTTTGGATGGGTGATGACATATCTAGGCATAATTATCTGTCATTTAAAAAAAGGATCATGCAAATTGACCCAGTAAAACGGTCAGGGTCGCTGTCTTTAGTTTTGACAAAAGTTTTTTAATATATAGGATGAGTAGCTCAAGAAGGTGAACAGTTACGTTTAGTGAACCAAATACAAGGAATAAACAGTTTTAAATTAAATTCTACCCGATACAATACAATTATAGGCATTTCATAATTGTTTTCATAACTAGCCACCATATTGAAAACATATTTGAAAGTTTGTTTAGATGACTTTGAGAATATTTCACCACTTCCCCCTACTGATTATCAGATTTGTATAACTCATTTGCCTCTTTTCTACATTTTTAAGGTCACTCCAGTTGTTATTTATAGCTCATTGCCCCTTTGATTTATTTTACTACTCTATATAATGTAATCTTCACTCAAATCTTTTAATCTCTGCTCTCAGGAAACCACATGTTAATAATCATAAACAACATGAGTATTACTTTGACAGTTCCCTGGTTGATTATGAACAGCTGTTTCAATTCTTTTGTTTTTATTTGAAACTCCATAAGCCCAATGTTAAGTTTTTTAACTTATCATTTTAGTTTTTTTAATGTTATTTGATTTTTCCTGGGGATAGGACTATCTAGAACTTATTTTTATCCCAGAAATTAGTTATTTCGTACATTTGAAGGAAATCGTTGGAGCCGTTTTTGAGATCAGTGTCGCAAGCAAGCAAGCAAACAAACCTTACTCATATTAGAGTATAGGGTTAAACGAATTTTTGAACGTAGGTAAAACGTCCCCTTTATGAAGTTAGCTCTCAGACATAAAAATATAACATTTAGCTATTGGACCATTTTAGGCTGAAAACCCAGTATTTCAAGAACAATCCAATGACAAAAAAAAAACACTTTATATGCTTTTATAACAATAATTCATTACAACACTTAGTTTTCTATCTTAAAAATGACGTTTAAAATCGATGCGTTCATCTTATTTTCAAGGTAGACAATATACAACACTACAACTATATTGCATTTGCCATATTGCTGTACATTATGAGTATGTAATGTTCATGGCAGTACCAACCCTAATTATGGTTTTCAGGAGGTTCGTCAGTATGTTCTTATTCCTGACGTACTATGGAGCAAACACGATATATATCCTTCTCATAGCTTCTACAATGCAGCAGGTCAGTTATATTTTTGATTTTTGATTTATAAGTTGGTCCTATGTATTTCATAACTAACAATTTATTGAAAAAAGTTTAATAATTATAATATTTGGCTCTAAAATACCTTAACAATTTGTTTGTAAATTCGTTTTTATTAAATTGGTCTAAGATATAAGATATTCGTAGCTATATACCATATGTAATCTTACAAGTATAATGGTTATATTTATTTTGTGTACCCGTTTGGAATATTCATAATTATTATATTGTTATAGACGAATTGAAAAGCTATATACATTGTTGGAAGACTTGTAGCCAGGAAAGTGCATGTGTCTTTTCAGAATATCGGGCAATTTTTAAAGTTACTGTCATTTTAGTCTGTTGAAGGGTGACAACTTTTAAACATAATTAAGTTTGCCCAAATTGGAATTTGGTATTGTAAGGTTAGATGGAGTAAACACTAACGCTGCTTTATGTTACGAATCATACCTGTTTTTTGGTAAAACAAAAACAATGTAAGTAGCTAAATCTAACTGCTGTATACAGCAAATTAAAATGAAAGGCTTTATCATTATTAATTGTTAATTGATTATCAATAAGGAAAGAAAGAAGTCTCATAACTCTTTAAAATTATATATTTTTCTTATAAATTATCAACAAAGTTCCAATTTATAAGAATTGGGATTTAATAAACGCGTAACCTGTTAACCTGTTTAATGGACGCGTGTCCTGGAAGTCTCAATGCAAGTAGATCAATGTCCAGTGATTCTTTATTATAATATTAATTGGACCTTCCCTTGAAATCAACTTGGCTTATTATTTTTTAATTAGTTGTTCCAGCTTGGCAGTTACACGTTTTATATATCGTACAGCATGCCTTACCACAAATAAATTCGTAAGAAGTACTAATTGAGGAAATGTTGAATTTTTACTAAACACTTAACACAGATACAAAACGGCAATTTATACGTATCATTTCGCAATATCATACAAAGGCTACACAACAGTCATAACAACAGATATAATCACTAAAGAGTCAGTTAAGTCCTCACCTCAAGGCGATTTACCTCGGGAGTCTTTTGAAATTAAATAAGTACATCATCCTCCTGACTTTAAAGGGATTTTCAATACTATTGTTTTAATAATTTACCTCATACGCAACTTCTCTATTCTAACGTGCTTTGTGTTGTGTTAAACCACTTTTGAGCTATTGAAACAAGTAAACAAGCTTGAATAATGCAAAGTAGGATTCATAACTTACCATGTTTGTTGCGAAAAAAACGATTGGTCTATTTTCAGTTATATGTTGCGAATACCAGTCGTAGTGATTTTTACAAGAAAATTAGCAACGGTTTAATCTAAAAACAGTTTAAAACGCAAAAAGAACATGATTTTCCAATCTTATCCAGTGCGTTACAAGAAACTGTTCAGTACTAAAATTATGAACGTCTGTGGAGTGCCTTTGTCTAAATTTAGTCTAGTAACAGTTTCCTCTGTTGACTCCCACAGTCACTAACACACATCTAACTCTGTCACTATAGCAAGTAGCACATGTCATACACATCGCAATAGAATTAACACAAAAGGGATCAGAGATCTGAGGCAGAACCGGCTTCGTAACGTCGTCGCATCAGTAATATTCACATAAGGCATATTACTGAGCTTGTCTTGGTTTTCAGTCTGTAGCTTAAGACTCAAGGGTTTGACAAACGCTTGCTGAGCGTGCTGAGAGTTGCACGCTTACATTAATTAGTCTAAGAGGTGCCGCACACCTTAAACAGAAGTCTACTATAACGGGCATTTGTCACGACGTCTGAAAACAGTACAATTTCGTTTGAAGGTAAGATAAATGTGGTAAGAGTTAAGTTTACTAAACTATGCTTGCTTTTACAGAAAAATGTAAATACGAATACGAAAACAGCTGTGTATACATTCCCTGTTAATTTAAACAGCAGCTTTAATCACCATTAATTGAATGTTATATTATTGAATGTTATGTTATGCTATTGAATGTTAAAGTTTGTCTTTAATTAACCCTTCCCTCCTAGGCAGAGGAGTGGCTAGTTCACCTATGCTGTCACGAATGTCCTTAGGCAGGTATGTGAACTTAAATTCTCATATCATATCATGTATTGATGACACGACTTTCGGTAAACGACAAGAATAACACGTTTTTAAACAAATTTCCACGAATCTGGTCTTCGGTATTACCTTGCTTTCATAATATAAATGCAGCCTTCAACCAGGTTAATTCTTCTCGGGCCTCCTCTATGCCTTTATGCAACGTATAAGCTAAACAACATTACACGCATTAGGCCTACTATTGTAGTTTGTATACATTTTATATTATACCAAACTATATCATAAGTTAAGACGCGAAACACCTTCATCGTGCTTCTTTCAAAGCGAAGATTGTTACAATGCATTATTAGTTCAAAAGTAACTCCTCCCCTCCAGGAAAATCTGAAATAAACACTTAGCAGTCAAAGTTTATAAATGTTGTCCTTTTCAACATTATTAACACCTCTTGGTACGAAAAAAGGAAGAAACAAGTTGGAATTACCATCTATAAAGTCTGTAATAATTTCATAGTACACCACTGGCCTCTTAGGTGATTCTGGCTGCAATTAATAAATACCAATAATAATTCATACTATTTTAATACGTTTTAGTCAATTAAATAACTTTTACTCAATACAAAAGGTTTATTTTACCTGTGCGTCAATTCATACTTTGTAGTTCAAAAATAACTACAGCTGTTTCGTGCTCGTTGAGCACATCTTCAGATTACGAACGCCAAAACTCATACATCCTTTCTGGATGAGTTTGTCATAATATTTAATAACATTAAAAACACAAAACACGAACAAATACGACACAATAACAGTTCATTTTAAAAAACTTGGCCAATCATGTCCGTTGACTGGTCGACACCGTTCTTTATGCTGATCCTGTTCATGCCGCTGTTATCCATCACCATAGTCCACCGGATGAAGTACCTGGTGCCCTTCTCCTGCCTTGTCACCAATCTGGTTCTCGTTTTCCCCAGGTGTGCCAGAACCATCTGTCTGTTGACTGGTCGACGCGCTGCTTCATGCTGATCCTGTTCGTGCCGCTGCTGCCCGTGGCCATGTTCCACCAGATGAAGTACCTGGTGCCTTCTCCTGCCTTGTCACCAATCTGGTTCTCGTTTTCCCCAGGTGTGCCAGAACCACCTGGTTGACTGGTCGACGCGCTGCTTCATGCTGATCCTGTTCGTGCCGCTGCTACCCGTCACCATAGTCCACCAGATGAAGTACCTGGTCCCTTCTCCTGCCTTGTCACCAATATGGTTCTCGTTTTCCCCAGGTGTGCCAGAACCATCTGTCTGTTGACTGGTCGACGCGCTGCTTCATGCTGATCCTGTTCGTGCCGCTGCTGTCCGTGGCCATGGTCCACCAGATGAAGTACCTGGTGCCCTTCTCCTGCCTTGTCACCAATCTGGTTCTCGTTTTCCCCAGATGTGCCAGAACCACCTGGTTGACTGGTCGACGCGCTGCTTCATGCTGATCCTGTTCGTGCCGCTGCTACCCGTCACCATAGTCCACCAGATGAAGTACCTGGTCCCTTCTCCTGCCTTGTCACCAACATGGTTCTCGTTTTCCCCAGGTGTGCCAGAACCATCTGTCTGTTGACTGGTCGACGCGCTGCTTCATGCTGATCCTGTTCGTACCGCTGCTGTCCGTGGCCATGGTCCACCAGATGAAGTACCTGGTGCCCTTCTCCTGCCTTGTCACCAATCTGGTTCTCGTTTTCCCCAGGTGTGCCAGAACCACCTGGTTGACTGGTCGACGCGCTGCTTCATGCTGATCCTGTTCGTGCCGCTGCTGTCCGTGGCCATGGTCCACCAGATGAAGTACCTGGTGCCCTTCTCCTGCCTTGTCACCAATCTGGTTCTCGTTTTCCCCAGGTGTGCCAGAACCACCTGGTTGACTGGTCGACGCGCTGCTTCATGCTGATCCTGTTCGTGCCGCTGCTACCCGTCACCATAGTCCACCGGATGAAGTACCTGGTGCCCTTCTCCTGCCTTGTCACCAATCTGGTTCTCGTTTTCCCCAGGTGTGCCAGAACCACCTGTCTGTTGACTGGTCGACGCGCTGCTTCATGCTGATCCTGTTCGTGCCGCTGCTACCCGTCACCATAGTCCACCGGATGAAGTACCTGGTGCCCTTCTCCTGCCTTGTCACCAATCTGGTTCTCGTTTTCCCCAGGTGTGCCAGAACCACCTGTCTGTTGACTGGTCGACGCGCTGCTTCATGCTGATCCTGTTCGTGCCGCTGCTGCCCGTGGCCATGGTCCACCAGATGAAGTACCTGGTGCCCTTCTCCGCCGTCGCCAACGTCATGCTGCTCGTGGGCCTCTCCCTCACCTTCTACGTCACGCTGCAAGACCTCCCCCCACTGGAGGCCCGCCCTGCCGTCGCCAGCGACCTCTCCGCGCTGCCACTCTTCTTCTCCACCGTACTCTGTGGCATGGAGGGGATTGGTACGGTGGGTGTGTAGGGTCTTTATTGAGTTGGCGTTAAGTGTGGTGCAGAAAGTTTAAGCAAGGAATGAGTTTAGTATTGAATTTTTATTTAATTTCCATACAAGTCTAAAATAAACAAACAAAACAAAATAAAACAGTCATTATTGCTATTAAACAATATAAAGACTCTCACAAAAGTCCTGGACCGGTTTAACAACTCCATACAAACAAATGCATACAAAAGGTGTTAATACAACAAATAATGTTCAATTTTAAACTACATGACCATAAGAACTATCAAAAGGTCAACCATTTTGGACAGAAGTAAGATATTACATGTTGTGTTTCTCTCAATGAGACCATGAGCTAAAGTTTATATACGGTTTTATTCATATATTTTAAAATAAACTTTTTTTATCCAAAGATTCTGAATTAGTTAACTCGACGGATTTACAGGATTATTGTGTTGAAGGAATAGAAAGACAATTTTGAGTAGAAGGGAGTGTTGAAGCCAACATTTACATTTAGAGTTTCAATTGCTTACAAATTTTATTTTAGCAATTATATCTAACGAAAACACTTTCAGTTTGACTTTAAAGAACTTTGCATCAGCTGCAACTATTCGATTCATGGAAAATAAGTAGGAGAGACAAGACAGTTTGGAAACATGGATGTAGAGTAAAAAACGCTTGTTAATAATCTTATTCTGTAGTTTAGTTTATGCGAGCAAGATGTAGAAGGTTGGGTTGGAAAATGTAAAAACGACATACGTAGAAAAGCTGATTGTGTAGAATAGCTGTTAAACCAAATCAGTTGATTTGTATTGATTAAATTGTGAAGAACAGTTTAAGCTGTTCGTTATAGAACAACAGATAGAAATACAGATCAGTTAAAAGGTATATAATCTTGTTAATTGTTCGTAAATTTTTACTGTTTTACGATAAATTATTCTATTATACGTAGTAATGGAAAAGCGGTCTAAAAAATCTTATGTTAAATATAAAGTATTTTCACGTAAAATATCGCTTGATACTAACTTAGCTAACGTAACTCCTGAGCGAAAACGTAAATATAAACTAGACCTACAAAAAACTACTTTAACGGATCGTCCTATGACAAAACCTACCACTGAACTTAAAGATAGAATGTAAAAAATTGAGTCAAAATTTAATAACTTCAAATGGAAAGTCTGAATAAATCAAAAACTATTTACTTAGATACCAATAACACTCAAATAAACCATTTTCCTTTTAAAACTAAAACACTATTAACAGCCTAGAAGTAAAACTTATCGGAATAGAAGGATGCGCTCACATAAACAAAGCACCCTTAAAACTATTAACATATCCTCCAAGTAATGCAAAATTTAGATGAAAAGAAGCGAGTCTGGAGGCGTTTTTAACAAATATATACGTGAGGTAAAAACGGAAATATACTTTATTAAGTACTGATGAGTCACCTTTAAAGGACTAAGTGCCTATTAAATGTGTAAAAAAAGACAAGGAATTGTTAAACCCGAATATCCAGTCAGTTCCAGCAATAACTCCAAACAGTCAGCCTAGAATTATGATTTTAGAAAAAAACTTTGCAAAAAAGAAGCAAATTAATGACAATACTAAAGCATCCTGAAAAATTACTGAACCTCAAATCAGGAAATAAACTCTTACTAACAATCACCTTCTTATTTCACTTTAACCTAAATTAGTAATCATAGCGGAACATAGACAAAATAAAAAAAAATGTCTCGAATATAACCCTCGATTAATGAACTATGAATTAGTTTCATCATCTTGCAGGGAACACAAAGTTAAGGGTGGAGTTGCAATATTTAAACGCAATAGTTAAGAAAACGAAGTGTATAATAAAAAGGTATATTAACAGTAGGGGTGTATTACACCCCTACTATTAACTGAATCAAGAACATACAAACCATCAGAAGTTGCGGCGTTCAGTATGTGTGTCATTAGCTGAACGTATCCTGTTCCCGGGATGCGTTTTAATTTCAGTAGTTTATCGATATTTTTTATTTGACTTCATTGCAGTTATTATTAAATGTATATAAGATTGGGTATACACTGGGTAAGAGAGGGCTTTATAGCCCTGTTTATGTAACTCTAAACCAATAAATCAAATCAAATCTCTAAAATGAAATGCGTATATGCATATATAAATGAGTTCATATTTTCGCTCGTTTAATTTAATTTAAAAGTTAACATTTCTTGGACGATTCTTACTTATCCATTTTTTGAACTAATAATACAAAAACTACAAAACAAAGTTTTCTATGCTAAAAATCTTCTTCGGTACTGTTAAAAACGAACTAATTTTATATTATATGTAAAATGAACAAACTTAAAATGATTGACAAACAAGCAGATTTTGATAACAAGTAATTTACCTCTTCAAATCTAAATTAAAAATCTTTACTAACTCATAGTATCTTTAATTCACAAAGTACAAAGAAAAGAGTTTTGTCATAAGTTCAATGTAAAGCGTTTATCAGTGCCATCACTCAATCCGCTGAACCACTACTGATAAAGTGACTGTTGGCTTAAAAGCACTTAACTGTTGGGTTTTAATGTAATTTACAAGCCAACGTTAACTGAGCCATTTCATCACAAATGTTTGCGATCACTTCCTGGTAGTTGTGATCACGCAAACGCTTGTTGACTGTTATGTGCTAAGGTATTTAGTATATACTTGGAATCAAAACATTTACCTTTGATAACTATTACCTAACATTTTGTTGGCCTAGTAAATTGCTAAAGTTTTTTCATAAAAGTCCATCCGTTGCTTTAATTTTATCTGTGTTTGTCAAATTTTATAAATACAAATTATTGAGTACACAAAATATCTCTTACTTGGCGGAACACCTTTATTTTTACTGAAATATTAACAGTCTATTTAAAAAACAAACATGCAATATACAAAATAAATATAAATAAAATTTGTAAATTATATAACAATAATAAATAGTAACTTGTTAGAATTAACTACCGATAAATTTAATATAAATCGGGTGTAATATATTTTCCATTTCCTAACTAGTGGGTGGAGATTTTTCCACCATTGCAGCAATTCAAACCACTCCTCGTAGGATGTACCACTTAAGTGAAACACTAAGATAAATACAACTTAAATCAAATTAATTTAAATGTCCAACATTTTAAGAGTTGTATAAAACCTATTTCCAGTTTCTAAATACCATGGAAGGTAAGTTAGGAACTAAAGAAACTGCATCTTACAGTTGTCAGTGTTTACTAGTTCTCTCATCATAAAGTACTGCATGAATGGATAACTTAATTCATTTTACGTGGTGTAATTATCATGAATGCAATTTGCTAACTACGAAACAAAAATTAGCAGATTATCTTAAGATCTGATTTGGTTTATCCACTCTTTACAAGGCTTGAGTTAATCACAGGTTTAGTTATCAATAAATACCATTCAAGCCCCGGTTTGCAAAGCTAGTAGCCTTTGTATTTTCTCTATATCCAGCCTAATCGCTGTATCATCCTCCAGATCCTGCCCATAGAGAACTCCATGCGCAACCCCCGCAAGCTACTGAGCTGCCCTGGAGTGCTCAACACGGCGATGATCATCATCACCGTTCTGTTCGGATCCATCGGCTTCTTCGGCTACCTCAAGTTCGGCGACGCCGTCCAAGGCAGCGTCACCCTCAACATGGGCAATGACATGTCAGTATACGAGTCTCAGAATGGTCTGTGATATTGCTAATCCTATAGGATCCAGCTGCCGTTGATCATTGGGCTATTAATTAATGATCCTGGCTAAAGAACCAGTCGGTCTTAGTCATTAACAAGGCTACACAAGGCATCTCATCCATTCTACACTCATCATTCATTCATACTCGCTTTGAAATACGCCCTAGTTGCGTCGGCGTCTTATACGGTGATTCGGTGATTCAGCAGACGAAGCAGTGCCTCTTATTGTTAATATTTGTACATTTAAAATGCTAGTAACTGAACAATGTTGTAGTAAATGTTTGGAATTTTAAAATGCAGATATCAAATAATATAACTTAGTAGATATATTCTGATTAAGAGCAATAAATTAAAATGCTAAAATATTTGTTTATTCTCTACTTTAATATGAGTGAAGGCATTAAACAAAACGCAGTCCGTAATTCAAATGCCTGGTCCTACGGCCAACATTTTTTTCAGTGTTTTCGGATGTAACCGAACGTTAAGTCCCCGTTTGTGTCGCTATGTGGTGAGTGTTTTAATACAGTATTTATATAATTTAGATTATAACAGAAGAGCAGCATTTCAAAAGCACTCAAAGTTATTTTGATTAACTGATTTGACTATACAACAAAATATGAGACAGTTTAGACTCTAGTAGATTAAATTCAAAAATAGTAAATATATAACTCTTAATGCATGTTTTAGCTTATGTGTTATTAATGTTTGCGATCAGTGCAATCAAACGGACCAGTAAAATGTACGGAATATTACAATTTAAGAAACCAAAATGTTAATTTTTGCAACAAGGTTTATGATAATATTTCAAACTCTTTTCTATTTAGATAATAACCGCTAAATTAATATATAAAATAATACGCTTTAGTAAGAAAGAAGTTATTTATAAACTCAAAATATAATATGGTACAAGAATTGTTGCTCGGAGGATAACACTTCTTGTCCAATATTATATGCAACTCTACCTAAGTAGTTAAGAAATTTCAGTATTATTGTTGCACTGATAGTAACCAACATACTTTGAGAAATAAAAATCCACCTTAAAAATTATTAAGATATCGTATTAGGCCTCTATCAAAAACTTTTTCATACGTTTTCATTCAGCATTTAAATCGGGGACAATATAAATAGTATATAAAACACAAATTTATTGTTACTAAAAAAAGTAGAACACATTGCATAGCTGAAACAAAAAAACATTAATTCAGTTGAAAAGAAAGTCTCAATCACCTTTCAATAAACTATGTTTTCTATTCACAGACTGGTTACAAATAATATCGTTCTATATTCATATCTTCATACGTGTCTATTCTTAGATGATATGACATCGGTTTGGTTATAATTAGGATAATAATTTGCCCTTTGAAGAAATTGCTCCTCGGGAATTTTCTCAGTAAATTCCACTGTGTATTCACTTGAGTCAGTTTATCTCAAGCGTGTAGTAACAATGACTTTGTTAACAACTCGTTAATAACATACCATTCAAGATAACGAGATTCAGTGTGTGAGGAAAATATGATTGCATATGATATTCAATTAAATATGTAAGGTTCACCACATCGATCGTGAGCAAAATCCGACCCATCTGGAATTTGGGTAGTTAATTTGGGATGTCTTCTGTGAAAAATTTGACAAGACCAGGGTTTGAACCATCCCCTATGAAAGGGCTTAGTAGAAGTGTTACCAACATTGAAATGCACGGTAAAATGCTCATGGGATTTGACCCATGCATAGAACGTGTCCCAAAAAGCAGGAGGTAGGCTGTTACAATCGTAAATTATCTGTACAAAATAATCATGCAGAAGGACTGGAATAGGATAAGGGTTGCGCTCCCGTGGCAGCGTCACGATCCGGGTTGCTGTGAGGGGAGGAGCGGGTGGAGTGAAGTTTGGTCACCGATAGGGTAACAAAAGGTATACCCAAATGTACCCCCTCTAGCGTTCTAGAGCCTCTAGTTCTAGAGTTCTAGAGTTCTAGCCTCTAGAGTTCTAGAGCCAAATGATCTAGTGCCTCTAGCGTTCAAAGCGGCCGGTGATCGAACTAACCATTTTAAACGCAACTGCCGTTAACATGGTCTTCTATAGTGATTGATTGTATGCACATGTGCTGATGTTCTTGTTTCGTCTGCAGACTAGCCGAGGTGGTGAAGGTGAGCGTGGCCCTCGCTGTATTTTTCACCTACGGCCTTCAATTCACGGCGTGCTTTGAGGTGGTGTGGAAAGCTGCCGAGCCCTACATCAGCAAGGACAGCAAGACCTGCGTGTTCTACCTGATAAGGACTGTTTTAATATTTGGCACTGGTAGGTTTTATAAACGGTATTCCTAATTCATACAGTTAATATTAGTTAAGTTTTGCCACCCGTAAACGTGCGACGATAAGCCACTTTTATTACGGTGCAATGTACAGTTTATTATTTCAGTTTGTATTATGTGCTAATTACATTCAGTTTTAAATTCATCATCGTTTTGCAATCATTATTTAATACAGTTTGTTAAATAAAGTTATGCCGTTGTAGCAGACGCTCTGATGAACAACATGTAACAATTTAAAGCTTACAGCTTCAAAAGACACAATAGTTATCAACAATTGCCGCACAGTTTAAAATACAATATAAGCTAAAACAAGAACTTTATTTTAACTTGGTTTTCTTTTTTGGTAATTTGATTTAAATACTTATTATAAATTGTAGTCTGCATAAACATCATTCTCTGTTGGGTGGTCATTCACTACAGTGAGTGCACACAACATCCAAAAACAACATCCCTACTTGTTTTCAGAACTGTTTTATTCGAATCTAAAGTAATTCTAGTTAAATATACATAATACATTCACCTTGTTTTTATAACTAAATATAAAAAAATATTGAAAAAAGGCCCAGGGGATATTAATTTTGATTTATTGTGGACTAAGCAATTGTTACTTAGTTGTTATGTTTTCAATAGACATTTGCAAATATTTGTAGTCATTCTTACATTGCAACAACAATTATTTCTAAAACCATTTAAACAAAGATTTTTCGCCACTCACCTATTGTGAATAAATACAATGCCATAAAGCCCACATTTCACTATATAGTGAAATGTGGGCTTTATGGCATTGTATTTATTCACAATAGGTGAGTGGCGAAAAATCTTTGTTTAAATGGTTTTAGAAATAATTGTTGTTGCAATGTAAGAATGACTACAAATATTTGCAAATGTCTATTGAAAAAATCATGCAAAAGGACTGGAATAGGATAAGGGTTGCGCTCCCGTGGCAGCGTCACGATCCGCAATAAGTTATATATCCGTATTATAAGTTATATATATATATAACTTATAATACAATCTTCCAAGAAAATCTAAGATTTATGACTAAATAAAACTATAAAACAACATAGGTGCAAACATCTTTTTAAGAGAGTTTTTAATAAAACAATTATCAACACACTCACATCTAACAATAACAATGTAGCACTGTAGAAAATATGTTAGTAAACAACTATCTTGCATCTGAATTTGTTATCTAAATAATTAAATTCATTATGTATACAACAGTGTGTATATTTATTTTGAAATAAAACTAGAATTTGTTTGTTTTGGGTGTTGAGGCTGGGTTGTAAAGGCGCTGGTGTTGCAAAGGCTGATGAATAGTTACAGCGAAACTTCTAACCTTCTACCCGTCCCTCAGTGTTGCTGGGTATCCTAGTGCCGCAGCTGGCACCTGTCATCTCGCTAGTAGGTTCCATCGGGTTCTCCGTGCTGGGACTGCTGCTACCTGCAGTGGCAGAGACCCTAGTGTTGTAGAGCATGAGTCATACTGTCTAACCATCCACCTGTCCCACAGTGGTACTGGGTATCCTAGTGCCGCAGCTGGCACCTGTCATCTCGCTAGTAGGTTCCATCGGGTTCTCCGTGCTGGGACTGCTGCTACCCGCGTTGGCGGAGACCCTAGTGTTGTAGAGCATGAGGCATACTGTCTAACCATCCACCTGTCCCACAGTGGTACTGGGTATCCTAGTGCCGCAGCTGGCACCTGTCATCTCTCTAGTAGGTTCCATCGGGTTCTCCGTGCTGGGACTGCTGCTACCCGCGTTGGCGGAGACCCTAGTGTTGTAGAGCCTGAGTCATACTGTCTAACCTTCCACCTGTCCCACAGTGGTGCTGGGTATCCTAGTGCCACAGCTGGCACCTGTCATCTCGCTAGTAGGTTCCATCGGGTTCTCCGTGCTGGGACTACTGCTACCCACGGTGGCAGAGACCCTATTGTTGTAGAGCCTGAGGCATACTGTCTAACCTTCCAGCTAACCCCAGTGGTGTTGGGTATCCTAGTGCCGCAGCTGGCACCTGGCATCTCTCTGGTGGGTTCCATCGGGTTCTCCGTGCTGGGACTGCTGCTACCCACGGTGGGAGAGACCCTAGTGTTGTAGAGCCTGAGTCATACTGTCTAACCTTCCACCTGTCCCAAAGTGGTGCTGGGTATCCTAGTGCCACAGCTGGCACCTGTCATCTCTCTGGTGGGTTCCATCGTTCTCCTTGGTGGAACTGCTGCTACATGCGGTGGCAGAAACCGTAGTGTTGTAGAGCCTGAGGCATACTGTCTAATCTTCTACCCGTCCCTCACTGGTGCTGGGTATCCTAGTGCCGCAGCTGGCACCTGTCATCTCTCTGGTGGGTTCCATCGGGTTCTCCGTGCTGGGACTGCTGCTACCCACGGTGGGAGAGACCCTAGTGTTGTAGAGCCTGAGTCATACTGTCTAACCTTCCACCTGTCCCAAAGTGGTGCTGGGTATCCTAGTGCCACAGATGGCACCTGTCATCTCGCTAGTAGGTTCCATCGGGTTCTCCGTGCTGGGACTACTGCTACCCGCGGTGGCGGAGACCCTGGTGTTGTAGAGCCTGAGTCATACTGTCTAACCTTCTATCTGTCCCACAGTGGTGTTGGGTATCCTAGTGCCGCAGCTGGCACCTGTCATCTCTCTGGTGGGTTCCATCGTTCTCCTTGGCGGAACTGCTGCTACATGCGGTTTCAGAAACCGTAGTGTTGTAGAGCCTGAGGCATACTGTCTAATCTTCTACCCGTCCCTCACTGGTGCTGGGTATCCTAGTGCCGCAGCTGGCACCTGTCATCTCTCTGGTTGGTTCCATCGTTCTCCTTGGTGGAACTGCTGCTACCTGTGGTGGCAGAAACCGTAGTGTTGTAGAGCCTGAGGTTTACTGTCTAACCTTCTACCTGTCCCACAGTGGTGCTGGGTATCCTAGTGCCGCAGCTGGCACCTGTCATCTCTCTGGTGGGTTCCATCGTTCTCCTTGGTTGAACTGCTGCTACCTTCCGTGGCAGAAACCGTAGTGTTGTAGAGCCTGAGGTATACTGTCTAACCTTCTACCTGTCCCACAGTGGTGCTGGGTATCCTAGTGCCGCAGCTGGCACCTGTCATCTCTCTAGTAGGTTCCATCGGGTTCTCCGTGCTGGGACTACTGCTACCCACGGTGGCAGAGACCCTAGTGTTGTAGAGGTAGAGGCATAATGTCTAATCTTCTATCTGTCCCACAGTGGTTTTAGGTACCCTAGTGCCGCAGCTGGCACCTGTCATCTCTCTGGTGGGTTCCATCGGGTTCTCCGTGTTGGGAATTCTGCTACCTGCAGTGGCAGAGACCCTAGTGTCGTAGAGCATGAGTCATACTGTCTAACCTTCCACCTGTCCCACAGTGGTGCTGGGTATCCTAGTGCCGCAGCTGGCACCTGTAATCTCTCTGGTGGGTTCCATCGGGTTCTCTGTGCTGGGACTGCTGCTACCCACGATGGCAGAGACCCTAGTGTCGTAGAGCATGAGTCATACTGTCTAACCTTCCACCTGTCCCACAGTGGTGCTGGGTATCCTAGTGCCGCAGCTGGCACCTGTAATCTCTCTGGTGGGTTCCATCGGGTTCTCCGTGCTGGGACTGCTGCTCCCTGCGGTGGCCGAGACTCTGGTATTCTGGCGTGGAGGTCTGGGCTGGGGTCGTTGGAGACTATGGAAGAACCTCCTCCTCGTTGTGATCGCCTTCATCGCTCTCTTCTCTGGTTCCAGTGTAGCCATCCGTGACATCTCTAGCAACTACCAATAAAAGTCCCAAAAGGTCCACTTGCTTTTATTTACCTTTTGACTATTTCGAATAATCGTGTTAGGTGTTGTAAATTTGTGATGAGCTTATTGAATTTACAATTAGTATTGTTATCGCTGCGTTAACGATTTGTTATGATCGTTTAATTTAATTCAGACAGTAAATGTTAGTTTACTTGCAAACTCGAGAAAAGAATAATCTGGTGCCATTGTAAAATTCGCGATGAATTCCTCCAGTAGGGAGTATGCTAAAGCGAGGTAATAATTAAGGATATACAGCAGACAAGTTAGAAAAGGGACTTGGTTAAAATCTCAAGAAGGATATTTATATTGTACTTTTAATGGGAAAGTGTTTATTATTAATTTAACATAGAAATTGTATTTTTAACCATATCAAGAAATTAGTCATTTTGTATCCATGATACGGATATTTCTCTACTAGCTGGCTACTATGTTGGGTTTTAACCTACCCTGTGTTTTGACAGCAACGAACTACCGCTTTTGAATATTTAATTTCCTCTAAATAGTTTTTCTACTTATAAGTTTGCTTAACTTGATACATAACCTTAACTTGCATATTTTACAGTTTCCTAGAATAAGGTTACCAAGTATTTTTAAATAATATATAATTTACATTTAAGCATACAAATTAATAATGAATATGTCAAAAACGTATATACTTATACACTTTTTAATATCAGCCATATAAATAGATATAAACTGTACTTAGTTATTAATTTAGTGGTGCAACAAGGGGCCATGTTGTAAAATAGCACGGTATATTGCAACGACTAGAACATTCATGTTAATGAGTATTATAGTGGATACAATTAGTAAACCCATATTTTGTTAGTTTAACTCACTGTATCGGTCAAAAAGTGGAAAAAATTATTTGTAGAAACATTGCATTTAAACTGAGCTGTGTTATTTATTACCTTTCAAATTATTGTAGTATTCCAATAATAATAATAATAATAATAATAATATTACATTTATTTAAGAGAAATTGAATTAAATCGAAGTGTTCACTTGACAAGATAATCAAATTACTACAGTCAAACATTTTGATGATGTAAATAGAGAACATCAAATACATTATGTTACACGTTAGTTATACATCAATTGAGTATTTATACCATTTAACGTTAGGAAACTATAGTACCAAGTTTTCTGACTAATACCATAATGAAAATTCATCGAAACTTTTATTTCTAGGGCTTATTTCTAATTAGCTTATTTATTGACTAAACAGCTAATACATGCAGTAACAAAAGGAACATGCAGTACACCAGTGTTATAAATGAAATGTTATAGTTTCGTTGGTAAAGCCTAGGAAAGGTCTTGCATTATTGGATTTGTATATATTAAAGTGTAGGTCCCTTTATCGTAATAAACGAGGATATTACAGTTCGTGTAATTCGTTTTCGTTATAGGAAAAATAAACCTGTTTTAATAATAGCAAATGTAAGGCTCATCAAAAAGTAGGTTGCCAATTATTCATTAGAGTATTTGTCCAAGCAGTAATTTAAAGGAATGGTATAAAGCCATGTCAAGGTGAACTGCTAAACTAGTAGAAAGTTGGGAAATCTGTCGGCAAACCCGACTTGAGACGGACTACTGGGTATAAAATGGAAGCCAAGGTGAACTGCTAAACTAGTAGAACGCTGGGAAATCTGTCGGCAAACCCGACTTTAGACGGACTACTGGGAATAAAATGGAAGCCAAGGTGACCTGCTAAACTAGTAGAACGTTGGGAAATCTGTCGGAAAACCTGACTTGAGACGGACTACTGGGTATAAAATGGAAGCCAAGGTGAACTGCTAAACTAGTAGAATGTTGGGGAATCTGTCGGCAAACCCGACTTGAGACGGACTACTGGGTATAAAATGGAAGCCAAGGTGAACTGCTAAACTATTAGAACGTTGGGAAATCTGTCGGCAAACCCGACTTGAGACGGACTACTGGGTATAAAATGGAAGCCAATGTGAACTGCTAAACTAATAGAACGTTGGGAAATCTGTCGGCAAACCCGATTTGAGACGGACTACTGGGAATAAAATGGAAGCCAAGTTGAACTGCTAAACTAGTAGAACGTTGGGAAATCTGTCGGCAAACCCGACTTGAGACGGATTACTGGGTATAAAATGGAAGCCAAGGTGAACTGATAAACTAGTAGAACGTTGGGAAATCTGTCGGCAAACCCGACTTTAGACGGACTACTGGGTATAAAATGGAAGCCAATGTGAACTGCTAAACTAGTAGAACGTTGGGAAATCTGTCGGCAAACCCGACTTGAGACGGACTACTGGGAATAAAATGGAAGCCAAGGTGAACTGCTAAACTAGTAGAACGTTGGGAAATCTGTCGGCAAACCCGACTTGAGACGGTCTACTGGGTATAAAATGGAAGCCAATGTGAACTGCTAAACTAGTAGAACGCTGGGAAATCTGTTGGCAAACCCGACTTTTACGGACTACTGGGAATAAAATGGAAGCCAAGGTGAACTGCTAAACTAGTAGAACGTTGGGAAATCTGTCGGCAAACCCGACTTGAGACGGACTACTGGGTATAAAATGGAAGCCAAGGTGAACTGCTGAACTAGTAGAACATTGGGAAATCTGTCGGCAAACCCGACTTGAGACGGACTACTGGGGATAAAATGGAAGCCAAGGTGACCTGCTAAACTAGTAAAACGTTGGGAAATCTGTCGGCAAACCCGACTTGAGACGGACTACTGGGTATAAAATGGAAGCCAAGGTGAACTGCTAAACTAGTAGAACGTTGGGAAATCTGTCGGCAAACCCGACTTGAGACGGTCTACTGGGTATAAAATGGAAGCCAATGTGAACTGCTAAACTAGTAGAACGCTGGGAAATCTGTTGGCAAACCCGACTTTTACGGACTACTGGGAATAAAATGGAAGCCAAGGTGAACTGCTAAACTAGTAGAACGTTGGGAAATCTGTCGGCAAACCCGACTTGAGACGGACTACTGGGTATAAAATGGAAGCCAAGGTGAACTGCTGAACTAGTAGAACATTGGGAAATCTGTCGGCAAACCCGACTTGAGACGGACTACTGGGTATAAAATGGAAGCAGTTTAAACTTTTTTTATACAAGTGCTGTCTGTAAAACTTTAGTTAAATCAATTAAAAGCGTCCCTTTGATATCTGGCGGAAAATTATTTATGATATAACCTACGTCAACTTTCAGACATATAGAACCTCCATTAAGCGGAACTCTTGTTTATCTTAAGGTAGACATATATCGTTGTCATGACATTATATCGCTTAATGCCACAAACCGGGACCTCAAAATGACTATTGTATTGGATCCAAACGAACTTAACGATTTGTAAACAAGACTTGGATTAATGTTTGACCTGCTGCCATTTTTGTATCAGAGGTTCGTTTGAGATTGGGTTTGTGGCATCGTGGTATACTACAGTTAGGACCTTTAATTTGATGTACTTTCGTTTGACATTTGTTAAGCTCCTATCCTTTGCCAAACATTCGCTATCAAACCAATGATTCAGGCATATTCGCAACGCGAATAGCGTGGGACCAGCCGACTTACTGACATATAATAAGGTTATTAAAAAAGTGGTGAAATAAATGAACGGTGTTTTTTTTAGCGAATTCCCCCTATAGGGAAGAAGCTATTACCGTAGTCGGTATGGTAAGACCTAGGCCCGGGACCATGATAACTTTTCGTTTTGAGGTCCCGAGACCCCAAAAACACCATTCGTTCGAAACTGTATATATATATATATATATCCGTGGGTGCAATAACTCTAGTAAAAATGGTCCGATTTTGATGAAATTTGGTATAAAAGTGTAAAGCAACATTTATGACTTTAAGTTCGAAAACCAGCCACATCGCTCTACTTTAAGGGGTATTTTTGAGGGGTGTTGTACCCCAAAAATGGGTTTTTTGAACTTTTTACATATAATTTTTGAAATAGTCAAATTTTAGTTTTTACCATTGGATTTAGTTTTTAAAAACACACAATTTGGTATTTTGATCATTCCTCTAGGTTAATCGGTTACCGAGATATTGAAAGTGCTAAACACAGTACGTTGTCTAATGTTATTCTTATGGAGGAAAAGGAAAACCGTATATCTTGCTTATTTATGAACGTATACTGACGAAACTTGGTATACGGGTTCATGTGGTTGTGGTCTCTTGATATTTGCTCAAAAAAACAATCTTTTGCTAAAGGCTCCCGTAGCAGCAAACCTGCGTACTCAGCCCCCATGTTATTCTTATGGAGAAAAATTCAAATGCTATGTCTCACTGAACATAAATTAATAAAACCTCTTATATGACTTCACCTAGTTGAGTTTTATTGATATTTGCCTAAATAACCATTTTTTTCGTTCCTTGTTGTAGCAAACCTGGGTACTCATCCCCCATGTTATTCTTATGGAGATTAATCAAAATGGAATATATCGCTTATTTATGAATGTATATTGATTAAACTAGGTATGTGGCTCCACCTAGTTGAGTTATATTGATATTTGCATAGAAACAAATTGTTTATGTTCCTTGTTTGCGCAAACCTATGTACTCAATCCCCATGTTATTCTTATGGAGAATAATTAAAATTGTATATATCGCTTATTTGTGAATATATTTATATGAGACTTGGTATGCGGCTTTATGTGGTATTAAGTCATATAATATGTACTGGAAATGCGCTGAGTACGCAGGTTTGCTGCGACGGGGGTATTTTTATTTATATTTTACAACAAAATAATATCCAAATAAATATATTACTACTATTTTTCGTGGGTTAAATATTTGTGCTCATGGTTGACTTTAAAATCAGATTATTAATTTAAAAGTAAGTATTCAGTATAAATAAAGTAAAATTATGTTCCATACCAACAATTGTTTTAATTAATAAAACATGTTAGGAAAGTTTTTACAGCCTAATCTGTTAACGTACCGGATGTAGATTAATATAAGTTAAAATAAGACTCGATGATAACCTTGCCCTTGTTGCGTCCTCCTAGGGGGTAAATTCAATCAACTTCTTATATAGAAGCTTAACCATTTTTACTGGTATTGGCTAGAGACTTATATTGGTTTTGCCAATGACGCCTCCAGTGGATGGATCTCATTCAATGGATTGCCTGGTTATCACCACAGCCAGACTCACTGATACTCTTACAACGTGTACCAACAATACCTAAAGTCAGCGGAAAATGTGCAAGGAGATTACAAAACAATACTAATATTTACTGATAGCGCATAAAAATAATTAATGCTTTACATCTCGTTAAATAATTGATTTTGTTAGTGAAACTACCAAACGTTGTGTAAAATTCAGTAATTTGAACGTTTGAGGGGTATTCATTGTTTTGATAAGAAATTACATGCTAAAATTTAAATAAAGAAAAAACAACTCTCCTTATTTTGAAGGCCCATCCAAATTATGGTTATATTAATTTGGATTATTCCAAATGAGATGTTTAATACTGTATAATAATTTTGTGTGTAACTTCTTTAAGATACAACGATCATATCATACTAGAGGACCCGGGCTGCTCCGCAGCATTGCAATTAATAATAACAAAATTTCTTAACTTAATAATGGTCCACAAACATATATGTCAAAAATATATGGTTAAAAAAGAAGGAATAGATTGTGTAACGAAAATTTCGGAAAACTATGCTGAAACTGGAGAGCAGGGTTTGCTCAACATACCTCCTCTTTGTAACTCTCAAAACCCTTATAGCACAAATATATTCAAATGTAATAAATAAGAAAGTCAAATTTGTGCTGTAAGAGGAGCATTCCTTGCCTTAAACTTATCCGATTTCAAAAATCAACATTTCAAATGAGTTTATTTTTATGAGTATTTTAAGACCAAAATATGACAAATAACTTCAATAAAACTGGAGTTATGGATCGTTGATTGAAGACGAATCCTATAAAAAATAAAATCTGTGTTATTTGGAATCAAGCAGTTCGCATAAAGTTCATCCTACCAAAATAAACAATAGCTCAACTGAAAACCTGTAAATCTATGATTTTTCTCACACCAAAACAGTAACATCCATCGATCTTTACTTAAAGTAAACCCTTGGAAAAATTCAACTTTATGTTGGTTGTCCACAGTGTGTTCGCTTATAATTCAGCCAACTTCAATAATAAATGACTTAAATAAAAGCCGGTGTTTCTGTGAAGGATCTTAGACTAAAATATTTAGTATCATTTAATAAGAATGTGCGGTATGGATCTTTAATTAAAGACACATTTTGGAAAAATTAAAATTTATGTTAGTTAGAAGAACATAAATCCCCTAAAATCTGTCCGATTTAAACTATCAATAGTTCAAATGAAAGCCTGTAATTTAAGACCAAAACATAAAAAATAACTTAAATGAAACTGGAGTTATTAATCAATAATTTCAGGCAACTACTAAAAAAATAAAATTTGTGTTGTTTGGAGGTCTACAGTTAACTTCTATTCATCAGACCTACACAACATATGGCTCAAATGAAAGCCTGTAATCCACTGAGTGTTCTCATATCAAAACATATATAATACAATAAACGAGTTCGCACGCAGCACGCTGACGTTAGGGAAGTGAATTTCCCCAATAAAAACTAAAAAAATCAAATAACGGGTTTAAACTAAAATTTGTGACATTTTTAGAAAAATGAAAAATTTTCAGTTTTTTTGGGTGTTCTGATACACCTCGTTCTATTTAATTGCAATATTGGGATGGCAATGTTGTGAATTGTAAGCTTAAGAGGATGTGTCATCATGATCAAAAATCTTTATCGGGGAATTAGGAGTGATACAACTACATCAAGACATGAAAAACAGCCTTTTCCAATATAAAATCCCCATAAGACAACGTACTGTGTTTACTCAATTTTCATTTTCTTTAATAACTCGGTAAATATTAGTGCTAGAATGATGAGGGAGGGCTTAAAATTTTTTGCCTTTTTACGTTATATAACCTATTATCCATTAATCGTACATTTAGGACTTTTCTGACCCTTTTTGGGCCCAAAAACTCAAATTTCAAAATTTAAAATCCCCAAAAAAGGGGGTTAGAGTTTTCCGATTCTTTTGCCCAACAAACTTGTCCAACTGATTACAAAAAGGAATGTCCCTACAAAATTTGAAGTAAATCGGACAAAAAATGCGACCGCTAGAGTACAAACACATATATATATATATATACTAAATATACTTTCAATACCTATTTTAGAGTTATTACGATTAAAGAGTTAAACAATCTAGAGTTAAAAAAACAGTTTAGAACCTTCAGGAACACATTACAAACACAAATTAGAAATTTTAAGAGAGATTATTATACCAGACAATTTAGTAACTGCGAAGGAGATTCTAAAATGACCTGGAAAGTATTAAACGAAATTACTGGTCAAAATCAAAGGGTTTTGTTAAAATTAAGGCGTTAACAGTTAATAACGTGTTAGTCAGAGATGATGAGAGAATTGCAAGTGAATTTAATAGTTTCTTTGTATCGGTAGCTAAAAGCTTGCTAGCAATGGGAGCAAAGGTGTTTAATCTGGAAAATATGCCAAACAGAGAGAGATTTTTGTTCCAAAAAATGAACAAACATCAATGTTTTTAAGTTATATACCGAAAGAGGAGGTGGAAAGTATAGTTATGTCTTTAAAGACGGGCAAGTCTCCAGGGTTGGATTGTATTAGTTCATTGTTAATCAAGAAAATATTCCCAAAAATAGCAGATGTACTAACATTTATTGTTAACTTAAGTTTTAGTACCGGAATCTTTCCAGAAAGAATGAAGGAAGCTGTGGTAATACCAATACACAAAGGTAAATCTACACAATTTTGCAGTAATTATCGGCCAATATCCCTGCTATCAAGTTTTGTAAAAATCTTTGAGAAAATCATGAGGAAAGAACTTATTAATTACCTAAATAAAACCAATATTTGTATTATTAATCAATATGGCTTTCAAGCAGGACTAAATATAGAGGCAGTGCTAATTGATTTTATGGGACGAGTGTCTGAGGGTATAAATAGTAATAAAAAATTAACAGGTCTATTTCTGGACATAAAAAAAGCGTTTGATACTGTAGATCATCAAATACTCTTGTACAAACTGAATAGCTGTGGTGTTCGAGGAATTGCACTTAACTGGTTCAAGTCCTACCTTGAAAATAGAACCCAGTGTGTTAGAATAAACAGTAAAACTAGCCAAAAGGGACAAATTAACTTCGGAGTTCCTCAAGGGTCAGTATTGGGTGAAATTATATTCTTGATATATATGTAATGGGCGATTAAGAGGGAAATTAACATATTTTGCTGATGACACTGCACTCTGTTACGTTGCTGATACTTGGGAACAGATTAATGAGAATATAAACTACGATTTGGAAGCACTGTGTTGGTGGTTTGCTGCAAATAACATGTTTTAAGCCCAGAAAAGACGTTGTATATTATTTTTTCCTTGAGAAGTAATGTCATATTTGAACATCCGGTAAAGAATAAATGTACAAGTTGCCTAAGTAGAATGACTGAATGTGGAAAAGGTTGTGTTATTATTAATAGGGAAACTTCGGTAAAGTATTTAGGGGTCCAACTAGATAGAGAGTTAAATTGGAAAACCCACATAAATGTCCTGAGTAATAAATTAAATTCAGTTTTGAGATTATTTTTCCTGATAAAAATTTTGCTCCAATTACAGTTTTAAGATCAGTTTATTTTTCCTTGGTAAACAGTAGATTACAATATGGAATAGTGTGTTGGGGAGGGACGTACCTAGGAAATGTATCTACAATCATAAGAAAGAATAAAAGAATTGTAAAAAATTATAATGAGTAAGGCTATTAGAAAATCTTCGTGTCCGCTTGTTAAAAAATTGAACATTATGCCCCTTAGATATCTATATGTATATCAAGTTTTAAAAATATTTTATGGAAAAAGTGGGGATAACCAAATTGATGTAAATGCATATAGGAAACGTCTGAGATCAAAAGGAAATATATTGGTGCCAAGGCTGAACTTAACTTATTTTATAAAAACGGTAGAATATTTATAAAAAAAATTTATAACAATTTACCAAGGGCTGTAAAGGAAGCAACCGATATAACCATATTTTAAAGGTTAGTACGTATTTGGCTCTTTACTATGGATGATGTGGAAAGGCTGTTATAAATGTAAAATTGTTAATAGGGAACCTTTGGTTGTACTTATTTTGGTATATGTGTATAAAACTTAAATAAAATCCATGCTCATGGGTTTATTTTTCTTATTTTAGATATTATTGGTGTTGCTTATGTACTATTATTGAGACAATATTAATGGTAATTTTTTTGTTTTGTTTATATAATTGTATTTTATTTTTACTATAAGGATTTTGTTGAAGGAAGAAAAAAACTATGTTTAAATATGTGCACATTGTTTGAATTAGCAATAATGTAATTAGAGTTATACTTGAATACTAGTTTATTTAGATAGGGGGAAAGTATTAAATTTATCTGTTTGTTTATGTTTATTTGTCTGCCTTGGTTTGTTACTTGTTTTGTTACCTAGAATCAGGCTAGGCCTGGGAGGAAAACTTTATTTGTTTCTTCATATAGTTGGGTATTTTGATTGACTGATTTATTATATATTATGTGTGAACTTTGATCAGCTTGGCAGCCAAGTAAATTATTGTTTAGTTTGTACATGAGCTCTGATCAATATTTATGTTAACTTTTGTACTGTATGTATGTTTTTGAAACAAATAAAGAATTATTATTATTATTATATATACAATTTAGAACGACCCCCCAAAACGTGTTCAGGGGGTCACGTTAGAAACTTCTATGGTGGCCCCGGGCTTAAGTTTCACCGTGCAGGTCCTGCTAATAGTTCACTTTCCACAAGAAATTCACTAATAACAGTGGATATACCAATCGTTAATTAACGACAAATCTTGGTAAAATTAAAATTTAAGTTGGTTGTCCACATTGCATGCACTTGAAACTCATCCAATCTCTACAATTAATGGCTTAAATGAAAGCTAGTACTCCACTGTTGGTTCTTAGACAAAGACATTTTGGGTAACTTAATTTGAATTGAGATATAGATCTTTAAATAAAGTAAAATTTAGGAAAAACTCAAATTTATGTTGTTTGGAGGCCCATAACTCGTATTAACCTCAACAAATTTGAATGATCTCTATTTCATATGAAAGCTTGTAATTCAATGAGTATTTCAAGGCCAAAACTATCTATGTACCTGGATTAAATCCGGAGATATATGAAAAACAATCATAAGACAATGCTGTAAATTGGAAACTCCTAGAAAAAATGCATAAGAAGGAATTTTTGATTGAGTATAAGTCGAGTTATGGGGTAGATAAATGAATGCGGATGCTTGATGGCAAATCTGGGCGTGCATACCTTTAATTTAAGACGTCAATTACGAAAATCAGTCGTGTAGAAGAGCCAAACGGACTCGGAAAAGAAAAACCGATATTTTTTAATATATAAGATTAGATGTTAAATATATACCGTTTTAATATATTATTTGTATATCATATCTTTATAATTCTCTAAGCGAAGTTTTTAAGTCAAAATTGAGGGAGTTAGGTAGGTCTCACGATGATGGGAGACGGCTCAAATTAAAGGATCCCAGGGACTCGGGAAAATAACGGTATTTCTCAAAAGTTACCAGCGAACGAGCAATAACGTAAAATATCCCCCATAATAAAAGCATGGGGATTGAAAACCGTCTGCTTTGTTTACATTAAAACATGTAAATAAGTGTCTACTTTGTTTACGAACTGACTTGTGTTCCTACTTACACTGTTTTTACTCAGCATTTAAAGAGTAAAGAGATCGGAGTGTTGGAGCAAGGTTAGGGGCAATGGCCCCTTCAAGCCACTAGTTATATTATAATAATCTACGGTCATTTTATCTATAAGACTTATTATTTGTATATTTTACGTCAGGAGTGTGATCTAAGGGACAAGACTATGCAAAGCGATGCTGGGAAACACCTGATAGAGAATTTAGAACGAGTAGGTCAATTGATTCTACAAAGTTAAAGCAGTTAACCTTCACTTGACAAAAAATTTAAAGCGAGTATATTTGTGAGCGGTAAATACGAAGTAATTCATTGTGTAAAACAATATAAATTGCAGCTGCTTAGTGGCAGCAGCTACGGATATTGCATGTTTTATAGTTTTGTTGTTGACTGTTTTATCCCCGGCAATAAATTTTCAGCCTTCCAGCAATCAATTTATATTTTATTAGAATATTATTGTAGCCTTATATACTTTTAAATGGGTACAGTACGGTAAGCATCCACCAACTTATCGGATGCGATATATCGATCTTAAATATTCGATATATCATAGCAGATAATTTTAATATCTATATCGTCGTGAAGTGAAAATTTGAAGTGAAGATACGTTCATTCATTTCATTAAAGCAGCCCATAACGTTTACCCTGGCAAAGTTAATTAAGTTTTAGCTTAGTTATAAGTTACCTAATTATTTTTTGTTGTATTTTTAAATTTTTGTTTTCGTTTGTTGTCTGTTAAATGTTTCTTAAAATATATTTGAAACTGACATCGCATATTATTATTGACGATAGGCCTATACGAACTGTTGATTTTAGATATAACAATAACATAATTATCCATTGAATAATGTTCGATATATACTTACTGTTAGAACGTGATTCAAAATATCAAGTGTTTCGATTATATATAAACTATCGAATGTTTAAGATTGATATATCGCATCCGATTAGTTGGTGGACGCTTATCGTACTACTGTACCCTTTTAAATATTTATTTAAAACGAGCAAAGAATTATAGAAAAATAAGGTTTACAGTGACAAATGACAACCTTTTACTGAAGGGAAAGCTTGGTCTTTCCTTTGAGATCAAGCGGTACAAATGCATACGATTTATGCTACACAGAAAAAAGTGTATTGTTGTGTCAACCAAACATTTTTTGTCATATTTATTTTGTTGAGGAAACAATATATATTATTAGTAGTAACACAACCATTTGCTTGTAACAACAAAAGGGAATTGTTCAAACATTTTATCTACCCAACAAAATATTTTGTCCTGATATTTTTCTAAAGCTAAAATAGAAAAATGCCTATTTATGCCAATGGTAATATAATATCATATCTACAGCTTTATTAGTTGTAGTTAAATCATCGTACCAACCAAACATTTTGTTCATTCAACAATATTCTTTATGTTAGGATAAACAACAATGTTGTTGCTATAACCATAGATTAAGCATACCCCTAAGGAGTATGCTTAATCTATGCTATAACCAAATAACTTTCAATAAAATAATTTGGTTATTTCAACAAATATTGTTGTTCGTATTTCAACCAAATTATTTTGTTGTTGCAACTATTTTTTTGTTTTTGCAAAAAAATCGTTTTTACTTTGTAGAAAGAATACGCGTAGAGCCAGACAATAAAAGAAACAAACTACGTTAATTTTGGTACAAATTCCGATATTTGTATTTTTGTTTATTCGGAATAATAATGTAAACCAATGCGACTAATCTCTCATGACAGGTCTTTAATGGGTTCAAGTAACATTCAAGTTTTGAAAGTGTCTAAATATCCCTGTTTTGAAACGCTTCGACACTCTTTAGAGTTACGGTAAACTGTGCTGCCGTATGTTTTACAATATGATTACCTGGTATTTTTACGCAAGTTTGTTTTGTACGCAAGTTTCTTTCGAGATAGTAGGTGAAACCTTTGTCATATATCTGGAATAAGTTGTTTAGGACTATGTCTGTATAAATAAAATTAGAGTTTTGTCTGTACATTGCTTGGAATTATGAAATGTTTGCATATTTTCACGATTTACACCATTGGGAAGACAAAACAAGACTTATCTCAATTTCTGTCAGTCTGTCTGTCGGTAACGCTCAAAGACGGGTTTTTGTTCGCTTTTCATGGGAAAACGGGTGCACTGACTTTGATGAAACTTTGTTTATTTGTTCTATACATGCGTGAGAAGGTTTTAGGTGACTTATAACCAGCATACGCCTTTTGGAAAAAGAATGGCGGCCGCTCAAAAACGTGATTTCGTGTGGTTTTGGTCGTGTTTTGTTCGCTTTTCGCAGGAAAACTGGTGCACTGATTTATATGAAACTTTTTTTCTATGTTCTATATGTGCGTTAGAAGGTCTTAGGCTAATTAGATTTATCACTTTAGGACTCTGCGCCACGGTGTTTTAAATATCCTATATTATTCTTATGGACAAAGCGTTTATTTATATTGAAACAGATGATGACTTAAACATATTTATTCTACAAACAGATGTTTTAGTTATTATTTAAAACATTGAGTGAATATTGGTAATAAATAACACAAGTTTTCAGAGTGGATATATGATCTAAATCTATATTTATCAGACGCATGCACTCACCGACATAGTGATCACTTTATCTAAAAAACGACAATTTCTAGAAGAGATATTTTGCATGGTGGTTCACCTTATGCTGCAGATGTACAATAAGAATACGTTTACAAAAAATCCTATAGGGCTCTGCTCTAATTGACTTTTATGTCAATCTTATTAGTACTAGTAACCTTACTGGACCTTGTAGGTTTAAATTCGGTAGGGACTTACCTAATACATCAGAACAAAACGCAAGCAAATTCCCGTTACGAAAATGTTTAAGGGCTTCGCCCTCGGGTTAGTAAAATACAATCTTTTAACAATTCTGCACCTACTCCTGGACTGATAGAGCTGAAATTCGGTAAGAATAGGCTATAGCTGATAGCTCAATGCAGACATATACCTACTCCAGATACACATATAAGTGCTCTGGCCCCCTGATGGCCTTTGATATAAGCGTGTTAATCATCACAAACAAACTACTCAACCAATAGAGCTGAAATTTGGTACCTTAAAGGACATGAGAAACAACATCATTGAACATTGAAAAACAAATGTAGTCTCATAAAATCTCTCCTTCACTCGGTACAATCGCTGAATCACAGGATTTACTGATCGACAGTTTTTACCCGAGGTTCAGAAACAGTTTAATTTGGCAAGTGCCTGGCTCTGTGATAGTTCCATCCTCACGTCCACCAATGAACAAGCAACAGAGATCAACATAAAGGCCTCTTCCAAAGCGAGGATCGAACATATACATTTTGAACACCGTTCTTATAGCCATGACGACGCCGTTCACTACCCGACAGAGTTCCTCGACTTAGCAACAGTAACCAAATTATCTGCCGGTATATTTCGTTAACTTTTATTTAATTGTACATTAAATATGTAAAATGTAATTTAAATATTGTAAAATTATATGGGTTGTTACTTACTTTAATTAATATATTACACGTATAACCCGTAGGAAGAACGGGTACACAGCTAGTTGAACATAATTTCACAAGTACCTTCTTCACGTTTGTATTGTTATGTGAGGGGCGAATCGTTTATTTGTGAAGGAACCTGAAGCAGTTGGCAGTGTTTTGACTGTCTCTTGTACGTGCGCCTCTTCTTGTATAGTGAATCCAGCCTCTTCTATAGATGGCTGGTCTATCGCCAGCCACAGTCAGTGTTCAATAGTACTACAATATATTTTTGTAATCGTATATATTTTCGGAAACATTTGTAATTATAAAAACAAGGGAATTGCTGAAGTGACGACAGTCATTAAAAGATACTGTATTTCACGAAATAAATTATTTAGTTTTCGTACAAAATTAATTTTATGTTTAATTCCTTATATTGGTTGTGAACTAAAATGATGTTACAATACAAATAATGTTTAATTCTAAGGGCACAAAATTAAATTAGTTAATATTTACCAACATTAATTTACTTAAGTATAGACACATTTGGTAATAATCCAGCCCTTCCCAGATTACGAATTCCATGGACCATTGCTACCCACACAAATGTGAACCCGGTTATGTTAAACCAACACATTTTTACACGACAAAACATGCATCCCCCTCACAAAACTATACAATTCAAATCAGTTCATATGCTCCCAAATCCCTGACATAAACCACATTTACCCTAGTCAGTAGCGTAGCGATCTTTATATATAATTCTGTAAGTGAAATTTTTAAGTCATAATTTTGGGAGCTTAGTAAATCGCAGGTTGGTAGGAGACGGCTCAAATCGAGGTCTTGATCTCAAGGACTCGGGAAAAATAGCAGTACTGTACTTCTAAAAAGTTACCAACAAACGTGAAATAACGTACAACATCCCCCATAAGAAGAGCATGAGAATAAACGTCTGCTTTGTTTACATTAAAACATGTGATTAAGTGTCTTACTTTGTTTACGAATTGACATGTGTTCCTACCTACACTGTTTTTATTCAGCATTTTAAGAGTAAATAGATCAGAGTATTGGAGCAAGGTTATGGGCTATGGCCTCTTCAAGCCACTAGTATGTATAGTAATCCCATACATATTTTTAGGTTACGGTATCAGTGTATTTGGATACAATATTTATAACTGGTAGCAGAATTAAAGAAGCGGTAAACATATCTCAAACGACAAACAAAGCGCAGGCAATTACTTTTGTCCCGTATTTGAATATCGCCAACGATCTCTGATTGATTTGATCAACTGTAACACTCACGCTGATGTCGCATCTGAATTTCTTGTTCTTTTTAATTTATTTTATTGTAATAGAAAGAGTTAGTTGAACCGTTCCTGACTGGTGTAGTTTGTCCCGTTGTAATCGTGGGAGGATCTCGTTATGACGATGTGCTCCTCAGGGTTTATCTTCGCGTTTGATGTTATCTAGGCGTCATCTTGCTAACCAAATAATTAACTCATGGAATCAAGTTTTTGCTCTTACAGATTTTGTTAGTATGGGACGGAGCAGATATTTATGGCACATATAGTTCTCCGATCATCATATCACAGACTTGAGAACAATTATTTACAGGTGTTTTCATAAAAATACAAGTACTGCATTAAAGTAATATTTTAATATCAATATAAGCTCATTAGTAATAGCACTAGTAACATTTTCTTACATCTTCCTACTTAAACATTATAAGTGTCCTACTTCCTTCATACGACGGGTTGTATTGTTGCAATTTTTGTTTGTATTTTAATTTATTCCATTAAAAGTAAAATTTAGTTGTTTTTATCAAATTGCTGAAAATAGTGGAGAGTTGCATAAATGCTTGATGTGGCATGACAAACACCTAGTCTTAAGTAAATACTATTTTAAATTTTGAAGTTATGGCAATTAGTTGTAGAAAGTGCTAAAAGTAATAAAAACATTCTGTACTAATCTAATATATAATAAACGGTATCAGGAAACTGACACATACTTTCTCCCTTTTAGCCCAACTTCAATGAATAAATTACTTTTTATTTACAAAATATAGAATACAAAGCACGGTCGAATGTACAGAAAAATCTTTTAATCAAGTTTTTTTCAAAAATATCCACCCAAATCCCTGTTTTGGAGGCACTACAGAATCCATTGCTACACACGTGGTTTTAAGAGGGGAAATACCCCCTATTCCCCCCGGGTTATTAAGGGGCAACATATTTCGAATTTCCTCTGTTGGTCAATACTAACTTGCCAAGCATATCAAGGTTGAACGAAATTGGTCAGTAAATAAGAGAGAAATAGTAATTTTTGTATTCCCCATAAGGATAACATTGGACAACGTACTGCGTTTACTGCAAAATGATAATTTAAATTTTCTCCGCAACCAGCAATCGTAGAATAGTAATTCAAGATACTAAATTATTTAGTTTTTCGGGATCTTTTTAATGGTGAATAGTAATTGTTATATATTTATGGTTTTTATGAAAAATCAAAAAAACTGAATTTTTGATGTTTTAAGTCCTGTAATTTTTGAACCTGAATTTTTACAGAAATGCGGGTGGTGTCATTTTGTTTGAAAACTAATGATATATAAACGACTTAATTAAAACCGGTAGAGCCGTTTTTGAGAAATGTTTATTTTTCATGTTTTTTGACGGTTTTGGGGGAATAATTACCCTTAAAAATCAAAAATTCAAAAAAATGAAAAAACCCTGGAGATATCGTGGATTAGTACCTTCATACAGAATTTCATAAAAATCAGACCATTGTTTAGGGCTCTAGCTCTGTTCACATCCATACAGACAGACAGATAGATAGACAGATAGACACACATACATCACGTAACAATCAGTTTTTTGGATTCAGGGAGCACCAAAACGAATATTTCCACTAACAACTCAAATTATAAAATTTGTACGAAAACAATTTTTTCTCCATATACTATGTATAAGGGGGAGAATGTAAAAATCAATGCTTGTACGTTCGTATTTTATGCGCTGCCATACCGTTAATCCGATTGCTTTGAAATTTTGCATAGTAACACAGGTTAACCCTGAGAAGGTTATAGGCCATTAACCAAAGTCCTAGGACATTAGGGCTGTGCCCCACTGGACTTCAAAGTTTCAACGTTAATCTTATGGAAAAAAGATTTCTTTTGATTTTATCAGATGATATCCATAACTTAAAATATTGTAAACAGCTGTTTATCATTATGGAAATAAAAAAAAACTACTTGAAAGGCAGCTCTCATAATGGAAATAAAAAAATACTTATAAATATAAATATATAAATAAATGGAACGAAAACGCAAACTCTTTTTTCGATAGGCGAGTTAGCGCAGCTCGATCGCTAATCAGGGAGGCGAGTCAGCGAAGGGAACGAGCTCATATTGAAAATACAAAACAAATTCAATGCCTCTTCTGCAGCAGTAACGCGCCGGGAACCAGCTAATAATTAATAAAATACAACACGTTAAAAACAAGAACATTTTTACTAGGTTTGAATTGATTAATGCACCTCAAAATTTGTCCAATTAATACAATGTTCTGTTGGGTTATCATAAAGCTAGAACTATTGATGTTATATAGCAGCACGTGTAGTTTTCGGTCATCATTAAATGAGAACTGTATTTCGCAATTTTTGTGTAGCAATTTCAATTTTTATCTGGTATTATTTGGTACTTATTTTGTTTTTGATGTGTTTTTTTGTGTGGATGCACATAATATAAATGTTTTGCACGTGTAAAATAACATGTGCTGCTAATTTACAGTCGTTCCTGATGAACCAATGGAACAATGTGCAAATTGGACAACTCTAGAGGAGCAACTGAACACTGAATCTAGTTAATAATATTACCAACTGAATTATTGAAGTTTAAAAAAATACATATTATACTGTCAGAGGTGTCATAATTTATTAGTGAATTTCCTATGGAAAGTGAACTATTAGCATGACCCCCACGGTGATACTTAAGCACGGGACCACCATAGAAGTTCCTAACGTGACCCCCTGAACACGTTTTGGGGGGTTGTTAAAAATTATATATATATATATGTGTTTGCACTCTAGCGGTCGCATTTGTTGTCCGATTTACTTCAAATTTAGTAGGGACGTTCCTTTTTATAATCAGTTGGACAAGTTCGTTGGGCAAAACAATCGGAAAACTCTAAACCCTTTTTTGGTGATTAATATTTTAAATTTCGAGTTTTTGGGCCCAAAAAGGGTCAGAAAAGCCCCGGATGTAAAATTAATGCATGAAAAAAGATGGGAATTAATTATGCGAAAGGTTTAAGCCCTCTCTCGTCATTCTAGCTTAAATATTACTGAGTTATTAAAGAAAATGTGTATCGACTTAACACAGTACGTTGTCTTATGGGGGTTTTACATTAGAAAAGCCTGTTATTCATTTTTTGGTGTACTTTTCTCATTCCCAACAACCTCACACCTACTTTAAAGCCTGACTGGATCCTCTCCTAACATTATAATGTGCAAAATCGTATTCCCAGCATTGCAGGCAAATAAAACCAGGAGCATCAGAACAGCCAAAAAATCAATATGTTCAGATTTCAATAAAAATTGAAATAAATGTTTGTTTTTAAACTGATTTTGAGTTTTAAAAGTTTTTTATGTGGAAATTCACTTCCCTCACGTCAGCGTGCTGCGTGCGAACTCGTTTTCATTTTTCTTCCTTTCACAATATTTAAATATTTGTAAAATATCGGTTCTCTGACACTAATGCTTTTCTTACAGGTCATTGAGTTTACATTATTTCACTAAACACAGTTAGAAATTTACATAAGTATCACTTTTAAGGATGTTTCTTGTGTTATTTGATAGCCCTTAACGTCTAGATAAGTCTTTGAAGGTTTTGAAATGTATGAAACTTCTGGGTTTGGCCCCGGGCTCAAAGTTCCATAGTTTATGCTAATGTAACAATAGCAGTCAATTTCATTGATAATTTTACAGCTGTTCATACTAACTAAACACAGCTCAAGTTGCTTCATTCAATGTCATATAATGACACCACAATACAAACTAGGCAACCTCAAGGTTTAGCCTAACCTGAATTAGTTTTTTCTTTCAATTACATATTTGTTATTTAGATATTCCTATTCGATTTGATAGTTTGATATTTCAGACACATTTTAACTGAATTCTTACAGAAACTGCAGCCAATAAATGGAAATGAAGAAACTTATCAAATAAAGTTAAAGAGATTCAATTTCCCGTTGAGAACGAAATTCCTCTGCTTTTCCTTGTTGAAAGAACATTGGTTAATATTTAGTTTGTAAATTTTAAGGACTGTGCAAAATGATAAAATGATATTAATACGAAGTGTAACAGGTTGTTCGTGGCCAACCTAGTTCAATGCTTTGTAAGTTTTAATAGTATTTACACTTACAGTGTTACACATATTTCCATTCGACTGTGGAATTGTGTTGATTACGTTAAGTTGGTGATGTATTTTTTTAACAATGATAAATATTTGTAACATTTTGTAAAATATCACAATAGTGTTAAATTTGTTATCTAGACATTTATTTAGACTTATTATCAAATCGATTCTAGTGTAACTTCATTACATTTCAAATGGAAGAAATTCCTCTTGTTACAAGTGAACCCTACATAATTTAAATATCAACAAGTTCTGAATAAAACATTTATTTAATTAATAAACAAGATTATAATTATTTTGTTTTATTTTTACTTATAGAAAACATCAACATTCTATACACTATACGTTCTATTTAATCTAATATTGAGGTGACTTAACGAAATGACCGATATCTAGCGGGGAAAAGTGCCAAATTTGGTATGAAGGTACCTTATAGTGTCTAATAAACGTTAACCTAGGAGCCCTTTCGAATTAAAAACAATTTAATGCACGACACCAAAATCAAAAATGGCCAAAAAATACGACAAAATGTAACATTATCTCAAATGATTTACTGTTAATTTTAAATTACAACTTCAATCAATAGACCACAACTAAGTCAAGTCACAAAGCAAGTTTCAATAATATACATTCATAAATAATCAATATATGACATTTTATTTATTCTCCAAGGATAACATGAGACAAAGCACTGTGTTTAGCTCTGAATATCTCTGCAACGCTTGGACGTAAAAATACAATTTAATCACCCACATTATAGTTTTTTAGAGGTGAAAAGTATGCAATAAAAAAAACAGTAAAAGTACAGTAAAAGTGTGTAATAAAAACAAATGTGAAGTTTTCAGTAAAATTAATTGAGGACAAGCTAATCATATTTTTCCCACAAGATTAAAATGGGAAATTTTATAAATAAGTTTTTTGGATTTTCTCCGCAACCGCTTAACCATAAGTTAATGATTAAAAATACTAAATTACTTGATTTTTAAGCTCTATAAAATTGCCAAAAACAAAAGTGTGTTTTTTTTTAATTTGTGGAGTGAAAAATGAAAAAAAAATATCTTTGGAAAAATACACCCCCACAAAGCACCTTTCCCATGGTCCAATCTTTCCGGTTTTCGAACTAAAGTCACGAACGTCACATTACTCATGTGTGCCAAATTTCATCGAAATCAGACGGGTTTTTCCAAAGTTATCGCGTTAACCGATACAAATATATTAATTTAATGTTTTTATTATATACAGGGTGGTCTGGACCTAGCGTTAAACAATTTTTTGGGTGATAGAACTACATAAATGCAACTTAAATACACAATTAAAAAAAATATACACCACACATCCACTAAAAGAAATTCATATTATATTTTTTAACCGTACTTTTACCCAAAAATTTAGAATTTGTGGGATATTTCGAAACATTTGTCAAACTGTAATACTACCATCGTATTCTAAATTAAATTTAAAGTAAGGACAAATAGGTTTTAATGAGCAAAACACTACATAATCACTTATTAAATTCATTAGAAGTGTAAAGTTATCATTTCCTTTAAAAAATTAAAAATGAATATTTCATGCATAATTCTTTAAAAAATTTGCTAGACAGTAGCAAATGCCATAAAAACTGCTTCAAAATGTGGGCTTTCAGAAGATATGATACAACACTAGATTCTTTACCATTTTAGTACAGTAATGCGCGTTTGAATGGTGTAACACGTGGTTTGGGAAAATAATAATTAAACTCTGTCATACTAAAAGGACACATATGAAAATTTGCATTATTACAGCTATATCATGAAGTTAAAATTCCTTTTGTACCTGCAAAAGTACAAGATAAAATCGTAAATGTTAGATGGATCACACGATATTACAGCTTCATTTCAGTTTATTTTCGAAATGTCCTCCGTTCTCTCTTATAGAGGCTCTGGCTCTCTTTCGCATTGCACCAACTGTCACTTTATGGTTTAGTTTTTCCTATGGTTTAAAACATATTTGTCCTTACTTTAAATTTAATTTAGAATACGATGGTAGTATTACAGTTTGACAAATGTTTTGAAATACCCCATAAATTATTAATTTTTGGGTAAAACTACGGTAAAAATTATAATACAAAATTATTTTTTTTTAGTGGATGTGTGGGGTATAATTTTTTTTAATTGTGTATTTAAGTTGCATTTATGTAGTTCTATCACCCAAAAAAATGTTTAACGCTAGGTCCAGACCACCCTGTATACGTATAAATATATACATGATATTTATACAGGGTGGTCATTAAAGAATGTCACAAACTTCGTGGGCCAATAATACTCATCAATTTGAACACAAAATGTCCTCCTAACATATGTCGAAAAATCCTTCGTTTAGCCGCTAGCCACCATTTTGTATTTTTTCCAAAAATATGATATCTAAAAATCTACTTTAGCTAAAATAACCAAACCTTGCACGGACGTTTATTAAACATCAAAGAAAATTTAGAAAATTTTTTGTTTGATTTTCATTTTTATTTTCACAATGGCGGTCATTTAAAGTTTTTAAAGTCAAATAATAAAAAAACTATACATTTTTCAAAACTTTACCTTGTAACAAAAAAGAACAAATTTTAATACTAAATCCAACGGTATTTTGTTTATCAAAATCGGACCACAAATAAGCAAGAAAATTCACTTTTTCGGTTAGCCCGCAGAGGCTCTTTCCTCTCGCGGACAGTAGTGCGTTTCTCAAATACGACTTTCATTGTTGCGCCGGACCGCGCGCCGCGCCGCCGCCCACGCTACTTGGGGCTGCTGGTGGGACCCGAGCTTCTGGGGGCTAACAGAAAAAGTGAATTTTCTTGCTTATTTGTGGTCAGATTTTGATAATCAAAATACCGTTGGATTTAGTATTAAAATGTGTTTTTTTTTGTTGCAAGATAAAGTTTTGAAAATTGTATAGTTTTTTTATTATTTGACTTTAAAAACTTTAAATGACCGCCATTGTGAAAATAAATATGAAAATCAAACAAAAAGTTTTTTAAATTTTCTTTTATGTTTAATAAACGTCCGTGCTAGGTTTGGTTATTTTAGCTAAAGTGTTTTTTTAGATATAATTTTTTTTGTAAAAAATACAAAATGGCGGCTAGCGGCTAAACGAAGGATTTTTCGACATATGTTAGGAGGAAATTATTTGTTCAAATTGATGAGTACTATTGGCCTACAAAGTTTGTGACATTCTTTAATGACCACCCTGTATATATGAACAAATAGTGATTTTGGCATCTGGGGACCTCAAATCAAAAATGTATCATGGTCTCGGGCTTAAGTCTTACCATGCCACTATCAGATATATAAGATAGATTCGCATGTGATTTTTTTGTCGTATTTGACAGCCATTTTGATTTTTGCTGCCGTGCATGGACATTTAAAAAAATTCGAAAGGTATCCTAGGCTACAATTTATTAATTTACCCTAAGGTATCTTCGTATTGAATTTGGCGCATTTATCCGCCAGGTAACGGTAATATTAAAATAAAGCCCTAACCCACCCATATATTTATAGTATATACATTTAATTTGTTAAAAGAACAGGTTATTTGATTGCATCTCTACCAAAGATGAGAAAAACCCATATTTAAAACCGAATAATATTAAGGGAGTATGTCTGATGGTGAAGAAAATGAGAATTTAAGACGAGTTAAGTAAAACAAATGCAAATTATGATAACGGTATTGATTCAGTCCTAACTGTACTATGTACTACATATACATATGTAGTACATATGTAGTACTATACTACATATTCCAGGTACTACACGTACCATATACTACAAGTACTAATTTGTAGTATGAATATACCATATTTAATAACTGAACCGTGTACTTGGTGAAATAATGTCGTAATTTAGCTAATGGCGTTAATTTTAGCATACTTTAATATATTTAATTTCTCGTTATTTTAGCATATGGTAAATAAACAAATAACTATGTTTAACGAAATACGCTTGTTTACATCACGTTGTTTTCATTATTATTTAATACATATGAGTGTCTGCTGTGTTTTTTATTCTGGTCCGTAACTATTACTTTTTAAATGAATTAATAAACAATATATTACACAATAGTTAACAAATTACACTCATATTCCATCATAACTATGTGTAAAACAGAAGTTAAATTCTAGAGTAGTAAAGCTTGCTTGTTAGTGGTTCCGCTATAAATACGGTTTATGGCGGTATAAAGCTAGCAAAGTGGTAGTAAGTCATAACGAACCACCCTCTCCGCCTAACTAACCCCTTGCTGATAAGTTGGCTCCGGGAAAGTCTATCTTGTCACAATAACATCCCAGGTCACAGTTAGATGTGCACTTACTAAATTGTGTGAACCAACTTTCCCTGTGTTACTGTCCTAAAACTGGAAGGTATTTATAGTTCACATAGGTCAATCGCCTTATATTTTGATACCACCATTTAAGTACGTCGATAACGTAATTCCGCTTCACACTTTTCGTCAATTAAGCAGAAATATCAGTATGCATTACAGATGTTATTTTCATAGACAATAGACATAGACAAAATACTTTATTCACATGTACGGTAATAACAATTGTTGCGTCAAATAATCCTACTAATATTATGAATTTGAATGTTAGGATGTACTTTTGGATGTATGTCACGCATAAACTACTGTAGTTCCATCACGCATAATTTAATGGACGGATTAAGTTAAAGTTTTGCATTGCAAGCTTTGTTAGCTTATATATCACATTAAAATATAGACCTGATAATGACAACATCCAACCTTAGGGCTCCACCCCACGGGTCCTGTAAGCTCCAAAGCAAATCCATTGGAGGTTATCATTTGTAAAATTACCAGCTGTAGTTTGTTATCACTTAGGGCAAAGAAAAGTCATTTTGTAAAACTAAAAAAAATTGATAAAAAGCAAAGCACGTATAATATTTTTAAAATGAACAAACGTCTTTATATATTTAATTTAGGAATATAATATGTCACATATTAAAAACACTTTTGACGTATTTTTTGGTATAACTGAAAGTGAAATGTAGTTTAAACTTCGGGTTGGTTTGAATTATTGAAAACACTAATATAGATTTAATGATACTTTAAACATTATTTAGTAGGGAAAATACGACGCATTACTAAGCAGCCGGAATTTTCGTTTGTTTGGGAGGATTAGGAGGCCCTAGCATTGCAATTCGTTCAAATTGTTATTTGTATTTGTATTTTGAGTTATATGTATATGTCTGCGTTGTTAATTTTAACACCAGTGAGGGCTACTTTCAATGTTATTGGTATGGAAATGAAAATTCTAAAGGATCCTAAAATATATACATATATTTATATATGTATATATATTATTCACGATATCGTAACTTTTCGTTTTGAGGCCCCCAGATGCCAAAACTATCATTTGTTCAAATCGTTATATGTATATGTATATTATGTTAATTTGAACACCAGTGAGGGCTACTTTCAGTGTCATTAGGATGGAATTGAAAGGACCAAAGTACCCTTAGCTAAGTCCGCAGGCCTATAACTTTAGCAAAAGAGTCCGAGCTTGATGATATTTGGTAGGAACGAGTAAAGTAGCATTTACTTTCATGAGTTCGAACCAGAGATGTCGCTTCATCCACAGGAGAGTTTTATTGGGAAAATTTGTTACCCTAAGAATTCTTTTTATATGAGTACTTTTTTTAATCAAATTTTGGTTTGCAATATTAATTTAAGCTAAAAAAATCAATTTAATGAATTTGAACTCTGGGTAAATTGATAACTGAGATAATTAAAGTACTAAACACAGTTCGTAGTCCAATGAATATTAATTTTATGGGGGAAAGTCTTTTGATGTTTTGCTTATTTATCGACATACATTGATGAAATTTGGAATGTGGATTCATCTGGTTGTGGTCTATTGATATTTCCCTAAAACCCCATTTTTTGTGGGCCCCTCGGCAGAAAACCTGCTTACTCTCCAGTGTTATTGCTATGGAAAATAAGAACAAATGACAGCTTGCTGTTGTAAGTTATAATTATAAAACTAGTTATATTACTTTAACTGTTGTAGTCCATTTATATTTACATAACAAAATTGGGTGTGCAGCAAACCTGCGTATTTAGTCAAAATGTTAATATTACTGACAATACATAAAATGTCATTTTGAATTTTTGCTTCTTTCCCCTACAGAAACGAAGTTAATACCGGGCATTAAGAGTTAAGCCCGAGACCATGATAACTTTTTGTTTTGAGGTTACCAGATACCAAAAACACCATGCGTTCATATGTGTCCGTTACCTCAATAACTTTTGAAAGAAACACCCGATTTTGATGAAATTTAGCAAAAATGTGGAGAATAACATTTATGACTTCAAGTTCGAAAACCAGATTGATCGGATTATCGAAGGGGGTTTGATGGGGTTTACAATTTTACAAAAATCAGTTTTTTGATTTTTTATCCTAAAATTATAAAAACACTCGATTTTGGTTATAGACATTTTAAAGAGCTTACAAAACAAATAACTTAGTATTTTGAATCATTAAGCTAGGATAAGTGGTTGTGGAGAAAAGTTAGAAAACGCGTCCATAAAATTTCCCATGTTAATCTTTTGGGAATAAGGTTTTTAGATTTTCCTCAGATAATTTTACTAAAAACTTCACAGTTTTTCCAACAATAGGTTTAGCTCTACAAAACAATCATTGTGGTGTTTTAAGTTTTGTTCTACGTCCAACCGTTGCATAGATATTCAAAGTGCTAAACACAGTACGTTGTCCAATGTTATTCTTATGTTATAAATAATGTTATAAATACAAAACTATATCTCGATGATTAATGAATGCATATTGATGAAACTTGGTATGTGGCTTCAACTAGTTATTGTTTATTGATGTTTGAAAAAAAATATATTTTTTTTTATTTCCCCGGTAGCAGCAAACCTGCACACTAGGCTCCCATGTTGTTCATATGGAGAATAAGTAAAGTTTTATATCTCCCTTAGTTATGAACCTAAATTAATAAAACTTGGTATGTAGCTTCACCTGTTAGAGTTATATTGATAATTGTAAAAAAGTCTTACCTTCCTCTTTGCATCAAACCTGCGTACTCAGCCATAATTTTATTCTTATGGAGAATAAATAAAATGCTATATATCACTTATTCATGTATGTATTTTTGTGAACATTGGTAAGTGGCTCTAGGTAGTAGTAAGACCCATATAATTATGCATTGGAAATTCGCTGAGTACGCAGGTTTGCTGCGACAGGGGTATTTATGAATACACTTTGACGACAATTAAGTGGCATTATTTAGTAATGAAGTTCTTACTACATTGTAGCATTGGTATTTTTAGTCGTGTTAGGGACCATAAACATATTACGTAACGCATTTTTCATTATTCCTGACCCCCCTCCCCCATGTAACGCAAATTAACACTTGACCATAATCCCCCCCCCCCACCACCAATAATGTGTTACGTGACTCAATCGTAGTAGGATTTAAAACAGCTTAAACCTTTTAAACATCGTTTATTACCAATTTGGAATATGGATTTCAATGATTCATTAAACTTTATATGCCTTTTTTTAACAACATATTTTAATAACTGATTTCAAATCAAATTGTACACAAACAAACCAGGCTTTTACTAATAGTATAAACAACAAAATAAACTATCTCAGCTAAAACGTAACAAATTTAATTTATAACTAATACAAATAAAAAACAACTTAAAAACTAAAAATGTGGTTCACTTACACTGTAAATGGTAAATGCGCATAAATATTATTAAAATTTATCAAATAAATTAACGAACTTTGAAACTCTTCACATTCTAATAAATTTTTAATATGCCACATTATTTAGGGCTTTGTCACAGTAACACCTTTGTTTGCATTTTTTTTTAAGTTTGTACGGTGGATTTTCAAAATAATAGTTTTGAATATAGGATAGTAATGACAAATGTTGAAACCACTAAATTTATTTAATTACTAATCACAATATTTTTATTATTTTTCTCAGCCTGAAATTTTTGACAGGCTAATATCAGCTAGTGGTGACAAGAAAAAGAGGGTCTATTTGATGATTTATAGTATAATACACTCTTTTACTAAATATAGGCAATTTTTTGTAATTATGTAACATCTGCACGTACCACATGGCAAGCCCCATCACACACAACCTTACTCGTACGCAGCAAATGTGATGGCTGAAAAAAATTTAGCAGTACAAACATATGGCTATAATGTAAACATCAATCTATATACAAAGCCTCATTTACCAATGAATACACCATTTACCCAGGAACTTTTGAGAAAACCATAAGTCTGACACCTATCAACCCCATCGTTGAATGAAAGGTCTCGGTGAGCAAATTGGAGGACAAATATTAGATTTTTGATCAAATTTGTCCTAAGGGTACAAATATAAAGAAAAGGGATGAGTTTAAATGCACTTAAAGGTATTTAATTTCCAACAGATGATACATTTGTTTTTATTACAGCTGTTACCCGTGCGGAGAACGGATACACATTCTAGTAAGGGAAATATCTGTATAATGTAAACAAACACCTATGTTTGGGGAACATGGGTATATAGAGATTTTCAAAGTGTAAACAAAACGGCTGATGTTGCATGTGAACGAGGGCCTACAACACGGACCACGTGGTTCATCAACATAAGCGCACATGTTTATGCTAGAAAATTAAAAAATAACAGGATATTTGTTATAATTTGGCAGTTTTAGCTAATAGAGATCAGGTATTATAGTTTAGTGGAAGGAACCTGGTATTAAAATTATACCTCAATTATACCAGAATGATGGTATAAGTTTTCTTAGATTACTGAAATGAATGGTCTAAAAATTTTCCAAAATAATTGATTTAATTGAACATACTTCTTTATATAACAAGTAATTAGTCAATACAAATAAAATAAACAGTTTTTGTTGAGAAGCCTAAAATATACTAATCCTTGTCTGTTTACTATTTTCATAGTAACCAAAATAACAAAACTATTTAAACATCTGTTAGCTGATTATTTGGTGACCAAATTATATTAAAATAAATAATTTCTTTAGTCTATGACCACTATAATAGTACTGTGGTTTACTAGTTCAATGCAATGTTATAGCACTTAAATTTAAGTATTGAGACCATATTGGACTAAGGTCAACATATTGTTAGTGAATTTCCATGGAAAATGAACTAGTAGCATGACCCCCACGGTGAAACTTAAGTCCGGGACCACCAGAGAAGTTCCTAATGTGACCCCCTGAACACATTTTGGGAGGTCGTTCAAAATGTTTTATATATATATATATATATATATATATATATATATATATATATATATATATATATATATATATATATACACACACACACACACACACACACACACACACACACACACACATATATACAGGGTGTCCAGAACTTATGGTAAAATATTTTAGTACATGATTGTAGAGGTAAAATAAGGAAAAAAGTTGATACAAACATATGTCCTAAAGTGCTTAGTTTTCCGTCTGTGTGTCTGTTTCTGTTTTTTACATAATTTATCATATCTTACGAACCTCCTGAGGTATTAAATTCAAACTTGGTATGTGCATGTGGAATAACAAGATGTATTTCGGTATTGAGTATCAAGTTTCTACTTTGCACCATTTCAAAATGGCGACCGTTTTTTGTTTTTAAGGCTAAATATCTTAAAAACCATAAATTTAAAAAAAATGTTACAAGAGACAAAAAAGTTGTGAAATTTAATCCCATTAACTCTGATAATAAATATTATGATGATCGAACAACTAAAAGTGGAGAAATTGCAGCTTTTCCGAATAAAAACACGCGCATTTCGGACCGTATGTTAAAAATGACCATGTTAAAAATAAAAACGAGTTCGCACGCAGCACGCTGACGTGAGGGAAGTGAATTTCCACATAAAAACTTGTAAAACTCAAAATAAGTGTAAAAACATACATTTTTCCAATTTTTATTGAAATCTGAAAATATTGATTTGTTGGCTGTTCTGATACTCCTGGTTTCATTTACTTTCAAAGCTGGGAAAACAATTTTGCGCATTATAAGGTTAGGAGAAGGTCCAGACAGGCTTGAAAGTAGGCGTGAGGTTGCTGGGGATGATAAAAGTACTCTAACAAAGGAATAACAGGCTTTTCTAGTGTAAAACCCCGATAAGACAACGTACTGTGTTTAGTCGATACACATTTTCTTTAATAACTCGGTGAATATTTATGCTAGAATGACGAGAGAGGGCTTAAAACTTTCGCCTTACTAATTCCCATCTTTTTACATGCATTTATTTTGCATCTGGGGCTTTTATGACCCTTTTTGGGCCCAAAAACTCGAAATTTGAAAGCTTAATCCCCAAAAAAGGGGTTTAAAGTTTTCCGATTGTTTTTCCCAACGAACTTGTCCAACTGATTACAGAAAGGAACGTCCTTACCAAATTTGAAGTAAATCGGACAGAAAATGCGACCGCTAGAGTGCAAACACACACACACACATATATATATATATATATATATATATATATATATATATATACACACATATATTTATTTATAAAATTTTGAACGACCCCCCAAAACGTGTTCAGGGGATCACGTTAGGAACTTCTATGGTGGTCCCGGGCTTAAGTTTCACCGTGCAGGTCATGCTAATAGTTCACTTTCCAAAGGAAATTCACTAATGATAGAGTATTTAATTCTTAAAGGAATTATGAGAGCAATGTTAAGTAATTGTAAATCCATAATTTAATAAAATTAGACTCTTTTAAAATAAGTAAACCAATAGTTCATTGGAAATAGCCACATAGTAAATTAGACATACTGTATTTATTAAATCAGAAAAACAGCTGATATGTAAAACAGCTGATTTGTTTCTGTTAACATTTCAACAATGGGAATCATTGTAAACAAACTTACAGTAAGTACTGTAAGACTTTAGACTGATTTTGAGTTTTTAAAGCTTGCTATATGTAAATTAACTTCCCTCACGTCAGCGTGCTGCGCGTGAACTCTTTAATGTTAAAACAATACTTTTGATAACTTAATTTTATTCTGTATTTAATGTATGTGCAGTTTTGAATAATATTTAAAACGCACTTGACCAATTAAGAGATTGCATAGATACGTCGTAAAAATTGCTGATCAGGTATACTAAATACATTTTAGAACCTTACTTTGAAGCCATGAATTATTACTGTTTCACCTTTAAATAGATTGCGTTTAAAGATTGTATATTCAAAACTAAATTAATTTTAGGCTTAAGTAAACAATAATTAAAACTGACTATCCTAAACACAAAATCTGCTTAATCAAAAATGTAAACACACAGGAATAAAACAAACGTGTTGCCCGTCGTTGAAGATATGTTTGAGTTTGTATGTGTTTCAGCAGCATAACCAATAGGATCAACATGGAAGCTTTGAAGGCCACTGAGGTGAATGGGAATAAGTTGGGTTGCCGAGAGGTATGGCTGCGAGTGCATTGTCACTGAATGCCCTGAACCCCTCAGGCGACCGAGCGTTCAAAGCGGCCGCTGACCGAACTAACTGTTTTAAACGCAACTGCTGTTAACATGGTAGTCAGCTATAATGTATGTAGTGTTATAGTTTTGTGAGGGATACAACTTGTTTTCAAACATACGAATGCGTATATTTTTCTTGGTATATTACAAACGTTTAATATTCCAATACAATTAATATTTCGTAATAAGGTAGTACAGTACTGAGGTTTCCTGCAAATTATAGCACAGAGCTGAACCCAATCAGGCTCTTTGCCACATCAGAGGGAAAGACTAGAAAAGCCTACCCCTGATCACGTCTTTGACCGAACCCGTTCAGAGAATTTTCCTTATCAATTCAATAGATATTATCCTTAATACTCGCCTTTGGTCTGGCCCCAGACCTTTACTAATATTTTAGCTGAGAAATGTTATTCAAATACATAAAATTATGGTTATACTAACTATTTGCCCGTAAACATCATTAGTTCAAATGGTAATGTACTAGTATTAATCTGGAGGGATGGAATAAAATATTGAAAAACTGTTCAGCTTCAAAATGTATAGAAATATATTCCTTAATATAGTAGTTATTTTACTTGATGAAGTCTAAGTCAATACTTAAATGGCTGTACAAGTAGACGAGTGCAGTGTACAAGTACAAAATGTACAGGTTTAGAATAAATTAACCAACATTTGTTATTTTTTATTGAAATATTAGCATATCTAAAACATTACTGAAGATTCAAGTATTACATATCAGTAAAGCCAGTCTTGCATGTTTTTCATCTTTGACTCCACAGTCCCTTTTTTACACCCTAGATTAATATCACCAACCTTTAAAATGTTATACATGCATTTCCTTTACACAATGTATTGAGCGTAATATATTAGTTAAAAAAATATGGTTACTGTGTAGACTCATCACCACCATTACTATTTTGTCTGGGATTTTGTATATTATAATTCGTTTATTTTTGTGTAGGAACACTATTAAGTGATAATTTGTTCGATGTAAATTTTCATTTTTTCACTGGAATAATGATGACAAACTATTGAATAAATTGTAAAAGCAATATAATCCTTTCCTAGTTTAATTAAACATTGATTTGAATACAGACACTGAAGTCTTTATATTCGGTATCTACGGTCAGCAGTTGAGGACTGTTTTTAACTATTTATATATTTAAGTTATTTCTTCAACGAAGCATAGTTTAACACGTCGTAAATTACTTTCTTTCAAATTCACGTAAGTATGATAGATAGAGTGTTATACCACGGAGTATTGAATAGTAAAACAATACGAAGATGATGGAATATGCGGCGCCAGTGAAGACAGCAGACGCGCGATGGCGAGAATAGAAACACTTCAGTATAACCTGAACATAAACATGACTGAGACTCCGATGGTAAATTTATTCAGCTGACTGCTGGCTTATACCGATGCATCCAGTAATCGATCAATCATTTATGATATGTCATACATATCAGAAACTCTTTCTGTTTCCAACAATGATAAAACTTTTACATAGAACACGAATTTGTATTGTGCTTCTTGTTGAGAAGAGCGAATTCGCTTTATTGTTTCGTTATTTTTGCAATTTATGGTGAGTTGCTTTTAGTGAATTTCCCCTTTAGGGAATACGTTATAACCGTAGGCATGGTGATAAGCCCGAAACCATGATAACCTTTTGTTTTGAGGCCGCCAGATGCCAAAAACACCATTCGTTCAAAATTATATACAGTATATGTATATGTAGGCACGATTACTTAAAAAAAAACTGAGATCTTGATGAAATTTTGTATACACGTGTAAGGCAACATCTATTTTCATGAGTTCGAAAAAACAGATAGGTCGCATAATTTTACCCCCCCTTGGGTTTATACCCCAAAAATAGGTTTTTTTAACTTTTCATATATAATTATTTGTAAACCCAAATTTTAGTGTGCACCATTGAATTCAAATAAAAATAAAAATTTGGTAATCTAAATATTTAATTCCATAAGGGAATCGGTCCCCACAAAATATCTCGAGCTAGGAAGAAGTTAAGTTACGTTATGACCATTCATTTTATTGCTTGAGGGCCAAGGACGGTGGGAAAAATATCAGACATGTCAAATATTGCGTGGGCTAAGCCCCACTGGTCTTCAAAGATACAATGAATTTCTTTTGGAAATATCACTACAGAGATTTTATTAATAATAAAAATGAAATAATGACCAGCTGTGAATATCCAATTACACAAAAACCATATGTTAGTGGCTATAGCCCCTGTAAGCCACTAGTTTGATTTATTGGTGTACGTCAATCGGTTACTGAATATTGAAAGTACTAAACACAGTATTTTTTCAATGTTAATTGTTAAGGTGAGGAAGAGTTTTACGCATTTAAAATTAATTTAAATTGAATGCAATATAAAAGTTTTTGTCTTTGTGGATTGTATGAATGAGAGAGAATGGATTTATTTGCCGCCTGATTGGAAAATCTGGTTCTTAGTTCACAAAAATAATATAATAAATATAACACCTTTTGAACAATATGGATATTGTTACTCACCCATGGAGATCAATGGTCGGTTTGAATCCGTAGCGCAGCGGCGTCGCGTCACCACCATCACCATAGGAGGCGGTTGTCGGCTAGCAGGTTAGCACTGAGGTCCACTAGATTTATGGAGACTAATTGGGAGTTAGTTCTCACTGCACTCAGTTCTTGAGGACGAAAGCGCTCTTGAAATTACGCTGATCTTAACGCGACGCAACGAGAGTTTGTCCAAATATGGCCACTTTACCGCGAACACGAGTTGTCCGCACTGAACAGAAGAGTTGAGGAATAGAGTTACAATTCTAAAAATATACAGTGATAGTACATAACACAACACCTGAGAAAAAATTCAAACGTTTAAATGAGAGAGAGATAATATGAGAAATAACGCCCAACGTCGAAAATGGGGTAGACCGAGAATAGAGAAATATGCCGGACCGAGAGATGTGACGCCAAAAACTGTCTTTCTTGTTGGTGAAGACGACGGAAGGCGCCCTTTACTCGGAGGATCACAGGATTTTTTACCCACAAATGACAGATCGTTATTTTTGCGGTTTAATCTGCCGACCAATGAAATTCAAACGGGGTCCACCTCTCTGTCCGAGAATTTAAACCCAAATTCAAATTAAATAGACAAATATTTACAAATTGTAACAAAAAAATTTAGCAATGAAAAATAAATATGTTTACAATTAATACTAAACATTAATCTTATTCAGAATAAGTAAAACTTTATATCTCGCTTATTAATGAACCTATTAATTAAACTTGGTGAATGGCTTCAAATGGTTAAGTTTTACTGATATTTTCATACAAAACCCATTTTTAGTGGTTCCCATAGCAGCAAACCTGCGTACTCAGCAGCTATAATGTTATTCTTATGGGGAATAAGAAACATGTGATATCTCACTTGTTTTTGAACATATATTGATACAACTTGTTAAGCTGCTTCATCTGGAGTTGATTCATTGGTATTGCATAAAACCCGATTTGTTTGGTCCTTGATGCAGCGAACCTGAGTACTCAGTCCCAATGTTTTTGTTATGGAGAATAATTAAAATGTCATACCACGCTTATTTATGAATATGCTATGAAAGTTGGTAGGTGGTTTTATGACGTAGTAAGGTACTACTGTATTTGAAATTCGCTGAGCAAAATAAAGGTTTGCTGCAACGGGGGTATTTATTTAACGTTATTTATTTGTTTATAAATACTGAGTAGTGGACTTTTTTTTAAAACCAAGGTTACAGTTCTTAAATACCAATGGGAATTTTTTCTGGGCTCTTTTACAAATATTGTGATTAGTTTTAATGGTGAATTCAAACACATTACTTAGCTCACAAAAATAAAACTCACATGAGGAAAACATCTGTAAGTCTAGCGTCAATTGTATAACTAAACAAAATTGCCAACTGCAGCACAAAGGTAAATACATTTATCCATTTGAACCTTGAAATTGGAGTGGACCTCAAGTAAAACCCAGGTCTCTCTCTCTCTCTCTCTCTCTCTCTCTCTCTCTCTCTCTCTCTCTCCCTCCCCCTCTTCCTCTACTCACGTCACACCAATTTGTAGTGAAACCTTTGATACTTAGCTACTTTTGTTAAGTTGGTTGTTCCTTGTAAAATTTGTTAAGTATAAATTTAATCTCGTCCTTATGTTTCAAGTCAATTCTTCGATTACAGGCCACGGTATGACGTATTTATATTTTATTGGTATTTTTAGTCACTACGTCGCTAAGTATTGTTGTTATCTGATTGGTCATTTTTGTCACATTATCACACTTCCCTCCTTCTGGTTACCATTAAATGTGTGTTGTTCATTGCATTTGTCATGTCGCAAAGGTCGCGCTCCCCAAAAAGGGTTGACTCCGATACCGAATACAGATGTTATTTTTCCTGACTGTATTGGCCATGGAACAACGCTCTGCTGCTGGTATGTGGTGAAGTGGTATTTGCTTTATTCAAAAACTTGCTGGGTTGGGGTTTTTAGAGGCACCAGAAACGTAGTTTTGCGAAAGCTCCAGACTCTTGATGACACAATTGAGGATTTTTGAATCATACGACGGATTCGATGAGAGTTATCCTGCAGCTAAGTGGAAGCAGCAAAAGATGCTCACGAAATTCAGAGATCGGAATTTGTCTGACGATGTGTCCTATTGGAAGTCCTATGAATCGAAAAAAAAAAACAAAAAAAACGTGTAAATTGAACTTTCTTCAAGCAAACGGCCTGCCGGAGGTGGCAATGGACTCGAAATGAGCGGCCTGCATTCTTCAGTAGAACGCACGAGGTACGTGTACAGTTTAACCCGTAGAAATTGAAAAGAGTCCTCTAGATGTACTGAATATAAGTCCTAGTGTTGAATTTACTTTGGCACATACGTGTTACTGGGATGGAGGTTTGACGTGAATATTTATTTATTTCATTACTTCCATGCTACATTACAGGCATAACCTAATTACAATGCAGCAGTACAACATATTATAAAAAAAAATACCCCCGTCGCAGCAAACCTGCGTACTCAGCGAATTTCCAATGCATAATATTTGTCTAAATTCCACATAAAGCCGCGTACCAAGTTTCATAAAAATATATTCACATATAAGCGATTTTAATTATTCTCCATAAGATTAGCATTGGTAATGAGTACCTAGGTTTGCTGAAACAAGGAACACAAACAACTGATTTTTATGCTAATATAAATATAATTTAACTAGGCGAAGCCACATACCAAGTTTCATCAATATTCAATCATAAATAAGCTCTATATAACATTTTAGTTATTCTCCATAAGAATAACATGGGGGCTGAGTAAGCAGGTTTGCTGCAACAAGGAACAAAAAAATGGGTTTTCATGCAATTATGAATATAGCTCAACCAAGTGAAGCTACATACCAAGTTTTATTAATTTATGTTCAAAATTAAGGGAGTCATTACATTTTACTTATTCTCCTTAAGAATAACATGGGGGCTGAGTATGCAGGAATGCTGCTACGGGAATAACCAATAAAAATTCAATTTTTTGTGCAAATATCAATATACCAGTACTACGTGAAGCCACATACCAAGTTTCATCAACATACATTCATAAATAATCGAGATATCAAATTTTATTTATTCTCCATAAGGATAACATTGGACAACGTCCTGTGTTTATCACTTTGAATATCTCAGCAACGGTTGGGCGTAGAATCACAATATAAACACCAAAATGATTTTTTTGTGGAACTGAACAGATTTCTAAAAGCAAATGTGAAGTTTAAATTAAAATAAACTGAGGAAATGACAAAAACCTTTTTCCCATAAGATTAACATGGGCGATTTTATGAGTAGGTTTTTTTGGATTTTCTCCGCAACCACTTAACCTAGGTTAATAATTCAAATACGATATTATTTTTTTTTAAGCTCTATAACATGGTCGAAACCAAAATTAAGTTTTTAAAAAAGTGTAGGGTAAAAAATGCAAAAAACTGATTTTTGGAAAATTTAAAACCCCCATAAACCCCCCTTCCCATGGTCCGATTTTTCTGGTTTTCGAACTTAAAGTCATGAATGTCATTTTACACATTTGAGCCAAATTTCATCAAAATCGGACGTTTTTTACTCAAGTTATCGCATTCACGGATATATATATATATATATATATAAATTTGAACGAATAGTGTTTTTGTCATCTGGGGACCTCAAAACAAAAAAATATCATGGTCTCGGACTTAAGTCTTACCATGAGACCTACGGTAATAGCTTCTTCCCTATAGGGGAAATTAGCTAAAAGGAATATTAGTAATATCAGTAGTAAATAACATGCAGCAATAACTTCAACTGTATAAAGTCCAAGTCGAACGTGTGTTTCACTCTTACACCTAGGACGTGAATCTGCTCGACAGAGTTCAGAGTATAGATCTAGACTTAGTGAAGGACAGTTGGTTGCTTAGAGCTTTTGGCATTTAGAACGGTTAATGTTATCATTGCTCAGCGCTCCTTGGGGTTCATGGAGCAACAGAAAAAAATGTTGAGATCGTTCTGAATGCATCTAAACGTGAAAATTCGGCCGAATATTCTCCCGAATGTTCACTAACCCAGCATATGTTCTCATATTCGAAAGTTCTTGGAGATCCCACACTTCTCGCGAATACTCCGAACATACGGAGTTCTAAAACATTCGCAAAAAGTTTGGGACAGCATTATCATTTCAATAGAAACCAAATTCGTGAACAGCCTGAGATCGTTTTGATGTAATAAAAATAAAAATTAACAGTAGGTCATACAAGTAATCGTTTTGATCTTTTGTGTGATCTTAAACATTTATGCACCGGTGTTCATATTGCACCGATACTGGAGCTTTTTTCCGTGTGTTGCGCTCTCATATGCCCTTATGGGGGGGATTGAGGTGCAAAAGAGTGCAAACTTTAACTGTATCGTAGATGTGGTTTTGATACCTAATATATTAGGAACGAAAATATTAAAACGTCATGATACTAGGACTAGGGATTACACTTTAGAAAATGTGTTGTGAATTAAAATTTGAAGATAACTTAAAATAAACTCTTTCGTATTTTTCATTTGTGCATGCACTGTAAGGCGCGTAAGAAAACTATGGTACAGCACTAAAACACAATATTAATGTATCTATAATATTATAAAGAAGAGGTGGTTTCTGTCTGTCTGTCTGATGTTCCGGGTGAACGCAAAAACTACTGAACCGACTGGGCTGAAACTTTACAAAAAGGTAGATCTTGAACCCATGCAACACATAGGCCTATTCACTTCCTTAAAATCCACTCGGGCTACATGAACGTCCTAGGTTTCAATGTTTACATTTCAGAAGAAAGTAAACATTCAGAAACTGTATTGCGAACAGCTGTGGATACTTTCTTTTGACAGCTTAAAGAGCAGAAGCAAGAACAGCTGTTTCAAGCTATCTAAAATGCAAATTCCATTGACTAAAGAACGGATAAAGAAAACACCTGTGCGAAGAACGGGTACATCAGCTAGTATGTAAATATAATAATAATAATAATTTACAAAGTTACTTTAAATTATGACCAACCAGCAACACAACACATCACAACTAAATTTGGAAAAAAAGATGAAATAAATGAAAACACTTTGGAAACTAAGCTCAATTTAAGGAAAGAGTAAAATAAACAATTTGGAAAAATGTAACATTCAGAATTACGGGATCTTAATGATCATGTCGTTCAGGGGGGAGTGGAGTCTGTTTGGGACAGTAAAAATATCCCATGTTATTTTATATAATCTTTTATACAGTACGATGAGTAGTTATTAATCAGGCTGTGGGCCCTCAACAAATAATCATGTGTTATGATAGAAATGTTTACATGTAGCAATTAATAATGGCTTTATGATGAAAACTGTATTGGTGTTAAATAAAGTATTCCACTGTGTATATCATAATTACGTACGGATTTCACGTATTTAATGACTTGTTATGGGCCCAGCCCATTAAAGCAGATTAGTTATTCGGTATTAGTTTTGTTGTTTTGATCTCGTCGAACCAACTTTCACGTGAATCATTTTACTGAGATGGGTACCAGTACAGTAATTAAATTAGTGGATGCAGGAAACTGTAATCGTTGGAAATTAAAAGTAACTAAAGGCCAAGGGATATTTTGAAATAGCAGATGGTACAAAAGAAAACCCGATACCGGGAAGTAACGATTACGAAAAGAATTTACAAAGTTGGATGGAAAAATATTGTAAGGCTCAAGAAATAATAGTTTCACGTCTTGGAGATGGTCCCATGTCTCACGTCTTGAGCTGTGAAACTGCTTTAGAAATCTGGTCGAAGTTGAATACAGTTTATGAGAAGAAGATTGAGATAAGTCTTCATCTATTGCAGGCAACAACAGTTTTTCAACTTGAAGTTCAGTATTGGAGATAATGTAAGTGATTTACTATCAAGATTGGAAGAGATTGTCACAAGGATGGGGCACTGTGGAGAAAAGGTGTATGAAAAGATGTTAATGACGAAGATACCAATGTCTCTACCAACATCGTTCAGCCATTTTATTAGCGCTTGGGAATTGGTACCAGTGGAGGTGCAAACAAATGAAAAACTGAAAGCGCGCCTTCTAGTAGAAGAGGAGCGACTGAGGAACGGGTCATCTTCATCTTCAGAACAAGGGTCAGCATTAGTAGCAACATCAAAGAGAAAGCTCATTTGCTACAACTGCGGAGCAGCGGGACATATAAAAGAAAACTGTAAAAAGTTACAACAACCCTCTGCACCTCAGTTACGTTGCCATTATTGCAATAAACTGGGGCATTTTAAAAGGGATTGTTTCAAATTCAAATAGTCCTAAAAAAGTAAAGGTAGGTCAGAGAATAACTTTAGAGTAAAGGAAGAAACTTTCTTGATAACAACAGCATTTATTAGTGACTATTGAAATAATAAAGATACATGTTGGTACTTGGACACAGGTGCTACTGATCATCTAAGTTGAAAAAGAGATGTTTTTGTAACTATTAATGCATTGAATTCAGACAAATGGGTTCATTTTGGAGGAGGAGGTTTACTTAGATTTACTGGTCTTGGTGATATTAAAGTAAAATCATAAATAAAAGGGGGCGATTTCTTAATTGTTACAAAATGTTCTATATGTCCCTAGAATGACGGTTAATTTGTTTTCTGTCTCTAGAGCTCTTGATAAGGGGTTTCATTTGACGTCAGACAAAGAGGAGGCTAATATCTGGAATAAAGCTAATCAAATTTGTGCTACAGCAGTTAGGGACGGGAATTTGTTTGAAATGAATTTCAAGCACATTTCAGAAGGATAAGTTAAAGCAGAGGCTGCTCTTTTATCTGGGGAAGCGACTAAGTTTGGAGGTTTTGCATCATAAGTTGGCTCACCAAAATATCGCTGATGTAAAGAAAGTATTATCTAATAAGAACATTAATCTCACGGGATCTGAGCTGATTTGTGGCCTGTGTGTTTTAGAGAAAAAACGCAAGACTTTTAAGCAGAGTTATTCTAGGTCTACACAGATTGGAGAGCTGGTTCATGCTGATCTTTGTGGTCCCATGGAAGTGTTATCCATAGGAGGTGCTAACTATTTTTTTGTTTGTTTAAAGACAACTTTTCTAATATTATAGATATATAGATTTGTATATTTTAATAAGCATAAAAGTGAAGTAAATGAGAAGCTTCGATCTTTCTTGACTTTAGTTAGAAATAAAATAGGCGAAAATATCAAAGTTCTAATAACTGATGGAGGTAGTGAATTTGTAAATTCAGAGTCGTCAAAACTGTTGTCTGAGCTAGGAATCATTCATCAGATCTCTTCTCCCTACTGTCCTGATCAAAACGGACGTGCTGAACTCGAAATGAGAACTGTGGTAGAGGCAGCTAGGACCATGTTAACAACTAAGAACTTAGAAAAATCTTTTTGGGGAAAAGCATTCAATACAGCAGTCTTTGTCATTAATACGACTGTCCATGTGAAGGTGAAACTCCCAATGAGTTATGGTGTGGTAAGGCTTTTTATCAAATGGTTGAAGGTATTTGGTTCAAAAGCTTATGTCCATGAACCTAAAGTCAAAAGACATAAATGGAGTAGTAAATCTAAACCTGGTGTTTTTTTTAGGTTATAGCGACACAACAAAAGGTTATCGTGTTTACATACCTAGCGAGAGAAAAGTAATAATAAGCTGTAATGTAGTGTTTGATCCTACTGAGGGTGTTGAATGTAAAGGCTGTGATCAGATTCAGAGTTCTTGTCTCAATCCTGCTGATACTGGACATTAGTTTTTATGAATCCAGGATTTTATCGAAAATTAGAGTGATAACTTTGAAGAAACGAGGCTCGAGGAGCTACAAGTTGAAGAATCAGTGACAGATAATGATGATGTGCAAGACGTAAAAATGGAGAAGAACCAGCGAGAAACAATGATGAGCAGGAAGCAGAAAATGAATATGTTAAAGAAACTGAAGAAGATGTGCGTGTTTTGAGATATAGAAGAAATATTAGAAGAATTCAGAGATTTGAAGTTGACGAAGCTGGATTTCTAGTCTTTTCAGGAAATGATGATCCAGCATCCCACGATGATGGGGTGAAAGGAAAAACCGTGGAGAAATTTAATCAAGCAATATCGGAGGAGTTGAAGAATTTACAAGATAACAATGCCTGGACTAGTGTAAAGTGACCAGAAAATGTTCCTGACATTGATACAAAGAAAAAAAAAAAGATAAAGAAGAGTAAAAACTCAAACCGATCTTTGGGACAAAAAGTTAAAGAGCTTCAAGGTAAAATCACTGATTTAATAGCTGCGTTTGAAAATAGTTTGCAGAAAAGAACTGGAATTGACAAGGAGGTTTCAGACAAAAATAAGAAAATGAAAGAACTTGAGACGGAGATGAATTTATTGACGTTAAGTAAAACAGAGAGTTATGAAAATAAGAGGTTATCAACTGATGAGAACAGTCTAGAACTAGTAAAATACCTAGTCAATGATGTTAAAAAAATAAATCTACAAATACATGAACTAAATAAAAGAATTAACTCTTTGGAACATATGTTTAGGGAAAATTCCAACAGAGAGGAGAAGTGGATGTCACACGTATCAAAACTAAATAAGAAGTGTAGTAACAATTGTACATCTCTGAACAATCAGATTAAGGAGCTGCAGAGTTCAGAGAAAAGTTTGTTGAGTCAAGTTTCAGAGCTATTGAAGATTCTTGGTCAGAAAGCGTTGGAGTTGGACCAACAAGATCTGTTGGTCAAAGAACTAAGGGAGGGCCTTGGTATTGGGTGATTTTGATTTTGTTTTTATTGTGTTATGTTGTTTTTACTGAGGGAGGGTATTTGGAAGAATAAAACCAACCCATGTTATTTTATATACAGTAATACTTTATACAGTAAGATGAGTCGTTATTAATCAGGCTATGGGCCCTCAACAAATAATCATGTTATGATAGATAGAATTATGATAGAAGTGTATACATGTAGGAAGTGATTATGGCTTTATGACGAAAACTGTATTGGTGTTAAATAAAGTATTCCACTGTGTACATCATAATTACGTATTGATTTCACGTATTTAATGACTGAGTTCCTATAAGAATATGTATGTAAGGCCTTCCGTAAATTCTGGAGACTTGACGATTCTTCCACCAAGCACTAATCTCTATTGTCATCTCCTCTTCTATTCATTCCAGGAAACTTTCCCCCTCCCTCCTCTATGGCCCAGTTAATAGGTTGCCAACACTTTTAGAGTCAGTAAGCCTGACCTAGATTAAAGATTTCTGAACGAGGCCGCATTCCGAAACATACGTTTCTGGCCCCACTAAGTTTCACAAATGTCTGAATAGAATATTTTAGTTTTAATTTAAAAAATTGGTAGAAATGACCACATTGGATAAATGGGTACAAATTATAGATTTTCAAGTCTCATTGAAAATGTGTATTTTGTAATGTAATTGTAGAAATATCCACTAACGCTAGGTTTATTAAGAATCAGTAACCTTTTTAATCTTAAGGGAAATTTTTCAACAGTTACGGAAAAGTCGTCAACAAACGTTACACAAAACAAGATAGGTTACACTCGAATTATTGCAAACCATTTGTAATTTTTAAAGGCAAAAACTCACCTCATTTATGTAATTGTTATATTGAGATCCAAAAAAATAGGTTAATTTCCTCAAAAGCAGGTTTTTGCTGCACTCTTCCCAGAGTGTGTCTTCTGGGAAATTAGTTTCCTGATTAAGCAGTGAGGTGCGCTTTATACAACGTAATTCGTTCAATTCACAAAATTTGTGACGTTCTTATAAGTTCACAGATTTGGGTAAATATTCCAATGTCGAATAACTTGACTGATTGCCATGTTTGCAAAAATAATTATTTTTGCACTAATTCATGAAAGTATTTTTGTTCATGAACCAAATAAATTTAAAATCACCAAACTATAATAAAAAAGGTTTAACACAAAGTATACTTACTCTATCCGATATTTGATTTACAATTTTCACAACGAACTTTATGTTAGAGTTATTGATTAACGAACTGAACAAGGAGGCGCAAGGTATAGTGGAGGATATTGTGAAACGGCCAACTTAGTAAAAACATAGAATTTACAATTATGCAAACATGAATATGATTTACGTGTTCAAATCGGCGGATTGCCCAAAAACTGATATTCAAAATTTTATGAAATAAAAAATACATAAAGTGTGTATTTATACTTGTAGTAAAACCTTTATAGAATTAAAACTACTAGATTATGTATTTCTATATGAACTAGCCAGGGAAGTGTCCAGGTACAACCGGGAACTGCAATTTGTGAGTGCCCGGCATTCTGTGAGTTATATTCTGAAATATCCCAAATATTATACATCTGTTTAAGTTATCATCTATTTTATAAAATTGAATGTCCACGAGAATGACATGAATCAGAATCAGAATCAGAAATCATTTATTTCGTGAATAACAAATTGTTATGTGAAACAAGTCAGACTTAAAAACTAATACTTAATGCTAAATTGACAATTTTAAAATTTGTTCTCTAGCAAAAAGTACACATTTCCTTCACATATTTGTGCAGTCTGAAAGGAATTCATCCACCAAGTACGGACACCTTTCAATCAGAATATTTTTTACCTTTTTAAGAAAAATTCTCGCACTGGCTATGTTTTTCAGGTGCCGGGGCAGAGCATTGTATTATAGTTGTAGAGCAGAGTAGTGGATGCCCTTTTCAAGTAGTGCCAATCTATGGATAGGGTAGACCATGTTACACTTATGACGTGTATTATAGGGATGTCTAGCAATATTCTCTTCAAAGAGATGGAAGTTGCATTTAAAAAAGGATAAAACCTCCAGAATATAAATACTTGGGAGAGTGAGAAGATGCAGTTGATGAAAAAAGGCTTACAATGCGCTCGGTAGCCAGCTCCACACATAATACGAACAATCCTTTTTTGGAGTCTAAATACCCTCAAGAACTCACTAGACGATCCCCAGAAACCAATTGCATATTTCATTCTACTATATGCATAAGCATAGCAGATCTGAAGGGTAGTTTCTTTACCAACTACAGGCATTAATATTCGAAAAGCGAAAGTAAGTGAAGACAGTTTTTTACATAGGGAGTCAATATGTTTGGACCAGTTCAGCCTATCATCAATGGTAACGCCAAGAAGACAGGCGGACTCTGATGGACTTATTCCGTTTACACTGAAATTTGCTAGATCACGTTTAACTGTTGATAATACCATACTTTTAGTCTTCTCGTCATTCAAGTAAAGACCATTTGATTCAAACCAGCTATTTAGGCTAGTGTATGTCTGATTCATTACGATCTCTAGGTTATGCATGTTATTACAAGAAGTCAGAGCAGTTGTGTCATCAGCATAACAAACGATGTCAGAATTTATATTAGCAGGAAGGTCATTTAGATATACGGAAAATAGAAAAGGACCCAGAATAGAACCTTGAGGTAATCCTGAAGTGACCATCATCAAAATCCATGCATTGGTACTTTGAAGACTAATGCGAGGGAAGTCCTATGGATCTTCGTGAGGAACAAACTCATTAGTGAATTTCCTTTGGAAAGTGAACTATTAGCATGACCCACACGGTGAAACTTAAGCCCGGGACCACCATAGAAGTTCCTAACGTGACCCTCTGAACACGTTTTGGGGGGTCGTTCAAAATTTGATACATATATATATATATATATATAAGTATATATATATACATATATATGTGTTTGCACTCCAGTGGTCGCATTTTTTGTCCGATTTACTTCAAATTTGGTAGGGACATTCCTTTCTGTAATCATTTGGACAAGTTCGTTGGGTAAAACAATCGGAAAACTCTAAACCCCTTTTTGGAGGTATTAATCTTTCAAATTTTGAGTTTCGGGCCCAAAAAGGGTCAGAAAAGCCCCGGATGTAACAAGAATGCATGTAAAAAGAAGGTACTTAGAGAGGTAAAAATTGTAAGCCCTCTCTCGTCATTCTAGCATAAATATTTACCGAGTTATTAAAGAAAATGTGTATCGACTTAACACAGTACGTTGTCTTATGGGAATTTTACACTAGAAAAGTCTGTTATTCCTTTGTTAGAGTACTTTTATCATCCCAGCAACCTCACGCCTACTTTCAAGCCTGTCTGTACCTTCTCCTAACTTTATAATGCGCAACATTGTATTCCCAGCTTTGCAAGTAAATGAAACCAGGAGTATCAGAACAGCCAAAAATCAATGTTTTCAGATTTCAATACAAATTGGAATAAATATATGCATGTATTGGATTTTGAGTTTTACAAGTTTTTATGTGGAAATTCACTTCCCTCACGTCAGCGTATTGTGTGCGAACTCGTTTACTTTTGCTGTCATACTCAGTGGGCCAAATTTCACTTGTCTAGCATATTGGACAAATCATTTTATTTCCCTGAACGAACAATCAGGATCATTCACATTCATCCGTGTATTTCCCTTTAAACACGGATCATTTATGGCAAACGGTAACACAGTAACGTCTGAAAAACCTTAATTGTGGATGGGAGTTGAGAATCAATCACTATGAGACGCCGATGGAACTAGGGCGTATTTTGAGGCGATATGAATAAGTTATGAGTGTAGAATGGGTGAGATGCCTTGTGTAGCCTCGATACTGGACAAAGACCGGCTGATTCTTTATCCAGGATCATTAATTAGAATCAAAACGACTAATGACAGTTGGATCCAAAATGCAACATTTTCTCAAGATTTTGATCAGGATTGATTTGGTGAACTTTAGATTATGAAACGAGCACGGTAACCACTGTGGAGGTAAAAGCATACCTGTAAGTCCCAAAATAAATCCTAATGACAACAGCAACCAGAATGAACCTGAACAAAGTGAAAGTCCCCACCAAAATATTAACCCTCAAAATAAAAGACCAGTAAGTCAAATAAGATTACCTCAACAATTCCAAGATTATTTGTTCTGTAAGTCTGTATGTTAATTTTCCCCCAAATAGCTAGCGTAATACATAAGAGTATGCTACTATTACTTTGCCAAACGTGTATTACTTTGTGCTAACTGCTGTACTATTAATTATATTGTTCATAACTTTGTTATTGTTAAGTTGATATATTTTAAATGCAGTGTATATGCAATATTGAATCGTAATATACATTGAATACGGAGTGATGTTTACCGTAGCTAAAGAAGACAAAATTATGCAGAAACATGTAAATCTAAAAAGGTTAAGCCTACATGAAGCATGCTTACATGTTAAGCGTGCATGAAACTTACATAAAAAGAGTTTAAGCTTACACCTTTTCCTCTACTCACAAAAACACTCATATTAAACCTCTTTGCATACATAACAGATTCTACCCCTCTCTCTAACCAGATGTTTTGTTTATAGGAAAATGGCCGCCATACATGCAAACGAGCTTAATGCGTAAGTGTTAAGCTCTTTCTGTAGCTTCTCTCTTCTCCAAGAGGTCGGTTTTACCTGTATGTGTTACATAATTTGTAAAGTGATTATTTGTTATATTCATGAATGCCAGATAATTAATGGGAGGGAGAGAATTGTGATGTTAATATATAATATATTTAAATTATATCTAATCAAGTGTGTTTCCCGAAGTAGAATTAGTATCATGCAGCATAAAGTGCCTCACCAAAGCCAATAATATAAATTCTAAGAACCAATAAAGTAAGCGAACCACAATGAGGTTTTACAACAGTAATGCAAACTTTTCAGAGAATCTGTTTTGCATTCGTTTGATTTTAATTAATATTTTAACTTAACCTCCGGTGCTACACTGAAGTACGCTTTTATTTCAGGGAAAACATTCAGAATTAGAATCAGAATACTTTGTTATCGTTACAGGTAACGTAATGTGGGGATTGTATAACCAACTCTTATGTAAATTGTCTGATGTCCAGATTACAATTTATCAGAAACATAAAGTGCCCCAATTACAACATATAAAACATAAATAGTCCGTAGGTGCAGATGTGCAGGAATATATTTTCAAGATCAATAACAAGTCCCTACGGTAAAATACTCGTGTAAAATATACACGTTATAAAATATACGTGTAAAATATTGTCACGAATATATATGTAGTTTTAACGAATTTACCCTATAGGGAAGAAGCTATTACCGTAGTCGGCATGGTAAGATCTAGGCCCGGGACCATGATAAATTTTCGTTTTGAGGTCCCCAGACCCCAAAAACACCATTTGTTTGGAACTGTATATACACACATATATATATATATAAACACATATGTGTGTGTGTGTGTGTGTGTGTGTGTGTGTGTGTGTGTGTGTGTGTGTGTGTGTGTGTGTGTGTGTGTGTGTGTGTGTGTGTGTGTGTGTGTGTGTGTGTGTGTGTGTCAGTGTGTGTCCGTGGGTACGATAGCTCTCGTAAAAAAGTTCCGATTTTGATAAAATTTGGTTTAAACGTGTAAAGCAACATCTATGACTTTAAGTTCGAAAACCAGGCATATCTCTCAATATAAAGGGGTATTTTGGGGGGTTTTGTACCCCAAAAATGGGTTTTAGCGAATTTCCCCTATAGGGAAGAAGCTATTACCGTAGTCGGCATGGTAAGACCTAGGCCCGGGACCATGATAACTTTTTGTTTTGAGGTCCCCAGACCCCAAAAACACCATTCGTTCGAAACTGTATATATATATATATATATAAAACTCTCGTAAAAATTATCCGATTTTGATGAAATTTGGTATAAACGTGTAAAGCAACATTTATGACTTTATGTTCGAAAACCAGCCCGATCGCTTTATCCGAAGGGGTATTTTGGGGGGGTTTTGTACCCAAAAATGTTTTTTTTTTAATTTTTTACATATAATTTTGGAAATAGTCAAATTTTAGTTTTTACCATTGGATTCAGCTTAAAAAAACACACAATTTGGTATTTTGATCATTTCTCTACGTCAATTGGTTACCGAGATATTGAAAGTGCTAAACACAGTACGTTGTCTAATGTTATTCTTATGGAGGAAAAGAAAAATTTTATATCTCGCTTATTTATGAACGTATACTGACGAAACTTGGTATACGGCTTCATCTGGTTTGGACCATTGATATTTGCTCAAAAAACAAATTTTTGCCAAAGGCTCCCGTAGCAGCAAACCTGCGTACTCAGCCCCATGTTATTCTTATGGAGAATAAGTAACGTGTTATCTCCCTTAATTATGAAAATATATTAAATAAATTTGGTATGTGGCTTTACCTAAATGAGTTATATTGATATTTGTATAAAACCCCATTTTTTTGTGTTCCTTCCTTCAGCAAACCTGCATACTCAGCCGCCATGTTATTCTTATGGAGAATAATTAAAATGTCATAAATCGTTTATTTATGAATGTATATTGATGAAACTTGGTATGTGGCTTTATGTGGTATTAAGATACATATATATGCATTGGAAATTCGCTGAATACGCAGGTTTGCTGCTACGGGGGTATTTTGAACTTTTTACACATGATTTTTGAAATTTTTAAAAAATGTTAATTTTACCATTTTTTACCATATTTTAATTTTCACCATTGGATTTAGCTTAAAAAACACAAAATTTTGTATTTTGATAATTCCTCTACGTCAATCGGTTACCGAGATATTGAAGGTGCTAAACACAGAACGTTGTCTAATGTTATTCGTACGGAGAATAAGACAAAAATTATATCTCGCTTCTCTACGAACGTATACTGACGAAACTTGGTATTCGGCTTTATAAGGTTGTGGTCTATTGATATTTACTCAACAAAACAACTTTTCGCTAAATGTCCCCTTAGCAGCAAACCTGCGTATTCAGCCCCATGTTATTCTTATGGAGAAAAATTAAAATGCTATGTCTCCCTTAATTATGAACATAAATTAATAAAACCTTGTAATGACTTCACCTAGTTGAGTTATATTGATATTTGCCTAAACACCCAATTTTTTATTCCTTGTTGCAGCAAACCTGCGTACTCATCCCCCATGTTATTCTTATGGTGACTAATCAAAATGGGATATATCGCTTATTTATAAATGTATATTGATGAAACTAGGTATGTAGTTTCACCTAGTTGAGTTATATTGACATTTGCATAGAAACCAATTGTTTATGAGCCTTGTTTTAGCAAACCTATGTACTCATCCCCAATGTTATCCTTATGGAGAATAATTAAAATTGTATATATCGCTTATTTGTGAAGATATATTTATGAAACTTGGGATGCGGATTTATGTGGTATTAAGACATATATTATGCATTGGAAATTCGCTGAGTATGCAGGTTTGCTGCAACGGGGTATTTATACTTTCTCCCCTTGAGTATATGGAGAAGTATTGTTTTCGTAAAAATTTTCGAATTTGAGTTGTTAGTGGAAATATTCGTTTTGGTGCTCCCTGAACCCAAAAAAGCTATTTTTACGTGATGTCTGTGTGTCTGTCTGTCTGTATGGATGTGTACAGAGATAGAGCCCTAACCAATGGTCCGATTTTTATAAAATTTGGTACGTAGGTACTGATCCAAGATATCTCCAGGCGTTTTTTTTAATTTTTGGAATTTTTTATTTCTAAGGGTAATTATCCCCCCATAACCGCCAAAAAACATGAAAAATTAAGATTTCTCAAAACCGGATATAACTATTTTGATTAAACTTTAGTCGTTTGTATAAATTTAGTTTTACAACAAAATGACACCACCCGCATTTCTGTAAAATTCGAGTTCAGAAATCACAAGACTTGAAATATCAAAAATTCAGTTTTTTAGATTTTTCATAAAAAAACATAACTATAAAAACATTACTATTACTATTCACTATTAAAAAGAGCTCAAAAAACTAAGTAATTAAATAATCTGAATTACAATTCTATGATTACTGGTTGTGGAGAAAATTAAAATTTTCATTTTGCGGTAAACGCAGTACGTTGTCAAATGTTATTCTTATGGGGAATACAAAAATTCCTATTTCTCTTTTATTTACTGATCAATTTCGTTCAAACTTGATATGCTTGTCAAGTTAGTATTGACCAACAGAGGAAATTCGAAATATGTGGCCCCTGAATAACCCTGAGGGGGGGGGGAATAGGGAGCATTTCCCCTCTTAAAACCACGTGTGTAGCGATGGATTCTGTAGGGCCTCCTAAACAGGGATTTGGGTGGATATTTTGAAAACAACTCGTTTACAAGATTTTTAGTACATTCGACCGTGCTTTGTATTATATATTTAGTAAATAAAAAGTAATTTATTAATTAAACTTGGTCTGAAAGGGAGAAAGTATCTGTCAGTTTCCTGATACCATTTATTTTACAAGCTAAAGCGTAGCGGAATTGTCATAGTAGTAATTTCTCCCAAACAGGTTTTTTGCTATATTGATTTCCAATGGAATACTTAAAATAAAAGTAAAGTGGTCATTTTAAATACTTCCTACCTTAACCACTATGGAGAGAAGCATCACATGATTACCCTACCTTAACCACTATGGAGCGAAGCATCACATGATTACATGCATTATAAAAACGAAGACGATATTTGTTTAACCTTGTTCAGATGAAAATATCCGTAAATTAATAAACAAATATTCTTAGATATAAAGGCAACACCCGTGATTATTTTTTCAGAACCAATGGATTAAAATCGTTGTTGATTTATTGGTAACGGTAGATAATCATATAAATTGCCACTGATTTTTCAACAGGTCTTACGCTACTGTATAATAATGATTAAACGTCATTAGCACTGGTCTGTTGAAGTGTTAAATTATACGTAACGTCTAAGTGTTTACCATAATAACATTGCTCTTAGTTGATATTGAAACACGTTGATGACGTAATTTATGAACAAGTAGTTAATTGGCTGATTAGTCCTGTAATCAGGCTCCATTTATCATGCAATAATCTTGTAAAGGTCCTCCATTGTTTTCGAACTCAATCGGTTTTCTTCAATCAAACATAAACATAGAAATACAACGCATGTTGATGGACTCCAGATGTCAATACCAAATTAGTTCTTGCTTATTTACATTGTTTAGAGTATATCGCTTTACAACTGTTACTTCAATCGCATTAATATTGAATTCATGTTGCAAGTGAGTTCCACTAGTTTAATATTAATATTAGTATTATCGTTTGAACTTGACAAATTGCTCTGTAGTTTTAGGATGTGTTGTATGATTTGTTTTTATAAAGTTATTAAACTTCTGGTTCATACGTGAAAGTGGTCTGATAATAATTTTCCTTATAATTGGAATTGTTAATATTTTCTTCTGCTGATTTGTTTATATAGGTGGATATAATTATAGTTATATTCAACTTTTACTAATAGTTATGTTCTTCAGGAATGCATAATACGATGAAAAAACATAAAATAAACAAGAAAATCAACATAAGGACTGGTTTTGTAGTAAATAAAATACATTTTAAATAGTACTGCCAGGTGCTAAAAAGAAAATATTCTGCGTTTCTTGTTTAGTTCCCAGTACCTGGTGGTCAGTTAGTTTAGATGTCTTGGAGTGGTATTTCACGACGTCCCTCTACTGATGAGCTTATTTTATTAGCTCTTTTACCTTTTTTATGCATGTTTAAGGTCACTCCAGTTGTTATTTATGTTATGTACCTTTGATCCATTTTGGATGTGGCATGACTACTATGTGTAATCTTCATTCAATGATTTCAGTTGCTGTTCTCAGGAAACCACATGTTTTACTTAAACTACAAGAGTTCTTTGATAGTTCACTGATTGATTATAAACAATTGTTACCATTCTTTTGTTTTGATTTTAAACTCCATAAGCGCAATATTAATGTGTTCAACTTGTCATATTCGTTTTTTTAAATTATTTGATTTGTCCCTTCTGTTATCTATTTTATCACCACTCTACTTTAAAAAAAGTTAATCTGTGGGAGGTAGAGGGGGGTGGGGAGGGAGAGAGATGAGAGAGAGCAACAGAACCAACTAGATAATAATCTAACTTATTTAGTTATTCGTGAAGTTAAGCATTATGACACTGGTTCATATAATTTTGTTTAACTGTTAATGCACAATAATGTGATAAAATATTCACGCAAAGAGCCACTATTCATCAATTGATTTTGGTAGAATTTTCACTAGTCGGGGGTCACTAGTTTTCTTTAATAGCTCGGTACATATTTGTGATAGAATGGCTTAAAATGTTTGGATTTTTACATTTAAAGTCGGGTTTTTTAACCCCATTTTGGCCCATTGACCGAAAGTTTGAGTATTGAAAACCCCCAAAAAGGAAATTAGAACTTTCCAATTGTTTTTACCCAGCGAACTCGACTAACTAATTATAGATAGGAATGTCTACACTAAACTTGAAGGAAATCGAAGAAAATGTAAACGACAGAGTGCAAACACACACATATCAAATGTATGTATAATTGTTAGTAACACCCCAAAACGTGTTCAGGGGATCGCGTTAGGAACTTCTATGGTGGTCCTGGGATTACGTTTTACTGTGCAGGTCATGCTATAATAACTCACTTTACCATAGGAAATTCGCTGATAAAAGCAGGGGATGATAACCCCCTTCGTTAGGTGGATGGGCCTCTTGAGAAACTACATCCCCAACTAGTGATGTAGATTTAAATACAAATTTAAATTATATCATATTTATTGTAAACATTTGTATGACATTTTAAAATTAATTTAAATCTATATTTATACTATTTACATGATAATGTATGACCTTCACCAAGGAGTTTAAAAAGAATAATAATCGTCATTGCAGATAAGTGATTGCATATAAGTCCATACACCGTATGACAGTGATAACATGAGACCAATGACAATCGGTCTGATGTGATTGCCGCTGTATCGTCGCAAACTATACATGAATGTTCCTTTCCTTGTCTCTTATGCGTTCCTAAACTAGTAATCCGATTGCGATAAAATTATGAGACATGGCGATTCAGGTTGACCCTAAGAAAGTTTAAAGCAATTATTGAAAGCGCTATTCCTACGAGTTTCACCCCAGTTAGTTGACTTAGACATTTTCAGCGTTAACACTATGGTTTATTGATTTTTATCTGAGTTTAAATGGAAGGAATATGTATATCAAAACAGTAAAATAAACGGTAATCAACAGAAATCAATGGGAAAGACCACGCAAACTAAGTCGCGGTCTAGTGATTGAATAAGTGTTCATTACCGATTCATCCTTTAAGTAATAATTCAAACTTATATTTTTAATTTAAATAATTTTACTCAAAATAAAATAATTGTAGATTAATGATGTTTAGATGAAAATTATTGAAACATGGTGTAATCTGTTTAATCATTTTAATACTAACATAATTAATTAACATTATCAATTAACATTAACAATTAGATTTTATCTGCAGTCAACTTTTTTAACTTCAAAATATTGTACATCACCTTTCTGGGTTTACATGGGGAGCCAGCGCACAAGTTCTACTTGACGGCTGAAAACTGCGCTCCCGTGTGGCTGAACAGCGTCCATGTTCGAGGCCAACTAAATAAGGCAATGAGGGTAGGAGTGAAGGTTTTCATTGGGGCTACTCAATTGATTCCTCCCATTGTCTGGTACATCTGGTTTTCGAACTTAAAGTTTTGAATGTATCTGTACACATTTTAGCCACATTTCATCGAAATCAGGCGTTTTTTACTAAAGCTGTTGTCACGGACACATATACAGATCTATGTGTAATAATGCATTTAACCTTATCAACTCTAAAGTAACAAAAGTAGTGTATAAAGGACAGTTCTGGGACAACGAGGAAGCATGAGAAGCATGAGGAAGCATGAGGTCATCGATGAGGGGTAAGAGGGGGGTACGAGGTCAAAGTCCAAGGTCATTTCAAAGGTCAAAGTCCAAGGCCATTGGCACGAGGTCAAAGTCCAAGGTCACGGTTCAATTCCGAGCCAAACGCGCCGATTTACCATCAGCCTAGGCGGCCCAGCGGTCAGCGTCTCGGCTTCCCATCTCAGCGGCCCGGGTTCGAGCCCCGGTTCCGACTTTAACATTTTTATTTCAAAATCTCCATTATTTATGGTTCCGTACCCTACAAATGTGTATGAGATGTATGAGGTCAAAGTCCAAGGTCATTACGATGACGTATGATGATGTACGAGGCCAATGGTCAAGGTCGCGGTTCAAACAGGAGCGTAGTGCGATGTCACCTAACTGCCGCGGCGGATTAAATGCTCATTTCAAGGATTAAATATTGGGGATTAAATGCTTGATCACGTGACCTGCTCATCGATGAGGGGTACGAGGGGGTACTAGTGACGTCACGAGAGCCAAGGTCATACTGCGAAAACAACCTTAAAACTGCTTTTTAGTCTTATTTATCCGTTATTTTTATGATTTAAAACTGAACTTTATAACTTTAATCACTTATATCTCGAAAACGGTAAGAGATGTCGCAAAAATAACGAAATTTTTAAGAGAAAAGAAAAGAGAACTGTTTACATATATGGACTGTATGATGACGTAACTTTCACCTTTGTGGGATGAGTTTTGGGTCGGACTTAACTACTGACCTTTGCCCGATGCTTAATATCTCCGTTATTATTGGTGATATCGAGTTGAAATTTGGTATGCGTGTTTGCGGGAACTTCTAGTTTACGTAGATATAAAAAAATCCCAGATTAGTGGATAAACTTGCGCGCTGCATGCGATAGTGTGAAGTTTACAAAGTGACCTCGCGTTTGGTTATTTGTCGGCGGATTTGTATGACATTTGGAATGTATGTTAAGGGCACTAAACGCTATCGACCCACGTGTGGGGATTTTTAAAATACAATTTATATGCGACTTTGGTTTTTTGTGAATTTTATAACTTTAATCGCTTATATCTCGAAAACGGTAAGAGATATCGCAAAAATAACGAAATTTTTAAGAGAAAAGTAAATAGAACTGTTTACATATATGGACTGTATGATTACGTAACTTTTATTCCTGTGCAGTCGTTTTCAGCCGGACTTAACTATTGACCTTTGCCCGATGCTTAATATCTCCCTTATTATTTGAGCTATCGATCTGAAATTTGGCATGCGGGTTTACAGTGACTTTTAGTACACGTTAATGTTAGAAAATCCCGGATTAGTGGATAAACCTGCACGCTGCATGCGATAGTGTGACGTTTACAAAGTGACCTCGCGTTTGGTTATTTGTCGGCGGATTTGTATGAAATTTGGAATGTATGTTAAGGGCACTAAACGCTATCGACCCACGTGTAGGGATTTTTAAAATACAATTTATATGCGACTTTGATTTTTTGTGAATTTTATAACTTTAATCGCTTATATCTCGAAAACGGTAAGAGATATCGCAAAAATAACGAAATTTTTAAGAGAAAAGTAAAGAGAACTGTTTACATATATAGACTGTATGATTACGTAACTTTTATTCCTGTGGAGTCATTTTCAGCCGGACTTAACTATTGACCTTTGCCCGATGCTTAATATCTCCCTTATTATTTGAGCTATCGATCTGAAATTTGGTATGCGGGTTTACAGTGACTTTTAGTACACGTTAACGTTAGAAAATCCCGGATTAGTGGATAAACCTGCGCGCTGCATTCGATAGTGTGACGTTTACAAAGTGACCTCGCGTTTGGTTATTTGTCGGTGGATTTGTATGAAATTTGGAATGTATGTTTAGGGCACTAAACGCTATCGACCCACGTGTAGGGATTTTTAAAATACAATTTATATGCGACTTTGATTTCTTTTCTCTATTCATCAAAAACGCTTGATTTTTCCCTCGAAGTTGAACTTTGACCTCTCAAATCGGTTTTAACGAGGCTTATTTCTGCGAATATCAATCAAAACTAAGTTTCATTGAATATTACCTTATATTAAAAGGTCAAACTGTGAAAACGACCCTGAAACTGCGTTTTATTCTTATTTAAACTATTTTTTTTAATTAAATTTTATATTTTAAAATTATATTTTGAGATCAAATGTGGCTCAGATAGCCCGCTTTTATCATTCGGTCGCGTTCAGAGTTCACTTTCGCAGTGATATCCTTTATTCTTATAGTGTCGTTCGATTTTTATAATTTAAAACTGAATTCTACCACCGTAATGCAATAAATATTGGCTGATTCATAGCGCCCGCCCGGAGGCCTGTTATCTCGTGGCATGCGCCGTTATCATTCAGCTCTGACCTAGTGGTTATCCAAACAGACCTCAGACGGACGGACCTGATGAGTAAACAAATATTTATTGAATTATAACGATAAAATCCTAAATTGTACCTTTGATATTTGCTTTTTATATGCATTACAACGTTATGGTTGTTTTAATTATTTGATATACCGGATTATTTTTAATTATTCATCAATATTCACTTTTATTATTTTGTATTATAGGGGTATTAAAATGACATCATTAAAATTCGAATGCAGATTTTGCGCCAAACTGATATCTAAGCCCAACATGTCGCATCATGAAAAAATATGTTCATCTAATCCCAATAAAGACGGTTCACGTTATAAAATGAAAACGTGTAATAAATGTGTTAAATCAATTAAAAGTCAACATTTTAGTCGGCATTTAAAAATATGCAATGGTATTCAAAATCAAGCTCAACCAACGCCTTCCTATCAGCAGTTAAACCAACCAAGTGCAAGCGGAATTCAAAATTTGAAACGTGTTCACTCATCAATCGTGAAAAAATCCAGTTCTGAGGACAAAGAAAAGTGTTCTCAATGTAATAAACTGATAAGAAAGAGCAACATGAGCTATCATTTAAAAACTCATAGAGAAACCGTTCAACCGAAATTAATTTCAAATCGCGGTGATATTATTGATGATAGCGAGTATGAGCCCACTCCGGCAAAACAACCACGACTCGACATCCAACCAGCACAGATAAGATCAGCTTTTAATATTTTACATGTTCATCTATTTATCATTTGGTATTTAGATATTTATACAGTACATATTTATATTTTTCCGTACTATTGACCTAAACATTTTTAGTTTTAAAGGAGTTTTTAAAATAATTGTTGTTTATAAGAACTAATTACTAAATAAATGTTTTTTGTTTATTGTAAATTGTTATATATGCATATTGGAGCGAACTGATACGAAATTGGTAAATCAGACCCGTTAAATCTACGAGCCTTAAACTTGCTTAACCTGGTCTTTCGTAGGGTGTTTAAAGACTTTCACCTACAAATGTATAACAGCCATCCACAACGCACGTCACAAAGCACGTTAGTAATGATCGTCTGCACGACATTCTTTTGTAGTGAATAACAATTGTATTATAAGATACCTAATATGTCATAACATAGTAATTATTATTACACTTGTCCTAATATTGTATAACAGTCCTTTTATCTATATATTTATCAGTAGTTAACCAATCTACAAGCCAGACAACAATAATTTGGTGAAATATATGATATTTTCAACATTTGTCAATTAACTTGGGCTTTTTACGTCATACTTCATGGTTTTAAGAACATTTTATCAACAAATGCATAGGTTACCATAGGTTAAATGCATTTTACCATAGTTTTCGTATATTACGCAAAATGAATTAAATTTATAACATGTAATTGATATTTTAACTTTTATTTTGGAAATTGTTAATTATAGAACCCATTTCCTGTAAGAGCACAGTTTTAACAGTTAATAGTAAAAAGTATCACAATATCTGTATTTTATGGTTGTTATTGTAAATAATGGGCGAATTTTCCAACATTTATAAGTTAATTTCTTCTTCCTTTGTTCAAACTCATAATCGTAAGAGTTATTTATTTGCGAATTTCTATTTTTACCCAAACTGTAAGTAATATTTGCAACTTTCATCTAGCTAACCAAGTATTTAAAAAAATCCAATATATAGAATGACTTGCTTACAAATGTACAGTTTTAACATGCATTTTGATAAATCTGTGAGCTATATTAAAATTCTTAATGACAAGAGTAGTAATTGTTGTACGTTTTCGAACTTTTACAACCAACAAAGAGTACACTTTTAGCATGCGTTTTGACCAGTTTGTCAACCAACCTTCCAGATTTTACTAATCGTCTTGGACTTTTACAAATTTGTAAGAGCCTTTCATCCTCAAATAGCTACTTTAACATGGTTTTGGACATGTGGTTTTGCGTTTTATGCTAGATTTAAACTCTTTATGATATTCATTGCATGTTTTTGAAATTTTACAATCAAGAAGAGTACATACAGCTTAAAGAATCATATTGACCAGTCTGTCAGTTGTTCAGCAATAGGTGTTTAGCTAAGGTTTGGTGTTTTCGCATGGGACAAATTATTTAATCTCCATAAAACATATATCGAACCCTTATATTCAGCTATGAACATTTGCTTATGTATAGGAAAAATAACCTTTATTCGATAAATACAAATCAAACTTTATATTTTGCTAATATTATATGTTGTCCTGTGTAATAATTAAATGTTGCAATATAAAATCTAAGTCAAACCTTAAATTCCATAAAACCTTTGTCTATAAGAGTACAGTTTTAACATGCTTTCTGGTAAATTTGTTTTTTGCTAAGTTTAAAATTCTCCAGAGTGCTATACGGTTTGTTTTAAAACTTTAACAACCAAGAAGAGTACAGCTTTAAGATGTATATTAACTAGTCAGTCAACAAACTGTATGATATTTGCAGATTTTGTCAGGCGTTTTGAACTTTTTTCAGACTTTATAATTTGTTCGTAAAAATCTTGTTTATTGATGTAAACAGTGTGAGATTAAATGATAATTCAAAATTTGTAGTAGGGACATTATGATATTCTAACTTTAAAATGACGTTACAGATACATGTTGAAGGTTGTTATAGGAGTTATATGTCAGAATTAGGAGCCCCAAAGTAAGTCCCAACCTATTACATATCATAAAGGTAAAGAGGTATAAATATCCAAACAACCCAATTCATTTTTCAACATCGAGAGATCTCAGTGTTGTTTGACGATGAAAATAACCCGTGGTTTAAAGCAAAAGATGTTGCTGAAGTTTTAGGTTACTCTAACACACGAAAAGCAATTCGTGATCATGTAAGAGATAAATATCGCAAAAAAAATCTAGAAATACAGATGAACGATTCGTTCCCCCCCTTTAATTCGAAACGATGGGGTTAACATTTTAATTTTTTTTCGTCGCTTTAATGCATTTTAATATAATTGTTATTCACGTCGTATGTTAGTGTTTATATATAGTCAAAATATTGAGATATGGAATTTTTAAATAATAATTGTGTAATTAACATGGATTCCGATGATAGCAGTGACTACACAGATAATACTGATATTGTAAATAGTAAATTCATTTTTCAAAATCGAGAGATCTCAATGTTATTTGATAGCGAAAATAACCCATGGTTCAGGGGTAAGGATGTTGCACATATATTAGGATATTTCAACCTTAAAAAGGTTTTGCAAGTGCATGTTGAAGACCGTTATAAGAGATCTTTATCAGAATTAGTTGGCCCCAATCTGGGTCCCAACCTATTTCGTATCATGAAGGTAAAATAGTATACATATCCGAACCTGGTTTATACGAATTAATATTTTCCTCCAAGTTACCCGTCGCCCACGAGTTTAAACGTTGGGTATTTGAATGTGTATTACCATCAATTCGAAAGCACGGTGAATATAAAGTAAAGAATGAAAAAATAGCGCTCATGGAATCAATCAGCCGGTAGGAAAATGAAAACAATAATTTGCCAAAAAAACTATGAATAATATGAAACCAAGATTAGCTGTAATGCCAAAAAATGTTTACCTCAAACATGTATTTTGCGTACTCAAGAAAGATAATGTATATAAATGTATAAGAACTGAAAAAAGATATTTCAATCAAGTTTTAGCTAAGGCGTTGCGTTTACGACGTATGAGGTTTGTTCCATTAACTTTAACGTCCCGAATAGCATAAACATTTTGAATCGTGTAAAAGAACAAATGAAAAGCCGTGGTATACAATATTCTGCAAAGTCAAAGAACGTAGAAACATCATGCAATTTTGTAAGTTTAGTGAAAGATGTAATGGAAAATAATGATTTTAAATGGGATGAAGTATGTTTGTATTTTTAAAAACTCAAAATTTTTCTATACTTTTAACTAATTAAATTGATATTATTAAAAGCTCACAATATTTCTATATTTTTAATTTTTAACTAATTAAAAGCTCACAATTTTTTTATATTTTTAATTTTTAACTAATTAAATTTATTTATTTTTATTAAAAGCTTAACCTATGAAAACTCGTTACTATATATAGTCATGGATATTATTCCCTATTTCAAGGAAAAGTTTGAGGATAACCTGTTACCCCACCCTTTACGCTGTTTGATGGTCGGATCATCGGGTAGCGGTAAGACGAATTTACTGTTGAATTTAATTTATAATCAAAACGGAATTTTATTTCAAAACCTATACGTATTTAGCAAGTCGATCGATCAACCGGCGTACGCGGCGTTGCGTGAAACTTATGCAAAAACCGAGAAAAATATGAATAGACCTATCGCGTACTTTTTCAACAACTGCGAGGACTTGCCGCCTTTGGAAGACTGCAAGTCAAACTCTCTAGTGGTGTTCAACGATTGTCTTTTGGAAAAGCAGGATGTTATAAAAAACTACTTCATCAGAGGTAGACATAAAAAACTGTCATGCGTCTACCTGAGTCAAAGCTACAGTAAAGTGGACATGCAAGTCATCCGCAACAACGTGAATTTATTATGCGTTTTTAAACAAAATAAACACTATACTAAGCGCGTTTATCACGATTTCGTAGGTTCCGACATGACGTATGATGAATTTGAAAAGATGTGCAAAACTTGTTGGAACGAGCCTTACGGGTTTCTAACTATAAATATGACAAAAAAGCGGCACTGCGGTAAATACATGCTCAATTTGAAAGACGTACTGATAAACGTTGATTTCGAATAATAAACGTATAACTAACGTTTTACAATAATCGATATAGAAACGTTAAATTTGTAAAAATGAACGTCTAACTAACGTTTTTCAATAATCGATATATAAACGATGATTTCGAATAATAAACGTATAACTAACGTTTTACAATAATCGATATAGAAACATTAAATTTGTAAAAATGAACGTTTACATTTGTAGGTGAAAGTCTTTAAACACCCTACGAAAGACCAGGTTAAGCAAGTTTAAGGCTCGTAGATTTAACGGGTCTGATTTACCTATTTCGTATCAGTTCGCTCCAATATGCATATATAACAATTTACAATAAACAAAAAACATTTATTTAGTAATTAGTTCTTATAAACAACAATTATTTTAAAAACTCCTTTAAAACTAAAAATGTTTAGGTCAATAGTACGGAAAAATATAAATATGTACTGTATAAATATCTAAATACCAAATGATAAGTAGATGAACATGTAAAATATTAAAAGCTGATCTTATCTGTGCTGGTTGGATGTCGAGTCGTGGTTGTTTTGCCGGAGTGGGCTCATACTCGCTATCATCAATAATATCACCGCGATTTGAAATTAATTTCGGTTGAACGGTTTCTCTATGAGTTTTTAAATGATAGCTCATGTTGCTCTTTCTTATCAGTTTATTACATTGAGAACACTTTTCTTTGTCCTCAGAGCTGGATTTTTTCACGATTGATGAGTGAACACGTTTCAAATTTTGAATTCCGCTTGCACTTGGTTGGTTTAACTGCTGATAGGAAGGCGTTGGTTGAGCTTGATTTTGAATACCATTGCATATTTTTAAATGCCGACTAAAATGTTGACTTTTAATTGATTTAACACATTTATTACACGTTTTCATTTTATAACGTGAACCGTCTTTATTGGGATTAGATGAACATATTTTTTCATGATGCGACATGTTGGGCTTAGATATCAGTTTGGCGCAAAATCTGCATTCGAATTTTAATGATGTCATTTTAATACCCCTATAATACAAAATAATAAAAGTGAATATTGATGAATAATTAAAAATAATCCGGTATATCAAATAATTAAAACAACCATAACGTTGTAATGCATATAAAAAGCAAATATCAAAGGTACAATTTAGGATTTTATCGTTATAATTCAATAAATATTTGTTTACTCCTCAGGTCCGTCCGTCTGAGGTCTGTTTGGATAACCACTAGGTCAGAGCTGAATGATAACGGCGCATGCCACGAGATAACAGGCCTCCGAGCGGGCCCTATGAATCAGCCTATATTTATTGCATTGCGGTGGTAAAATTCAGTTTTAAATTATAAAAATCGAACGACACTATAAGAATAAAGGATATCACTGCGAAAGTGAACTCTGAACGCGACCGAATGATAAAAGCGGGCTGTGTGAGCCACATTTGATCTCAAAATATAATTTTAAAATATAAAATTTAATTTAAAAAAATAGTTTAAATAAGAATAAAACGCAGTTTCAGGGTCGTTTTCACAGTTTGACCTTTTAATATAAGGTAATATTCAATGAAACTTAGTTTTGATTGATATTCACAGAAATAAGCCTCGTTAAAACCGATTTGAGAGGTCAAAGTTCAATTTCGAGGGAAAAATCAAGCGTTTTTGATTAATAGAGAAAAGAAATCAAAGTCGCATGAAAATTGTATATCAAAAATCCCTACAAGTGGATTGATAGCGTTTAGTGCCCTTAACATACATACCAAGTTTCATACAGATCCGCCGACAAATAACCAAATGTGAGGTCACTTTGTAAAGTCTAGTTTAACGCATGTAGCGCGCAGGTTTATCCACTAATCCGGGATTTTCTAATATTAACGTGTACTAAAAGTCACTGTAAACCGGCATACCAAAATTCAGATCGATAGCTCAAATAATAAGGGAGATATTAAGCATCGGGCAAAGGTCAATAGTTAAGTCCGGCTGAAAACAACCCCACAGGAATAAAAGTTACGTAATCATACAGTCCATATATGTAAACTGTTCTCTTTACTTTTCTCTTAAAATTTTCGTTATTTTTGCGATATCTCTTACCGTTTTCGAGATATAAGCGATTAAAGTTATACAATTCACAAAAAATCAAAGTCGCATATAAATTGTATTTTAAAAATCCCTACACGAGGGTCGATAGTGGTTAGTGCCCTTAACATACATTCCAAATTTCATACAAATCCGCCGACAAATAACCAAACGCGAGGTCACTTTGTAAACTTCACACTATCGCATGCAGCGCGCAGGTTTATCCACTAATCTGGGATTTTTTTATATCTACGTAAACTAGAAGTTCCCGCAAACACGCATACCAAATTTAAACTCGATATCACCAATAATAACGGAGATATTAAGCATCGGGCAAAGGTCAGTAGTTAAGAGTCTTCATCACCGGAAGTTGCTAGACGCCATCTAGGAGTTTTGCCCCATAAGGCCAATGTTAACTTTGTGCCTCCATTACTCCTCACCTGATCATCACATAAAATTAATTTTGGTTTCAAATTAAAGGTTTCGCCGTCCTCTAGGGAAATACAATGTCGAATTTTTTAATTTGGGTACCATAGTTGCAAAATAAATAGTTTAATTTTGAACTGAAACACTGTACATGTTCTCTTTAATTTGTGACAAAATCCAAATTCGACTATTGTATTTCCCTAGAGGACGACGAAACCTTTAATTTAACACCAAAATTAATCGTTTTCAGATAAGGTGAGGAGTAACGGAGGCACAAAGTTAACATTGGCCTTATGGAACAAAACACCAAGATGGAGTCCGGCAACTTCCGGTGATGAAGACTCTTAAGTCCGACCCAAAACTCATCCCACAAAGGTGAAAGTTACGTCATCATACAGTCCATATATGTAAACAGTTCTCTTTACTTTTATCTTAAAAATTTCGTTATTTTTGCGACATCTCTTACCGTTTTCGAGATATAAGCGATTAAAGTTATAAAGTTCAGTTTTAAATCATAAAAATAACGGATAAATAAGACTAAAAAGCAGTTTTAAGGTTGTTTTCGCAGTATGACCTTGGCTCTCGTGACGTCACTGGTACCCCCTCGTACCCCTCATCGATGAGCAGGTCACGTGATCAAGCATTTAATCCCCAATATTTAATCCTTGAAATGAGCATTCAATCCGCCGCGGCAGTTAGGTGACATCGCACTACGCTCCTGTTTGAACCGCGACCTTGACCATTGGCCTCGTACATCATCATACGTCATCGTAATGACCTTGGACTTTGACCTCATACATCTCATACACATTTGTAGGGTACGGAACCATAAATAATGGAGATTTTGAAATAAAAATGTTAAAGTTGGAACCGGGGCTCGAACCCGGGCAGCTGAGATGGGAAGCCGAGACGCTGACCGCTGGGCCGCCTAGGCTGATGGTAAATCGGCGCGTTTGGCTCGGTATTGAACCGCGACCTTGGACTTTGACCTCGTGCCAATGGCCTTGGACTTTGACCTTTGAAATGACCTTGGACTTTGACCTCGTACCCCCCTCGTACCCCTCATCGATGACCTCATGCTTCCTCATGCTTCTCATGCTTCCTCGTTGTCCCAGAACTGTCCTTTCTATACTACTAACAAAAAATGAAAATATTCAAGAAGATCAATACAGTAAGTCTGGTATATATAGAATTAAATGTAGCGAACGTGATAGCTATTACATTGGCCAAACAAGACGAAACTTTAGAGTTCGATTTAAAGAACATTTACAAGCCCTAAAGTCAAGAAATAACACAACTATGAGATCCAATTATGCAGAACACATAATTAATACAGGACATAAATATAATACCCCCGTAGCAGCAAACCTGCATACTTAGCGAATTTCCAATGCATATATATTTATCTTAATGCCACATAAAGCTACATACCAAGTTTCATCAATATAGATTCATAAATAAACAATTTATGACATTTTAATTATTCTCCATAAGAATAACATGGCGGCTGAGTATGCAGGTTTGCTGAAGCAAGGAACACAAAAAAATGGGGTTTTATGCTTATATCAATATAACTCAACTAGGTGAAGTCACTTACCAAATTTCATTAATTTATTTTCATAATTAAGGGAGATAACACGTTACTTATTCTCCATAAGGATAACATGGGGCTGAGTACGCAGGTTTGCTGCTATGGGAGCCTTTGTCAAAAAATTGTTTTTTTGAGGAAATATCAATGGTCCACAACCAGATAAAGCCGTATACCAAGTTTCGTCAGTATATGTTCATAAATAAGCGAGATATAAAATTTTTCTTTTCCTCCATAAGAATAACATTAGACAACGTACTGTGTTTAGCACTTTCAATATCTCGGTAACCAATTGACGTAGAGAAATGATCAAAATACCAAATTGTGTGTTTTTTTAAGCTGAATCCAATGGAAAAAAATAAAATCTGACTATTTCCAAAATTATATGTAAAAAATTAAAAAAAAACATTTTTGGGGTACAAAACCCCCCCAAAACACCCCTTCGGATAGAGCGATCTGGCTGGTTTTCGAACATAAAGTCATAAATGTTGCTTTACACGTTTATACCAAATTTCATCAAAATCGGATAATTTTTACGAGAGTTATCGTGCTCACGGACACATATATATATATATATATATACAGTTTCGAACGAATGGTATTTTTGGGGTCTGGGGACCTCAAAACGAAAAGTTATCATGGTCCCGGGCCTAGGTCTTACCATGCCGACTACGGTAATAGCTTCTTCCCTATAGGGGAAATTCGCTAAAAACTTAGAAGAAAACATCAGTTTTGGAGTACGAAACAAGCAAGAACAACTTAACGTCAAAGAAGAGATGCATGTATAATTAAATAATAAGAAAGATCACAAAATATTTTAAATACTATGCAAGTTAGTGAACAACACCCTATCTTTGAAAAAATTGATGAAATTAGAACTCAGAGAAAGTAACTTTACTTAGTATATACAAATTAATATTTTATTTGATTTTTACCTTTATATTTATATACACAATTTTAAAATTAGTGATCATGTATTATTTATTTTTTACATAACATATGTTTGTAATTAATATAAAAGAAAATTTGTTGAGGTTATGTGACTCTGAAGATGGCCATTATGGTTGAAACTAGTCAGTCAAAATAAAAATCTTTCAAAAAAGGGTACTTGTTAATAATGTTTAAAAAATAATATATATATATATATATATATATATATTACTATAGATGTATACATATAAATAAACTTGAACGAAAGTTTATTTTGGCATCTGGGTAGTCAAAACAAAAAGTTAACATGGTCTCGGGCTTGAGGGGCCATAAACATATTACGTAACGCATTTGTTAGTCATTTCAGACCCCCCTCCCCCATGTAATGCACCATAACGCTTGACCCCTAAGTCTTTATAATGCCAACTACGGTAATAGCTTCTTCCCTATAGGGGGAATTCGCTAAAAATTCAAAGCTATAGTACTCTTACATAAGAAAAACGGATTATGTAGTGAAAAGAGAGAAGCAACAGAAAATGCAAGTAACGTTTGGAGTTTCCGGAACCATGGTAGGTATTTCTCAAATATTAAATGATAATGTAATGCTAAAAGTTATTACATTTTTTGGTTACCCTAAAAGAAAGTCTATTAGGAGGTTTAACTGTAGAAGCCATGGTTTTAAATACTGATCTCGAACTAGAACCGACCAACAATTAATCAGCTCTAGGAACATTCCTTATTGTCCTCACATTTGTGAGGATTAATCTTATAATCCTAACAACCGTCCATTAATCATAGCGCTTCCCGCTCGAATGCACAAAGTGAAAAGCGCCCACTCCAAATTCCTCGTCTCCGTTACGTCTTATCGTAGCGAGGGTGAGGGTGGGAGGTACAGGGAGGAGAGATGATGAGATGGAGAGGGTTGAGGCTTAAATAAAAAGGCTACCGATTACTGGAACGGTAACGCCCTTCTGCTATCCGTTTTAACTCCACGTTAATAAAATACCTGGAGGTGAGGATTGGGGAGGGGGAGGAAGAGTGAAAGAGAGAGGAAGAGTGGAAGAGAGAGGGAGAGAGAGATGAGCGCAACAGAACCCACTAGAACCCACTTTTATTAAACATTTTTTCATAAATATGTTGACTTTACACCAAAAAGATATTTGGCCGAATATCGACCACTGGGCTGTCTCTAGTTATTTATTATTTAGCGGTTTATTTCCTTAATGAAGTTTGTTCTAACCAGGTAGTTTTTAAGAGTTGCCTTTAAGGTTGAACTTGAGATAATCTGCAGACATAATATGTAACCAAAACTATTGGTACATAATGTACCTTAAGTTGGTGACCTATAGTTAATTATTATCATATATAATAATAATTGACTGTTACAATTAAATTGCAATATTTATAATACAATTTTGGTTCAATTGTAATTTCATGACTTGTTTGGTAATGACAAAACCTCACTTCATCTCTTGGTATTAAGAAATCTCATTTGTTTACCAATGTGATATACAGTACTAAGCTTTTCAAAAATGGTTGTAAATTTTTCTTCCGATTTGTTGACGGCCCATGAGGATTAAGAAAAAAAAACATAGGTCAACAACCTTAAAAGCCTTCTACGCATATTATACTCGAAATGTATTACACTGGGTAATTTCGTTTCTTGGTGCGCAGCAAAATAACAGACCATAACGTTTCTTGACGGCTTTGAATTCATGTGTTTTGTATACTTAAAAAACTCGACGTTTACATCGGCCCTTGGACTTGAGTATTGTATTGTTTATAATAGATTCATCACTGAGTGATTACGCTATTAGGTAGGTCCCAGTATTATTATGCAGAATTAATTAGGCCTATTATACTGCATTGTAATTATTACTATATGTTAATAAATAGTATACATATTACATGTAAACTGCCTCAATTAATCCAAGGAAATATACAAAACTAATCAAGTGGATAAATAAAAGTCATGGTGTGTGTTTTCCTGTCCCACGATAAAATCGATTTTCCAGAAAGCTTTCCTTGTTTTATGTAGTTTTGAATCTGACTGTTGGTTTTAGCGAATTTCCCCTATAGGGAAGAAGCTATTACCGTAGGTCTCATCGTAAGACTTAAGCCCGAGACCATGATAACTTTTTGTTTTGAGGTCCCCAGATGCCAAAAACACTATTCGTTCAAATTTATATATATGTATATATATATATATATATATATATATATATATATATATATATATATATATATATATATATATATATATATGTGTGTGTGTGTCCGTTAACACGATAACTTGAGTAAAAAACGTCCGATTTTGATGAAATTTGGCTCAAATGTGTAAAATGACATTCATGACTTTAAGTTCGAAAACCAGAAAAATCGGACTATGGGAAGGGGGGTTTATGGGGGTTTTAAATTTTCAAAAAATCAGTTTTTTGCATTTTTCACCCTACAATTTTTAAAAAACTTAATTTTGGTTTTGACCATGTTATAGAGCTTAAAAAAAATAATTTAGTATTTTGAATTATTAACCTAGGTTAAGTGGTTGCGGAGAAAATCCAAAAAAACCTGCTCATAAAATCTCCCATGTTAATCTTATGGGAAAAACGTTTTTGGCTTTTCCTCAGTTTATTTTAATGTAAACTTCACATTTGCTTTTACCAATCTTTTCAGTTTCACAAAACAATCATTTTGGTGTTTAAATTGTGATTCTACGCCTAACCGTTGCAGAGATATTCAAAGTGCTAAACACAGTACGTTGTCCAATGTTATCCCTATGGAGAATAAATAAAATTTGATATCTGGATTATTTATGAATGTATGTTGATGAAACTTGGTATGTGGCTTCACGTAGTACTGGTACATTGATATTTGCACAAAAAATTGTTTTTTTTTTATTATTCCCGTAGCAGCAAACCTGCGTACTCAGCCCCCATGTTATTCTTATGGAGAATATGTAAAATGTAATGTCTCCCTTAATTATGAACATAAATTAATAAAACTTGGTATTTAGCTTCACTTGGTTGAGTTATATTGATAATTTTATAAAAACTCATTTTTCTGTTCCTTGTTGCAGCAAACCTGCTTTCTCAGCCCCATGTTATTCTTATGGAGAATAACTATAATGTTATATAGCGCTTATTTATGATTGAATATTGATGAAACTTAGTATGTGGCTTCGCCTAGTTAAATTCTATTTATATTTGCATAAAAACCAATTGTTTTGGTTCCTTCTTTCAGCAAACCTACATACTCATTACCAATGTTATTCTTATGGAGAATAATTAAAATCGCTTATATGTGAATATATTTTTATGAAACTTGGTTTGCGGCTTTTTGTAGTATTAAGACATATATTATGCATTGGAAATTCACTGAGTACGCAGGTTTGCTGCGGCGGGGGTATTTGGTATTTAACCTCGAGATCTGTGTCTGAATTTGTAATGTCATTGGCGTGCAAACACATTTTGTGATTTGCTATTCACTTTACAACGTTAATTTACTTCAGTCTACCAAGAAAAGGGACGAATTCATAGCATCAATTAATCGTTAATACACATTGAAAAAAAAAAAACAGATTTAGTGTGACATGGTATTTTGCGTATGGTGGAAAACACATAATGAGCCACGGAAAAATTAACCTTATGATCCACATTGTCAAAATTAAGTTATTAGTTTTCTGTGCAGAGCTAATTTTTCTGAACATCTGGGTATTTTTTTATCTTAATAAATATGAAAGTTAAGTGGGATTTTAATATATATTAATGAAAAAAAACTCCGTTTTTGGAAGATCGCATGTAAACGTTTCCAATTTTAAACTTAGCTTAAAACTGAGTTACTTACAATTTTATACTATTTTCTGCCTGATTATTTAGAATTTGTTTCTAAATAGAACCATGTTACCTGGCAACATGCTAAGTAATGTTTTGTAATTACCGCAATGTTTGAAAAGGGAAAAATAAATAAAAAGTTATAACTTTTCACTTTCTCCCCCTATACATAGTATACGGAGAAAGTATTGTTTTCGTCAAAATGTGCTAATTTGAGTTATTGGTGTAAATACTCGTTTTATGGTACCTATTTCTAAAAGAAGTTTTTGGAGTGGTGTCTTCGTGCGTGTGCGTGTACGCGCGTGCGCGCGCACGCGTGTGTGTGTGTGTGCGCGCGCGCGCCCGTGCGTGTGTGTGTCTGTCTGGAAGTGTACAGAGCTGGAGACCGCACCCGTCTTCCGATTTTGATGACATATCATATGTAGGTGTAATTTTTTAAATATCCCTAGGCGATTCTTTAAATTTTTTAATTTTAAATTTTGTTTAAAAAACGACAAACTATTTGATTAAAATTTAGTGGTTTGAAGAGCTTTATACTTTCAACAAAATGACACCACCCGCATTCCTGTGGAAAAGTCGGGTACACAAATTATAGGACTTTAAATGTTCCGAAATTCAGTTTATTTTTCATAAAATCCGTAAATGCTTAATAAAGTATTATTATAAACATTACAAAAGCTCAAAAACATCTATTATTTTGAATTATTACTCTACGATTACTGGTTGCGGAAAATTGTAATTTTCATCTAGTGGTAAACGCAGTACGTTGCCCAAAGTTGTTCTTATGGGGAATAAAAAACATTACCATTTATCTCTTATTTACTGATAAATTCTGTTAAAACTTGATATGCAGCTCAAGTTAGCGCATTAACCACCAGAGAATATTGGAAATATGTTTTGCTTTTTAACCCTGAGGGAGATGCGGGGGTATTTCCCCTCTTAAAACCACTGTTGTAGCAAAGGATTCTGTAGTGTCTTTAAAAAACCGCTTAAGTACTCAGCAAATGCGGGAAGACATTTCTAAAAACAAGTGTTTTAGAAAATTTTCTGTACATTCTACCATACTTTATAAGCTATCTTTAGTAGGCCTGAGATGAAAAGTAATTTATTCATTAAACCTTTGGGCAAAAAGGAAGAAAGTAGGTATTTGTCAGTTTCCTGATACCCTTTATTCTACCAAAACACAAAACCAAATTAAACATTTCTTACAAATGATTTTTCTAGAAAGGTTGCAATTCCTTAAAAATTGTACTTATGTACAAAACATTACTGTGTGTTTTTTATAAAGATCCTTCAAAGATTACAACAAAAACAGGTTTTTATGACAGGTTTTTTTGTTTAGTTTCGCTTGTGCTTTATTAATGTTTTACTGTTTTAATAACCAGGAAAAATAACCAATTAATAATCTCTGCACTTTTCTCACCCATTATCAAGAAATCGACATTAAAACAATTCAATATTATTCAAGCACATCCAATATTTTGCTTGATACACTGCAACAGACGGTTTTTGCTAATTGTTATTCCAAGCCACAACAACACCATTGGTAGAGGTATTATTAATACTAACATAAACAAATTAAAACTTGATAAGACAGAGTTACATACAGGGTGTTTCATGGAAACCCTGACAAACTTCAGGAAATGGATCCTTGGGTCAAAAGAAGCAAAAAATGTCCTTTGAACATAGGACCTAATCTCAATCGTTTTTTATTTATAAGTGAAAATAGGTTTTTTTCTGTTTTCAGTGTACCTATTGAACATTTTGACCTCTAAATTGATAACTTGATCAAATATTTTGATAAATTTATATAGCTAGATAGAATATTAAATTTAAAAGAGATTTCATAGCTATTTTGTGCAAAAATGTTGAGTGTTGCTAATAAAATCGAGTTTAAAAATAAATCTTTCCGAAAAAAATCAAGTTTCAAAAAATATTTCCTGTTTTTACAGCCTTTTAACGAAACAACCGTTCAAATATTTAGGTTTCAAATTTACCAAAAGTTGTATAATTCTATGGAAAATAATAAAATATCAATTTATGTACACTTTTTATGGTATTTTTTTACTTCAAACATAAAATATTGTAAGGTAACACAAATTTTGAAGGAAAATGCAGGGGTTGTGCTTAATGACATTATCGTCCTGATAAAACACATTAATTTATTTAATTACATTTTTTTATTTTTTTCCTACATTAACAATGAATACTACAACATCAAGAGTATTTCCTTTCAATAAAAGTTCATTTAACTAATGAAATGTCCTCCATTTCGAGACCAACACAGTCCAGCTCGTCTTAGCAGGGATGATGTAGCTGCTCTCATGACCATGTTAAGGTTTTTTTTATTTTTTGAGCTACGCTGAGGATCTTCTCTACTAACTTCTCTCTTGTTTGAGGCTTGACTCTGCACACTTCTGTCTTCATATACCCCCATAGAAAGTAATCCATCGGAGTGAGTCCGGTGACCTAGAGGGCCAATTTACTGGTCCTCGATGAGCAATCACTTTTCTCTTGAAACGGTTTTTTAACGATGCAACCACATTGTGTGTCCTGTGCGGCGGAGCTCCATCATTTTGAAAAACATCCTTTCTAATGACTGGATGGGAACATCTTCGATAAGTTCTGGTAGAAAGTTGTCTAAGAACCGTAGATAACTGACACCATTTTGAGGTCCGTTAAAAATATAAGGCCCTATAAGTATGTTATTTAAAGACCATACCAAACATTCACTAAAACCTTTTTTGAAAGTTTGTCTCCACTGTAGCATGTTGATTGACATTGTTCGAGTTGTTTATACCATTTCGAGTAAATTGTTCCTCATCGGTGAAAAGTATAAACTTGATGTGGGGACGATTCACCACTACATAGCGACAAAACTGAGACCTTCTTTCGTCATGCCAGGGTGAAGAACCTGAACTTTCTTTAAATAAATTATAAGGATATAATCCTTCATTATTAAAATTCTCCATGTTTTATAGATGAATACCAGATGCTTTCTTAAAAGCTTTCTCACGCTTGTTCCTGGGCTTTGCTGTACGGAGTTTAAAATCCCATTTTCTACATCTACAGGAGCCATGTTCAGTAGCCCAGCTAGTTATCTCAGTCACTCCGGCAGTGGAGTAAGCCACAGCTCAAGATATTCCGCGTGAAGTGTAGTTGCTCACTTTACAATTTAACTAATTACAAATTTACTAACGAACCACGATAGTCCGAACACCCTGACATCCGGAAGCCTTGTCATCCGAATATTGTGTAAACCGATCGATTCTGTAATCTGACGACCTTCAGTGGGTATATTTTTAGACTTTTGATATTTCAACAAAGAATCAAAGTTAGTGTAATTCCTGATTTCATTGTCTTTAGTTGTAATATTATCTCTTATAACTTAGTACAGATTGTTTCCTGCCATAATATTTGTTACTATAGTGTAATTTTGTTGTAATTACAATCGCTTCTACTGAGTTTGTGGTCTTTGTTTAAAACACCCTCAGTAACCGAAACATTTTGATAATCCGAACGCCTTGAACAAACAAATATTCGGATTAATGAGGTTTGCCTGTCACTTTATTTTAAGGTTTTACTTACCGGTATTTAAAGGTGAATGAACGTTCACATTTATTTTAAATAAAAATAAAAATTGTATTCTGCTCAACCCCTGGATTTTCCTTTAAAATTTGTGTTACCTTACAAAATGTTATGTTTTAAGTAAAATAATTCCTATACAAAGTGTACATAAGTTGATATTTTCTTATTCTTCATAGAATTATAAAACATTTGGTAAATTTAAAACCTAAATTCTTTAACGGTTGTATTATAGAAGGCTGTAAAAAAAGGAAATTATTTTTTGGATCTTTATTTTTTCGGAAAAACTTTATTTTTAAACTCGTTTTTCTTAGCCACACTCAAAATTTCTGCACACAATAGCTATGAAATCTCTTTTAAATTTAATATTCTTTCTATCTATGGAAACTTTATCAAAATAATTTAACAACTTATCAATCTAGAGGTCAAAATGTTCAATTGATACACTGAAAACAGAAAAAATATGTTCACTTATAAATAGAAAACAATTGAGATTAGGTTCATGGGACATTTTTTTCTTCTTTTGACCCAAGGATCCATTTCCTGAAGTTTGCCAGGGTTACCGTGAAACACCCTGTATATGACTGTTGAAACACTGTAACACCTTTTGTAATGCAACTTTCTTGCAATTGAATGGTTTTAAGAAAGGTGATCTTGTTATACAGGGTGTTTAGAAAAGGTCAGGGGCTGGTAGTACTTATCAATTTGAACAAACAAATTTATATAAACATAGGTTGAAAAATCTTCCTTTCAGCCGCAAGCCGCCATTTTGTATTTTTAACAACAACAAAAATATCTCGATAACTATTTAAGCAACAGAAACTAAACTTTACACGTACGTTAAATAACCAAAGAAGCAAATAATAAAAAATACTATTTAAGTTGTCATATTTTCAAAATGGCGCCCGTTTTAATATTTTAAAGTCAAATAATAAACAAAACGTTAATTTTATACAAACTTTACAAGATATAAAAAAGATAAACATTCTTATCACATATCTAATGACACTTTATTCAACGCAATCCGTGTACGCATCAGCGGGAAAATGCACTTTTAAGGTTTGCTTGCACAACCGGGTACAACAATGAGCGCCCAAATGCACTGCTTCTTGTCCCCGATTTGTGAAAGCAAACCTCAGAAGTGCATTTTCTCGACGATGTGTACACGGATTGCGTTGAATAAAGTTCATTAGATTTATGATAAGAATGCTTATCTTTTTTTGTCTCTTGTAATTTTTTTTATAAAATTAATGGTTTGTTTTTTATTTGACTTTAAAATATTAAAACGGGCACCATTTTGAACATATTTAAGACAAGTTAATATTAATTTTTGATTATTTGCTTCTTTGGTTATTCAACGAACGTGTAAATTTTAGTTTCTTTTGCTTACATACTTCTCGAGATATGAATTTCGTTGTTAAAAATACAAAATGGCGGCTAGCAGCTAAACGGAAAATTTTTCGATCTATGTTTATATCAAATTGTTTGTTCAAATTGATAAGTACTACCAGCACCCGAAGTTTTTAATCACCCTTTCTGAACACCCTGTATACGATAACATTTTGCATTAATATCATAAAAACAGCCCTCGTTTATAGTACAAGGGGTTTAGAATGTTATCTAATTTACCCTTCTTCCTATAAGAAAAAAAACTCGTTATACCATTTTTTCTAATACAGAAAATTTATGATCTACCCAAAACATTTACTAAAACCGCTGTACTGAAAACTTTACTCAAGTATTATAAGTTCCCTTATCCTGTGGCTCACAACAATAATGTAGATTTGTTTGTAATTTTGTTTTTATTTTATTTTATTTTTACCGGAAAAAACTTAGGTACTTGATTTAAATACGATATATTAAGCTTCTGAAAAGAATTGGTTGCCAAATTAAAATATAAATCAAGTAGTAAGTGATAATCATAAATAAAAGTGTAGGAAAATCTACTAACTGTTTAGAGATCCTAACTACTAGATCACAGAACTGATTGTAAAAAACTAAAAGAGATACAAGGTTAGTGTAAATTAGTAAGTTACTAAGTTTTAAACACCTTTTTATTGCGTACACACCTTTTCACCTTCATCTTTTTGACATACACTACATTTTGATTATTATATATTTGAATTGTGATTTTGTATTACCTAACTTTCTGCCAAATGTCTGCTCCATTGGTTTAGTAGTTGGTGGGTGATGGTTAACATAGGAATAAATAAGGCCAACTAAGGCGAAGCCTTAAAGAATATACTGACACAGAGTTCGTGATGTTGATCAGGAGTAGGATTATGTCTGCTTTGAGTGTATTAGCTGTCTCCCTTCCAAACCTTAGCTCCATCCGTCCAGGAAATGATTGTTTTGAAGGTTAGGTAACAAATAAAATACTTATATAAGTCACTATTTAAGAAGCAAAACAACTAAGGTCTATTTGAAGTCACCTTTGAATAGATTTTTTAGAATGACAAATAAATTAGATATGGCCGCAGCTTAAAAATTGTTATTTTAGCGAATTTCCCCTATAGGGAAGAAGATACTACCGTAGGTCTCATGGTAAGACTTAAGCCCGAGACCATGATAACTTTTTATTTTGAGGTTCCCAGATGAGATATATATATATTTACATATGTGTTCTTTAACACGATAACTTGAGGAAAAAACGACCGATTTCGATGAAATTTGGCTCAAAGGTGTAAAGTGACATTCATGACTTTAAGTTCGAAAACCAGAAAAATCGGACCATCGGGTTTATGGGGGTTTTAAATTGTCCAAAATGCAGCTTTGCACTTTTTTACCCTAACATTTTTAAAACACTCAATTTTGGATTTGAGAATTTTATAGAGCTTAAAAAAACAAATAATGTAGTATTTTAAATTATTAACCTAGTTTAAGCGGTTGCGGAGAAAATTCAAAAAACCCGCTTATAAAGTCTCCCATGTTAATCTTATGGGAAAAAGGTTTTTGGCTTGTCCTCAGTTCATTTTAATGTAAACTTCACATTTGCTTTTACCAATCAATTCAGCTCTACAAAACAATCATTTTGGTGTTTAAATTGTGATTCTACGTCCAACCGTTGCAGAGATATTCAAAGTGCTAAACACAGTACATTGTCCAATGTTATCCTTATGGAGAATAAATAAAATTTGATATCTCGATTATTTATGAATGTAGATTTATGAAACTTAGTATATGGCTCCACGTAGTACTGGTATATTGATATTTGCACAAGCAATTGGTTTTTTGTTGATTATCCCAGTAGCGGCAAACCTGCATACTCAGCCCTAATGTTATTCTTATGGAGAATACGTAAAGTTTTATATCTCCCTTGATGAACATAAATTAATAAAACTTAGTATGCAGCTTCACCTGGTTGAGTTAAATTGATAATTGCATAAAAACTAATATTATGTGTTCCTTGTTGCAGCAAACCTGCGTACTCAGCCCTATGTTATTCTTATGGAGAATAAATAAAATGCTATAGATCACTTATATATTTATGTATTTTTATGAATCTTGGTAAGTGGCTTTATGTGGTAGTGAGAAACATATGCATGAGTAGACCCTCCGAGAGGATAAAACCTGCTCCTGATTGGTCGAGAGCCGGTCACATGACCGATGACGTCATCAAGCCCCGCCCCTTTTCCAATATGGCGGCGCCCACGTGGCGGACCACGTGTTCTAACCTCACTTTTGATCACGTGTGTTAACCTAACTTTGTACCACGTGTTTTTTCCCGCGCTTTTTCAAGATGGCGGTACCCACGTGGCTGACCACGTGTTCTAACCTCACTTTACACCACGTGTGTTAACCTATCTTTGTACCACGTGTTTTTTCCCGCGCTTTTTCAAGATGGCGGCGCCCACGTGGCTGACCATGTGTTCTAACCTCACTTTTGACCACGTGTGTTAACCCAACTTTTTAACACATGTTTTTTCATGCTGAATGCCCTCAACTGAATGCCGAGCACCCCCGCCCCTTTACTAATCACCCTCAGTGGTATACTATGTACGATTATTTACAACCTCCTCAGAGGTATACTACTTAAACTATTTACAACCTCTGAAAGTCCGTTCAAGCCATCACGGGGTTGCTCTCAACCGAATGCCGAGCACCCCCGCCCCTTTACTAATCACTCGCGGAGGTCTATTCGTTTTCCAAGTACTTGTGATCAGTTAGAAATTTACCACTTACATTCTGGTACAATGCAATATTGTCCCAATCGACTTTATCAGAAAAATCATGAATAAACTGTTCCGACAGAATCTGATATCTGCTCAGTACTTCCCAGGCTGTAGCATGAAATCTGGGAGCCATTTCCCTGAGGAACGATTCAGAAAACAGTTTTCATCTCAAAATTCTAGACCAGGTAACTCTGTGGAAGTACATTCTCAACATGTCTAGAGAAAAATCATAGTTTTCCGACAGCAAATTCCAGTCCATATAACGGTCAAATTTAATAATGAAACTGTCGGTCAAAACGCCTTCTGGAGCTTTGTGCTCCTGCGAAAGTAACTACCACGTGGTCTCCATTGCAAATGATTAAATTTGAATTGTGTCCTCAGTTTTAAAGGTTATGCTGAAAGGACTTTGCACTGTGCAATGCACAGTAAGCATCAGGATTATTATGATGTTGTGGGAGCAAACAGTGTACACTACAGGGTTCACCGTGATCCCAAGTAATTTCCCTGACATCATGGTGAAATTCCCGCAGGAATTCAGCCTTTTCAAGACCGTTGGTGTATATAACTCTGAAAGGTTTACACAAATCACGTATTATCCGTTCATTATACTTGACACCATCGTCATCCCATTTTATACGATGAAAATCGCGCGAAAGCCATCGCGCTGTGCGTCGCATTTTTGCATTTAAATGGTAAAAACTGTAAGGTGATTTGAATACGACCTGACTTTGAAGGTTTTTACCAACCACCGCCAACTCTTTAACAATAAACCGGTTATTGTTGTCCTTGAACCCGTGAAATTCCACTATCGCCGCCATTTGCAATTCTAACCTCGTCTAATAGCCTGTCAGCAACGAGGCAAGGTAGCTCTACAGGTTTCGACACGTCTTCCGAGCCACTATTAATTCTGTTAATGTATTCCTGGACCAAAAGTTCGTTGTAAAACAGTTCGTTAATATCCCTGTGTACGATAGGGAGGACACTCACAAAAAGAGACCATTCGTTCCGATTTAGAGTTAAAGTATGCTCCCCGTCATAGAGGAATGTGCAAGATTTACCAAAAAACCTACTTCACCTTTATATCCTCCCCTCCATCGAGACACCAATAGAATTTGGTTTGATTCTCCAAGGCGGCTTTTATGTCATTAAATTGCACAGAAAATTGTTTAAAAGTGTCTAGTGGCCAGTATACAGTCCCTTTATGCCCCTTGAACAGAATCCCCAGACTATTGCCTCTGTTTTTAAAAATACCGATAATTAAACACTTTGTCAGCTCGGAATTTAGAAAGTGAACAGTCTTTAGAAAAATACCGGTCATTACGTCAATAGGTTCCTTGCGCCGCTTAAAGCGGATAAGGTCCATATCCATACTTACCTCTTCTCCTAGAACCTCTGATGATACATCCGCACTGGTCGGCTCCATGTCTGCAACTGAAGGATCTGCACGAGTTTAATTAGTATACTGTGTCATACCCCTCAGGGTAGCTGTTTTCCCCCTCCTCCTCCATTTTGATCGTTGGTGAGTCATTATACCCTAAAGTAATCAGTACCCGGGTTACATCATCATTCACGTCTACCTCTACAACTAAATGAGTTTTCAGTTCAAAAGTTTTAAATTCACAAGTTCCGTCTTGTTTACAAAGATACAAATTTACACGGCTAAATCGTTGGTGATAAGTTACTAGATTAAGGAGCTTCTCCGGAACACAACAATCGCAAAAGTCTGAGCCTGAAATAGTTTGGATTTTTAAACTGTCAAATTTCCCGTTCGGTTTGATGTCGATTCTTTTATCACCACCACTACGATCCCATTTTACCATTTCTCTACAATGTCTCCCGCCTTTTGAAAACGCAACGGTCACTTCAGCCACCTTATTCGCTACATATTCCCTACAAGCCCTAAAATTACGCCTGAGAACCTCCACGGTCGGATCCATCGTGACGACTGAGACCTAACCCACCTTCTAGTTTACTCTTTTTTGCTTCAGGCTCCTCCTCCTCCTCCTCCTCATCATCAGTCTCCTCCTCCCCCTCATCAGAAGTGTTATCGTATTTAGGCTTTCTGAATTTAATCACCACGTATTCTACATCATCTTTGTTAAATTCCCTAGATTCCGAGAGGCTAGTATAAGGACGATCCGTCTCATCCCACTCGTCCTCAAGCCAAAACGATTCGCGTTCATGCCACCCGTCCTTGGTGTAAACGTAGACATCCAGTTTGTTATACTTTAAAAAAGATTTCCTTTTTTGGAGAATCTGTTCCGACGAGAGTCCACTAAGAGTCATTGCCTCACTGTCCATAAATTCCAACTCAATTCTGTCAAATCTCCCGTTAGATTTCACTTCCAACTTCAATGGCTCCCCGTCAAAATCTATTTTACGAACAAGTCTCCCATTCCTCAAAAGATTTATACAAATCCAACCTACCTCCCCATACTCCTCCGAGCAGACCGAAGATACATCATCACCGCAAGGACCCATGTTAAAGACTGATTAATGTTTAGTTATCGATATACTCTTATTCCCATCTCGCCACATCTTCCCCCTCCCTCCTTGACTTACATAACCTTTTTCACGGTCCCCGTGAGTAAAGTGTAAACTAGGTGAGAGTCGTGTAAAATGAGACAATAAGCTGCAGTATTGGCGGGAAATTTGTCCTTAGCTTCAAATTCCAACCTTACATCTACAGGTCCCGACTTGATTGTGTCATTTTGTTTTGAACAGTCGATAACGTATAGTGTTGTCTTGTCTTTAAAAGTATCCAAATCCACACCAGGGTACGTATCCCTGCCGTAATAGGATTTTTGAAACCGCGAAAACATTTCATAAAATATAGTCATATCACCGTGGATGTTATCATAAGGATAGTATTGAGAGTTGAGGTACAGTTTTACATTGGAAAGAGCACAACTATCAAAGCAGGACATATCTGTGTTGAATTTATGTTTTTTGTCTGTCTGGAAGGCCAGTACAACGTACCGGGGTTTTTCCAGCTGAGAAGTTGTTTTAACAGTCCAAGACTGGCGAGTGTTGTTTTCCGGTAGAGAAGGGTATTCGTGAAGTTCCCAAGACCGGAAGGGTATTTGCACAGATGTATCTTTCTCAATCATTCGCAAAAGTTTTAAACGATATGTATCAGTGACCGAGACGTGAGGAAGCCGCCAGTACAAACTGCTTATCTCTATGGTGCAAGATGTCGCGTCAGCGGATGTGATAGCGTCGAGGTCAGAAGCTGACCTTAGCAAGATAAGCTCTTGTTTGACGTTCACCAAGACCCGTTTGTAATCTTCAGCAAAACCGAGTAACATTCTCAACGGAAGAGAAAATGTAAACTCTTTTCCCGCTTTTAGCGTTTTTCCCGCTCCTAGCCAACAGGCGTTTTTCAAATTATCCTTTTCGACATCACGCACGGAAAGAAGACCTTTTATGGTAGTAGCGATCCCTGGATTTTTGGTATGGTCCACCTCAATCCCTCCAATCTCATACCTGATATCGTCAAATAGATACGCTACTGCGTTGTTGACAAATGAAATATCGGCATCAGTACCTCCTGCCTTTTTACCAATTATTTTCCCAGTTATATGTAATGTACTTTCAAAGGGAGCGGTTATAATATCCTGCTGACTAACTGCTATTCTGATTTCATCGTTATTTTTATACGTACATGAGGCATACGGCTTGTAAGTGTGATACTCATATCCCGTAACGGTATTTTCATACTCAGCGGCGTTTTCTATAGCGAACATTTTGCACTTTGAATCCAAGTGATTCTAAAAACTTTACACTAGACGATGTTAACCGTTCCGTTCCCTTTTGGGTAATGAGAGGTATTAGGTCTGTCGAATTCCTAAATACCAGGCCCATCCTGACGCTTTTTTAAGTGTAACCTCAACGATACTACCTCGTTTCTAAAATTTACCAGATCTCCGTCTTGATCTCTGAGCTGAACGAAAATTGTACTTACTCTCTTGTTGGACGTTCACAGGTAAATAAATAATAGGATTTGGAATCACTATGATTTTATACCCCGGTTCAACGGTAGGGTAAAACTCGTGTATAGTGTGTCCTTCTACACCGTTGAGAGACGATCCTCGTGCAATATTACATTCGACCCTGATCGAATTGACCTTTATTATATTTATAGTGTTTGGTGAAACATGTAGTTGGTTCTTGGGGTACATTTCCTTATCAAACCCCAATAGCGAAGCTACTGATTTTTCCTTTTCAAAGTGTACATCCTCCTCACATTTCATCTCGGCCTTCAATGTATTGTTATTAGCATGTAATCTAAAATGTACATGTTTTTTTATTTCCTCCTGGAGGTTTTCAATTTCATACGATCCCTCGGGAATGGTTATTTCATGATCGTCTCCATAGTAAAACTTGTCATTTACATCTTTCTAAATGTTTGGTATCGAATTGTACGTGGATAGATCCACTAAACCTATTTCCCAATCACCTCCACTGAGCTCAAGAGGCGGGAAGACCTCACAGCTAATGGTAGAACCGGTACCGCTAAGACAAAACATTGGTTAGGAACTCTAGACACAAATGTCCGCAAATAGCTGAGTTGAAATTTTGACGTCTATCATAGTTATACTTAATATCGGCTGACGTTCCAAGATACCTGGTGATTTCAACAGGTGGCCGAAGGTTGCCAAAACTGTCAAAATAAAACACCTTATCCCCACGCTTCATATAACATACCCAGTGCGTTCCGCTGCCCCTATTCGAGTCTAGATTAACTATAGCCGATTCGTATTTCCTGGGCGTACCAGGTAATGTGTCCCGCATAAATACTCCTCTAAAGTGAGGCACTTTAAGCTGAGTAGCGTAATACTGCAGTTCATAGTTAGTAAGTGGTTTTAGTGGGATTGGCGTTTTTTTTTTTAGTGATTCTCTTCCTTTTCCTCTTTCCAGCACCTCTCTTCGGATACGGTCTCAAGTACAGACCTTTACCTTTGGCAGGTTTTACACGTTTTACCCGACGTCGCCTTCTACCACCTCCAAATTTTGTTTTCGCCTTCATCGCTGTTGTAACGGCCCAGGCGGCTGCTTTTTCCCCCAAAGATGCGTCTGATGCTTTGACTCTTTGCCAAGCCCTTTCTGCGAGCTCTTTGTCAGCTTGTTGTCTTCGCCCCGCGTCTTTAAAACTCGAGTAAGCTATATCGTGAATTTTACACGCTTCGTCCAAGGGGTTTACACCTTTATCACCTCTCGCTAATCGCTTCTTCAATCTAGTTCCGGGTCCACAGTAATTATAACCAGGTATGTGCAATTCAATAGGGAGCAAATCGATTGCTTTGTTAACAACTGAACCGATAATACCACCTCCTGCAACAAGAGCTAACTTTCGACTGTTTGATGTTGTTTTACGTTTAACCATTTTATAAGTGACTGATTTACCAAGAGTATTCACTATTAAATAGATCATCCCAGCTGGACTCTAACACTCTGCTTTTCCACTGTTCAGGAGGAACAAGTCTATTCCTCGCTTTGGTGGTAATATTTTTGTAAATAGCATAGCCGAGTTCACTTAAGGCCGTTTTGAGATACCTTTTACTTATAGTGTCATCCATGTCCTGAGGTTTAGCGAGATTAGATATTCTACGAGTGCCCGCATCGTATGTACCGTCTGTTGATTTAGGATTGTCACTGTAACCTATGGATTTGACTAAGGAATTTGATCTTAAGTATTCAAGATTAATAGCATCTGAGATATCCTCAGGAGGCTCTACCATTATCAGTCTATGACCCGAACAATTATAACCTTTTTTGACTTTAATCAGTGCATGAGAGGTTAGGTAACCCATGTTTACAGCATCCCCGTCATTCATAGGCCTGCCAACTCGTGTCAGACGTTTGTTACCAAAATCCCAATTTCCATCTTTTTTCCCCGGTGTTTCATTTTTTATATAGCCTAAATTTACAGCATCTCCGGCGAATACTGGAGGTCCTAAATCCTGTAACCTGTATTGGTGAAATGAATAACTATCTACTAATTTAACGGGTGATTTTGAGTCAAAATACCCCTTGGTGACTACATCGTCAGGATTTAACGGATTACCGGTATTACCAATTCGTTTATGTTGGGCATCAAACAGCTTGTCACTGTTCAATTTCATACACGAACTTAAGTGTGTCTGTAGCGTTTTTAAATTGGCACCATCCGTTTCAAGCAAAGGGTCCGACATGTTAGCTAACCTCTTGTTTTCCATATCGTAGCCACCATCTTCTGTCAGTTTGAAACCCTCACCTTTAGGACCTCGCAATCTTTCCCTCGCCGTGTGACGACCAAATTTGTCTATGGTCATCCCCGTGTACCTGTAACGACCGAATTTGTCTACGTTCATTTTAACAATGCCTGAAACCTCTTGTTACCCGATCCTTTTATAAATCCACCTTCACGTAGCTCTTCAATAATGTTTAACATTTCATTGGTATGCGAAGTGTTGCCTGTATCTGCGGACATGGTAATCAAACGTAGGCGATCAACAAGTTCGTTCGGATCGTCCCAATGAACGATATCACGCGAACTTGTAGATTTCCACTGCATTCCTGATCCTTTTTTCGTAGTAGCAGGAAACAGTTTGGCAATAACCCCCCTGTATTTTAGTGATGAATTCCTGTTAATATGTCCATAAGGATTGTAATCTTTCAAATGCGCGTTAGTTTTCAACAAAATATCTCTGTAAGCCCTTAGATCTTCCGTGGTGTACTCGTCTTCATCCGGTGTTCTTTTAAATAATAATTCATAAAGTCCGTCTGTACCCTTGTACCGGATGCCTCCTATTTTAATATACCCGTCATCATCAAACTCTAGCTCTTTATCGCCAACCATAAGTGTATCTCCATTCTCGTACCTCGGGCCGTATAAGTGATCAATTTTTTGTTCTTTACCCGAACGATCTTTCATAAACATTTCCATATACTTTTTGGTTGTGGGATGTTGAAAATGGGTATTTATAAAGAATGAGACGGTCTCTCTGCCAGAAGGTGTAGATAGTATGGTGTCAAGACGGGTACTGGCAGCCTCACTTGTCGGTGTTATTCTAGGTGACGGTACAGGTGACTCATATTCACCATCATCTTCCTCTTCCTTCAATTCTTCTTCTTCTTCTTTTTTCGGGTCCAACAGTGACTCTTTTTTAGGAGCGAGATTGGTTTTTTTTATCTCTGTAATTATTGGTTTGTATTTCTTCTCGAAAAATCTTTCACTCTCAACAACCCCTGTCTTAAAACTGTTATATTTACGCCGAATAGCTTCCTTAAGCTCAGCTATACGTAAAGTAAGATGTTTCTTGGTCGGCTTCATGATCAATAATGTCTTTATGTCTACTTGTAAACTAATTAATAGCTTACGGTAGCTCTACCTGTCTGAAAAACATGGCACGATTCTTATGTTTACGTACATATTTAATTACGTCCAGAAGTGAAACCCCCGCAGCAAGGTCCAATCCTCTATAGTACCTACGCTCTCTAACGTCGAACCATGGAATCACGTATTTATGTGTACAGCTTTTAAATACCCATGCTCTTTTAACATCGTCCCTCCATTCTGACACGTGAGTCACGATGTACTTGTCATTTTACACAGTTTTATTCATGTACTTCCTTAACATCGCCATCGGTTTGTCGTGGCGTCTATTAAACATCGAATATGAATTCAAGAGCCAAAATTCACACGGGTTTGTACCTGTAAACGCCCGCCATTGTTCAAACAACTTTTTATTTGTTACATTATATACACCTTTATTTAAAGTTATACCGAACCTCTCACACTGTGACGAGACTGTCGGTAAGGCTTCCCTGAGAAACTCTACAGTGTACAACCCCTGACAATAGTTGTTGACAGCAGCGAAAGGTTTTCCCCGTGGCCCTGTTGGTGTACCGTCAGGAATGGGACCCCAGGCAGTGTTGTAACTAATATCTATATAACAGTTCAGTGATAAAGCAGTTCTATATATCTCCAGTGGCGGTCTGATTGGTATAGTTCTTTCGGTCAACACAATGCATCTTGAGGCGTGCGGTATCTTACAACCGTACTCCAACATTCTCAAAACAATCTGAGCAAAGTGTATACTCCCGTGCTGATTACGCAAGGGGAGAACATTACCGAATATATCCGGAAAGGGTCTAAATCTAGAGATCAAGTTTTGAGGGTCCCTCACGGTAGAGTTGTTCATGTCCTCGTGATAAATCACCAATTCCAACGGAATGTTCTTATCGTCGCATTCGTTTAAAAATCAACCCATACTTCCCGATTATAAGTCCTTTCACTAGCTGAAATCATTAGCAAAACTACTGGCGGTATAAAGGTAGTAACTACTGGCTTTTTGTGTCTCCAACACCTCCTATTGAGCGGATGACCGTGATCACCCTTCCTACTGCAATAGTTTCCACAAAATCTCTTTTTGTCTTTGTAATATAACGTGCACAAATTTGACTTGACATTGTGCAGTCTTCTATTGAACCCCCTCAGATCGTTGTACGTGTAGATACGTACCATTATAAGTCTTGGACAAAACTGCCTAGTCCCATACGATACCTCCCTTTTTCAATATCACTATCCTTGTCTATGGTAACGAATCCATGGTTATTCTTCCACGCTACGCTGCATAACTGTTTAAACTTTTCAAATGTCATATCCGTATTAACATGGTCATAGTATATATGCCAAAGGTTCATATCATCTTGTTTAAATATTATCAAAAAGTTACAATTGTCCCTAATTAGTTGTTTAGGTATACGACTGTATGTCTGTCCCAGGTAAAATGTGTCTATATCTTTATGACGAGCCATGGTAAAATAACTCTTAATGTTATCGTGTTTTTCACACGCAATATCGTCAAAAATCATTATAGAATTGGATTTCGCCTCGCTAGGAGGTGGAATCTGAGAATTTTCATCAAACGCAAAGTAGCCTACCTCTTTAGGCATAGTCTTGGCCAAAAACTTGTATTTAGGTTGATATAGAGATTTAGAAAACACATACACATTACGAAACCTGAGTCCGTTAGTGTCAAAGAGTAAGTTGAAAAGAACGTTTGTTTTTCCACAATTTGACGGTCCACATATAATACAACGTATGGTGTTTGGCAGCAGAGGTCCCGTGCCTTCTCTCCGTACTCATACCTGTACCGACAAACGAATCAAAGTTTTCTATAGGCAACTGTGAAGTGTGTTTGATAACACGCATCTTGTCTAAGAGTGATGGAAAATGATAATTGTATATTTATTTTATAGAGTTTGTATGTACCCACGAGTCTGTGTTTTATCAAAACCAAGCCATCGAACAAGGACTCTGTCCCCCTTCCGTCTCAACACTTTTTCCACCAGGTAAACATCACCGGTTTTTGACAAACTAATTTCATGCTCGTAAAAACCCCCTTTCAGTATTTCACCATTGTAGTCTTGTAATATGTATGTTGTTGGTTTAGTCGGCTTAACAGCAAACACTGTAAAAACCTCATTGGTTCGATTTGGTAAATAGCCTTTGGTAAAAACTCGCTTGTGTTTACTTATTCTGACGCTGTCACCTACCTTTAACTTAGGCTTATACTTTACAGACTTAGTCTTATTGATCCTAGCCAGGATATCTTTGACATGTTTTTGTTTAACATCTTTAGGTTTCATCCCTATTGTTCTATGTTTTGTGTTATTGTAAGATTTTAAAATGTCTGGTAAAAGGTTTAACCATTCGTGTGTACCTCTAGCTGTGAACAGTTTCCACATACGTGTCTTTAGAGTTCGATGAAATCTCTCAACTATACTGGCTTTAAGTTCAGAATATGTAGAGTAATGGTTTATTTTGTAATCTTTAATAACCTTGGCTACATACTGATTAAACCATTCCGTACCATCGTCAGTTTGAAAGTTTTTCATTTTGTTTTTAGCGAGTATAGGTTCTAAGGCTTTGGCCACCTCAGGCCCGGTCTTGTTTTTTAGTGGCACAGCGAATGCATATTTAGTCAGGCAATTTATTATTGTCATTATGTACCTATACCCTTTATTCAATTTTGCATAAGGTTGCATTTCAACTAGATCCGCCTGATAAAGGTCCTTAATACCTTTCAAAGCCACCCTACGCCTAGGGAAATTTTTACGCGCCTGTTTGTGCAGTTCATTTGCTATTGTCTTCCTGACATCCATTTTTACACTAGTAATTTAAGGGGATTTTTACTTTTTTATTTAGGTCCCCCGGGATTCTGCGGCCCCTCCACCGCCGCAGATGCGTGACGGCCTCCAAAAACAAACTAGTTGCCGTCTCCGCCCCCGTGGTATTATGCGAGGATCACCGGTAAGACCGGCAAACCTTACATAATACCCACACAGCCCCTGCCTTCGCTGTGTGCAGTGGTGAGCTACCTCACCTCCCTTCTGACCTTAGGGGCCGCCAGCAACCATCGTGGCCGACGACCATTTTTTCTTTTGTCGCCTAAGGTCAGGTATTTCCGTGAAAGAGACACTACTACCAACACCACGTTTCATCCGGAATACATTCACACAGAGTCATTCCCAGGAGCCACCCAGGTATGAAACTGAGTCACTCAGGTTACTAGACCCTCAGACAAGCCGTGGGAATCGAGGGGAAACATATTTTTCCAGTCTTACACCCTCCAACGTTTTGATAGGGAACGGTCCAAACCCTGGTCTTGTTTACATCTAAGTTCGACCTGTTTTATCTTAGATAGTATTATTAATCATGGCATGTTGAAAGTCTGCCTTCACGTCGAGTGATTCCCCACGGCCAAGGAACATTCGAGTAGGTCACCCTACTCTACTAGACCTTCACAAACACTCATCCCGGTGAAACGTAGCGGAGGTAATAATCTCGGCAAGTTTTTGTGACATGGTTCTTTATCTGAAGAGTAAATTAGAGTTTTGTAATGATCTAAAGAATTTGGAAACGAGACACAATCGCATAACGTTGAAACAGGTAGATAAAAAGTGGGTTCAACCCCGTTATTCATCCATTGAACAAGTGAGTTATACTCGAGTTCGATGAAATAATCTAATATTAATGGGGGCAGATTTAGATATTTAAAATCGAGCACACAATATATAAGTCCCTCATGGTGAATACGAAGTGTGCACAATTCAAACAAGGATTTTACTCGGGACATGATAACACAGCGGGCACGCTAAAAAGACTGATTGCGTATGAGAGTTCAAAGAGAGATTATCAGTACCCCACCAGTTTGCTATTATTAATGAGCAGCAAAAATGATTGTGTGATGTTTAATGAGTATGATTAAGGAGGAGGAAGATGTTGGAGAACGGATACAGGTTAGGATTGCCTTGGCTGTTTTTTGTAACCAAAAGGAAGGGTGTCAAATTCACCTTCATGTCTCCTTTTTGGTCCTGTTACCTTGAAAAGTTTCTTTTCCGTGGTAGTTATCATGTTTTTATCTTTGGTTCGTCTAATTCTACGTTCAGTCGTCTCAACAGTCAGTTTCGTCTCACTAAGAATCATTTTTTTGAGTTGTTCAAAGTTCAACTGTTTTGAGGTGTTCAAATTAAGTGATAAACCTTTAATTTTGCATACTTCTACAAACTTGTTTTTGTTTGTTGACCACGCCAGGTATGCATAGGTCTTAGGACCACCGGAAACAAACTCTACAATGTAGGAGCCCGGACCGTATTCGCTGGCTAACTCATCGGTCATTTCCCCCAAATAGTCACCAGTAGAGATCCTGTACAACCCGTTTTTGTAAATGTAGAGGACATAGTCAGTATCATAATAGAGGACCTGACCTCTAAGAGCTTCAAGATACTCGTAAAGCTTAAGTCTCGCCTGTGCTGTAGTAAATGCTGCCAGGACTACGTTGACTTTCCGAAGCGAATCACCTACTTCGTCGATGTTTTGCCAGTTTACCAGTAGCACCTCTTCGTTTAACTCTCGAATTGTATTTACCTGTATCCCCGGCGTTGTCATCAAGGCGAAAAAGTCCTTAGGGTCTCTAATCAGTGACGCTTTTGTCTGGTTTTCCCTCTGGCCAAACTTGCCCCAGAACGAATTTAGCATCAATTTGGCTAGAGATCTTAACCCGCTATTTTTCTCAATCTTGGTGTGGTCAAGACTTATTCCTTCGTGATCCTGGTAATCCTTGACGTATTTATCCTTGTCTTCCTGCGTGACACACCATGCAGGATACCCTGATGCCTCTTGTTTGAACTTGAGAAATTTATTTATAAAGTCAGTGAAGAGCCCTCCGTCCTCATATGTCGCCATCTTGTATTCCCACATCTCATACATATCCAGAATCACATATCCTTTGTCTACTGCCTTTCTCAACTCATCCATCGTCCAGGTACCAGTCAGAGCTCTTTCGTCACTGCTGTGCTGACAGTCTTCTTGGTTCATATGTTTCCCGCATTTTCTACACAGCACGAACATCAGTTTGCTGTTCATTCTTGTTGGGAGCACAGGGTGATACAGGTCAAGCGGTGGTAGAACTTTACACTTTAGGATACCGTTTACGTTCAATCCAAGCTCTCGGCATACTCTGTCCCCTACATGCACAGTGGGGTGTCCTAGAGGGTAGTGACCTCTCTTGCAAACGTAGGGGTACAGTGAACATACATCTACGTATTGAATAGACTCTCCTTCTTCACATTTTTGGTAGGTCTTTGCATTTCCGGTCCTTCCTCCAAAGAAAGGGTTACGAGGTTCTAAGGGGAGAGAATTTAAGATTGGTAGCGTGTTCAAGTACGTCAGATTGTTATCGCGTTTAATTTTGTTGAACACACACTCCCACATCTCAACAATCTCATAGGGGGTTTCAGACAACTTTTGAATTTTGTTTTTAGTTCTTTCGTATCTGAGATGCAGGCTGTCAGAGGGGTCCTCCTTCAGAGGCTCCTCTCGTTTATAGGGGAAACATTTAGGGCAACCGTGGAAGTAACACCCTTGGAATTCGTAAACTCGTTCCCCATCAAATCCGTCAACCTTCATTCCGGCAATTTTGGATTCTCTCCCCCGCCCAGCGTGTCGAATCGTTACATCTCGCTGGTCTTCCTCCCAAGTCAACCATTGCAGAGCAACAGCCGACTGGTTGTCAACCATGCGATAGCCGTTCTTTGGAATCAAGCCAATTGTGTTGGGTTTCAAAAAGTTACGTCTGAACGCTTTGTTACAAGCACTCGCGATCGTAACTGACTCAAGAAAAGGCTCTACCCTGCATTCCTGCAAGAAGAGCTTTCGAAACTTAATGCACGCTTGGGCTAAAATTTCCACGTCAGAAACACAATACTCAATTATTTCTTTTTCGAAATCAAAGACGTAATTTTGACTCATCTGTTCAATGTGCCAGTTTTCAAAGTCCTCGTAGGCCTTTTTGAACATGGAATCGGGACAGTAAAACTCCATAGCAGGAATAGGACCAACGTAATTTTGATTTTCAACTGTGTTGAACAGATGAGGGAAGTAACCTTTCTTTTTCTCCGGAGGAAGATCGAATGCTTTGGGGAGTTCAGACAGAGACATTGGGAAATAGTTTAGTGAATCTATGAAGCGTACATTGTCAAATTCCATCAGTATAACTTTTGTACCTCTCATTATAAATTCAGGGGTGAATTTAGTTTGTTAAATGACGTATTTAAGAATAAATTGAAAATCGAACCCCTGGCCATTGTGGGCGATCACGCAGACATTTTTGAATTTTTGGCGAGTTTCCATGATGTAATCAACAAATCTAGCCACTGGATCTTCTCTGAATATTCTTGTACGATTCACGCAAGTGTCACATTCATCGCCCTCAATACATTCCCAACAATACTGCTGCGAGACACACAGATTGACAATGTGAACTTTGGAATCAGGGTCAGTAGCCAGGGGTTCATCTTGACGTGTCTCCAAGTCGAAGAATACGTACACGGAGTCTTTGATTTTAGGAACAGATTTGTCCACCTTCATGTAACATTGGTGGTCAGGAGGCATGAAATCTCTGCAGATTACACAGAACACCTCACCACAGACATGATCTGATTTCCTGTACCTTAGGTTGATAATTTTGTCACACTCCAAACATTTCCTGACAGTTTTGCAGCGCTCGGTCTTATGAGCCATGAAGCATATCTGGTTCTTATACTTCATGTTGCAATCTGTGCAAGATATCCCGCCATTTTCTTCTACACAGGGTGGAGAGACAGTCTGACAGGCTGGGCAAATGTTGGTGCATCTGTGGTCCCCTTTATGATCATAGGGGATATGGCAGGCTTCACAATAGTGTGCGCAGGCAAAGGCAGCAGTCAGCGATGTTATAACGTTGAAATGACCGTTATGAAACAACAAGTTGATTCTTTTCTAGGCATCAGGGTTGTTTCCTTCAAAGTACACGTCTCGGCCTCTTCTATCATAGTTGTACACAGTGATTTTGTATTTCTTGAGGTGGTCTTGAAATTTCACCAATTCTTGGATACCCGACCCCTCCTCAGGTATTTCGACCATAGCTTTCTGCATTAGTTTCCGCGCCTTGATCGTCTGCATTTTACCTTTGTCCATTCGGGTTAGATTGTATTCTTGGTTACCTTTCACCTTAGCCTTTGCCACAACGATCGCTCTAGGGAGACACAGATTGTCAGTGTTTTTAATAACGATAATGCCCTTCCGTTTGTGACATTCCTCGTTAAATGTGTTAAACCTACCTGGACGGATCCTACCGGTGCCTACAGGGAGATTGACACGTGTGCACTCGACATGGAAGGTGTCCGCTGAGGTGATGGAGTCGGCGTTACTCTGAACAATACCCCCGAAAATTTCCCAAAGAATGTCTCCATCAACCTCGGAAGCAGGTCGGAACGCAACGTATCCGGGCTCTTTATTTCTTAAATTTAAACTGCGTAAGGTAAACCCAAGCTGATCCCCTTTCCGAAGCCTCAGCTTTCATTTTATCAACAAGACTAGAAAACCCCGTTCTGAGCCAATCGAGTTCAGCCACTCCTTCCGGAGGACTGTTAAATTTGAAAGTGGTCCTAGTACCGTGCACTCTGAAACGTCTGACATACGTTTCACTGGTGTTAACAGCATGGACAGGATTCATGATAACTGATCAAAGAAGGAAAAATAAAGTATTTAAAAAATGTTAACTGAAGATTATAAAAATCAAGGGAAACAACTTTTGAGTATGTATCGCTCGAAAGCTAGCGGCAAAAGGATAAGATTCTGATTTGGACAACTGTATATAAAGGGGTGACCTATGCGACTAAGTTATGTAGGGGTTAATTTAAATGATTAAACTACAACGGCTAACTTCAGGCCGCAATCAAATAATACCCTAATTATAATACAAAACTAATAATTCCGCTATCAAAAGAGGGGACAAGTTAACCCTAGTGACCTTAGATAGAAGGCAAAGAGATGATTGCACAACAGGAAACTATATTAACCTCGGCGACCCTTGATAGATAACTCTAGAGATGTGCGCAAAATTAAAGGTTTATGTAACTTATTTGTGTCAGCTTTTGCTGCTTGAAATAACTGTTGGATAAAATAATTTAGAATTACTAAAATATTCTAGATGGTATAACTGTTGTATATTTCCTGTAACTTTTTTAAAAGAACAGGCTTAAGAATTTGTCCTACGAGCTCTATTCGTCTATGAAACCTCACTCTATCTCTGGCTTCTTGTTCCCACAGTGACCGTCTATCTTCCACCTGCAACCAAACCACACCCGTCACAACGGATTTTGGAAACGATACTCGTTTTTTCATTTAAAAATACTATTTGGGCAGAACAACTGATTGACAGTTAATACTAAATAATAGTAGTGACTATTAATTATTACCAACCTGAGACACAGAAGAGTGAAGAGAAACTATCACTATAGTAAAAGTTAAGAAAAATATCACTAACCTGAGACACAAGAGTGTGAAAGAGCACTTGATAAAAGTGAACCCACTGCTGACTGTAACAGGACCGGAGGATGAAGTGAAGAACTGATGCCGGTCGCACCTTATATACCCTGCAGGATCCTGGACGTTGTCCATTATCCCACACTTTAACCCGGTTGATTAACGACCGATACAATCTTGCTAAATTGGCTACATACACGGAATAATTGCAGGGTGCGGTCCCAGACGGCGGGGAATACAGTTAATGGCTCCATAAATTGCAACTGGTACTGATGGTAATTGCAGGGTGTAGTTCCAGACGGCAGGGAATGCGGATTGAATCCATAACGAGGCGGGCTCAAGATAATTGCAGGTATAAAGAAGCAGTAAATTGTTTCGGTGATGAACTGACGGTTTGGCAGGGTTCCAGCCAGACATGTCTGGGAATTTATCCGTTTGACCTTTCCTGGTATACGTCCGTTCTTGTTTCGACTTGCATCTACTGCACGCTGCTCGTTTAAGTTGCAACAGTTAGTTTTGCATATCTTCGTTATTTAGGTTACGTTTGGGTTGAAACTTCGTATGGGGGTGTATACTCTGTATCGCTTTACCACTTTATACCTTCTAGGGGTGAACTACCCTTAAAACAACCCCTAACAAGTAAATGGCAAAATCTTGTCGGAATCGTCTGAGACTTGAGAATCTAGCGTAATTAACATCAAATCGCGTGAAAATACTCGAATTTTTGTTGGGGGGTGAAAACAACCCTAAACGGTTTTGTACGTATTGCTCAGTTGTTGGAAATCTGAGAGAGTTCAAATTCGGTATGTAGGTAGTATTAGGTGTACTCTAATTTATTTAGGCATCAAAGTCAACGATCAATCCTTAATAGTTCCTCAATTAACCCCTATACTAAGAACACTGTAGCTACCGTACTACTTGAGTCAAAATTCTGAAAATCGGTGTATAGCAGGACCTTACTACGTAGTATTTTTTAACATTTTATTCTAGGCTCCAACCCTCACGGTCACCTCGCAATCGTTACGCAAAACACTTCGACCCCCAATATTTGGGAATTTTTCCTGGGCGTATTTTTTAACCAATCGAAGTGCAATTTGGTACGATGGTACAATGGCTAATTGTCTATACAATATATTTTTTTCAGTCATCTGGGACACCATCTTGAATCACGTGGTCAATAAAAGGTTTTCCCACCACGAGGACGCCGCCATCTTGAAAAATCGCGGGAAAAAACACGTGGTACGAAAGAAAGAAAGAAAGTATTTATTTCTATTCAAGTACATAACATAACATTGAATTCACTTATTACATAATTAAATAACAAATCAATAAACAACAAAATGATTCAACATAGAGTCTTAACCTAACAAAACAAAGATAATTAAGTGCTAGTTAATAAGTAAACAAAGTACCTAAACAGAAATTAGGTCCCCCAAAGGCGAACCTGTGTCGGGGTGACCATCATTTTAATAAGAAAGGGATGCAGGCCGGTGCATTACAAAAACTGAATTAACAAAGTAACAGTAATGACAATAAATAAAAAGTGCTAACTATCGTAATAAAGAAACATATATCGTACAAATAATAAACAGTATCAGGCATAATGACATAATACCGAACAATTTTAACAAACTAACTTTACCTGGACAAAGCGCTATACTCAAACATTGAATTCAAAAAGAATATTTATATCTGGAATATCAAATAGCCAAATAATTATTAATTTTTGAAACTTCTTTAAACTAAAACAATTCCTTATGTGATTTGGTATTTTACTGAACAAAGTTGGACCAATGTATTCAAAAGAATGTCTAGAAAATTCTAACCTAGGCAATGGTATAAAGAATGAATTCGATCGTTGGTGCCTTAATTCATAACCTCTTTCAATTGAAATCCATTTTTGAGATTTAATAAAAAAAGTGCTTACTATTCTAAAAACGTATAAGTGTTTTAAGGGGAGGATGTTTAACGATTTAATGAAGATAGGTTAACACACGTGGTGTAAAGTGAGGTTAGAACACGTGGTCAGCCACGTGGGCACCGCCATCTTGAAAAAGCGCGGGAAAAAAACACGTGGTACAAAGTTAGGTTAACACAAGTGGTCAAAAGTGAGGTTAGAACACGTGGTCAGCCACGTGGGCGCCGCCATATTGGAAAAGGGGCGGGGCTTGATGACGTCATCGGTCACGTGACCGGCTCTCGACCAATCAGGAGCAGGTTTTATCCTCTCGGAGGGTCTACTTGCATGCATTGGAAATTCGCTGAGTACGCAGGTTTGTTGCGACGGGGGTATTTAAATATGTACCTCTAAAACAAACAAAAAATACTCAACTAAAAGGTATGTGTTTTTCTTTTCCAATCCAGTCGTTAATGGATTATTGGATAGATACTAGTAAAAACTAAATTTGTTATCAATAGTTGGTTTATTTTGCTACTTTTAAGTCGGCTATGGTAATCTCTTCAACCAATATATTCCTTCTTTTGACTTAACAAATTTAGTTTTTACCTTTATACATCTTTTTGTAAAAAAAAATTCGGAAACAAAACCGTTTAGGAATCTTTAAACAAATTAATATTCAAATAAATGTTCATACCACGTACTAAGGATACTGTGTGGATCCCTTGCCGACTTAAAAATAGAAACAGTTAAACGGGATAGGACACATATTAGAATGATTTATTGGCATTTTGTTGTGTTTGGTCACGATAAAGTTTTCAACGGTGTACTCTGTGGACTATCTTCTTTAGAATTATTAGCGCTTGTTGCACTGGGGCTTTGTGCATATGCTTTGTGCTTTGTGCGTATGCTGTGTGCTTTGTTTTTGTGCCAATCTAAATTTTCATCGTATAAACGGAAATTCAAATTGGTTCTTTAAAGCTTAGCTCTGGGATCGTCCCGAGTTCATCGAGGTCAATTGATTTATAATTGGCTATTTACATACGCTGTGATGCATCACTTCCTAATCAGATTTGATCCCTTCCAATAAGGAAGCCTCATCAGCACCTCTTTTAATTATTTTTTTAGTTACAAAAACAGTTTTACTGGTTTTTAACTGAGCCAAAAAATAGGGTATTATTTACAAAATTAACGGTCCTTTATTTTATCAGTTTCCATACTCCTTCAGACATAGATAGATAATAACTCAATCCTGTCGCTATTAAAACATATTTTATGCAGTTTGGCTCAAACCAGTTTTTAATTTTTTAACGCGTCATATAAACCAAAGTTTCTAACCTTTATTTTTATCATAGCTTGATGAACTTGAGTTTAATAGTTGCATATTTGAGGTGCGGTACTTAAAGAAAAGAGTTTGTGTAAGTCAAGTAGACATTTTTACAATCTACTTGAACTAGTCATTGACAAATATGATTAAAACATTTTCAGGATTTAAATAGAAGGCAGCCTACGTAATGTTAATGTTACTATTATTATTAGGGCAGATAATAAAATGTTATTCACAGTATCTTCGAAAAATTAAAAATATTTAAAGAATTATAAATCCGAATTTAGTTTTCTTTTTCGATGATGTTTCAAAGAGAAATTAATACAAATATGAGCATGTCAATCTTCTTTTCCCCGTCCATCACAGTTCCTGGAATTATTACCTCAAGACTGAACCTTTCATTTATTTTGACATGGAAATTGAAATTCGATTGTTTTTAAAACGTTTATAATGTTTGTCTAAAACAAATGAGTACGTTTTTTCTATTGTCGAATAATTTAATTTTAATGAAATTGAAAACTAATAAGATTTGATCCCTTCCAGTCTTATTAATATTTGTCGTCACACTAGCGATTACGCTCATACTTATGTTGCTTATACTTATATCAGTAGGTACAGTTCAATACAACTCTTCTTTTCACTATTTATCAAGTTTATTCACGACTCATAGTTTTATACATACAACGATTAGCACTCACGCTATATAAAACTAACTGAACTCAACTCAACTGATTGGGGACTATCTGCTTGTATATATTTATACTTTATGTTCTAGAAAAATCAGCGGAGTTCTCTATGTCAGACTGTTCCATTTAATTCCATTCTAGACTACTGCTGGTAGTTTCATAACATATCCTAATTTTTAACGTAATATTTCAATTTAACCTAGTACAGTAACACAAATAAATTATACAACAATATAAATTAATCCTATTTTGTGTTGCAATACGAGGAAAGCTGGCCTTAATAAGTCTCATAGATATTTAAGCGTTTTACTAGAAAGATCTAGATAGGTCTAAGTAGTGTTATTAAGCCTAAATAAGTTAAATATGTGACATATGCCTATTAACTTATCTGTAAGTTGTTTTGGAATGAGAAAATACATTATTTAAAAAATAATTTGCATTTGAAATGCGAGTTTGTACATGAATACCATATGAATATGTTATCGAAAATACTACCTTTTACCAATTGTATTTTTTGAAAATCTTTTACATAAAATTTATTTGCCTCTAAAAAATGTGATTATGCCTATAGACATTTTTAAATGTAAAGATATTAATCTTTTTATTTAAGCAAATTTGCGGAAAACGCAAAATAAGCTTCGACCTAGAACATGTGTTTCAATAAGTTTTTATCCAAGTTGGAATAATATAATTTTGTTTTGGGATATAATTTGCTAAACTAATACATTTGTTTCAACTATATACAAGGGTTTTTTATAAAACGTTCATGAAAGTTCCGGTGTTATTGTAGAATTATCCTTGCTTACTATATTTGTTACTAACAACCGGTGAGACATTCATCACTACAAAACCAATTTATACTCTTTCAGGAGGAATCAAAACAAATATTCCTACAGCTAAGTTATTTAAACAAATTAAAAACAGGGTTTTTTAAACTGTGTAAGCGTGAAAGCCAAAAGCACAATTACAGATACAAGATTACGAAACTAAGAAAATTTCAAAATTGACACATTGTTCTTATTTACCCGAAGTGATTTAACTTTTGTTTCGATTGAAGTCTTCTCCGTGTAAAACGTTATGGTTGATATCACAGTAGGAACACTTACTCTTTATCATGCAAATGTATGTTATCTTATACACATATGTGAATAAACTTAAATTTATAAATAATGTTAGTTGTAAACATGAAACCATTTGTTGTTTATACATGATTCCACTCAAAAAACCAACGAGATTATATGCATTTATTTATAATAATTAGACAGTTGTGTTTAGACAGTTGAGAATTTTATAAAAAAGTTTACGAATAATTACGAAAAGTTTATAAAGTTATGGATGAAAGATAGAAAATGCATGTTATTAGTTAATTATTACTAACTAAGTAATGCCTAGGGCTTATGTTTAAGTTAGGCATTGTTATGAACAAAGATAATACTGTAATTCTAAATAATTAGCTGTTGTAATATTTACTATAGTTAGGGAATTGAAAATGTTTTTACTTTATTCCAACTGCTCTATTTTGTCGTGAATAAGACAACTTTATTTTGGGCGTTCAAGTAGGGGAGTAATATATTGAGTTTTTTAACGGTTGGGATTGACAGGCTATTAATTATTTCAAATGTGCTTTGGAAAAAATATGGGATTTGGTACAATGATTACATTTTTAAACCGACCGCAAGCCAGTTAAAGGAGACTGCGTATTAATATGCATAAGTAATGAGTTCACACAAAATCTAAACAACTAGTTTAAGCTCTATCAATTGAAAATAATAAAATGTACATTTTATATGGACTAGTTGCACGTAAAAAAGGTTTAGTTTTTAGTAAGTATATTGTGTCTGCTTTTGACACGCAAACAATATAAATTCGTGATACATTAAAATCTGTGAAACAATTTTAACTGATTATTTTTGTTACATTGGTATTTACAAAATGTCTCGTCGTTAACCAGGTTCGTTTGTTGAGACCAGTCACAACAAACGGTCCAGGTGACCACTGTGGTTATCAGTGCTAGTAACATATTTAGTTTGAATATACAGTATTTGTTTAATAAAAGCATTTTTCAGTCATTCATTCATTAAAAGGGGATATTTTAAAATATGAATAACAATTGTTCATTAATTAAAAAAATGGTATTAATAAGATATGTTAGTTATACCCTTACGTTACAGTTACGGCCAACTAATCATTTAGTTCCCCAAACGTAAAAGAGATTAAAAGAGAAGTTTCATAACTTAAAATATTTTAAATCTTAAGACGTATTCCGATCAACCAATCTAGAAATAGTTTATTTACTCGGACAATCAGGTCTCCTCAAACATGTCCCTAGAATCTATATATTAATCGGCTAAGGGAATTTTTGTGGTACCGATTTCTCGTATATGCTACATCGTAGGATTATGAAACTTGGCATACTCATTTAGTAGTATTAGGAGAAGTGTAGAATGTAAATTATTTTATGTTTGACGTGTAGGGCTATGCCTTTTTGGTTTTGAAATATTCATGATATCCTTATGGTAATATACATTCTGCTTTTAGTATTTTGTTAATACTTTTTAATTAATAAACAGCTGCGTTATTTAAATAAATATGTAGCACAACAGCAGGAACAATTATTTAAAATACAACATTTTACTGACTACTGGAATAGCAACACCTTTCTCTTATCTGTTTAAACTCCACATAAAAACTAATCCTGTTTGTGAGGGGAAGGAGGATGAGGGACGGAGAGAGGATGAGGGTTTTCAGACAGAAATAAAAAGGCTACTGATTACTGGAATGGTAAACCCGTTTTCTATCGGTTCAAACCCCACAACAGCAAGAACAGATGACTAAAAAAGATCCATGTAAATAAAAAGTATTATTGACTACAGGAAGGGTAACACCCTTTTCTTATTCGGTTTAACTCAATATTAAAACAAATATACCTTTTTGTGAGGGGGTAAGGATGAGGTGGAGAGGTTTCAGACATAAATAAAAGGTTACTGATTTCTGGAATGATAACTCCCTTCTAATATCCGTTTTAACTCCACATTAAACAAAATTTCTTGGGGGTTTGGGGGAGGGAGTGGGAGGGGAAGAGAGAGAGAGAAAGATGAGCGCAGCAGAACCCATTATATAATAAACATTTTTCAAATATTTGGTCGAATTTCGACCATTGGGCGGTCTCTAGTTTGTATTAAACGCCACTTCAACATATCACGATGATAATTTGATGTAAAAGAAGAACCCGCCTCGTGGCTTTAAAAGGGGAAACAACTTAACGTAATGTTCATACGATGAGCTGTTGAGGTGACTGAAAAGGATTTACAACATATACCTCTAAAAGTACAAAATTGTTCAATCCCTCCAAAACATTATGGAACGAAATATGTTCCTGAATTGGCAAGCCACTAAGACAATCCCTTGTGTTTTACCGCATGTTCGGCCGTGGTTCGTTATTTAGATTAGAATAAAATATATTGCACGTTAATTCCCTTCTATGTGTAATAACATGATTTTTTAAAAATAAATAATAAGATTTAAAAATATAAGTGATGCGCGTTTCGAGATATTTCTGGAGTGACGATTGTGTAAATAACAGTTCATGCATGGAATATTTCTGGCTCTATCTTTCTTTCAACAAATCTCCACGACTACAAACACAAATCACTGTCTGGTTGCAAGGCCGACTTTCCCAGACACAAGTTCAATGTGTACAGGTTTGAATCGAAAGAAGCACTGACCTTTGTTTGAGATACTCGAATCAGATACATTTTTAACCAGATAAGACGATATAGCATTAATGAATATCAGAATGAGTCTTAATAATGTTATAAAGAAACACTTTGTTGTTTAACAAGGCATCTCACCCATTCTTCACTCATAATTCATTCATATTCGCCTTAAAATCCTCCTAGGTTGCGTCAGCGTCTTAAAAAGGTAATAAGGCAATAAGATAATAAGTTAGAATTTATATATCAGGACGTATTTTTAGAACAGTTCAGTCATATTTTGCAAGACATTTATTTAGTAGCTAACAAACAGTGAAAACACTTTTAAATAACCAAAGAAAACAGTATCTATTCCACAAAAGGTGTCTATCTGCTAGGTTCCATTGCGATACAAAGTCCATTCTTAAGATCAGCTGATGCGTTTCCTTTCCTTGCCTCAGTGTATCTCAAGATTTTATGTCGTACGAAGCTCTCTTGTGCCAATTCAATTACTGTATTTCGCTATTACTACTCTTCTCCAGTTTGAGTTAAAATTACACTTTACAACGTGCCATCCCAGAATTGTTCGCAGGCACAAACCTTGGTATGTAATAATACCATGCATATTATAAATATGCATATTTTAAGAACAAGCTATCAGCCAACACCAAACGGCTGAGCCTTACCTTTTGTGTGTTTTTTTTCTGAATTACTTTTGTATTAATTTCTAGGGACACCAGTTACTGCGTTGTGCACTTTATGTAACGAATTTGTGTTAATAAATGATTTTATTATACTACGTAAACAAACAATGTGACATCTGTCAAATATGCAACAACATTTTGAGAATCCTTCAGATTACCTCAAAACTGCTTGCTTTTGATAATAAATACAGTATATTATATTTAATTATCTTACTGTTTTATGAACTGAATAATTATCTGATAAAAACTGATGTTATTAAAAGTTATTTGTTTCAGTCAAATTGTATTTAATCTCATTGTTCCATTGGGATATATCCTTCCACTGCCGTTGATTTCTCCACTGTTGGCCAGTAGAACGTAAAAGAAAAACCTCCCAATTTGTAACACAAAAATATTGAGTTTGATAGATGTGTACAAATAAATATAGAGTTTCACGAAAATGATTTTAATACTATACGACTATTTGTCAGCTCAACTCAAAGTCGACTTAATTAATCAATAATTGTATTGGATAGATAAATAATAAAACTGGCATTATACTTTAGTGTATATAAATCTTCGTATAATTGTTCGTGAAGTTCTATGCAAATTACATTATTGGGCAATGAATTTCCTCTCCACCCTTGTTCATCATTCTCCATTCAGTCGATGTGGCAACCACGCTTATGTACCTTGTCACAGTTATTTCCGCTTTGAGATTGATGTAATTGGTTGAGAAGTGGTATCCCTTATTACATTGCATGACCTAACTAAATTACAACATTATTGGTTGTGATATGGTCTATAACGTTTATTCTGTAGTATTACTTTCTATTGGTAACGTTATATATTTTTTTCAAATGTATTTAAAGATTTTATTTCTTATTCTAAGTACTGTCTGTTCTGAAAGTACAAGGAGATTATTTTAACTTCCCTAATTTCCCGTAATGTCTCATAGGTTGCAATGTTGTAAGCCCTTATTTATTCCTGATAATTACTAATAAAAGCCTCTCTTTAGCCCCACATGTTTTCATCATTGCCATCCAGACACTATTACCATTGGCTATAAATACTGGGATGTCTCCTTTAGTATTTATAGTCCACGTATTTAGAATGCTGTTACGTAGGAATTCCCCCACACTAATCGGATATAACAGTTGATGTCAGAGTAAACTGGTGTAAGTTGGTTTCTTTCATGTGGGGTTTTTTAACGATTGGGGGGGTAGGATATATATATATATATATATATATATATATATATATATATATATATATATATCCTGAAACGAAAAAGAGAAAGTTATATTGTGAAGATTAAGTTAAATCATAACTAAAGTATGAAAGCGAGTGCAAAAATTAATGCTACGATTATCGGAAAGTTGTTAATCAGTAAAGCAAAGGGGCAGATGAATCAATAGCTTCAATTTGAATATTCTGGAAGGAACGAAGAGATACAATTTTAATGAGAATAATTATTTGGCGGTATTTAAAAATCGTAATTAATTTGAGGATTCGTGATTTAGTTATAGTGTTGAACGTGTACAATTTGTTTTTCAAAGTGGTCAGTTAGCATTTGGACCAGAACGAAGTTTTCCTTCGGGTATGCTTCAGACAGGTTTGGGTAAATAACACCGGGAACCCGGGACTACATACTCTTGTATTTTTTTATGAGTTGTATAAACAATAAACGAGCAAAACAGTGAATAAACCCTCAGACGTATTTTCATAACGAGTTATTGTTTGTGGACTAATTGAATTGCGATTGAATTGGAGCTACAAATAGAATGTAAATTGTAAAGAGGACCTTGGAATGGCGATAGGTCATTTTTATCAATTGAACGAGTGTGTAAGTAGTTCAAGAAGGAAGGTCAAGAGAGCAGTAAAATTAAAGTAAGCAATTTATATGAAAATTAGAGGAATGAGGAATTGGTTAAGTTCTGGAAACATTGCTAAGCGTATTTTTATTTATGCATTAGTGTGGGGAATAACGACAGAGGGAGCAGGAAGATAAAGAGAGCGCAGAAATAAGTCGTGTTATTGCTGAGAGAAGCGTATAAAATTAGTGAATACGGTGGTAGGAGTTATGAATAAATTATTATGTTTGGGTTAAATATTAGGAGAAGGAATGGAAACGATACAAATAAATAAGTATTCTAAAGTGGCTGCCTGTCTTATATCCCAAAACATTAAATTATGTTATCCGCTCAAAAATATATTAGATGCTTTCAAAATTATTTGTCTTACCTTGTAAAGTTATACAAATCTTCATATAGATTAAAGTCCAAGTAATAAACTGTAGATTTATAAAGTAAAATATTTATACTATACAAATTACCGCTAAAAATTATTTGTAGCCATTAGTAAAAACATTTAACTTTGTAAAGTTCAATACTGGATATTGATCCAATATATTGGATATTTTTTATATTGGATATTGAACCTTTGATTGCAAAGGTTCACCATGAAACGATCACCGTATGTCATAAGTCTCTCTTAATAACAATATTACATTATAAAATAAACCTAACTGTTCTGGAATTACTCGTGAGTTATTGTAAATTTCAATATTCGCCCGTTATGACTCATATGCTGCAAACTTGTAAACTTTAATTTAATCCTGAAAGTCACTAATGGTCACTGAAAGTTCTATCATTGCTATCCTGACACATTTATGAGGTAGGGCCCTCCATTTAGTTGGATATAACACAACATTTTGAAGCAACTAGAGTTTAATCAAAATCCTACTAATATTATAAATGTGAAAGTTTGGATGTATGTTTGGATGTATGTTTGGATTAAGTTCCATCACACATAAACTACTGGACCGGTTAAGCTAAAATTGGGCATGAACATACCTTAAATATCACATTAACATGTAGACCTGATACTGTCCACATCCAACCTTAGGGCACCACACCATGTTTAGGGCAACCTAAAAGATTGCTGTAGGTTCAAATGCAAATCTTATAGGAGGATACCGGCTCCCTACCCTATGCCCTATAGCCGGGTCATTTACCGGCTGTAGTTTTTTGTCAATTAGGGCAAAGGAACTCATATAGTAAAACTAAAAAAATATTTGATAGTGCTGGTCAGTTTAATATTTTTAATGAGTGTTAATTTGCCGCGAGCGAAGCCGCGGGTAACACCTAGTCTTATATAATAATAGCGTGTAGTTGCGACGTGTAACCACCTATTCCGAGTAAACTACTGAACGTAGAGAGGCCAGGTTGGTGTCAATAGATTTACCTCAGCCCAAGGATGATGAAGAAATACGATATCATACATTTACTCAGTTATACATTTACAATTGGCAAAAAACCTTTGTTTGCCCTTTTTCGAGATCCCCATGTATAAGGAACGTGTAACCACCTACTCAGAGCAAACTACTGAACGTAGAGAGGCCAGGTTTGTGTCAAATGATTTCCCTTAGGCCCAGGATGATGAAAAAATACGATATACTACATTTATTTAGTGGTAAGTTTGATTTGGCAAAAAAACTATGATTTTTGTCCATATTTTATTGACAGTCATATTGTTTACCATGTGTTCCCTACTTTGCATCCAAATTCAATACAACAGCTGAGTAAAGTTAAGGTTGTTTTTGTAAATAAAGCAGACAACTATTCTTAATTAAATTAAGGTTTTTGGATTGAAATGTTCAAGCAGTAAGGAACACAAATTCCATGCTGAATGGGAATAGAGTTTATAATACTGTGTAAAAGTGTCAGCAAAGTTCAATTCAGATTTATGTATTCTATATTTACTATTTATATTTCAGTTTGTGTTTACTTTTACTTTTGCGGCGAAATTGGGTTTTATCACTGTTAATGGAACCAGAAGTAGAGGATTTACCTTTGATTTTTCCTGGGTCTCAGAAAATATGACAGCAGGATGGCATTTTAACGGGTCACTGTTGGAATCGTAGGTTTTAGGTAGTTTTTTAATTTTTGTGTAAAGCTTAATCAACAACTTTTTTTAAGCATCGATGATAGCCATTATACCCCCTAAAGTAGTATAGTTATTTGTGTATGAGTATATAAAAAACATGACTAAGACACAAATGCAGTTAAAAACTAGAGGTTAAAATGCGAAGGATAAATTATCCACATAAGGTTTATGAAGATTTTTTAAAATCTATGAATCTAGTTCGATTTTGATTTTATGGGCTGTATTGTATGAAATTGGGTGAAACTGGTTGAAAATCTGGTAATAAATTGAATGCAATGGATAAACAAACTAATAAATAAACTAATTGACCTATCCTATTAACATTGAATACAATGTGAAATATTTTTCAATACAGTTTATAGCTAATTAGAATTTCCTGTGTGCAGCTTGTGCATCCCGTTTTGAGAAGCGAAAATAGTAAATAGTTAAATAGTAAACAAATAAATCACAGCCTGTAGCTAAATGTAATCCTTATAACATATGTTTCTTTAATTGAATTGAATTAAAAAACAACACATGTGATAAAAACTAAATAAAACTCTCATCCATTTGAATAAGATGGAGACTTAGAAGTGTCATGGGGCAAAGCCCTAAAGCCTAAATCGAAAATTTAAAGCAAGTTTGCACATCTGCACACCTAGACGCGCGTTTTAGAGTATAATATGTGGGGTTAAATCATAAAACAAAAAAGCCTTATTGATTACAAAGTCTGCATGTAGCGTATTAATACGCTATAATTTGTTGGCCTGTCTTTAGATAGTTTGTATGTTAGCAGATGAAATACAATTAAATGTTTGTAAAAATTTGGACTGTATTTGTTATATTTTAGTCATAAAAACAATTAAGGTAGTTAGGTTAATTTTTATTACAAATTTGAACGCGATAAACAAACCTTTAAATACTTAATAACATTTGTCTGCAGTTTTTAAGAAACCAAATTTGGCTTGAAGTGACACCCAAAATGGGTTTGATTCAACATCCAAAACTAAACTAACAACAAAGTTTAAACTAAACCCTTTTGGGCTATTGCACGCAGGCGTAACATTTAATTCGTAAAAAGACAATTTTTGAATTTAGACACGTTTTAATGAATATTTTAATATGCATTATGTTGGGGCTTTATTACAATAACACCTTTAAATTTTGCACGGCGGATTCCTATTTTGTTACATGCAATTTAAAATTATCTTTTAAAATGTAAATTGTTAAGCCATTAAATTTATTTTATAATCAGTGAACAATACTTCTTTAGTTTGTTTAGGCCTGTCATTTTTGACGGGCTAGTAACAGCTAGTAGTTTATAAAAATAAGTTGACTAGATTTTCCATCATAATAACTATTTTTGTAATCTTAAATTAGGCTAAATGTATTCAACACAATAAGTTCACCAGGATAATTGTGTTCCGTTTTCTTTTTTACATTAAACACAATAAATGTATTTACAGCTCCTGACTACTAAAACATAACAATTTGTAGTCTTCACAAATAAATCTGTAAAATTGAACGGAATAGAGCATTTGAACGGCAAATTTACCCTGCAAGTGCCAAGTGCAAGTGCACGCCACAGGAAGATCTACGATAGTTCGTGGTGATGTCAGTCAACTCGCACTGCAATTACATTTAGACTGATGATATGACCTAATGATTGATATGACCTAATGAAATAGTTTGCCCTGAACCACCTTTTATCTCCTGTTATGTACAGTATGAGCGAGAATCTATCTTGACGTGTTTTAAGACGAATCTTGTGGTCATAACATCATCTGTAATGATTATAGGCTTGTTATAAAAGAATATTTGAACGATGTCAACGGGTTCAGGACAAAAATCAGTGGTAAAATGGTTATTTGATTATTAGCTTAATTAATAAACATTATACAAATATATTGGAAAATAATATAAATAAATAATGATACTTGCTTTCGATAATATGTGACTGAACGAAAATATTTATAACGATTGCCAGAAAGCATTAGGTTAAAAATATTAAGAAATATTTAATAGCAGACGGAAATATTTTAGGATTAATTATTGGACTAGGCAGGAAAATTGTGACATGATTTGAAAACTATAATTTATTCCTAGCAATGTAACAATAAGTAGTGACGTAGGAACAAGAAGGTAAGACAATTGTGCCATTTAACTTAACGTAGTTACTCGTGAATAAGGTTGCTGATATACCACAAACATTCTCAAACAATGAAATCTGATAGCTTCATTTTACCACATATACGTAAACAATAACATTAGCCAATATAAAAGAGATCGCTGCCCTGATAAAATTGGCTTTTACTATTTTAAGTTCTTTGAAGTTAGTGTTGTTAATCGTTTGGTTTTAAATCGTAAGATTCATTTATTAGTGAATATCCTATGGAAAAGTGAACTATTAGCATGACCCGCACAGGTGAGACTTAAGCCCGGGACCACCATAATAGTTCCTAACGTGACCCCCTGAACACGTTTTGAGGGATCTCTAAAAACTTTATATGTGTGTGTGTGTGTGTGTGTGTGTGTGTGTGTGTGTGTGTGTGTGTGTGTGTGTGTGTGTTTGTGTTCGCACTCTAGCGGTCACAATTTTTGTCCGATTTACTTCAAATTTAGTAGAGACCTTCCTTTTTATAATCAGCTGGACAAGGTCGTTGGGCAAAACAATCGGAAAACTCTAACCCCTTTTCTGGGGATTTTAGTTTTCAAATTTTGTGTTTTTGGGCCCAAAAAGGGTCAGAAAAGCCCCGAAAGTACACTTATTCTAGCACAAGTACTTACCGAGTTATTAAATAAACTGTTAATTGTCAAAATACAGTACGTTGTCTTATGGGGTCTTTACACTGGAAAAGGCTGCTTTTCATATCTTAATATCGTTTTATCACCCCCCAATACCCTTATACCAACTTGTTATCCCCACTATACCTCCTTCTAACTTTAAAATGTACAAAACTGGCATCCTATTAGTGAATTTAAATATAACCAGGAGCATCAGAGCAGCCAAAAAATAAAATTGTTAAATTAAAAAAATGTATCCAGTGTTAGTTTAAACCCTTTATTTGATCTTTATAAGGTTTTAATGCGGAAATTCACTTCCCTCACATCAGCGTGCTGCGTGCGATCTCATTATAATTTGGAATAGCTTTTAACATCATACAAAATCCAGTATTGCCACCTTAGGATCATTCTTCAGTATTGCCGGCAACATGCTTCTTTTATTATCCTTTCAGATTATATATTATATACTTTATGCACTAAATTGTGCGAACTATTAGCTCTAAAACAGGATGAAAATCGAAATCGTTAACACAAACAAGGTTGAGCTTATAGTATGTTGGCTTTTCTGTCACACTCCACTAATCGGACGTAATACAGTGCATCTGTGTAAACACTCGAATGGAGCAAAAATAACCAATAAAAATAAGGTGTGATGTTTATTGGGAGTTACGTAATTCGATTTTAATCATCTGTGACAATGAAAACTATTTGATCTCTATGCAATATGCTAGGTTATGAAGACACGAACTCGTAGTAGCTGAAAAAGGGGTAGTCAAAATGTCACAGGGGAAAAATCATAGGGGAAAAATTTTATAAGGGGAAAAATCATAGATATTTTCTTTACCATACAAAGCCGTTAAAAGGATACTCACAACCATCAACATAAGCGATCTAGATGCACTTGTGTTTGCACAACTCTTACATTATAAATATGAACTCTCATGAGACGGAGCTCTAGAGTAAATACTATACCAAAAACTACAGAAAGTAGGAACGACTCCCTGAGGACGCTGTTTTACGTCTTTAGTTTTCTTGTACGACAGGAAAAACACGCATAGACTTATATTTATTACAGGATGCAAATACAGCTCGTGAACTCTTTCACTGTACTCACATGCAAGACTGTATTTATATTGAGTGTAAAAAAGGACCGGACCCCTCCCTTTATTTTGTTTATTTGTGGAAATAACAAATAACCTGATATTGGTAGTAACTTAAGATGTGGTATATTTAGACATTGTTGACGTTTTGTAAATTCCCCAATAGAGGGGGATTTTGGGGCCAGGTCCAATTTGTTTAAATGTAAGCTCCCTTTCAGCTATCTCTCATTTTTAAGACATTAAAACAAATGGTGAAAACTAGAGACCGCTATCTCTTCTCAAAGAAAAACAGCGATCATTCAGATTTCATCAAAAGTTACCCTTACTCAGGATCCATCAATACATGTCATTGTACGTGTCAAAATAAAAATAAAATAGAATAGAAATTGTAAAATAACAAACTTTTATTCAATCATGAAATCTGACTACTTGAACTGTTCATTGTTTTTTGACTGTAGCTCATGTCTCCTGATGAACTTTTAAAATACATTTTGACTGGCCACCATTTCAGTTAGGGCCGGTAGATATATCGATCCTTAATATTCAACATTAGTCTAATTTCTTAGAGCTCCTTGAAATGAGGGTCACTCGAAGGGGATTTGCAGTTAAACATTTTGAGATGCTCCAATAATCCTTCTTTTTGGGGAACGCTTAAAAATGTCAACGATGTCAAAATTTACTGTATCTTCAGTAACTATCACTAAACATATTTGTGTATTTTAACCGACAAAACATTAGAGGAAGGGGTCCATACTTTTTTAAACCTAGAATATATATAAACAATGGTACAAGGCAATCGACTTCGACGGTTCACACCGATTACCATCCCATTCTCAAGAACGTACCATCCTAATAACAAAGTTGCTTATGTTTATTAGCTTCATTTAGTGTTAGATTTTATGTATAGTTTGATTAGTTTAGACAATGAAATGCAATATTAGTTATTTCTGCATGATCCAGATCCTACCTGCTAGCACGACCACTCACTGATAAGTATATTATAACCAATATAATATACAGGTCCAAGGGCTCACGTAAACGTGAAGTTTTTCTCTTATTATTTTACACGTATTATATTTAAAAACGATAATAAACATTATCTTCTAGCATTATGTCTCACCAAGAAAGAAAATGTTTTAGTGTATAATATACGTAATACGGAAGCTTGTGGGACTATTTATCACTGAATGCTGTTACGTTGCATTGAACAAATTGAATTAAAATTTTACAGTAACATTTATTTTTTTAAATACTAATAGTAAGGTACTGATAAATGTCAAGCAAAATTATCTTTCAAAACAGTTTACTATCTAAAATTAAATCATTTTTTATTTATGTTCAAAGGAATAAACTTGATGGTCATTTTAAGCCTTACTGCGAGAGTGTTCCTGTTCACTTTAGAAATTTTTTATCTTGGCCAAAGTACACGTAATACGTAATCTTATTTGATTTGTTTAAATATGCACTTTTATTAAATATGTAAAAAAATACTATAGATATTCAACTCACAAACATTTACAGCTAACTGTTTTGTGACAAAAGTTAAGTAAAGCTTCAGTTAACACCATCTATCTTGTTGTGTCCGATAACAATCTTGCTTGTCAAAAAGCATATTAAGTTTGTAAAGATTGGTTTTGTATATGGTGAAATCTCTTAGTTTTATCGAGGAGGAAACTTCAGACAAGAGGTGGACCATATATTCAATATTGTTGTAATTTTGCCCCTACACAAATAATGGTAGCTGCCCCTTCTGACTTGTTTTAATATTTTCATACTAAGAAAAAAAAAACACTAGAACGCAGGTTAATACACATACAATTAATCAAAAAATAAATTTAAAAAACTTATTTTTCTTATGTGGATAGTCCGCTCTTTATCTGGCTGACATGACCTTTGTCAATAAAACTGCTATTTTTCCCATATCTCTTGGGTTAATGGCTTAAATTTGAGCTATCTCCCATCATCCTTTTTTTTTGCTTCCCAAACGTCCACAATCTTTCCATCGACGTCCCTCTTACAGAACTAGTAATATTGAAATTGTGTGGTGGACTATTTTACTGAATTCTAACGCATATTTCAGCGTTCAAGCAACTTAAAATTAATTCTTCCTCAACACACAAATGGTCGAAGTTTGAGTTGATACATTACAAAGAAAGACAACTGTTTGAAATTATACTTTATTAGTTTTAATTTTATCATATAATCTAACGCAACTTCTCAAGACATATTTAGAACCGGGAGTTATCAAAACCGTATTTTATAACAATTTCAAAACCGGCGTTTTTTTATGGTTTCAAAGGTTGCTAGTGGTGAGGCCAAAATTACTATCAGGCAGATTAGGGTAATTCTGAGTTGTCCTATGCACTTCCACCTTTCCCCCTTGCAACGGTTCTGCCTTTTTCCCATCGCATGTAGAAAAGTACCAAGTAGAGAAGAACTGCCGGGGAGGGGCCGTAATCGGCGCTTTTTTCCCATGTTATTCTTATGGGGATCAGTTTTTGGACCGACGCCCGATCCTACCCTACACAAATTTTCTTTTTGGCCAGTACCCTTGCCTTAAATACATTTTCCCCATATATTTTTTGAATTTGCTCTAAATTCATTTTAATACATCCTTTGCAGAAATCCACGAGTTCTGGCTACTTGGGAACCCGAGCCATTTGACATATAATAAATCACCCTTCCTCCTAATTACCTTCTCTACCAAATACATGTCTTTATATTTAGTCTTTAACAATTCTTCTGTATAAAATCCTCCTTTGATTATATTGCCATTTTCATCTTTCAAAATATAAGTCACAGGCTTTGTTTTCTTAACTTCTGCTATTGTAAAAAGCTCTCCCGTCCAGTTAGGGGTATATCCTTTACTAAATACATGTTTATATTTAGATATTCTTACACTATCCCCCACCTTATATCTTGGCTTTTTAACTTGTACTTTAGATGCTAACCTTTCATGTACATCTTTAGAGTTCTTAGCACTTACTTGGTTAGGCTTCATCCCTATGGATCTATGTACTTTATTATTATATATCCTTATTAACTTTGGAAGTAAATCCAACCACTTGTAACTCCCTTGTGCACTAAACTCTCTATACAACCAATTCTTTAAAGTTCTCTGGAACCTTTCCACAATAGCCGCCTTAGTTGTAGAGTAAGTGTGGTAGTGATTAATATTTAGAATTTTCATTAGTTTGGTAAAATGTTCATTACAAAATTCTTTTCCGTTATCAGATTGAATATTTTTAACTCCCTTTGGGAGAATAGTTTTTATACCTTCTGTGACTACTAATCCAGTTTTATTCTTTAGTGGAGCAGCATAAGCTTTTTTAGAAAATGTGTCTATTAAAGTTAAAATATATTTATTCCCAGAATTCTCTCTAGCATAATTCCGCATATCTATTAAATCTATTTGAACAGTTTCGTTTATACCCAACACCTTAAAAGACCTTCTAACAAAGTTCTTTCTCGCGGGCTTATGCAATTCGTAAGCAATTTTTTCCATTTTTTATTCTTTATTTTTAATGTTAACGTATCTGCCAGTCTCTGTCGTTTCAAAAACACCTCCATTGCTACCAATTAACATACCATCACTCATTCTTTGATATACATAGTTTTTTGGCAAATATGCCTCTCCATCTAAAGTCTTAAATCCGCTTAAAGATGTAGGGTCTGCAACCAACAATTTAGGATTGTACATCATCAAATCGATTTGATTATTGTCTTGTATAAATTTATTAGTTTTATTGTTAAACCTTAATGCATGTGATTTTAAACAAATATCAAATTTAATATTGTCTTGTCTAAAAGTTTTAATATTATCGTCATATCTCAAAACTTGTGACATTAAACAAATATCACTCCTATCTTTGCCTTCAGGTACATTCTTTATTAATTTGTCCTCTGCATCCCACATATCGCTATCTAATGTTAATACATTATAATTTTTATCCCCCTGTTTTATTATGCTTTTCTCACCTTTTGTTAATATTTGATTAACAACAGCCACATCATTTGGCAATGTTTCAGGTAAAATGTTTGTTAATTGCTTATTTTTACCATCAAATTTAAGACCGTCTAAAGTCACAGTCTGATGTTTTGTAACACAATCGTTCTCATCAACAGCGGGTTTAACACGAACTAGCCTTTTATTATTAAAATCCCAAAAGTTTAGATCCATTTTTGGTACTTGAGAGACGTTTACAACATCATAACTTTCTTTACCAGCCAACAAATTACTTATTTTTCGCTTTTTGGCATTCCAAATACCATTCTCCGATTCCAAAAATTCATAATTATTTTTGTCTTGTACAAAGACACCATCTTTTCTTATTAAAGTTTGCTCTAATGTGGGTACATCGGTTGAGCTTTCACCTCGTTTAACATTAGTAATTTTGCGTTTATTAGCGTTCCAATTATTACTCTTGGATTCTAAAAACTTATATTTAGTATTACCTTGTACAAAAGCATCACCTTTTCTGGTTAACGTCTGCCCCAAAGTCGATACATCATCAGTAAACTCCCCACCTTTAACACTACTAATTTTATAATTTAAAGCATTCCAACCATCATCTTTTAGATTTAAAGTAGTTTCTTTAAAACTTCTAGCTTCTGGTTTACTATACGGGTTATATACGCGATAAAATTTATCTATCATCTTTTTATTTAATAAACAATTCCACTTTCCCTCAATTCTTCTATGATAGAATCTATCTCATTATCCACTCCAGAATTTCCCGCCAATCGGCTTAACCAAAGCAGTCTTAACCTATCTACAAGCTCATTAGGATCGTCCCAATAAACATAGTCTATTTTATTACCAGTTACCTGCCTTAAACCTTCACCAACAGTCTTAAACAGGGGTTTAATTATATTAAGATATTTAGTGTGTTTATTACTTGACATCACCGCACCTGTTTTATAACCCTTTAAATGTGCATTTGTAGCTTCAAAAATCTCTTTATAATTTTGCAAATCAACCTGACTATAGTTTACGGGTTCTTTTAAAGTTAACAATTCCCACAATCCCTTTGTCCCTTTATAAATTGTTTCTCCAACTGTAACATCATCATTGGCAATTTGAACTTCCTGATTCCCAATAAAAAATTTATTTCCTTCTCGCCTAATACCATATGTGGTGTCTGTCATACTACTTCTACTAAGGTAATTTCCTAAATAGTCTGATGCTAAAAGACCAAAATCTAATTTGTGCGGTGTTATCTGGGTTATTCTTGGTATTCTAGACGGGGTCTTTTCTAAAATCATTGGGAGAACTGGCCTCTCTGTTTTTGTGGCTAATTTTTTTAATTCTTGCAAAGGCTCTATTAACGGTTGGAATGTTTGGAACCTCTCTTCAGCCTCTAGAAATTTACCACGTTTTAACGCCCTATATTTTTCTCTTATTTGTTTTGCAGACTCTACCAATTCTTGTTGAATATTTGTTTTCATTTTATTTACATTTTATTTATCTCATTTGTCAAAGGATTATACTCAAACACTTTATCGTGTATTATTAGGCAATATGCAGATGTGTTTGAAGGGACATTTTCTGCAGTTTCAATTTCTAATTTAATATCTACAACCCCCTCTTTGACTGATTCATTCTGCCTAGAACAATCTATTACAATTAGAGGATATTTCTTTATAAAGTCAGCTCTGTTAAACATAGGATCGGGGACGGTGTTGTAGTAACTCTCCCTAAACCTCACAAACATCTCATAAGCTTTAGAGGCATCTCCATTTTCAAAGTCGAGATTTAAATCACTATAAGGATAATATTCAGAGTTTAAAAACACTTTGAGATTTTTCAATTTACAGTGATCAAATTCATCAGTTCTTTTTCGTGCACTGTTGTCCCTACCAGTTTGGAAACCAAATATAATATACCTGGGCTTCTCCAAACTCGAAGACGTCTTAACTGACCATGTATGTCTCTTGGTTTCGGGGTATGATGGGAGTTCGTGTAGCTCCAAACTTCTAAATGCAATTTGCAAATTTTTATTTTGCAATAACATCTTTTTTAATTGAAGCTTCTCCCCATCAGATGGCACCACATGCGGCATCACCCACTGAATCGATTTAAGTGTAATTTTAGGAATAGGATCGACCCCAGTTGGAGCATTAGATGTTGTTAATATACAACTTAAGTCGTTTTTGGATCTTTTCAACACCAATTCTTGTTTAACATTTACTAAAACCTTATTAAAATCCTCAAACACACCCATTAACAGCTCTAACGGGACACAAGTACTAAACTTGCCGCTTTTATGGAACTCCTTTAAATTTTCATCAGAATCAAACGCTACATTTGACAATTTCGTTGTTTTATTGTAAGAGCACAATATTTTCATAAGACTGGAAATTCCCGGATTTCTTACAATATCTATTTCTTTACCAGCAACTTCGTATCTAATTTCGTCAAATAAGAATGCAAATGCATTATTTATAAAATGTCCTTTATCATGATTCTCTATTTCTCCTTTAATATACAGATAACTCCTACATGGGAGTGTTAGTAAATCTTGGTTATTTATGCATATTCGAATTTCATCGGAATTATTTATTGCTAAAGTGTTGTGTGGAACATAGGAGTGATTTGTAATTTTAACCACGCTATCGTCGTATTGGAATTTTCCTGTAACGTCTAGAAAATCTTCCATTTTTATTAATAGAAAATTTTATCTTCAACCCAATTGATCGCAGAAACCTGGCATTTTGCACACTCAGTCCGTTCTTGTAAATTCTCATATCTTTTTTATATGACAAGTAATTGTAGTTTCTTCTTTATTAAAGTCAATTGGCTTGTCGTGTTGATCTGCAAATGTAATGCTAACAACATCTAAACTTCTCTTATTTACAGGGAAGTATATAATATTTCTGGGGACCTCAATAATTTTGTAGCCGGGAGGAGCTTCTGGGTAAAAACTGTGTATGGTGTGTGATTTGTCACCATTTAAATAAGACCCATTCGCAATATTACATTTTACTCTAATCACATTTACATTATTTATGTTGATTTTATTTACGGATTTAAACGCAATATCTGGAGTAGAAAATCCTTTAAATCCCAATAATTCAGACCCTAAACACGGTTTTGTAAAATCAAACACATGGCCAGAATGTAATGTGGCTTTCATAGTTTTATTATCGGCTATAAGTACAAAATCTGGGAGTTGCTTTTGAATTTCCTTCGCAAGCTCAAACACTTCGTATGTACCTTCAGCAATTTCAATTACATTTGGAGCTTTGTGATCGTAATAATACACATCCTCACCCTCGTCTATAGTTAATTTTGTGTCTTTAAGTTTATTTAATTTTGGAACTAGCCCTTTGTAAAATATAAGTTTGACTTTTGTATTAATTAATGCTACTTTATTTTGTATAATAACTTCAACTTTACCATCTAATGCCCGGTTTAATTCGTCAATTGTAACCTCCCCTTTTGGGGTTGTAATTTTGTGCATTTTGTAATATGTCAAAGTATTTAGAGGTTTTTTACCATTAAATATAGAATTATAACTTTGAAAATCTACCAGTCCAATTACATAATCACCATTTAATTCTATAGGAGGAAAGAACACCGACTTCAACTCTGGCTCTGTACCCGTAAATGTTATAGTAAATGAATCCATTTTTATAAACTAAAATTTTTCAGAAATGATAAACATAAAATTCCACAAATGGAACTGTTTAAATCTTGTATTTGATCAGTTGTATAGTAAATTTTAGATGGTACAAAATATTCAATTACCTCTTTTGGAGGCTGTATTCCGAATGGGTCAAAATATATTACAATATCTTTATTTTTACGATATGCTGTCCAATGTGTGCCCCTGTCACTGTCTAAATTAATAATTCCACATTCTCTTACTTTTGGTCTCTGTTTTCTTAGCTCGTTTTTTAGGTACACTCCTCGAAAGTGAGGCACGTCTCTTGCGGCCTCTAACAGCTGAAAGTTGTCCATCTTTTTTATTAAATTTTAATCCCATTCCCATTTTTGCCTTGGCCTTCATCAAATTTGTCACTGCATCAGCTGCTGCTTTTTCGGCTAGATTGGCGTCCCTTGCCGAAACCCTAGTCCAAGCCTGGTCCGCTAATCTCATATCTGCCTTGTTCCGGGCGGCTGTATCAGGATTATTCATGTAGAATATGTCGTGCTCTTTACAATAAGAGTCTAGCTTATTTTTTGGAGGTACATTTCTGGCTAAATTTTCACGTATTTTAGTTCCAGGACCACAATATGAATATGATGGTATGTGGAGGGGGAAAGGAAGGTAGTTTATAAGGGTATTTAACAAGCCACGGCCTCTATATGGCTTTAAGAATAATCCCTTACCTTGGACCTTTTTACACTTTCTCTTTGCCATTTTTATTATATAAAAAATGTAATTTATTCAACAAAAGAACAAATTTAAAATAGCACATAAAGAAAATACACCAAAGAAGTTGGGTCTATTTCCTAATAATATTCGCTGTCTTATAATAGGGCCTAGCGGTTCGGGGAAGACCGTTGTAATTTATAACTTAATTGTAAAAAAGCAAGAATTAAAGTTTACAAATTTATATATTATATCCAAATCTTTAGAACAAGAAAAATAAAAAAAAATAATTGAAATATTCCGTCTGTGTGATGACATTAAATTACACACATATTCAAACTGTGAAATCACACCAAATGATGTAGAATCACACTCAATAGTTGTATTTGACGACATAAATAGTCCAAATATCACACAATTTTTCTCAATGGGCAGACACAAAAATATTAACAGTTTTTACTTGTGTCAATCTTACAGTAAAGTAAACAAACATTTACGTGACAATGTTAATTTTCTAATATTATTTAAACAAGACGATTTAAATTTAAAACATGTGTATAACAATCATGTGGGGAATGATTTTTCATTTAACCAATTTAGAAATCTCTGCCATCAATGCTGGGACAGGTCTAAATATGGCTTTTTTGTAATAGACAAGGAAAGGCCAAAGAATAATGGGAAATATAGATTTATGTTTGACCAATTTTATAATGACCAAGGGCAAGAGTGTTAATGCCATCCAGAATAAACCTTTTGTCGTCATCAAAAGAGAGTACCTTTTTGTTCATCGTTAATGTTTGAAGATGGTGGTTTGTGGATTTAATTCTTGTAACATTCTCATAGTAATCTTCCCCGGTTGCAAGACAGTTTAAGTAATGTTGGTGTCTTAAGAGATGTTTAACTGTAGCATTGTCAGCCCCCTTTGCCTTTTTAACCTCTAGCTCATTTTGCTTTTCTTTTTCGTATAACCATTGTAAAGGAATGAAAGAGTATAATTTTGGCCTTAAACCACAATATTCATACATAATTTGACCATTTAATTCGTCTTTAAACTTGCCCGTAACTTTTTTATTTTTATCAGAGTATAAGAAATGGTCTTTACTATATGCAGAGGTGTCAAAACAGTCCAAGTCACATTGTATTTCCTTGTAAAAGTCCTCTGTTACTATAGAATAAATAAGACTGTCTGTGTCTGTCATTAGGAACTTTTTATTCTTAAATTTTGACATATAATTATAGTGGAAATCATACATTATTACTTTACTGATATCCAAAATGGTCATTCCTAAATATATTGGTTTATCAAACTTTACAATTAATTTATTTAAATGTACAGCATGCAAATTGTTATCGAACATTTTGCTACAGTCAAACCTTGGCTTTGTAACGTACTTTGTTAACTTAGACTCGTCTACAAGATGTATATCACGAAACTTACGTTGGTTCATAATTGTTCGACCAAAGAGACTGTTATTTAACAGTTTGTAAAAGTCTTTTTCGAAATCATGTTTAGCTTTTTGTCGCTTTTCAATATTAAAATTAATATAGGGTGCAAGCCATTTCGACTGTCTAAATTTTAAAATTCTGTGGTATTTTGTAACTACCAAACCCAGTTCTTCGTATTTTTTTAGTGCTTTATAATGTAAAATATATTTAGTTTTGTCATTTAAATTTGGTATTAATTTTCCATTCATTTTTTCTGGTGCGAGCGGGTAGTCATTATGCAAATCGTGTAAACTTTTATCGTATTTTAAATCAACTTCCAAAATAAATCCAAAGTTTTCATTTTGATTGTATTTATAATCTTTCTCATTTGTCCATCTAAAGCCATCGATGGGCAACGACTCGCACATTGCTGTAGAGTATAGCGAGTTACAGTCTAAGTATACAAGATAGGTGCTTTCTTGATTTGGGTCATAATATTCGCCCATGTACTTATTATTGGCTTTAGCATAGCGCGTGGAAATCATACTTACACCGCCTCTAATGGTATGTTCTATAAACAAATGCATGTCAATGTCACGAAATAATTGTAATTTTATGCCGGTCATTCTAAGACATGCCTCCCATGTTAGTCCAGGCAATGAGTACATATGAACAGGGTCGAGTTTATAATCCTTTAAACATGAGTCCCTAAATGTCTCAAACACATCAGCCAATAACAAAACATCTGTTTTAAGGTATAAATCGTGATATTCTTTTAAAATTCTTTATATTAAAATGATTCCATACGTTTTTAGCATGTTCATATTGTGCAGGAGATATACATTCTTTAGTTAGACTACTGTAAAATGCCTCTATGGATGGGAGAGGCTCTAAAAACTTTTCTGGTCCTGTCATGTATTCGTACGGAAATTCGCCCTTACGTTGTAGTAGTGGATTGTCTATAAATCTAAATGTATTTAAATTGGAAGCTAATTTGCTTAAGGGAAGGGACAGAAAGTTGTAGGAATCCAAAAATACTAAATCATCAACAGAGAATGAAATATACTTTTCCATATCTTTGGCTATGCAATTCAATTTGCGATTAAATTTTCCTAAGTGTTGCATTATTAAATGACCATCATAGTTTTTAAGATTGTGGAAGAATACTGGAATTTTCTTGGTTACTTTATAGTTTAAATTACAAGAGTTATGGGCGGGCCCTCTGAACTCACCTGTTAAGTGACAATGGTCGCGCACTTTATCACACAGTAACGGCTGGTGGCATATGTGGCAGCGTGTAGAGTTTTTAAATAACGTCTCTTGCTCTGGAGTCATTACAAGGGGAACATATACTCCCATCTGACTTTTAATAAAGTCATAAGTTTTAAATAATTTTTCGAAAAACATATTCATTACATTTTCACCACTGTACAACTCTTCGTAAATAATTTTAGAATCTCTCACTACAACATAAGCAAATCCAGAAGCAGTGTGTTTGCCGGAGTTTATAAAGCATTCGAAATCTGCATAAATCACAAAGGGAGCTTTAAGTTGATATTTGTAATTCGTAAATTGTAATGTATCTTTTTTAGACATTTGTACTCTTTGGGCATCAAAGGTTTTACAATATGTTATGTGACGTTCCAATATATCTTTAGTGTAAAAATGTTGCACACAGAACTTGCAAAAATATTGCTTATGGTCATGTTTTGTAGAATTAAACATTAACTTATCAAAATCAAGAATTAAACAGTAATGTGATTTGCGACCTTGTTGTAAAAGCAGCAGGTTTGCGTGCGTATTACTATTTAGTTTAGTTATTCTCAATGGATATATTAATTGTCCTTCAATTCCATATACATTAACACTTATATTATTTTGTTTTTCAAATTTATCAATGTCGGATATTTTTACGGGATATTTTATATTTGTCATATTTAACTGACCTATGTGGGTTTCGTAGTAAAATACTTGATTTGCATGTTCTCCATGATTCCTTGGATTTAATTTTGCTAAAATACTCCACACAAAACATTTATTATCACTATTTTTAATATTTAAAACAGCGTGTTTTGATTTTATATTTTCTGGTTTGGGGATGTATGACTTGGGAGTTAGGGGTTTATACTTGTAAACATGCAGCTGCCAGTATTTAGTATGGTCATATATCCATCCACTGCCTTCTTATTGAAATTTGTGTAAAGATGTGTCGATTTTTAAAAGTGAATTTTCAATTTTTGTCTTTAATTGTGCTTTCTCAATTGATAAATTAGTTAAACTTCGAAAGTTAGCGATAGTTTCTTTATCAATTAATAATTCACCATTCTTACTAACTGTGTGTTTGATAAATTTCACTCTCCTAATAAGAATCCATTTTATTGGTAAAGGACATGATTGAAGGGTGTTTAATATATCCACAGACTCACCCTGAAACTTAAACACATTATAGGGTCGCTTGTCACATCGTAGGTGGTGGCGTTTCTTTTGACAGTTAATAGCCTTCTTACACACATTACAAGTATTGTGGTTCTCTAGCATATGCATTTTAAAATGATTGTTATTATCAAATATTTGATGGCATTTTTTACAAATTTTAGGAATAACTTTGTGAACAAGTCGATAATGGCGTAATAAATTGCTTCTGTTGGAGTAAGACATAAAACAGACTGCACAGGTCAACATGTTGCGTTGAAATGAGATGTCGTGCTCTGCTTTTTATAAACAAAAATTACCATTTTAAAAATTTAAATACGATAAAAATTCAAAATATGAAGATTTTAAACAAAAACACAAATTCAACATTTTTATAAAAACTAAGCCCTTTATCAAAAATCTGGGAAACTACTTTTTAGATAATTGTATAAAGTACCTCCAAACCAAATTTGAATTTTAATCAAAAATGAAAATGTTTTCAAAAATAACGATTCCCTTTCATCTTCAAAGTTATTAAATCATAAGAACCACTCTAAATTTTTCTAAGTCCAGAGTAAAAAAAAGCATATTTTAGCCGAAATTATTCTAAGTACTGAATTTTTTCTAAGTCCAGAGTAAAAAAAGTATATTTTAGCCGAAATTATTTTAACCACTAAATTTTTCTAAGTCCAGAGTAAAAAAGCATATTTTAGCCGAAATTATTCTAACCACTGAATTTTAAGTTAAAATCTGCAACACTGAAGGTCTTGTTGGTGCTGGGGCTGTAGGATATGAAGTGAGGACCCTAGCCTGCAGCAGCTCTTTATATAGCCGACAATTCACAAAATTAATTTGTAAAATTACGCATCGGTTACTATGCATCGGTCGCTGTGTCCTTGGTGCCGATCTTGCAGAATCTCCTTCAGGGTTGATTGTCGTGCTTTTGGCGATAACCGAGTGCACTTCTAAGTTGTTTAGATGTGTTGTTTATTTAGTGTGGAGTTATTTTTGAACTCGTGGATTTCTGCAAAGGATGTATTAAAATGAATTTAGAGCAAATTTTAAAAATATATGGGGAAAATGTATTTAAGGCAAGGGTACTGGCCAAAAAGAAAATTTGTGTAGGGTAGGATCGGGCGTCGGTCCAAAAACTGATCCCCATAAGAATAACATGGGAAGAAAGCGCCGATTACGGCCCCTCCCCGGCAGTTCTTCTCTACTGTACCATAATGTACCATAAGAAAATGGTTTCCTAGACTCGGATGAGCAATAGGTTACCTATAGTATTGCCATAACTTAATCAACCTTTGGCCTCCAGGCTTATGGGGGGAGTGGTAATTGAATGTTTGGATTCATCGGTTGATTTATGATATATGTTTAATTAATAAAAAGTTGTTTCTGGTACAAACAAACATGCTAAACGTGGGTAAATATTTAAAAGAATAATAATTAGTAATGTTATATTCTAATCTGTCTATCTATCTAATCTAAATACATAAACAGCCCGATGTGTAACTCACTCACTCACTCACGTTTACGAATTCTAGACAACTTGCAGACGCGATAGAAACGTGAAGTTTAGCATGCAGGTAGCTTGTACCTAGAAAATCAAGGGAAAATTGTCAAAAGTTAAACATTTATATTTTGAAACCTCTAATTTTTATCTTGAAAATTGTAAATTTTAACATTGGGCTTAAGGAGTTTCAAATAAAAAAAAAATCATAACAGCTGTAAAAAATACCGAATAAACTGTCAAAGTAATTTTCACATGTTAGAGTATAAACAAATAAAAGTTTATTTGAATAAACATAACATCTAGAGTTGACATGTCCCAAATGAATCAAAATAGTATACTATAAAAAAAATACTTGAAGGGAAGTTGAGTTTCAATAATAACTGGAGGGACCCAAAGCGGGGGTCTGGGGGTGGAGCCCTCAGCGAGCGAAGCGAGTAATTCTGCGACATTTTAAAGTCAAAATTGTGGGAGTTTGGCTAATAGCAGGATGATGGGAGATAGCTTAAATTAAAGGTCTTGATTTCAGGGACTTGAGAAAAATACCAGTATTTCCAACAAGTTACCAGCAAACAAGAAATAACGTAAAATATTCCCCATAAGAAAAGCATGGGAATTTAAAAACGTCTGCGTTGTTTACATTAAAACATGCGATTAAGTGTCCACTTCGATTGTTTACGGACTCGTACTGATTTTTTTTATTTTCCTCATTATGTAAAGAGTAAAATATCAGATGAGGCAGACTATTGGAGCAAGGTTAGGGGCTGTCACCCCTTCGAGCCACTAGTTAATTAATAAAAATACTTAGCATTGCAACTCATGATGAATCCATCCATTAAGTCATCTTTAGCCCAAGAGATGCTTTTGATAAACCAACTGCATTTCGTTTAAAACAATCAAATTTTAAACTATGCCGAAATAGATAAGAAGAATAAAATCATGTTGGAATAACTCAGGGTGCAAGGTTGATTGGGGATACTTTGTATATCCTATAACTGTTGAACAATGATAAAGTCCTCAACTTTTGTGTACGTCTACAACTTCCTTTATGAAACGATTTAATGATTGCAAATAGAATATAGGTTCGTTAGAGTTGCCAAAATAAAGCCATGGTATTATTTTGAATTTAACACACAGACATTCCAATACATACAGTGTGGTAGAAAAGTACCGGAACTGTTTAATCTAACCGTTATAGCTAAAGCAATAAAACATGGGTTATAAATACTACTCATAAAATTATATACTTTTTGAAATAACTATGATTTTTTCATCACATCAAGAGGGCGGCCCACAAGGAGTAATAAGAAAATCTTAAATGGCAGCATAGGTCGAAATGTGCATAAAATTAAAGGTCTTAATTAGTAAAAAACAGCGCCGCAAGTTTGATTTCGAAATGGCAACCAGTCAAAGTTCACATTTAAGTGCTATTAGTGAATCTTTATATGGTTCTTATTCCGCTAAAAATGTCCTTTCAAGGTCCAGTTTTTAGTAATGAAACAGCTATCAACCTGTAAAAAGATGTTTAATATTGTCTATGCTTACCATAAAACTATCAAGGCTTCCTCTGTACATTACTGTATTGTATCCTCTGGCATTCTGTATTGTATTGTAAGACGGACCTCAAAGGAAGTCTGGTACGTTTTATAGTAAGTGTAGACCATTTTATACATATTTTTAAAGGTCTTACATAGTATTTTCTTCGCCACAGACTGGACCTCGAAAGGGCTTGTATATTGTGAATAATATATCTTCGCCAATAATCTACCTAATAATAGAAACGCTTCGAACCCCGAAAAATAAATAATTGTTTTACAGACTGATCCCCTTTTTTGAAAAACAACAAAATGAGAAACGGAGCAATGATTTGAATAATTACTCTAAATTTAAAAACAACTTTTTTTAACTTCCAATCTGAAGAAATTCACGTCTCATCGGGTATCCTTTCGACACACTTTCAGCACATGATTTGAACGTAAAATACCGCAGGCCCCCGACGAGCGTGAATTTATAACCTTGGTTCGAAGCTTCCAGAAACCATCCACGTCCGGCCGTCACGTGACCAGTCTATGTCCCTTCAAGCCAAGAAACAGTTCAAACCATCTACTCCACCTCAGTTCCTACATCCCCAGACATGAAAATCGCCAGTCTGCCCAGACTTGTAAAACCAAGTAGCACCAGCAATTCTCATTTTCCTGTTTTCTATTTCACTATAACATTTTTTTATTTACAATATAAAACTTTGTATAAATAATTTTATTACAAGTTAATACATGTCACAAATATTAAATTAAATTATACAGTGATTTTAATGGCAGTTAAAACTCTATTTATTCTCCCCTAGCTTTCTGAAATTGCTGGTGCTCTGCTACAATACATCATTTCAAAACTTGCATTCAAATATACATCGTTCAAAATGTATTATACAATCCAACATTTTTGTTGTTAAACAATTATACAATCAAAAAAGTATTTACATATTTCTAAAAATTTATAAAATTTTAAAAATTTACATTCGAAATCGCTCAAAATTATTTCAGTTTAAAACCACACAACCTAATCTCAATGTTTACATCAGTGTTATGCGTCCGGCGATAACAATCAACAAAACACTGCCAGTCCTTATTGCCGCTCGAAGGTTGACGACACAGGAACTTCCCTAATCAAGGAGCCCTGCGTTGTCGATTAAAAAGTCTCTGTTCCGTCGTCCACTCCTCGTACATGCAATTTAAGTATTGTATGGCATCTGAAGTTCACAGCAACACCTCGATGTTGGCGCAAGTAAACAGCCATCTCAGAATGAGCAGAAGAAGTTCTGCGCAGATCGGGTAGTCGTCCGGGATCGTCTTCGCAGTTTAAATACAGCAACAATACCCAGAACAAAAATCATCAACGGAAGGTAAATGTTATACACATTATTTCTCTATTAATTCCGTTCACGCTACTTAACATAGAAGGTGTTTTATTCTTCAGTCATTCCTATGGACAAATATTTCTCCAAGCGTCAACACTGTCTCCATTGAACGTCAAGCATGAATCAATCCGACAATGGGGAGTGAGTGAAGTGAAGTTAGGCCTATTTCAAGTGAAGTTTGGGTGTTTGGTTCAAGTGCTGTATTTAAGTGATCAGTGAAAAAAATGGTGAGTACCCCAATGTGGATAAATCCCAGGTATTCGAACAACTTTCACAGCTAGCCAGTAAAAATATTTAGTTCCATATGTCTCGTCCCTTTTTTTGTTCATTCACTCACTGTATTCATCCACCTTATAATAATTTATTAACTGAAATATATTCTAAGACACAAGAAAATATTATAATTGAGTCTTGTAATCTTGGATAAAGGTGATTGTTTTCTTGAATTAGCAATACCCGTTCATTTATTTCAATACATTATTGTCATTTATATCTTGCTTATAATTCATGTAGTCCAAGATATAATTTATTTATTACATTTCAATATCTTCAAGTATTTGTATTTCTAATTACAACCACCTTTTTTAGTTCTCACTGAAACAGATTTTATTAAAAAAACTGAAAACATTATTTCAAAAACTTACGACACTCCTTCGTGAGACTTGGTTATTTACAAACATATAACAGATGTTTATTTACAAACATTTACACAAGGTTTCAAATTACTGACATGTGCCCTTTTAACATCCAATAACTCATGTTTTTACTGCAAAATACAACTCACATCAGTTAAACAATACAAAATTCTGTATGGACCAATAAATTTTGCATTAAATTTCTCATTACCCCCACCTTTTAGCATGTAGGCCCAGCTCCCGACTTTTAATTGGCGGTTTTTATTTCCCTCGTAGTCCTTTAACTTTTTATTTCGCTCATTCCTCTTGTTATGATTTAATATGGCTTCCTTCAATTTACTAGAAACATCCTCTGAATTTCCACCCTCTTACGTCAAATCATTTGATTCATAGGTGTTACTTAATGAATCGTTGTGAGGGTAGGTAAACATCAACTAATATGTGCTGAAATTTGTACTTTCAATTTTCCCAGAATTTAAAGTTTGTTGAACTTCACTCAATTCCTTATCCCATTTGCTTGTGGCTTGATTAAAATAAATTTCAAAATTTATCTTATGTTTCTTAATTAAGGTTTACTTAAATTTGTTTGAGGGCGATAAGGAGCAATAGTTTTATTGCCAAACTAAACAAAAAGGATCTGAATTCCCTACGCCTGTAATAACTTGCATTGTCTCACACTATTTCTTTGCACGATGGAAAATTAAAAAATGCGATTCCTAAATAATACAAACTTGGAACTAACTATGTCACATATCAGAACATTATACAAGTATTTTGGAATATTCTAATTTAAACTCTAGATGCACTAACTTATCTTCATTTTTTGCACCCTTCACCTCATTTTTAATTTCGCCAATTTCATTCAAACACACTTTCAGCACAAGATTTGAACTAAAATGCCGCTGGCCCCCGACGAACGTGAATTTATAACCTTGGTTCGAAGCTTCCAGAAACCATCCACGTCCGGCCGTCACGTGTCCAGTCTCATGTCCCTTCTAGCCAAGACACAATTCAAACCATCTACTCCATCTCAGTTCCTATATCCGCGGACATGAAAATAACCAGTCTGCCCAGACTTGCAAAACCAAGTAGCACCAGCAATTCTCATTTTCCTGTTTTCTATTTCAATTTAAAATTTTTTTATTTACAACATAACATTTTGTATAAATAATTCATTTACAAGTTAATACATGTCACAAATATTAAATTGAATTATACAGTGTTTTTAGTGGCAATTAAAATGCTATATTGCTTTAGCTACTATGGTTAAACAAATATTAAACCGTTCAGGGGCTTTTCTTCTACACTGTATAAAAGTATGTAATATTTTAATAACAGAGAAACTATTTCAAACATTTCCAAATGCCTCTCCCATTGTTAACATATCGATGTTTGAAATGCAAATATTAGCTCAACCTCTCCCTCGAGGCTCCAGTATGAATGCAATTTAAAGCTGTTTCCATACCCACTACTATGCCGTATTTATCGGCTTTTGAGAACGTTTGTGTTATTTGATGCTGAACTAAAGAATGTTAAAATAAAGTAAATGTGATTTAAAAAATATGTGAGATACTTGGCACAATACCTGAACTGCAGCTTGAGAAGTGTGAGATACTTAGCACAATACTTGAACTGCGCCTCAAAAGATGTGAGATACTTGGCAAAGTACCTGACCTGCGCCTAGAGGGCTGTGAGATACTTGGCCCAATATCTGAACTGCGCCTCAAGGGATGTGAGATACTTGGCACAATATCTGAACTGCAGATTGAGGAGTGTGAGATACTTGGCACAATACCTGAACTGCGCCTCAAGGGATGTGAGATACTTGGCACAATACCTGAACTGCGCCTCAAGGGATGTGAGATACTTGGCACAATACCTGAACTGCGCCTCAAGGGATGTGAGATACTTGGCACAATATCTGAACTGCAGATTGAGGAGTGTGAGATACTTGGCACAATTCCTCGAAGAGTTTCGTTACCCCCTACTAGGTCAGTTTTGTAAACAAATCGCGTTTTGGGTGGACACTAATTGGTTGAGTACCTGCGAGGCTCGATTTTCAGTTAGGATAAGGGTTTATTGAACCTTTTCCAAACATTTTCTTTAGTCATAAACTAAGTTAATTTTTGTGTCGTTATCAACATCAATGCATTGAGAGAATCAGCTTTCTTTGTTTGATAAGGTGGCCATATGAAAAAGAAATTAATAAATAAAATCTGGGCAAAAACTCGGACCATTAGGTTACTATTTTGATATTCCTTATTGTGCACAACGTGGAAATATAATTTAGATATTCAGCCTAAAACAAGCGAAACCACCATGATGAAACTGAAGGAGATTTATAGTTTGTTTGTGTAGATGTTACACAACTCGTACAGCTTACCACATTGCGCAACCATCCTGAAGGTTCATTGTTTATTATCTGAGAGGGGTACCGCCTTTGGTGGATAAAACTTTCAAGCATTACATATTACACGATCCGTCATACTACTTCAAAAACAGTTGTTTGCAACACGAGTTGAGATGCTAAAGTCCTTTATTTATACTCTTGTGTTTAACAGCTGATGGCCTCTACCGAAAAGTATCATTTTGATGATGTTTTTCGTCCTAGGACTAAAAAAATCATTGGATGACGCTTTTCGGTCGAGGTTATCAGCTGTTAATATGAATTATTCAACTTTTCAACAATGAAGTTTTGGAACAGCTATTTGTGTAGAGTAGCAATAAGATACGTTTTTTTGGTTTGTGTTGGTATGGCAAACCTTTAATAAACCTGAATATCTAAAAAGTAAACAAAATTTAGTCTTTGAGAAATTGTTATATTAATATTGTTTACAGTATGACAAACTTTCCAGTCTCAGCTCCGCTTTGAGCTCGGATCGAAAAGCATCACTTTTAGTTCTAGTGATGAAATATACTATTGTTTCATAATTAGTTATATTATACATGAAAATAACAAATGAAAATTAATAGAATGAATTCCTCACGACATATAATAATTATTCCACGTACAACTTGTGTGAAACCTGCAACTAATGTTTAAAGCCCAGTGGGACTACTATGTTTACCATGCTTGTTGAACAGAGGCATGAGCATTTCATAAGCAGTGCTTGCATGATACGAAACCGAGATAAATTGCTGGTTCTAGAAGTTATCAATCAACTTACTTTTTATATCCATGACAGAGACATTTTATTAGAGATTTTTTTTAATTGTTTGAATATAGCTGCAATTTTAAAACATCTAACAATTGTAGACAATCACTTCAAAGAGAGCTGGATAAAAGGAATTTATTATTAACCTGTTTTAATTTGTTTCATATTTTAAACTTGTTCAGAATATTACAGTTATTTAAATGTGGTAATTTGTACGCAGTTCTACTAGATCGGTTTTAGTTTTAAGCTTGAACAGAACAATAGAAAAACTTAACTTGAGTACAAACTTTATTTACGTGATAACTGGAACAAGGAAAAGCGTCAAACACAAGTAATGCTAATCTGGCACAATACAAAGTCTATGCGAAGTTAAATATAGACCGGAAACTTAATTATATAATAGTCCAAGAGGGTATGCAAGTGGACATGTGTTTCCACATAGAAGTTTTCATGCACATAATGTTGTCAACTCTTAACACAAAACAATTATTTAGAAACATTCTTATATCTATTTTAAACATAACAAATAATTCAAAAGTTGAAATATATTTGCTAAAATTTTGATTTTTAGGAAAGTTTAAGAGGGTTTGAGAACCTATTTTACCATTACTATGTTCTTGCCTGGAATGCAAGATTCAGTATAGATCATGCAATTCTTAAGGAGTCTCGTGGGAACTATTTCTAAACATTTGTTCAAAAGCTGGACTTCACTGTTAAAAATTAGCTTTGTATAACCCCTCCTCTAAAACCCCAATTGTGTTGGAATAATTAAACCGCTATGGAGGTGTTCGTTCTTGATATTTATTCGGTCTTAATGCATTTTCAGTATAACTTTAGTTAGTATACGGTAACTCAATATTTAACTGCACTTGTAATCTATATCTGTAAAAGGCAAAGCCCTGGCTGACTGACTGACTCACTCACTCATCACTAATTCTCCACCTTCCCATGTAGGTAGAGAGCTGAAATTATGTACACTGATTCTTTAGGGATGAAATAAGAAAACTAAATGGTTTTCATCCTTATCTGACCTAAGGGCTCCGCCAGAGATCCCGACAAAGTTCCCATATATTTCTTATGGACATTCATTTTTGTTTGAGCTGATGAAAATACAAACAGCTGATCTTGATTCGTAGTAGTTCCACGGGCTAACCACAGAATGCAGTACACACAACTGTCATAGTTTTAGCGAATTTCCCCTAAAGGGAAGAAGCTATTACCGTATTCAGCATGGTAAGACCTTGGCCCGGGACCACGATAAATTTTCGTTTTGAGGTCCCCAGACCCCAAAAAAAAAACATTCGTTCGAAACTCTATATGATATATATATATATATATATATATATATATATATCATATACAGTATATACAGATACTGTATATACTGTATATATATTTATTTGTCTGTGGGTGCGATAACTCTCGTAAAAATGGTCCGATTTTGATGAAATTTAGTACAAACGTGTAAAGCAACATTTATGACATTGAGTTCGAAAACCAGCTAGGTCGCTCCATCCAAAGGTGTATTTCTGGGGGGTTTTGTACCCCAAAAATGGGTTTTTTGAAGTTTTTATATGTAATATTTTAAAAAGTCAAATTTTAGTTCTCACCATTGGATTCAGCTTTGAAAAACACACAATTTGGTGTTTTGATCATTTATCTACGTTAATTGGTTACAGAGATATTGAAAGTGCTAAACACAGTACGTTGTCCAATGTTATTCTTATGGAGAATAAGAAAAAAATTATATCTTGCTTATTGATCAACGTATACTAACGAAACTTGGTATACAGCTTCATCTAGTTGTGGTCTATTGTTATTTGCACAAAAAAAGTTTACTGATAATTCCCGTAGCAGCAAACCTGCGTACTTAGCCCTCATGTTATTCTTATGGAGGATAAGTAAAATGTAATTGCTCCCTTAATTCTGAACATAAATTAATAAAACTTGGTTTGTGGCTTCACCTTATTGAGTTATATTGATATTTTCATATAAACTCATTTTTTCTGTTCCTTGTTGCAGCAAACATGCATACTCATCCCCTATGTTATTCTTATGGAGAAAAATCAAAATGGTATATTCACGCTTATTTATGAATGTATATTGATGAAACTTGGCATGTGGTTTCAACTAGGTGATTTATATTAATATTTGCATGAAATCCCATATTTTGTGTTCCTTGTTGCAGCAAACCTGCTTACTCAGCCCCCATGTAATTCTTATGGAAAATAATTAAAACATTATATGTTGCTTATTTATTAATGAATATTGATGAAACTTGGTATGTGGCTTCATCTAGTTGAATTGTATTTATATTTGCATAGAAACCAATTTTTTGGTGTTCCTTGTTTCAGTAAACCTACGTACTCATTCCCAATGTTATTCTTACGGAGAATAATTAAAATTGTATACATCGCTTTTTTGTGAATTTTTTATGAAACTTGGTATGCGGCTCAATGTGGTATTAAGAAATATCTTATGCATTGGAAATTCGCTGAGTACGCAGGTTTGCTGCGACGGGGGTATTCATAAATTATTTGCGGTGCGAAGCCTGCGGGAACAGCTGGGATCTATAAGCTCTGTATCTCTTGTAGTTTAACCCAATTGTTAGTATCTATGTTTTGATAATTTGTTCTCGTTATTTATTCTGTATTGTTTGTATTTGTATGCCATATTAATCATAAATTTCAGATTTTGTACATCGGTTTCGACCGTAGGAATAATGTAACCAAATAATAACTGTTTGTACAAACAAATGTTTGATTAGCATAGTATGTATTGTATAACATAACGTATAACTACAAAGGGTGAAGTAATTGATGTCATAAAAATATAGTTAAACAACACACATGCAAAACCATAATTGTATATTGTTACAATATAACCAATTTCGATCGAACTCACTGTTAATAAATAAGCAGTAATCCTGGGATTGGGTAAAACAACTGTGTGTCTACCTAATTAGTATAAGCAATTTTAGTATCACGGTCTATAAGCAGTCAAAGTTGTATAATTGATGTTAAAGGGACCTGTTGGTATTCAAATTCCCTTACACCAGACTCAAAATGAATGAATGTCAGTCGAAACTAAGGATGAAATGTAGCTACTTCAAGATAATTCAGTTTGTAAACAAGCAGAGCTTTGGTAGTCAGATTTGCGTCATTGTATTTCACATACTAAACCCTTTACAATAAATAGCGTACTTCTGCCAGGATGAATACTTGAATCACCCATCTACCTAATTGGCCAAAAACTGTCAAATGAAAATATCATGCTCATTTATAATGATCTGCACAACAACATAAAGCATGTGATAATATATTTCAAAACAATTTTCATAATTACCGTACGTAGTATGTTTTTTGACCATTTGCACGATTCTTTTGATATTCTATTACGTTTTTTATGTTATAAACGTATAACATTCATTACATCCTTTAGAACTTTCTGTCACAGAGAAATATGCGGCAGAGTGGTGTTTGGGTTAAAATATGGAACTTAATTATTAGAGAATAAAGTTAATGGAAATTCATCTTAGGATGAGGTAACAATATTTATGCTATCGGCAATTTCTTGTTTAGAATCGTTGGAAATGGAACAAATCAAAGTTGTTTAAAATATGTTTTTTTCAACAGATAATATTCTTCGTTAAAATATTTACTAGCGTATCCAATTATATAGTGTAGCAAATACCAGTTAACTGTTCCCAGCCCTAATGTCATTGCTGTTAGGTTCGGGTTAGGAGTAGGACACTGTCCTATTCGCTGCCAACAACTTTTGGCATGGATGACTGCGGCGAAAACCAAGCCCACTCCCGTATCCCACACGCTGGGATACGCGGAAGCAACGTTGACGAATTAAGGGTTCTATTTGACGATGTACTCGACCTAGCCGCACATTGTACACTTCTTGATTTAGCTCTATATTCTTCAGATATCAATAATCTTCTTCTACTGGATCTGATAACCCGACATTAGCCTACAATCAGAAACAACGTACTTAGAAGCTTGTCTACCGAAATGTAGCTCTGTTCTTTCCAGTTAAAAGCTTGTTTTCCATTATAAAATGCATGGTAGTACGTGTGATATGGACATCCCCTATAATAAATTATGATAAAATTGATATGGTTTGAGTTACTGAATAATAATTAAAATCTTTATTGAAATATGAATCGTTTTTCTACTGTTGAGAAGACTTTAAAAACTGCTACTGTCTACTGTTTTAAAAGTCTGTTTTATTATAGGTTTATGCCAGTTTTTATTACAACTATTTTGGTCATAAAAATACTGTGGTTCAATATTTGCCAGATGATTGAAATCCAAAGGAAAATATTTCAGGCTGGAATAGATAATTTATGAAATACTCTTCAAGTAAAAAAATACATTTATTAAAGTAGAAAACTTGTAACACTGTACAAAACATTTACAATGAAACATCAACACTACATTTATAAAACCTTTTTCAACAGTAATTTCCTAAATGTCTGATAATATTACAACAAATACTAAACAAGTAATTTATTTTGTAATACAACAATGATAACAATGATATTATCAGTAAAGCAAGGTTGACATATGAAATACTCTTCAAGTAAAAAAAATACATTTATTAAAGTAGAAAACTTGAAACACTGTACAAAACAATTACAATAAAACATCAACACTACATTTATAAAACCTTTTTCAACAGTAATTTCCTAAATGTCTGATAATATTACAACAAATACTAAACAAGTAATTTATTTTGTAATACAACAATGATAACAATGATACTATCGGTAAAGCAAGGTTGACATAGATATCTAAGGATAACACAGATGCGTATCTGAATGTATGATAGTGTTAAGTTCATTTAGCAAAATACACACAGCCATAAAACACTCAGAAATTTTCCAAGTTACACCTATAATCTACATTCATTGTTATTGGTAAATTAAAAAAGTTGCAAAATATACTGTAGAGACATAAGTTATTTTAGCATATTCACAAGTAAAAACTGAGTCGGTTTAAAAAATAATCGATTCGAAGTTCCCAAACGAATTTTAATTCTAGTTGAACACATCGTGTTAGGAAACTATGGTTCTTTAAAATTTTATAAAGGCTATATTTTACCCTTTTCCTTAGTTACAAAATTATCAAGGCGATTACAATATGATGATTTCATCAATAGTTACACCTTTATTTTTTACGTACAAATTTCAAAAACTTAGCACCTAATCTGAATAGTAATATTAGGCCTACAGTTCTATTTGACGCATTATACGTTTCTATAAGTGTGAAAATAATTAGTGTACAATCGATCAAACATAAAATGTAAATAACAAAACAAGTTAAATGCGTTCAGGTAATACTGACACCGTTTATTTATATCTTTTATTACTACTTTAAGGTAAAAAGTCTATATTTTGGTTTAAAACCCAAATATTCTCTTAATAACATCACGTGATTGTGGTCATTTACTATAAGTTTTTACACTGGAAAGCTTCTAATGTAATGCTAGGACACTCCCTTCAATGTATAATTAATACAATTTGAGAAAGGGTATTCTCAAAGGTGTACTCAACGTGTTTTGCGTAGGCTAATGGTAAAAGAAAATTGTTTTAAGGAATTAATTTCAAGACAATGATAGCTAAACTAAGAAGCTCTTAGATATTCCCACACATTAAAATTATCAATTGTAGTATAAAAAGGCCAGTGTTACGAAAACGTGTCCTTGTATTAGTGTGCAAAAGTGATAATTGATGATTAATGATATAAAAAGACGTGAGTCATCATGAGGTGTCTCGTAATAAAACTTGGTCCGTTGTTGTAAATCTGGACCCGTTTGTTTTGATTTATTTGGGAGTTCATAAGGGCAGAAGAATGGTCGACGGGGTCAGGGATAAGGGGAGCCCTCTTTAAATTGAAGCGTCATGACCTTTCTAACTATACAAAGTGAATCATGTAAAGTGGCTTCCAAAATAGAAATTGGTTAAAACACCAAGATTTGCATTTCACAATAAAGTTGCATTATCGATCCAGTTGTGGCCTGACCAATTGCAAGAAGCTTCAGAAGTAATATAATTTATTAGTTACTTTGTTATTTCTTAGTTAAATTTACTAGTACAAAATTTCATATGATGCTATGAGAAAATCCATGTGTTAATTGGGTTACGGACAATGCGTGTAATGTGTATTTTAAGAGAGATGCCATAGGTTTTAGATATTTGTTATTTATGGAAATGGTTGATTCCATTAATAATTTTGCTTTATTTTTACAAAATTCGTAACACACTTATCAATAACGTAAATTTATAAGTGTTATCCTAAAACATTCAAAGATATATAATTTATAATCTTATACATCGATCTTAACTTAGACTCTGAGTAAAATTAACATCGTTTGCCTTCTTACATATCACAAAATAAACAATAAGACTTCTTATTATAAGTTACAAAAAAATCTTGCTTGCATTTATAATATATAAACTAATGAAAACTTTACATTATAGATTTATAATTAATAATCACAGTAGCTTTGAATGGAATATACAAATATATCATCTGAGATTAACGAGTAGAGATGTAGAGATGTAGAGCAAATATTCACCTGACACCATCGATCTGCAAAAGGTACTAAATTTTAATGCTGTTTCATAGGTTTTTAAATTATAATAATGATACAAAATCCCTGATAATAATAGAACGGGTTCGGAAAAGTAAATAGTTATCCGATTTCAAACTATAACTTAAACAATTTTGTCAGTAGTTTTGAAGAAATATTCAACCAATAGCAAAATAATGAACTATCGATACTAAAACACAATTGTAAGCTGAAACATACATCCGAGTTTACGTCTAATTACGTAGTATAAATCATACAACTGTTTATACAATTGATAACTTTATGTTAGCTGATCAATTTACATAATTACGTAACAATTATTAACATTGAGAATTTGGGATCCAGTGTTGCAGAGCCCTCAGGAAATTATGTGCTGTTTTATGGATATAGACTTATAGTGTCATGAGGACTGAGCTTTGCTCGGCAAAGAGCAGTCAGATTATTTAAATGTCCAAAATCAACTTTTCTACTCTGCCTCCTCCATAGTCAGCATATTCGCTTTACTCATTTCCCAGTTTCTGCATGGTGGAGCCACTTTATATTCTTATTATAACTCAATGTTCCTTCAGGCATAAGTTTGTCAGCCTGAAAAGGAACATGAGATCAAGTTATTAAGTTTAATAATGAATTAATACATTATTAAATGTTTATTTTTTAATTAAAATTTGGTTTTATTTACTTTTAATTACTTTTATTTAAGTAGTTTGAAAGAGAAAAAATACCGTTTTAAACAAATTAATGAATTTCAGTTGTTCGATCGTGGCTTAGAACCACAATTTTAAGCTATTAACAAGATGACTTGCCACCAGATATAACTCTGTAGTTTTCTACAATTTGAGTTATCTACCATTGTCAAATAACTAGATATCTAACAATAGGAAGTTATTGAGTTCTGTTTTATTACTGTGTTCTGACAACACATTTCACAATGTTACATTTAAAGTTGAAAATATTTAATTTAAACGACACTTTTCTTTGGACTGATTCATTATATGGGAAAATGTGTCTAATAAACTACATAAAAGTGCACTTTAAGCAGTGTATAAACACAGAATAATTGTAAAATCATAAATTAAATGTAATAATCTCAAAATAAGAGTACGGTACATGGAATAAACAAAACTTCAACAAAACATACTAGCTGATAGGACATTAAGTAAATGATGTGGGATTGCCATCTTATGCACTTGTATTTATTTAAAATTTTACCTTTTTGCCTTTGCAAATTAGGTTGCGCTAAAAATGAATTTGAATGATTTGACCCTACCTAATTTCCTGTTACGATACCCTACCTACCTAGTTATACCGGTTTTGATGACGTTTAGAGATATCCCGCATGTAAAGAGCCAGCTCTTTCTGCAGTTCCTCATGGTCCACATCTTTCAGGCTGGTGTTGCTGATGTTGTGTTGGTATTGATCAGTCTCATTGATTTCGTGGGGTTGGCAACAGTGGCTTGCGTCTGTGCGTTTCGCTGTCATCGCGTAGGGGTCAGTGGAGGCCTGATGGTGCAGGCAGGATATGCAGGAGATCTCGGGCTCTCTTTCGTTCGCTCCCAGCCGCGTCTCCATGATATCTGGTGATATGTAGCTACTCTCCGTCTTCTGTGGAAACATCGGAACGACATAGGTTGACAAAGGTACTAAGTACTGAATATAAACTTATCAGGTAAAGAGCTTCGAGCTTGGAGTAATTGGAAAGTTTTATCTCGGATGAAAGTAACAGGCTCATATAATATAATCATAGGCCTCTTCTGAAGTTTCTCATTGCAGTTGAAATAACAAAATTGGGTCCAAATGAAGTCAATATGTTTAAGTTTATATATCGAAAATTTATAAATTTCTATTTTAAGCAATGGCACATTTGGTTAAAAATACTAGATTTAACTAAGAGCAGAAACGAAAAACAATAAGTAACAATCCAACCTGCGCCTTCAAAGAAGAGTCTCCTCTGTCAGAGTTGGAAGGGGCGGATTGGGAGTCGGTGGCAGTCACGCTCTTGGAACCAAGCCTGCCGAGCGACCTCTGCTGTCTAGAGAGCACGGAGTAGCTTCGTCGTCCTGCCTCACCGCAGCAGCACCGGGACAGGCTGTCCTGTCCGGGCAACAGAGAACGGCCTGCTTACGTTAGTGTGTTCTCGACATTATGATCAACAATGAGGATCTGAATATACAACTTCAGACACAACGTACGCTGCCGTAGGGCATTGATGTCATAAGCAATATTCAATGCAATAAGTGTAATAGATATTTACGCTCTGTAGTAAGACAGTCATTACAGCGTGAGGGCGATGCTTGAAAGCACGAGTGCATTAAACGCCCGATGGCATTATGGCTCTTAATAATCGAGGCGCGTACACTATTGTATCGCCCATTAAGAACAAACAAGATTGATTAAACACTAATATTTTCCACTACAACTAGCAATGCAGGTTAAGGTTATATTAGCTTACAACAAAACAAACAATAATTTTATGTTGTGAAAACTTTGATCGTTGTAAACGCAACAGTGGATGCTATTGGAACAGCTGATTAAGCTCTGCGTGGAGTGTAACTGTAACCCTAGATGTCATTTCCTTACTATCCCGAAATAAATCTGATTCCTTATCTCTCAAGATAAGTACATTTTACATGTGGTGGGCGGTGAAATAATTAATATAAATTAATATCCCAAGATTTATAAGATGATGCTCTAATTTCATAGGTTGAAGAGGATTTCACGTATTTCAGTAGAAGTAGTTTAATAAAATGAGTAATTAGATTCTACCATTAGTAAAATATACTGTGTTTTTTTACTTATACTTTATCAGTTAAAATCCGGCAGAAATAATATGTTTTTTATCATATTCTTTATTTATATGCATAGAAACTACCATAGTTGCAACAAAACAGCAAATTAAGTGAACTACTAATGTACATTTCCAATTAATGTCGAGTCCCGACTAATTTCTTCGTAAATATTTACTCAGTGGGTAAAACAGGTTCTCTGAAAGACATACATTTCCCGCGCATTCCCAACGACGCGGAACATACTTTCTTCCACTGCCACGTTTGGAAAGGCCACGCCCGGTAGCAACAACGCAGCTTGGCGTTGTCTTTTCTGTGAAGGTCTGAAAACATATATTAGAGGTAAGGGCAACTGGGGTGCGTGACTCGGCTAGTCCAGTGCATCCTCCGTACACATAGGATAGACCCACACCAATACGCGGGCTGGGTCTTAAATTTATCTCGGCCAGTAAGGAGCGAGTACTGTGTACGTAAGCCTAAATCAAGATCAGCCTGAAGCTATGTAATAAACAATTCCAAGGAGTCCGAAAGGGAAGTGGATTTTTTTAGCGTGTCTAAAGAAACTACGTCTGGGAGGATAATATACTATGGTTACCTGTGTACATAAAGTATATTCCCGCATCTCCCTCATAAACAAATATAAATATTCTACGCTTAACGATACAGCCCCAAAATAAGAGCAAATAAAATAAACAAAATCGCAACAATGAATACCAGCCAATGGAGGATGAAGTAATGAAAGTAGGGATAACTAATGAACTTACATTGATCGTAAACGAGGACTTTTGGTATTGTAGATTGGGTGTTTAAAAATTAATATTAAAAAACCTATATATTACCTGTCAAGTTTTAAACGTAAAAATGTTTAAAAAATGCTAGTGGCTTGAAGGGGCCATAGCCCCTAATCTTGCTCCAATACTCTGCCACATATGAGGTTTTTAGTCAAGTATAGGAACACATGTCAGTTCGTTAGAAAAAAAGTAGACACTTAATCACATGTGTTAATGTATACAAATCATATGTTTTTAAATCCCCATGATTTTCTTATGGGGGATGTGTTACGTTTTTTTTTTCGTTTACTGGTAACATTTTGGAAATACTGTTATTTCTCCCTAGTCCCTGGGATCGAGACCTTTAATTTGAGCCGTCTCCCATTATTCTGCGATTTGCCAAATTCCCACAATTTTGACTTACACATTTCTTAGAGAAAAAAATATGATGTTATAAAAATATTATCAATGTCAGCATTATATTACGTTTTACAATCATTAAAAAGTTACATTCTTCTACGTGAAAAAGTAAATAAGGTAATGACAAGTTAGTATTTATCAGTTAAATAATTCAAACATGGTTCAAAACAGCCAAATAAAATAGACCAGATAGTAGACAGAATAAAATTAAATACAAATATTAGTTTGAAAATCGTAAACATTCATTTTACATTCTTGTAGTTCATTTCCGGGTTAGTCCGTGTAGATGTCAACGAAGTTGGTGGCCGCCGCACAGTGGTCCATAATAACCAATTTGACGCGCAGTTCAAAAAAATGAATTTTAATAGTTGTCTTCAGGATTTTCGTTGGAATGTTGTTAAGCGGAAGTGACGAGCATGCTAGTCAGTGAGTGAGTGTTGTAAGTTTGCGCTACGATTTATGCCGCCATGAAGATGGATATCATAATATATCCGAAACGTCGGCCACAAACTTCGTCAACATCAACACGGAATAACCCGGATATTACCTACAAGAGCGTATCTTCGGACCAGGGAAGCTTACACGATAATATTCATTTGGCCTGTTTAAAAACTAGGAAGAACAGCACATTGTCCTAAAACAGCAAAACCCTCAATAGCAACATCTTTATAATATATAATCTTTATATAGAATTCTGTAAGCGAAATTTTTAAGTCAAAATTGTGGGAGTTTGGCAAATCACAAGATGATGGGAGACGGCTTAAATTAAAGGTTTTGATCCCAGGGACTCGGGAAAAATAGCAGTATTTCCAAAAGGTTACCAGTAAACGAGAAATAACGTAAAACTTGCCCCATAAGAAAACATGGGAATTTAAAAACGTCTGCTTTGTTTACAATAAAACATCTGATCAAGTGTCTATACTTTGTTTACGATCTGCCATGTGATCCTACTTGGAGCAAGGTTAGGGGCTCTTCCCCCTTCAAGCCACTAGTATTTAATTAATTCTTTAAGCGACATTTTTAAGTAAAAATTGTGGGTGTTTTTAGAATTGCTGGAGTACATTAGAAAACAAAGAAAACACTGATAAAAATACATTTTACAAATTGAACAATCCAAAAGTATTAGAACTTAAAAATGTCTTTCTCTCCTTAAGCAATACAAGCGTATAATTTGTTTACCTTAAACGCCTCACGGAACTTGAGCGACATTATGTGGTAAAGAATAGGGTTGACCGTAGTGGACACGTAGTATAGAATACCAGATAGATATGTGACCACCACATATACGTGCAGCACCATGGGAGAGATGGGCTCCTGGCCAGACCCTACACCGTAGATGGCGACCAACCGTTGTGCATGGAACGGCGCCCAGCAGATAAAGAACGCCACAACTACGGCCACTAGAAGAACATAATTGCTGTTACTGTAGTAGGTATTGTTGGATTAATATGTGCCAATACCATGACGGACAACAATGGAAGAGATGGGCTCCTGGCCAGACCCTACACCGTAGATGGCGATCAACCGTTGTGCGTGGAATTGCGCCCAGCAGATGAAGAACGCCACAACCACGGCCACTAGGAGAACATAATTACTGTTACTTTAGTAGGTATTATTAGATTAATATGAGACAACACCATAGACGGGAAACAATGGGAGAGATGGGTTCCTGGCCAGTCCCTACACCGTAGATGGCGACCAACCGTTGCATTGTGCGTGGAACGGTGCCCAGCAGATGAAGAACGCCACAACAATAGCAACTAGGAAATCATAATTACTGTTACTTTAGTAGGTATTATTAGATTAATATGAGACAACACCACAGACGGGAAACAATGGGAGAGGTGGGTTCCTGGCCAGTCCCTACACCGTAGATGGCGACCAACCGTTGCATTGTGCGTGGAACGGTGCCTAGCAGATGAAGAACGCCACAACAATAGCAACTAGGAGATCATAATTACTGTTACTTTAGTAGGCATAGTTGGATTAATATGAGACAATACCATAGACGGGAAACAATGGGAGGGATGGGCTTCTGGCTAGACCCTACACCGTAGATGGCGACCAACCGTTGAGCGTGGAACGGCGCCCAGCAGATGAAGAACGCCACAATTACGGCCACTAGAAGAACATAATTACTGTTAGTAGGGAATGCCAAATAAATATGTGACAAGTGACAATGCCATAGTTGACGTGCAACTATGGGAGAGACGGGCTCCTGACATAACCTTATACCGTGGAAGGTGATCATCCTTTGTGCCTGGAACGGCGACCAAAAGATGAAGAACGCCACGACAACGGCTCCTAGAAGAACACAATTACTTTTAGTAGGGAATGCCGGATAAATATGTGACAAGTGGCAACGCCATTGACGTGTAACTATGGGAGGGACGGGCTCCTTGCCTAACCTTATACCGTGGAAGGTGATCATCCGTTGTGTCTGGAACACGCCCAAAAGATGAAGAACGCCACGACAACGGCCCCTAGAAGAACATAATTACTGTTAGTAGGGAATGCAAGATAAATATGTGACAAGTGACAATGCCATTGATATGGAACCATAGGAGGGACGGGCTGCTGGTATGACTCTACATCGTGAAAGGTGACCAACCGTTGTGCGTGGAACGACGCCCAGCAGATGAAAAACACTACAACCACGGCCACTAGGAGAGACCCATTACATTCTGTTAGTAGAAACTTATTTCTGAAATCAGTACAGATCAATAGTTCCTATAAAACCCAAAATAGTTTTGAACGTCTAACAACCAACGAGCCGTAGCCTTTTTATTGCACATATACGTAAGGGGATAATGTATTATTGATTGTAATAACCCAGGAGTTAGATAGAGAATTTTTACGTAAGTTATAGTGTTTTAGCTTTGAATGTATTATTCATTATATTAAAAGAATAAGGTAATTTTTGTGCAGAAGATTATGGCCAAACTACTAGGTCAATTTTGATGATTTACGTGTCGTTTGAAAGCCCTTAACGTCTAGATGTGCCTTTTGGGGATCTCAAGTTAGTGCGTGGAACTAGAAACCCTTAGGAAGCCCTCAAAGTACGGTTTTGGCCCATTTAAATAACATTGGACAGCAAATCAAAACAAAAGAAGCAGAACAGCTGGGATTAATGTACAAACATATCATTTGCTAGTACAAATTAAAATCATTGCTACATTTTTGATCCCCCACATCGTGTTCATCTTTAAAATATTTAGTTCAATTTGCTATCAAACCCATTCCTTCATCTTACTTTGAGATGAAACAGTCAGTGAGCACTTAAATATTTAGCAATTATTTTAATGTCCATCATGGATTTGTGAAATTGTGTTTTTCATATATTATGCATAAGAAAGAGGGAAAGGGAATTTGAAAATGATCCTGTAATTTTTCACAGATTAGGCATAGCTTGATTTGTTTACCGAGCATCTTGAGAACTCGGCGGGAGCTGGCGGACCGACATGCGCTGCGATTAGTCTTCTGGTGGTGACTGAAGGACCCTGAGGACTTCTTGAGCAGAGCAGACCGTCGCAGCCGCAGGCCGATCAGTGCGTACAGCACCGTGATCACGGTCATGGGCAGCGCGAAGAACAGAAACGTCGAGATCTCGAAGGAGTGTTTGATCTCCTTCTCCTTAATCACCTGGCATTGGACCAGTTCCGGCCTCTTGCCACCCGTCACCCCGAACTGGAGAGCCTGAAAAAGTTGTGGGTTGAACACTAATCAGTGGAAACGTTGATTAACTGAAGAATTTTGTGATACTAATGTTTAGTCCGCATTCATTAAAATGTCTTCCCAATATGCAATTTTTGAACTAGTGTCGACCTTAGGGATCTACCGAAAGGACCTCCTTTTCATCAAACCCATAAAAGGAGGAATTGCTCCACCATCCCTCCCCGCACCTAATATCTATTTACAGATCACAACTATCTTGTTGACAGTATAAAATGATGATATGAGGTATAGTTTAAGAAACCACCCCCTGTGATCTGTGTAGTGGTAACATAGTGAATAGGATAAATCCACAAATGTTAAAGGTGAGGTAAAAATTAAAGATCGTTCATAGTACTTTTTCCTTTAAAAAACTGAGAATACATCATTTGTTTTGCTTTTATGCATTGAGTAAATCTCTTTGTAGACCTGTCTGGCATTTAAGTGTAAGATTGGTTGTAAGGGTAATTACGACTGCTTAGTTAATTATTGCAGTTATAAAAATGCAGCTAACTCACACTATATAAGACCCGCACGACCAACTGATCGCTATGTAATCAAGCCTACACTGTAGCCTACACAATTTTTGACTTAAGGTAGATGGCTGGAGAAAGTGCAACAAAAATCACACAAATTATTTTATGTCACAAAATACCAAGTTTCAAATGTTATAAAATAGGTTAGAGGTAGGAAGAATCGCAATTTCTTGAAATATAATTCGAAATACACCAGTTAAAGTTTGGAAATGCCTTAATATTTTGTTTATCAAGAAACATACAAGAAATAAACTTAGGAGTTGTATCTTAAACTATTTACCGCCTCCTTAATACATTCAACGAACACATTTAACTGAGTGGGAGGGGCCTCCCGTGGTTTTGAAAATCCCAAATATTAAGCAACGGTGGAGTTATACCTCATTTCAAATACCTTACATGGGAGAACACATTGCCGGAAATCCGACCACAAACGAAAGAGTAAGTTGTAAATGGCAGTCGGCCCAACATTTTACTAGCAAACTTTTAAAATGGGTTCTTAAGTAATATATTGTCTGGTTACTTGTCTAATGCCAATCGTCAGATGTATTCTGTGAACAAATAAGGCGTTTTTAATTTTCTGCTGGCAACTGATTTTTCTCTTTCACCTCAATATCAGACAATTTACCATAATTAAATTCAAAATAGATTAATAACAACACGGTACAATGTAATAAAAACGGATAATATATACATAATAAAAACAGTTAAGATCATGATAGGCCTGAAAATCTTATTCCCCAGGGAAATACATATGCTCCTCAATTTATATCTTTATTAATTATAACATGAATGTACTATACTAACTTAAAATAACACATATCCGTGAATTTTAATCCTTTAAAAATTTTAATACTTCTCAACCACGCCATTCGTTTCCCATTAATGAATAAAATATTTTCGCATGACATAGAATCTATTCAAACTTCGCAAATCGATCAAATCTCGCCTACAATGTCACGCCCTTGATCACACATCGAATCAAGTTGTGCACACAAAGGATGATCAATCGGATGTGATTTGAGATGAATTGTGATGGAATCTGGGGAATCCGTCGTTTTGGGTTGAATTGATTTATGTTTACAAATAAAGAAACTGTTATCAACATTTTGTGTGTGAGTTTTGAATAGATAATTCTGAGTTTTTCAGGATTAAACTTTAGCATAAAAAACTTTGTTTACAGCTAGCGGCAAAGATATCTGCGTGTGTACAGAAATATGTATTTAATTTACTAGCCTGGCGTTGTGTGTTACATAAATATTTATTTCAAAAATTAGAATAACTAATAATTTATTCTTACCAAGTGAAATAAAACGTGGATTTGTCTGTATACAACGTCAAAAGTTTCAAGAGAATTAATCACTCGCGCGCATATATATACCTCAAATATTGTTGTGAACTTTTTTATGAAAATATTATTACGTATTAGCCAGTAATATAAAACTAGCTAATATAATACCATTATAATGTTAATGACATTGTGCTTCATTTGCTTACTTATAAGCAAAGCAAAGTGAAACAAATATTCCCCGGTAAAAAAGCATAGTTATCAATGTTTCGTTCTCGAAAGAGAGTGCTTTTATAGTCTGTCGATATTTTCTCAAAGCTAAAAGGGGGTTAAGGTTGTAGTTATTAGGATGAAGGAGTTACTTTTGTACTCCGTAGTTAGAGGTACTTTGCATTCAACTTTATACATAAATCGTTGTCAAAGTTAATTTAAAAACTGATACTGTGTATTTGAACTGTGTAAATACAGTAGCTAAAGTTTAATATTCTTAATTAACTTATATTATAAGAATATTTTCGAACACTGGATAGTTTTCAGATATAATTAAAATTTAATTGTTTTCGGATTAGTATTCGTTAATACGAATTTAACATTACAGGTACATTAAAAATATTAGTGATTTTTTTTTATATTACCGAGGTATTATGAGAAGATTGTTAGAAAGAATATTATCAGAATGAATCTTGCACAATGAGAGGTCAGGCGCTGAGCACATATTTTAAAATTTTTGCAAAGAAAATTTAGTGACATTTCTTCTACTATCTTCTCACCTCACATTATTTCGTCACTCTGCACCATCTATAAACTGCTCACTCTAAGTTCTAGTAACATTTCATCGCTAAACATCAAAAGGTAAATATAATATAATTATGCATTGATACATTTTACTATCTTACTTTCATTACTTCCTGTTAAACTCCTAAAATGTTTTGTAACCAAATCCTCTCAGCTAGCAAGTGTTGTTAAATGTATTTTGATATATCGTATGAGTTAATAACAATGTATTTTACATTTATTTTGTTGATGGGGAGTAACATAATTTTTTTTTATATAAATATTGGAACTATTTCAAGAAACAATCAGTCAATCGGGTAATTAGTGAACCTCGCCAACACATTGTCATAACACAAATCTACAAGTCCGACTGAAAACGCATAAGAGCTTATTCCTTAGCTTTTTCCGTTGCAAGATCAAAAGGGTTTCCTTAACTTTGTTGAGTGTTACTTCAGGAACTTACTAGGAAACCTTCTGAAAAGGTTAGAAAATAAACCGCTTTATGGCCCAGTTAACAAGTATTTGGCCTGAAGTTACTACAATACCATTCACTTAAACGCAAAACATTATAGTTGGCTATTAAAAGTAGGCTATTAAAAGCTATTTTATATTTATTTTAAAATTACATTATTTAAATAATATAACAAAATATAACATAATGTTAAAGTCTAACTAGAGTAAATTAAACTTTTTGCAATTTGATTAAACCACTGTAATCCTTTATCTAAGATATTTAAATTTGCTTAAACTATAAAAAACGCGTGCCCGAAAAAGATTCCATGTGTTTGAGAGGCTAAATGACATAGACTTGTCATGTTATTTGTAAATGGAATTGTGGTTGTGCATACGAGTTACATTTACAGACTTCCTACGTTAACCAAGATAATGAAACCGTGAAGCTATTTCTCCTATAGTTTTCATCAGTTGTGCAGATACCTCTTGATCGTTTGGATCAAAGCATATAACCAGTGCATTCAATTGGATCTCACGAGTAATGTATGTAATTATAACCAGATTACTGGTAATTTAATTGATCCGAATTTATGGTTATTTTAAAAATAAAACTGACATTTAAATTATGATGAGAGAGGTGAGGCTCGTGATTGAAACTATTGAAGCACGTGTACTAATGCAATTCGAATTGATTTGTTCATGGTATATAAAATTATGAGTATAGTTAATTTGTATTAAAAAATCAATCAATATTTTAAAACTTAAAATATCCTTATCTGGTTTAGTAAAAACTTTGACCCATTCCAAACCTCGTAAACGAATCGAAACGAGTCTTGTACTAACAACTGAATAAATCTAATTTAACAAACCAATAAAGATGATTTTGAGTAATAAGAAGTAGGGTTTTATAGCATTAATTACACCATCAATAATAACAGTTGCAAGGTAAAGAAAATTCTAACTTCTTATTACCATCCAAATGTATTGTCACTACTAACTCAAAATTGTGTTTTTTCTCAAATAAAATAATTGAATAATTGTGTTTTTTCTGGTTGGTTTCTTAAGAAAGGGTTTAAATTACAAAGTTATTGGGCGAAATGAGTTTTCAAAATTAAGATCTGTAGCTGTAACAAGTGAACTGCATTTTCCTACGTACGATGTATCTCATCACAGAGAAGAAAAAAATCATTATTCTCTGTTACTTCATTTAAATACTATTCTATTCCTTGTTCGTGAAAACAAACAAAAAAAACACGTAACGGTGTTGAACAAAACATTACGAATAGGATAGCATTCGCCTAAAATCATTCTGGCCAAACCTAATCTTCATACTGTCTTTTGATCACTTCCAAAGTTCACTAAAATTGGAAGTAATCAAAAGATAGGATGAAGAGTAGGTTAAAATAGTTAATATTATTATCATAGTTCAGTAAACATTTTACTATTTGAAGCGAGACAATCTAGTTTGGGGCTGGTTACAGTATTCATTCCTTATTGGGTGATGAAGAAACGTGAACATCTGGCCGGTAGAACACCGACACTTGCCTAAGAATGGAGTGGAATAGACCGGTCTGTATAAACTATGAAGTATTGGCTGTGACACATCGACTATCACCTATGCGGCATCCTTTGTCGTGGGTCTATTCTTAAATTTATTGTGTTTTATACTGCAGTATAATTTTGTACTAGGCCTACATTTTTTTAGATTGGTTAATTGGTTTCAAGGAATTGAATACACCCTTGGACTCCCAAAAATGTTATCAGCACTGGCTAACTGTACCATTATTTTGTTAAAAATACATAATGTAATACAAAATCAAGTTTATTTAAAGTCAAGATTTAAGGATCTGCAGATCGAAATGTTTATAATTGCTGTGTTTTTAAAAGAGGTCGGGCTATGCTACATTATTAATATATTTTACCCACTCTCATAATTCTGCCTCACATACTTTCTAAACTTCAATGTAATTCTAACACAATAAATGCAACCAGTTTTACGAAAACACCACAAAACAGCAAGAGCATGTGTTAGATTCATTGCTTATAGGCCGGATAGGACAGTAGCTGGTGTGCTCGCTTCATAATCTGGAGTTTGGCAGATCGATTGAGAAAAATCCTGAGGAATTCCTGTGAAGGTTCGATACTGGATACAGCTGTCATTGATCACTGGGCAATAATTTAATGATCCTGGCTAAAGAATCAGCCGGTCTTAGTCGGTAACAAGGCTACACAAGGCATTTCACCCTTTCAACACTCATAATTCAATCATATTTGCCTTAAGATACACCCTAGTTGCATCGGCTTCACAAGTGATAAAGCGTTTAAGTGAATAAATGATTAAGTGATACAAATAAATTGGCTTATATTTATCTTTTTAGTAAATATATTTTTATTCTAACGGTGTATTTAGGGGTTTGATTTATCTGTCCGTCTGTCTGTCCATTTCCTTCAGGTGGTAAACAAACAATTTTATACTATATGAAGGAGCAATATGTTTAATAAACACTCTTCCTTACGCTCGGGTTTTATCTATATAATATGCATACCATCAAAGCTATCCTCCATACCATGATTGATTATGTGTTAGATATTTGATTGATACTCATGAGGAAATATATTTACAAAATCCACAACTTTAAATACCGTTGTAGCTAATACGTTTTATATTAAACATTTTCCATCATGTTATTAAATAACCTGTTTATCTTAACTATTTAAACAAAACGAGATGAAGACAAAAAAATCGTTATGAGTTTCAACACTATAAACTACCAAGAGAGATAGATTTCGTCAAGATGAGCTGTCAATTACAGGGGCAAACGGATCAGGAATGTTCCATCACAACAAACAAGCTGTCGAGGCTTAGGGGCCACAGATGTTGATAGTGGATTCTGTACGGACCCATCAGCTAAGTCCTGTGAACTTTTTGCCTCTATTGATTATGTGGTGCTATTAAAACTCTCACAGGTTCGGTACAAGGAGTGGTCTTACGCAAGCCATCCTGTAACTGAAAATATAACAAAATACTGAGACTATTTATAAAAAAATCTTTATTGTTGCGAACACAAAATTTGTAGAGCGAAAATATTACTTTGATTCCATCTTATGTTGGGTAAACAATATGTTCATAACTAAGGGAGATATCAAACGTTCCTTAATCTCAATAAGAATAACGTTAGGGATGAGTATGCAGTATTGATGCTACGGAGACAATAAAAAAATTGTGTTCGTGAAAATTGCAATAGACTACTACCAGGTATAGCCATATACCAAGTTTAATCAATTACATACATAAATAATCAAGATAACACACTTTATTAATCCTCCATAATAATAACATTGGACTACGTACTGTGTTTAGTACTTTAGTATCAGTTAGACGTATACAATTTAAACATCAACTTAATTTCTTTAGAGCTGAACTTATTGGTAAAAACAAATGTGAAGTTTTTAGTAAAATTAACAAAAGAAAAGCTAAAATCCTCTTTCGCATAAGATTGACTGGGAAAAATTTATAAAAAAGTTTTTGGATTTCCCCCGTAACCACTTACCTAGGTTAATGATTCAAAATACTAAATTATTTTTATTAAACTCTATAAAATAGTCAAAACCAAATCCGTGTGTTTTTTTATGTTGAAGAGTAAAAAATGCAAAAAACTGATTTTTGTACAATTTTAAACCCTCCTAAAACCCCTTCCGATGGTCTCTGAGTTTTGAATATCTAACTTGGAGTCAAGAACATTCCTTTTCACATTTTCGAAATTTCATCAAAATCGTAAATTGTTATCAAACTTTTTCAAGTTCATGGTCACGTAAATACAGGGTGGCTGATCATCAGTGTGATAAAAATGTTTCCGTGAAAATACTAAGTAAACGTGACAAACAAATTATATAAAAAAATTCCCACTCAAAAATTTACGTAGTTATTGAATTTATAGGTTATTTGTGAAAATCAGTGTAATTTCATATTTAACCTCAATTTTCGCTGCTACTCATATGTTGTTCAGCAATTTTAGCAATATTTTTGAAATCTACATAACATTTTCTGTATAAAAAATCCACATTATAACTTTTCAACTGCATTGTACTAACCTTAACTGCCAGTTAAAGTAAAAAAGATTAATACTCAAAAAAAATAGTAACGAAACAAGCATACAGCCATTTTTTTATAAACACCTTCAGACACTGTTAAATATTATTAAAAACTTTCCCATTTAATAAGTTTTAAAATAGTATACTACAATCTAGTGTTTAAAATTTTCATAATAATTTTTCTACATAGTGTATACAATTTTCTTTGCCTGACCTTCATTTGATATTCAAAACTTACTACAGCTTATCTCTTACAATAAGATAAGATTGTGATGTATATTTTTGTTTTATCAACCCCTAGACATTCTCATTATTAAATTAAGATAAACTGTACTGGATTACTTTCTGGTCAGTCAGGGCTGGTGAATCAAGCTATTAAGGTGTCTTTTTCTAATCGGGAGTACGTTGAAATGCACTCGATTTATGGATTGTGCAACTGAAATGCTCGAGCGGCGCAGAGGGAATATGAAGTTCGGTATCCTGATCGTGTGATTCCAAGTTCACAAGTTTTTACAAGAGTCCACCAACGCCTATTAGAAACAGGATCTGTTGAAGGTGAAATTACACTGATTTTCACAAATAAGTTATAAATTCAATAACTACGTTATTTTTTGTGAATTTTTTATCATTTTTTGTCAAATTTACTTGGTATTTTCACCAAAAGATTTTTGTCACACTAATGACCAGCCACCCTGTAGATGTACATGGGGTACAACACCCTCCTAAAACTCCTTTTATGATAATTTGATCCGTCTGGTTTTTTAACCAGTTTTAGCGAATTTCTCCTAAAGGGAAGAAGCTATTACCGTAGTCGGTCGGTATGTTACGACCTAGGCCCGGGACCATGATAAGTTTTCGTTTTGAGGTCTCCAGACCCCAAAACCACCATTTGTTCGAAACTGTATATGTATATATATTTAAACAGAACAAAAAAATATATATATGTGTGTCTGTGTGTGTTTGTATGTGTGTGTCCGTGGGTGCAATTACTCTCGTAAAAAAGTTCCGATTTTTATAAAATTTAGCATAAACGTGTAAAGCAACATTTATGACTTTAAGTTCGAAAACCAGGCAGATCGACCCATCAGATAAGGTATTTTGGGGGGGGGTTTGTACACCACAAATAGGTTTTACAAGTTTTTATATGTAATATTTAAAAAGTCAAATTTTAATTTTCACCATTAGATTTAGCTTTAAAAAACACACAATTTGGTGTTCAGATCATATCTCTACGTCAGTTGGTTACAGATATTGTGCTAAACACCCCATGTTACTCAGCCCCCATGTTATTCTTATGGAGAATAATCAAAATGGTATATATCGCTTATTTATAAATGTATATTGATGAAACTTGGTACGTGGCTTCATCTTGTTGAGCAATATTGATATTTAAATGAAAACCCATATTTTTTGTTCCTTGTTACAGTAAACCTGCGCACTCATCCCCAATGTTACTCTTATGGAGAATAATTCAAATTGTATATATCGCATATTTGTCAATATACTTTTATGAAACTTGGTATGCGGCTTTATGTGATATTAAGACATATATTCTGCATTGGAAATTTGCTGATTGCGCAGGTTTGCTGCAACGGGGGTATTAATAAATGCCATGTTATACATCAATATCAAATTGAATTAAAATCAGACCTTTTACGGACTTTTTTAGTCACCAAAAATCTGCTAATCATGTTTCCCATATAAACACATTTAACTGGTAAAAATAGTGTTAAGTGCAGTTACATATGAGTTTCCGACAACAAATGATGTTATATACAATCTACAGATAAAAATATATCAGTTACAATCAAAAGATTATACTTTATCAACGGTACATTTTACTTCACTTTTACCATTCCACGATATGAAACCCACGGCAATATCTTCTTTCCCACAGAGGTAGTTTGCTAACATGGACCAAGTTAATGACCCGGTACTTCATTTTTTTACTGTTTAATCATCAAGTATAAACAAATATTTCCTGGTAGAAAATAAAACATTACATTTTTTCACAAGTGGGCGTTTTATGAAGAATGAAAAGGTTTTAATATGCAATAGGAATTTCAGATTTTAATTACTAAGGGTAAGGAGTTACTTTTGTATTCCAATTACGGGTACTTCGCTTTCTGTTGCAAAGACAGAAGAATTATCGAGTATATATTAATAATTAGTATTGTGTATTGTATACACAGAAGGTATCTTACATGTAATCTTATTATTTAAAGTAAATACCTATAGAATTAAGTCGTTTGTTGTTTAAAAAAATAATTCAGTTTACAATAATGGTTAGTTATAAAAAAATAAATAAAAGCATATAAGTAGGTAAAATTCTAATAATATTCCCACAATAAAGCCTGCTCAAAGTGTGGGCAGACGCTGAACGCATAAAAATGTCAGTTTGTTTGCAACGAACATTGAGCGGCTCTTCTACCACTGACGATCTTTTTGCCTCACATTATTACACCACCTTACGAAATATGGCAGTTCCTATAAGTGCCCTAAAATATCTAGTATACTATTTGGTAGCAAAAATCAGTGTGTAATGTATTGCCACTCTGTTTTTATTCCTTTAGATTTTGTTACTTTCATTAAATACTGTTCAAAACTAAAATTTCTCGTAACTAACGACTCTCATCTAGCAACTATTGTTACATTTACTCTTATGGTTTCATTGTACGAGCTAGGACAAATGTTGAAGGGGGCATTTCCATGGTTGATGAGGGATTTTCCAGTGGTTTAGAGTTTGTTACGTTGTATATAACACTAGTATATATTTGCTTCAGGAGCAATCTGATTGGTAAACGTCCATTGCCCTGTCACAACTCGACAGACCTTTGGGGCCAAGCTGAAAATAACTGATTTATTGGCTTTAGTTGTGTAAATCTCAAAATAATTTTATTTGATTTTACATTCTTTACATTTAAGACAGTAGTTTTTCCTGGAAAACATCTGAAAAGGTTAGAAAACAAACTATATTTTGGCTGGTGGGAATCTTATGTGACATCGGTTGGTGTGATTATCACATCAGTGTTCTTGTTTGTTGTTATGCTTACTCATAATGCATACATTAATTACTTGATTAACAATAATTAAATACGCACTGAAGCATAAAACATATGAAAATGTATTGTTACTGAATAGCTGTCCCATTGAAATTTATTGATTGCCCACGCTCAGGGCAAGGATCGAGAACCAAAGGTAAGGAAATATTAAGGCCAATGGAGTCCGCAACTTTTTTCCAAAAAGTAATATTAAATTAAGAATTTTGCAGGGCATTTCCTGTATTTCAGACAGAGACGTTTGCAACATAGAGTTTTAAAACCGCCATGGAGTTAATTTATTTTTGTATGACATATAGACCCTACAGTACTGGGTATTCTAAGGTCACTTGAATTATCGTATTAAAATAGCAGACAAATATTGTTATTTTAAATATATATTGTGATGTACACTCAACACCCTTATTTTTACAAACGATTCTCACTCAGCTACGTCATGGGTTGAGATTTTAACAATTGTTCGTTTACTCTGTATCGTGTGAAAGCGCATCTTTAAAATAAACTTTAAATTTTAGCGTTGGCTTTGAAAAATTCAAGTTTGAAAAATATTTAAAACCTATTAGAGATTCTAGACTCGACATATCCTTCTACTTGTAATTTGCCTTTGCTTCTAAGAAAGAATCATTAAAAACCGTCAAGTGTTTGACTGCTCAGAATCTTTCCGGGAAAACATTAGATTCTTTTAATATTTAGGATGGTTATAACATTCGCTCATATAAAAAGAGTTGGTTTATTAGGTTAGACCAGGTGTAAAACGATCCGGGTCAACAATTGTCTTCATTAAGAATAAGGCAAATCCACCAACTTCTCTATCAGTTAAGACTTAACAGAACAATAAAAGCATTGTCTCAAAACTTGGTCTCTTTCATTATTGCGTTTAAAAACAGCGGTTAGTCTGGTTATTCAAATATTTACATAATTTTAATGCAAACTGAACTACTGTTGTGAAATTTTATAAACCGATTATTACTTTTAGACTAGCGTGTCAAGTGACCTCTGGGAAAATCCAATTAGCACTAGCTAATCATCTCGCAGTTAACTAAGGTTCTAAAAGTTAAGTAACTATTATTGTATAACAGATTGATGCGAGCCAGACCAACTCCCACTTGTCTGATATGAGAGACATGTTACAAGTATCAGCTGGGAAGGGAATAAACTGCTTAAGACTATAGCAATAAATATAATTGATTCAATTTATTTTAACTCATAGTGATGTATTTAATCAAAGAAAGATTCCCTACTCTACTACCACAGTCTAATCTACTCGTAGGCACTGGCAGCATTTGTTAAATGGTTTAGTTCTATATGAGAAATGGAGAAAACACTAAGACAAATTAAATGCCACTGAAGACCGATAAATAGTTGCAATAATTATTATTGTTATGCTTTAACATATCTTTTCAAATTATCCACCAGCTTACTGAATTGAATTATTATGAGCTTGCTAATTGTTATTGAATATCAAATATTTGCTTTCAATATGTTTCTAGTTGAAATATTATTACGTTTATATGCATACATGCAAAGTGCAAACAAAGTATGAAAGTAATATTTGCTGGCTTTATACTAAAAAGAATATAGGTTGTATCTAAAATCCCTTGTAACGAATGCAGAACCCATATCTGGTACGGTTGTTACCATTTATGGATTACCGGATAACAGTTGTCAAAATACGTATCCAAACAACACGGAAGGATAGGAGAGAATCCACGCTGCATCAATTGATAGCAGTCAGATATACTATTATTTTTAGATTTATTCCATTAAAAAAAGTACAATCGTAAACTGATGTATGAAATTTACAAGCAATCACACATTATACACTGTAACCGTCGCAGTATTTTATATTTGTGCCATACAAATCTTATGCAACGTGCAGATCATCATTACTATCTTCGCGATCATCAAAACTAAAAGAATATACAATGTGTATGGTAAAATAGTTTTACTAATTATTCATGCAATCGTACCCCGATGGTCGAAGCAATTATGATAGGTTTTCACAGCGAAGGAGAATTTTGTTCGTTTCCGTGGATACGCCAGACGCTATCACATGGTGCTGGGAATGCGGTTAGGCCGTCGCTATTGCTGGGTTGAGGCATTTTTCAAACGTCCACTGATCCCCACCTCAACCTTCTTAAAAGAGTCTATATTATGTGCAGGGATAAGCGAAAATAGTTACTGCTCGCTTTACAAACTTGTTAATACTGCAAACGCTTTTATTTTTGTTCAACCCAAATAGTAATAATAATCTCGGACTATATATAAGCTGCCTAATTTACTTTCTATGATCACAATTCTCGCATATCCATACTGTATATGATTATCTGTAAAAATGTGCAGCCTTTTAAAATTTAAATTAATGGAGCTAGAAACTTATAATATGTATAACGATAATCTAACAAGTGATACTACTTATTTTAAGTCGACCTTATTTCAGGTAGGTCTCTGTTACGTGGTGAGTAAGATTTTGAAAGTTTTAAGTCGCACTGATAAAAGACTATGCTCTTGAGACGAGAATACCCAGACTAAATTATGACAAACTCATGTAATTTTTTTATTGTTTGTTTACACTGTAACAGGACATATAAAATACATTTCACTAATAATTTGGAAAATCAAATAAATGTATTTATCACAATAAACTCAATTATAGTTTTAAATAAATGCATTCTTTAATTAACTAAGAATATCATGACAGCGTAGCTCATTAAATATGAAGATACATTGGTCCTAGACTGGATTTCAAAGGTAAAAAATGGTAAAATTAAATAATAAAAAACCGGACTTGCCTTTCACTAGTGATCTAATTTGACTCTTAAACATATTTCAACAAACGAAACAACCTACTGTTATAACTCAAACAATTAGACTAACACTGTAACGTTGATAGCTTAATTATGAAAAAGAGAACTAAAGTTATAACCGCTAACGTTGACGCCAAAATATAATGCTAACGAGGTTGCGAATCGTAAAGTGCTTTAGTTATATCTGAGTTTTCCCGCTCATCACTGTCAAACTTTTCCTCGACTAACTCTAGACTGGCAAATGCTGTTTAGGTCGTTTCATATTCGTATTAATTTTAGTCACCACTTGGATAACCCGAAAAAATCAATGCCGTTAAAACTTTGTCCTTGTGTTGTTGTGCATTAATACCCTTTACCTGTTAACATAATAATTTGCATAGATATTTGAGTGATCATGCAACACAATGTATGTCCTAAATGTGGAATGGCGAAGGTCAAAGCCACAGCTTAGATGACTAGTATCAGCCGCACAGCCCTGGACAGCTTGCTGAGTCTGTGTGAGTGGACCGGGTGACATATGGCCACGTGACACAACATAGGTCCTGTCTGTGGAATGGCGAAGATCAAAGCCACGGCCCAGATGACTAGTATCAGCCGCACAACCCTGGACAGCTTGCTGAGTGTGTGCGAGTAGAACGGGTGACATATGGCCATGGACACAATATAGGTCCTACCTGTGGAATGGCGAAGGTCAAAGCCACAGCCCGGATGACTAGTATCAGCCGCACAGCCCTGGACAGCTTGCTGACTGTGTGTGAGTAGAACGGGTGACATATGGCCATGGGACACAATATAGGTCCTACCTGTGGAATGGCGAAGGTCAAAGCCACAGCCCGGATGACTAGTATCAGCCGCACAGCCCTGGACAGCTTGCTGACTGTGTGTGAGTAGAACGGGTGACATATGGCCATGGGACACAATATAGGTCCTACCTGTGGAATGGCGAAGGTCAAAGCCACGGCCCAGATGACTAGAGTCAGCCGCACAGCCCTGGACAGCTAGCTAAGTGTTTGCGAGTAGAACGGGTGACATATGGCCATATGACACAATATAGGTCCTACCTGTGGAATGGCGAAGGTCAAAGCCACGGCCCAGATGACTAGTATCAGCCGCACAGCCCTGGGCAGCTTGCTGACTGTGTGTGTGAGTAGAACAGGTGACATATGGCCATGTGACACTACATTGGTCCTCCCTGTGGAATGGTGAAGGTCAAAGCCACGGCCCAGATGACTAGTATCAGCCGCACAGGCCTGGACAGCTTGATGAGTGTGTGCGAGCATAACGGGTGGCATATGGCCATGTAACACAATATATAGGCACTACCTGTGGAATGGCGAAGGTCAAAGCCACGGCCCAGATAACTAGTATCAGCCGCACAGCCCTGGACAGCTTGCTGAGTGTGTGCAAGCATAACAGGTGACATATGGCCATGTGACACAATATAGGTCCTACCTGTGGAATGGCGAAGGTCAAAGCCACGGCCCAGATGACTAGTATCAGCCACACAGCCCTGGACAGCTTGCTGAGTGTGTGCGAGCATAACAGGTGACATATGGCCATGTGACACAATATAGGTCCTACCTGTGGAATGGCGAAGGTCAAAGCCACGGCCCAGATGACTAGTATCAGCCGCACAGCCCTGGACAGCTTGCTGAGTATGTGTGAGTAGAACGGGTGACATATGGCCATGTGACACAATATATGTCCTACCTGTGGAATGGCGAAGGTCAAAGCCACGGCCCAGATGACTAGTATCAGCCGCACAGCCCTGGACAGCTTGCTGAGTGTGTGCGAGTAGAACGGGTGACATATGGCCACGTAGCGCTCCACGGTGAACGCAGTGATGGTGAGGACCGTTGCGTTGGCCGAGGTCTCTGCTGCGAGACCACGAAGCACGCAAAACACCTCTCCAAACACATAAGGATACCTGGTGAACGTTCGTACATTTATAACAAGTTTTTTACCACGGTTTATTTTTTGCAACTTATTTAATGTATCGAATAACGGACAGTTTGATATGTTATTTAACTGATATTTGTTTAATAACATAAATCAGCTATAGATAATTTCTCTTGATCCCAACTTTTATCTTTCTATGCGAAAATGTTACTGCGATAATTGGAATCTAACCTTAAGAAGAAGCAATGTCTTAAAATAACCTGATCAATGTTAAAAGTTTAAAACTGTCAGTTGAGCTGGTTACTAATTTTTGTTTGATACAAATACATGTATTTATAGACTAAAATGTCAGGGGTTTTTATTTAGAAAATCACAATTTTTCAGTTATTTATCATTCTATAGTGTAAAATATTAATATTTTATTATTTTTAAGACCAGAATTAAAAAACCTTTTGATTCTTATAGTTTATATTACGGGTTTAAAGATATTTAGCTTTTAAAAAATAACATGGTCACATTTTTGTAATTGTTCATAGTTGAAACTACTCTATACCGAAATAAATGTTATTAGTCGTCTTATATGTACCAAGTTTGAAGTAGATACCTTATTATGTTAATAGGTAAAAACACATACAGACAGATAGCCGGAAAACTAAGTATTTTAGCACATATCTTCATATGAACCATTATTTCTTATTTGTGTGTGTACAAACTATCCTACATTTTTGGAACACTTTTCCTGAACACTCTAGTTTTAAAATAATTCCAAGACAAATGTTTGGTAATAACTCATCAAAGTGTTTGCATTATTTTCATTCACGCAGTATTTTACACCTATATAGTTTGTTAAGATACTTTAGGTTTATGTAAATTTACGCAAATAAATACATCTCACCTAGACCAGATAGAATACATCTCCTGAGGCAGGCCGGACACGAGCAGCAACAGGTCAGAAATGGCGAGACTGAAGAGGTAGTAGTTGGTAGCCGTGTGCATGTGCTTGTTCCTGGCGATCACAATGCAGGTAACGATGTTTCCAGTGACTCCTGAGAAGAAGATGGTGGTGTAGGTGACGGTGATGGGGATCACGATGTAGAGAGGGTCTCTCTTGGCAGGCAACTGCAGTGTCTCACTCACCGTGTGGTTCAGCCCCACCTCCATCACACAACGTTCTGCAACATGAAACAAATTCACAGTTTATATAACAGTAAAGAGAATCACTATGTAAAGAGGTTCTTTCTTAGCTGGTAACTGCCGTGTCTCAGTCACTTTGTGGGGTTCTCCTCTTCCATCAAACAGTGTTCTGAAACATGATACAACATGACAATTTTTTCTATTTTCTCTGAGCTGGCTAGTTTTCTTGTTGGCAGAGTACGAATATTTATGTTTATATTTTTATTCAAACGTTATTGGTGAAACCAAATGTCCATCTAGTTTGTTCTTTCGTCAACCGTATACTTAGTTGAAGTTGGTTTCTTAGTTGGTAGCATTTCAGTAGTTTATATTGATTTTGGTGTGATCATTTATACAACCTAAATAACAGCAAAGAAAATATGTTACGATATATAATATGTCATGTTTGTAGAGGTTATGTCTATTTTTAAGCTTTCTCTTGTTTGCGTACTACCTAATTTAAAAACAAGACCACTTAAATTTCAGGGCTGCACCTTAAACTGGATACTCGTAGAAATGGTAAGTCTACGAACAGTTATAAAATTAAATTATTTTCGAGATGGATACAAAAATATAAAACCAAATTTTCTTCTGGATTATTTCACGATTCTCAAGCTAATGATATGTATAATACTTCAGCGTGCAATCTCCATACTCCAAATTGTCAAAAAGCTGTATTTTTCTAATCATTTATTGCAAATGTCCGCACTTTAGCTTAATACTAAAGTACTTACTATTTATCTTAGCAAAGCTTCACAACCCAGACATTAAAAGAACGATTTTAACGCATATAATCGCATCTTAATGTTTTGCAACACCACTTTACATATTTAGTATGTTCCAAGATAAATATTCAGGTACACTGTCGAGCGGCGCAGACAGTGGTTGTAGCTTGGCTCCATTAATGTCCCATTTTAAATGTATTTATTATCTATCTATATTATTAAAAGAATTTCTTGATTTTTGTTTGGTGATTTTCGACCCCTAAAAATATTATTTTATATACATATTTGGTATCAATCGAAAGCTCTTACTCTCAAGATGTGCCTTTTGGGGTTTCCATACACTATTGAGCACGGGGCTTTGCCCCACGAGCTCTCAAACGTCGATCTTAGCCCATAAGATTAACATGGGGAATAATTTTATTTTAATTGCAGCTGTTAATACATTATGGACTGGTTATTAGCAATACCAGATTTTAAAGGTAAGGAATCTATTTATCTATATAAATAAATATAAATAAAATAAGTTATTGTTCTTCATCGCTTTGAGCAGTGAAATGTTGCACGCAACTGAGATATTTAAATTTCTGTAAACATTACAAAACTTAATGTTCACTCATGCCGCTACAAAGGCGGTCTTGAGAGTTTAGGTTACTCAATGTTTCACTACAGCATGTACCATATTTGTGTTCTAATGAGCATTTAGTCAGCTAATTATATTTTATCACAGAACGGAGGAAACACGTACTGCTTTACTAATCTACAAAGGAATACTAAACCATTTAAAATAACGGCACGGCAATAAATCATTGGCTATTGACAATAAATATTATTGTAAGCCCTTGCAACATGGTATTAAATCTCAGTTTGTCTAAGTAGCCATTGTGATTATAATAGCGAATTTTTAAATGTTTTTAAGTCCACCTTCAGTAAGTCACAAATTAACTACAGGAGTTATTGAGCAGATATTTGGAAGAAGATGGATCCATCCCCACCACCCAAAAAAAAATGTACAGGCATTTTTAACAAACTGACTAGCTTTTCGAGAAAATCTTGGTCCCCAAGTTGCTTTAACAAATGGAACTGACTACTTAAACATAACATAGTAATGTAATTGCGAGCGAAGCCGTGACGGGCAACAAGTTATTTTTTTTATTACTTGAACAAAATGCCTTACAATTTAATTCGATTTTCACATGTACTTGTAAACATTGGACCTTTCAAAATTAACTTGTAAATTGTAACAATATAAATTCAGATTTCTATTTCATGTTAAGTTCTTTTAAATTTAAAAATGTAAGCAACTATGAAAGTACGCTTAACAATTATTGCGAAGTAAATAATAATATAAATATAATATAAATAAATAATTTAAATACTGTCGTTTCTGAGCAAAATATAGACTAGGTTTTATTCATTCACTCCTGCTATGGTTACCAGTTATAACTAACTCAAATCAAGCAATTTTTAGGATTATTACCTGTTGCATTCACTCTTGCTATGGTTACCAGTTATAACTAACTCAAATCAAGCAATTTTTAGGATTATTACCTGTTGCATTCACTCTTGCTATGGTTACCAGTTATAACTAACTCAAATCAAGCAATTTTTAGGATTATTACCTGTTGCTAAAAGCGTTTACACAAATATGAATTCTCGAGGTTTTGCTTAAAGATTACTAAATGTAAGCATTTACTTGTATTTTCTCGTCGCCCGTTTCTCTAGTTCACTCAATTGTTCAATCAGTTTTCGCTCAAAACGCATTACTGGGTAAGATTTTTAATAATCTACTACTTATAAAAATATAAAAGGAAAAGATTGAAAATTATTATTATATGTCGATGTTAATCGTTGATACTTTGAATTGTAAGTTAAAACAGAACTCAGTTAACTAAACCAATCAAGACAATCTTCCTGCTGCGTTTGGATTGTTTACCTCAATTAAATTTTAGAGTCTGTTTTTAACTTAAATTAAATTATTTTCGAGAAAGATACAATAACATAAAACCAGACGTTCTGCTGGATTTTGTTTACGAAAGCCTCAAGCAAATGTGTGTCATATTTTGGTGTGCAATCTCCATTTGCAATGTCCATACCCCGAAACGTCAAAAACTCGTGTTTTTCTAATCAGCTATTGCAAATGTCCACACTGAAGTATTAGCTTGAGACTTCTGTGAAAAATATCAAGCAGAAATTCTGGTTTTCTATTTTTGTATCCATCTCGGAAATGATTTAATCTAATTCTGACAGACTCTGAAGTTTAATAAAGGTAAACAATCATATCACAAATCACAGCAGGAAGATTGTCTTGATTTGCTTAGTTAATTGGGTTCTTATGAAAGTGGTGAAAATTAGGCCTACTATAAATAATTTAATTTAGAGCTAAGAATAAGTAAAAGAATGATCATAATCAAACAGATGGCAAAGGCGATGTTGAAAGAGTACCGAAAAGAGACCAGACGGACAATAACAGGAAATGCTTATTTCCTGTTATCGAACGAGAAGTCGCGGATGGGACCAAACATGCCAAGCAAGCAGTACACGTCACTCCGAACGTGTGATCAGCAACCTTGCGAAAATCCCCGCTAAATTTCAATAAACCAATGGGGCGCAGAGGGCGGAGCGTCAAACTACAGTATTTTGATTGGCCAGAAGGCAAAATTTAGGGTAATGGAAGTTATTTTGGAAGGGGAAGTAAGAGAGGTGGAAATATTTGGGGACGGAAAAGAGGTCAGTCTTCGGAGCGTCATCAAGAGGGCAGCGGAGGAGGAAAGTAGGAGTAGACGTCTGAACGGACCTGGATTGAGGAGGGTCAACTTAGCTTTGGTTGAGTGAGATTGCCACCAAGGATTCAGACGTCCTATCTCAACACTCTCCAGCAGAAGCCTCTTCAACGACGTGATACCGAGGACCAACCCAGGACGAGACCCGAGGACTTAACCGAGAACCAACCCGAGGACCAACCCGAGGACTTCCCAAGGAAAGGCGCGGAGCGGCACCTGGACACCGGTGACGCTCCACGGAACGCAATCCAATACGGCAGCTGTTTACTGGCTATGTTTCACTTCATTTCTCGGTGCACAAAATTGAAGAGATACTGAGCAAAGAGCTCAAATGAAATTAATTTGAGGTTTAATGTAAATTGGTCCAGACATCTAATTTAAATAATTACATCAAGTCTAAAAAACTCGACCCTTAATTAAAATTCATTGTTGTAGCCCCTGAACTGTGCGTATTACACTAAAAGTTTAGTCTCGACCCTTAAATAAAGTAAAGCGATTAAATTGTAGTAATAAATGGATTTCTATGAAACACAGGATAATAAAATAGGGTGAAATAAATTTATATGTGTTAGATAAAGATTTGTGTATATTAGAATGTACATAGACCTTTGATGATGAATGTAGGGAGTAATATTGATTTTTAGGTAATAACATTAATTCTCAAATGAAGGGGAGTCAAGGTAGTAGCAGTTTCTTTTAGATTTTAGATTTGTCAGCGCTATAATTTAAGTGTAGAGGTTGAGCTGATTATTCTTGTACTTAGTTTATTTGAATTATAGCGAGGGTTTTGTTATTAATAAGTGTTTAATTTATAAATGCAGTTTCATTTATGTATGCTGGACTTTGCTTATAGTGAATACATCAAGGACAACAATTAACCAACAATTGATATTTCACTACATGTCAATAATTGTAAAAGGGTTTGATATACTAGCTAATCATATGTACCTGGTTAGTTATATAAGGTTATATATATATATATATATATATATATAATAAAATTATGCTTGTCACTCTCCATCAGTGTTGATTCAATTTAACATCCTGCGAGTTACCATTCCACAGCCAAGCAAGTCAATTTTGTTTATGTTTGATTAAAGTGTTTAACCATTGTTTCCGTTTTCAAAGGCTAACAACCCCGTAAAGTATAAGTATTTACATTCTGTTTCAACTAACAATGCAACGTATCAAAGATTACTTTCTTGAAACATCGAAAATAATAATTGTCTTTCAAATTGTTCCTTTTAGTTGTCCATAAGTAGTGGATTATTGAAAATCATCAAGTAACTGTCTTCTAACTTACCCATTGTAAAAGGGTTAGATATCGCACAAATATTTGTAACGTTTTCTAAAATGATTGCAAGGAGGTAAACACAATTCCTATAAATTAAATGCTTCAAGTAATATTACCTACTGTAGGGGAAAGCCTTTCATTGGCGGTAAGAGTGAAGTAAACAGGAGTACGATGTTAAATAAGATGATTGGGGTTGTGCTTAAACTCCAATCTTAAAACTATGGATGAATGGGTAGACACAACTCTTAGTTAAAACCGAGACCATAACCTGCACCACCATAAAATAGCTGCCATTGAAATTTGAGTTCCTAATTATTAACAAAAACAACCTTAATACACATTCCTTTTAATTACAAAAAATTGTAGGCTTATAATTATCAGTTGTTTTTTGTTAGTAACAAGGCATTTCACTCTTTGTAAATTCATAATTAATTTTTATTCGCCACGAACAAACTTGCGTTGGCGTATTTTGTAGTGATATAGTGATATATTGCCAACTGGGTGCATAATAACTTGCCTCGCTCAAGTTTTAATTTTAACCTATGATGAAAATACATGCTGATGACCCGGTTGGACAGACTAAATCCAGTATTGGTCTTAAATTCAACACAAGTTCTTGGAAAATTGGTTCTTGAGTTGGCTTCCCACAACTTAACTTTCAAATAAACATTGTAATTTATGTTTCAAATTTGTTGGGGGCAGAGTCTAGGGTTATAGTGTAGGTCCAGTTGACCTAAAAACATTTTCGGGACATTTTTTGTTAATAGCAAAAAATTATATGATTTTAAAAATAACTATAGTGAGCTTAAAAAAGGTTAGCAATTTCTATTTGATTTGTTGAAGTTCCAACGTTCCTAAAGGAGTAAAAAGAAAATCTGTAATAAAATGGTCAAACTGCCTCTGTTTTGCAATATTTTAAATTGCGACTATTTAAGGTCCGGTCTGTGGCATACACTGATCTTATTTAATTATAAATAAGATCTTTAAAATGGTATATGATATTATGATATATAATATCAAAACCTAAAAGTAATTTGCCTACCTAAAGATATACAACACCTCCATTAATGAATGTGTAACATGGATATGTAAAACTAATAGTCAGCATAGGTCATATCTAGCTATAATATTATAAAGAAGAGGTGGTTTCTGTCTGTCTGCCTGTCTGTTTGACTGTGTGATGTTCCGGGTAAATGCAAAAACTACTCAAACGACTGGGCTAAAACTTTACACAAAGGTAGATCTTTAACCCGTGCAACACATAGGCTTATTCACTTAATTAAAATCCCCTCGGGCTATGTTCCGTGAACATCCTAAGTTTCAATTTTTACATTTCAGAAGAAAGTAAACATTCAGAAACTGTAATGCAAACAGCTGTGGATACTTCCATTTGACAGATCTAATAGCAGAAGCAAGAACAGCTGTTTCAAGATCTCAACCTCTCTAACCCGTGCGAAGAACGGGTACAGCAGTTAGTCGTAAATAATGTAAAAGTCTTAGAGATCTTAGTAAAGTTTCACAACCCAGACATTAAAATAACGATTGTATATAATAGCATCTTAATGTTTTGCAAACACCACTTTACATATTTAGTATGTTCCAAGGCAAATTTTCAGGTATATTGTCGGAGGGCGCCCCCAGTGGTTGTAGCTACAAGTGCGGCGGTGAGGTACACAAGTGTTTACCTCAATCTATTGTTAGCCGATAAACACCAGATGGCTGATATAATGACACTGCTAGAGGGCAGATGCTCCACATACACAGAATTCTTTTAGCGTTTAATATTTTAATAATAACATATTTTCAGCAGTTACTTATTAAAATAAGAAAACTATGTACAACTGATCACAAACATACGTAATGACAATACTTGTTTAGTACATAAAGCACACTAAGTGCTATTCGTTTTCGGCACCAAGAATAAAACTTGTTTTACCACTAAAAGTAATTGCCGTAAATGTGTATTAGTATGATGCACAACTCGAAATAAATTATTAATAATTAGCTACTTTTTATACATATATTTTCTGCTTTAATATAACACTGCTTGTTTTCGCTGTTTACATTTTATCTATTTACATCGAATGATACCCACACTCCAGGCGTTGCCTTCAGGTATTTAGGAGTACCTATATTTCCTAATAGACTGAATCTCTCTACTAGATTGTGTATGGAAATTTTTATATATTTGTAAATAATTAGACGGGATTTTACTTATAAATAGTCTAAACCTAACATTGGTTTAGTTAAAGTAATGTTTTGAAACATTTTTTGTTGTTGTTAAAAGTGCTGTAAGAAATTTGTTTTATATTTTATTTTATATTACCAAACGCGTTAAAAATTGTATTTATTTTTCTTCCTAAAATCAGATATTCCGAACAACTTCCAAAGCCTGTAAAAAATCAAAATTTGCTGATCACCTAATTAATAAATCCCACAGCTATAGTATTATTGACAATGATTTAGAAATTCTGCATTTTTGTCACAAAGGAAAATTTATGAAAATAATTTAGAGGAGTAGAGGAGTATGAAATGTATAATACAATGAAGAATAGTGAGCCAGACTTGTTAAATAAAAAACTATGTTTTAAACATTGAAAACTAAACTGTTTCTGTTCTCATTCTTTATTTAATACAATTATCAAGAATAGCCAAGGAAACAATGGTACCAGACTTCAGTGATAAGAGCTCAAAGTTCACTTGGAGGACACGTGACAAGGGAAAAATAATCAGTCTGTTACCTGCTGGCCAGCATGCAAGAAGTGTCCTTGTCTATGTATAAATTTGGTATGTTTTTTATGTTTAAATTTATCACGTGTCAGTTGTTTTGTATTTGTAAAAATTTAACATTTTGACAACGGTTTTATTCAAAATGAGCTGTGTTTTATACATCTGATCTGATGATGACATATTAATGTGGAAACTGCAGTAATCTTATGATTATTCATATGAACTGGAAAGAAAAGGTATTGTAAAACCATATTTTAAATTTTATTTATGTTTTGATGTTGTTTATTCAAACTGAATTTCTAATTATCTGTGCGTAGTGTTTGCTACAAAATACTTGGTATCAAATAATTTAAAAACAAGATTTATTATGAAAATAATTGTCTTTAACCGCTCTTAAAGTCGTTATAAAGTTCTTTATTTATATTTAAACGTTCGCTTATAACATAAGTTAAGGTTATAATCTCGGTGCGACTGACGACGCGTCATTGATCTTCCTCCGAACCTCCATTAGTCTCCCATTGCCACCATCCCCCCCTCAATCTTACATCGCCATTCCACTCCGTTACAACTCATGTAACAAAGGAATTTGTGGAATGAATGTGTTGTCATTGTGCTCTATAACCAGCACCCTTGACTTGATTATAACCTTCAGTGGCATTGTTGCAGGTATCATTTACTCAAGAGACACTAAGCCAATCGACTGTACGTGGATTGCAACAATGATAAGCCATGTTACTTATCATGTAACATATCACATCAAAAATCATGTATTCATTAAATATGTAACGGGAAGTTTTATTTTATTTCTGCTCTAGTCCTGCTATATTTTGTGAAAATCTGCTCTGGCAATTTCAATAAACGATCGCTAGTTCAAGTACCTAACTCAATAATTACAACGGCATGTCTGAGAAATTTTAGAGCCTGCTTTTATTTCACCTAAAAGCTTAAAAGAAGTTAAAGTTAAAATACTTCGAAGTCCTTTAGTATCTTAATTGAACTCACTATAGTTAAGACTTAGTAAGGTATAAAAGAAGGGGGCGGGGATTAATCCAAACAAATCCGGTAGTTCTAAAATATTTATTCATGTTTAAGGTGAATAGGGAGATAAAGAAAACATTTTTGTCACCTCATGCCCAGTGCTCCATCCTCCATCTTGAAAAAAATATCGCTGAAAATCAAAACTTTAAAATTTTGTCAACTATATCTCCGTTTCTAATAATTTCATCCTGAACTATGTTATTAATATAGCACATTCAATACATTTAATTACATTATTTTATATTGCAAATTTCTACATTTGTCAAATAGGAACAAATATTCAAAGCTTATTTTAAAAATAAATAAAATAAAAAAATATAATCGTGCATTTTCCAAAAACAACGTCGTCCTCCTAGGGTTTAATCTGGAGCAAGACAGAATATTGGCATTCCAGACTGTTTTAATTTAGTACACATAGATTGTTGATTCGGCTGTCTCCGCGTTTCCGAGGTGGGATGACGTGGCCCTGGCCGCATTCCAGTGCGGAGTAGATGCTTCATATGTGTCACCCGGGAGTGTTTCTAACAAACATTTATAACAGACTTCTCCCTAACTCAAAGGATGGTTCAAGCGATTGTAACGTACAATTTTGTTCGTCCAACAAGAATTTGTACTCTTTATACTTGCGTTGTTTTTTACTGCTTTAAAGTCGGTTGAAATTAAAAGTTAAGGTTGTATACATTATGAAAGTCATACTGAATTATTTATAAAATAATCCCGTTGCAGCAAACCTGCATACCCAGCAAATTTCAAATGGTACTTCACTAAGTCATGAAGCCACTTGCCAACTTTCATCAAAGCATTTCTGTGAGAGATATTTCATATCAAGCATTGCACATATCAACCATTGCATATCCGTCGGAGATATGCAATTTGATTTATTCTCCATAAGAAACAAATTTGTACTGAGTATGCAGGTTTGCTGCATCAAGTACCACAAAAATATAGTTTTCATGCAAATACCAATAAATTACCACTATTTGAAGCAACATACCAAGTTTTACCAATTTATGTTCATAAACAAGCAAGTTATTACTTGTTTCTTATTCTCCATAAGAATAACATTATAGCTGCTGAGTATGCAGGTTTGCAGTAATGCGGACCACAACAAAATGGGTTTTGTATGAAAATATCAGTAAACCTCAACCATATGAAGCCACATACCATGTTTGATTAATATTTGTTAATTAATAAGCAAGATATACAATGTTACTTATTCTCCATAAGATTAACATTGGACAACGTACTGTGTTTAGCACTTTCAATATCTCGGTTACCAATTGACGTAGAGCGATGATCAAAATAACAAATTGTTTGTTTTTTAAGTTTAACTTATTAGTGTAAACTCAAATTTAGGTTTAACAATAATTATATGTAAAAAGTTATTTACATATAAACCCATTTTTGGGGTACAAAACCATCCTAAAACTCCCGTGAAAGGGAAACCCCTATACATATCCGTGAAAGGGAATAAATATATATGAATTTGAACGAATGGTGTTTTTGGCATTTGGGGGCCTCAAAACAAAAAGTTATCAAGGTCTTACTATGCCACCTACGGTTATAGCTTATAGCGGAAATTCGCTAAAAACTGGTATATTTAAATATCAAATGGTATTGCTATAATCAAACAAAAATATTTAATGACTACATTATCTTACCCAGCGATGAGTCAACGTTTACAGTGCGATTTTAAGCGATAGACCATGATTTCCTCCTGTTTATATTATTTAGCCAAAATAAATGGTTATCCAGGAAGATACACACATAACTCTGTTGGTATTCTGGAAAACTGGAATGATTTTCAGCTCTAGATAAGCGTAATTGGGTCTAAAACCTGTTGTAATGCAAGTAAATAATAATTATTCGTATTTCGCACCCAATACTGCAACATTACTAGACAGAATGTTAATGATACTTGAAAGTGTGAATAATAACTAACTGAGAATGTTTAAAATAAAGATCAACATTACTCACTATACAAGTTATTAATTAAAATTAAAAGTGGAACTTACAAGCTACTGTTAGAACCACGTTTAACTTTATTGAAGATTTCGTCATTACTAAGAATACAAATAATGTTTAAATTGTTTTTACTAAGACAAGGTAAAAAATAACGTGACGTGACGTTATTGATTTATCAACATCCATATGATATCCTGATGAATTCAAATTCCATTTTTAAAATTGAAATAAATCTTTAAAGAAAACATTGCATAGTTAACCTCTTTAGACATAATCGCAGTTATTAAATCTTCATTAGGGTTTTATAATTATTGTATCAAGTCATGGTTAGTTAATTAATATAATATAATATAAAACGGTACAAAGCATTCACGATGACGGGAAAAAATCCCATGGTTTTCCGAAATCTAGGTAATCTAATGTGCCGTTTTTTATATGTACTAGCAAATGCAGCTGCTCGAAATCGAGCAAATACGATTCTGTTTGTGATACAATTCCAGAGTATAGCTTTTGACAGCTGATCTTGCTTCTGTGCTGCGTTTTGTTACCTTCAGCTGTCAAATGCTCAATTTCAATGATTATTGTTTTTCCATAAGATTAACATTGCGACTTTGAAGGCCTGTGGGGTGTAGCCCCATTAACATTTAATTCTATGCAAACATACGCATCAAAATCTTTCCATAGATGCTTATCAATCATAAAAATCGGTTATGAAATCCCAGCGTGACACAAAATCTGTTTGTGTATTAAATACTATGATGTAAATGTTCGCTTTGTTATTGTGTGTGTCTATTGTTTTAATAAAACAACAGACAAAATTACGTTGATCGTAAAGTCTTCTAAGAGAGACCTGTCCCTTTAGCCTGAATTAAGTTAGTGCCAAAATAACTAAAATGTGTAGGTAGTTAAGTAGTAATAAATAAGGATAAATAAATATTTTATCGACTGATGACTTTTTAATATTAAGTTTTCATGGTCAATGAAAATACATAAAAAGGTGGAGGTGCATAATATTCTATAAATTATACTTATATGAATACATGAGTAAGTGAACCTTTATTTATTGATTTTACATGGCACACGTTTCACAATTACTTTAAGGGTGAACATTCCAGGATGGGGATTATGGCGAGGTGTTCTGGTGCGTGTTGCATTGTTTTGACAACTGTGGCAATACGGAAAGCACTGAAGCTTGCGGACCTTAGATGGCTGTTAAACGACGGAGTTGATGTCCCACGTGGGGAAGATTATATGTGTCTCTAAATTATGATGTAAAAACTGGACAGTGTATTGAGAATAATGTGATGTAAATACAGAGAGACCAATCTGCAAATATTATAACATATTAATTAAAATGATTTAATTAATTTTATTAAAATATTTAATTATTAAAATATAACATATTATATTTTAACGTAGTTAAAACCCCAGAATATTAAGTCTTTTTAAGTTTGAATGTTGAGTAATATATTGTAAATACACTGTTTTAGGCAACTGACATATAAATGCATTCCTTTCAGTTCTCTGTTAATAAATATATTTATTCCTCTCTCTATATATATAGGACATAAATACTTTAGCTAATAAAAACAATTCTTGTAAGTTTCTAATTCACAATTTTGTCACGAAGTATTCTCCTAAATCCATTTATCGGAGGCATTACAGTTTAATTTGTTAGCTAAACAGTGTTTTAAGGTAACATATTCAGAAAAACCGCGTTTCTGACCGCGTTTCAGTGCTGAGTTGATGTTTCTATTAGTCAGAGCCGGGAGCGTTTCTAACGTAAACATTTATCATGGACTTCTTCCTAACTCAAAGGATGATTAAAGTGAATCAACTGTGCCATTCAACTGCGTTTGTCCTATAAGGATATTTTACTCTTTACACTTGTTACCGTTTGCTTTGTTTTTCCTTCATTTAAAGTCTGTTTAAATTCCGAGTTCAAGTTATAAACACGGTATACTGAATTATGTGTAATAATGTTTGAAAAATAGGGACATATAAAAATCAAAGGGTTTTATTCTAATCATACAACAATATTTAATCTACATTACCTTCCTTACCTTACGATTCGTCAAAATTTAGTTTGTAGGTGATATAGCATGATTTCCTCCTATATACTTAGTTTAGCCAAAGGAAATGTATATCCAGGGAGTTAAACACGTAGCTTTGTAGATTTACGAAATAGTTAATTATCCTGTTGTACATGAACATAATTGGGTTTACAACCTGTTGTAATAAAAGTAAATTAACTAGGTGTACGCTCAATCCTCGCGTATAAGGATAACCGGAAAACATGATCAAAATTAAATTGAGTCTCATTAAAAATTCAAAAACTGATTTGAGTAACGTAATCAGAATACATTGCGGCATCATTTAAGGGCCACCAGAATGCAGTTTTTACGGAAAAATATTCATACATTTATCACTTGTTTTTATCTACGGAAAATTGGTAGAAATCCATTAATTAATTTTTTTATAAATTGCATGGTTTGTTCAGGTATGGTTTGTTGTTAGGATTGGAATGGGTGCGCCAAGTATAAGTATTTTAGACTATATGCAGTGATTTTAACAGTGTAATTAAGTTACTTATAAGAAAACAGCAAGTTTCGTAAATAAACTAATGTTACTTACAATTTCTATACTAAAAAAATCCTTAAGAACTAACAATAAGTCGTCAGGTCTAAATGGATTTTTAGATGACAAAATGGAAATTCAAAATATTGTTTCAAAAACCTAGGCTATCATGAAATTAAATGCTATAACCATGGGCTGGTCCATGACCGCACATAAACCTTTTGAAATGGCAAGTAGCCTAGGTGTATAGGCGTACATTTCATAGGCATATGCCCAAGTTTATGATGAAAACGGCTCACTGTAATCTAAACCTAGGCTATCCTAGGCAAACCTAATAATTTCAGATAATCTGCAAAAAAGGCTTAGTTTGGTTAGAATAGTTTAGTGCTTTGTTTTGGTTCGCTACAACAACATTTCTGGTAATTTGTTTTTAGTATTGAGGAACATTTGTATTATCAATTTATTGTAGGCTTACTGTAATCCAAATCTGGGCTATGTAAAATCATTTCAGACAACCTACCAAAAAAGGCTGTTTGGTTAGAATAGATCAAAGCTTTTATTGTGGTTAGTTACAACATAACTGGTAATGTGTTTTAGTAATGTAGAACAGTTTTTATTATTAATGTAGTGAAAATATAATCTAGCAAATAAATTTAAGGTTGGTCGCTTACTTGTAACTAACTTGATCAAAGCTTTCTAGACGAATTGAGACTTTGTACTTTTAACTTATGACAATCATAATATTACCAATTGTCTAAGACAATGTAATAAAACAAACTATTTGATAACTTGAGTTAATATATCTGTATATTCAGTCGTCTATTCTGCAGTTATTTTGAGTTTTGCGAACTGTCACTACCATCTGCCATACGTCGTCTGCTACTGCTACTCGTCGCCTCTGACGACTGACGATGTTTTACACAGCGTAGGCATACTAAGGGAATATTAACTGTACGGATATTTTTTTAATAACGTAAACTTAATAATTTTATAAAATAATAAATATGCACACAACTTAAAAATATACTTCAAATTATCTCTCTCTGTGTGTTATTTTTAGTCAAAAACCTTTTGTTTTCCAGTATAACAAAGTATACTCTAGTAAACTAACAATTGTTACTTTGTTGTTGAAGCATAGACGTTGGCTAAATTTTAACGATTCAAGTACCACTAAAATAGTTTAAAATGTTATTCTTAAGAAGAAAAACTAGGTTTGTTTTAGAATAATTTTATTAAGACTGAACGAAATTATCCAGATAACGAACTCGACCGAGATTTTGTACTGTTAAGTATATCTGCAAACTTTGAAGTTTAACTGTGGAGGCGTTTTCGAGTTATTTTGGTCACAGACACCCTACTTGAGTTGATTCTGTTACCACTTTATGCAGTGGTCACGTATATGGATCCTTTCACTTTGTTCGATTATCCAATTAACCCTGTTCTCAAAGTGTAGTTATGCTTATTTCGCATTCATTATTATAACGTTACTTTTTCGAATGTTAATGATACTACAAAATGTGAATAATAATAAGTGAGAACGTTTGTAACAAAAGGCAATATGTGTTATAATTTTTAAAAATAAAATAATAAAAATTAATCAAAACAAATTTAGTAGAGACAAGTTACTCTTTTAGAAGCACGTAAAACTTTATTTATATTGCATGCCATTACTGACAGTATCAATAATTTGTTACAGCCTATTGTTTTATTTAAGACAATCAGTGGTGTTATCGATTTATCACATTGCGTATGCATCAAGAAGATTTAAAATTCTCTTTTAAAGATTAAAATTTACCTTTTTTTAAAGCAAACCTCACACAGTTATTAGTGAATTTCCTTTGGAAAGTGAACTATTAGCATGACCCGCACGGTGAAACTTAAGCCCGGGACCACCATAGAAGTTCCTAACATGACCCCCTGAACACGTTTTGGGGGGTCGTTCAAAATTATATATATATATATATATATATATATATATATATATATATATATATATATATATATATAGACCAATTTTAAAGACGATCCCAAGTTTGTAACATCCTATTTCCCTGGCCTTCACAGAATAAATTCAATAATGAAAACAGGATTTGAACTTTTAAAAAACTCTTCCTTAACCGAAACCATTTTTTCTAGACCACCTAGAATGGTTTTTAAAAGACCTCCAAATTTAAAGAACATGCTTGTAAGGCCCAAGCTTGAAAATAGAAATCTCAATTTGGCCCATGGATGTGAACCATGTAATAAACCACGTTGTGGTATATGCAAAATTATGTGTAAGGCAGACCGCTTTCGAAGCACAGTAACGGACAAAGTTTACCCGATAGCTGGACACATGGATTGTTCATCCAACCATGCGATTTACCAGCTAACGTGTAAACTTTGTCCTAAGGAGTACATTGGACAAACATCCAACTCCTTACGTGTTCGGATGACAGGACATCGGTTTTCTGTCAACCATAAAGACAAACACAAGCCGGTGGCCTTACACGCTGTTCAACATAATGCTGAGTTTGAAGATTGTTTCCATCTTAAAGCTATACACAAAATCCAAAGTGTTGAAAACAAATAATTAAATGACATGAATTTGAGAACAGTCGAATTGGCTCACCAGTTAGTTTTAAGAACGAAACAACCACATGGACTCAACATTCGTTAATTTGATAATTTTTGGTTCCTTATTCTTTCTACAGTATCAAAATAGTTTTATTCCACATCATCTGATCTTAACCAAATGTGTAAATAACATATGATCTGTTGTTTTTGTTTGTCATTCATTTTTTGTGCTTGATAAAGAGAATACCTCGAAATATTGCAACAAAATGGTGTTAATTTCTTAAATGTATATATAGATATATATATATATATATGTTTATGCACTCTAGCGGTCGCATTTTTTGTCCGATTTACTTCAAATTTGGTAAGGACGTTCCCTTCTATAATCTGTTGGACAAGTTCGTTGGGTAAAACAATCGGAAAACTCTAAACCCATTTTTTGGGGATTAATCTTTCAAATTTCGGGTTTTTGGGCCCAAAAATAGTCAGAAAAGCCCCAGATGTAAAAGTAATGCATGTACAATGATGGGAATTAGAAAGGCGAAAGTTTTAAGCCCTCTCTCGTCATTCTAGCATAAATATTTACCGAGTTATTAAAGAAAATGTGTATCGGCTAAACACAGTACGTTGTCTTATGGGGGTTTTACACTAGAAAAGTCTGTTATTCCTTTGTTAGAGTACTTTTATTACCCCCAGAAACCTCACGCCTACTTTCAAGCCTGTCTGGACCTTCTCCTAACCTTATAATGCGCAAAATTGTATTCCCAGCTTTGCAAGTAAATGAAACCAGGAGTATCAGAACAGCCAAAAAATCAATGTTTTCAGATTTCAATAAAAATTGGACAAACGTATGTTTTTACACTGATTTTGAGTTTTAAAAGTTTTTATATGGAAATTCACTTCCCTCACGTCAGCGTGCTGCGTGCAAACTCGTTTATCTGTAGGCATAATCGTAGTTATTACATCTTTTCTAAGGTTTAACAATTAATTATTGTATCAAGTTATTGTTAGTTAATTAATGCACCTGGATGAACCCTAAGTTACGCTAAATAATCCCATGGTTTTTTGGAAGGCTGGGTAATTTCTCTTGTGGCATTTTTAATACGTATACGTATTTCGTTTTTGTTTTGTTAGACTCATTGTTGTTTTAATAAAATAATAGACAAAATTACTTTAATTACCAAATTCGTCTAAGAACGTCTGCCTCCTTATCCTGAATGATGATAGTGCTAAAATAACAATCATTGGGTTCCAGGACTTAATTGCATTATTAATATTTATTTTCAAAAAGTCGACCAAATGTCACGGCAACCAACTGATGGGTATCACTTTGTTTCCAACTACTTACATTTCCGAATCACTATTGATATTCCTTGCAAGTTCTGTAGTGATCTATCATTCTAATCGATGGCTACCAAGATGAGGGAAGAGAAACTGGCACTTCCGCTCCTTGTTAGTTACTGGGTCAGCAATCGGAGTCAACGCAAACTGTTCGCAAACTTTGATCTTCGTTATTAGACTACTTGCTATGTGTTTCAACTAATTAGTGATGTATTGACTTTGACCAGGTTTAACATCATGTAACATAACTAACCAATATGTAAGTAATACTTTATAAACAAGTTTACTGATGTTTCTCTGTGGACGTTTTTTGCTCTACAGACTTTTTACTGAAGTAAGAAATAATTTTCATTAATTTGATTGATTATTATATATTATCCCACAGTTAATTACTTAAAATAAAAATATTTATATACTTTCAACTGTATATTAACTGTTTATTTTCAATTAACATAAGTTTTAGCGAATTTCCCCTATAGGGAAGAAGCTATTACCGCAGGTCTCATGGTAAGACTTAAGCCCGGGACCATGATAACTTTTCATTTTGAGGTCCCCAGATGCCAAAAACACCATTCGTTCAAATTTTTATAAATGTATATATATATATTTATTACGTATGTATATATATATGTGTGTGTGTGTGTGTGTGTGTGTGTGTGTGTGTGTGTGTGTGTGTGTGTGTGTGTGTGTGTGTGTGTGTGTGTCCGTATGCACGATAACTCTCATACAAAAGGTCTGATCTTAATGAAATTTGGTACAAATGTGTAAAGTACCATTTATTTGAACGAGTTCGAAAACCAGATGAATCGCACCATCCGAAGGGGGGTTTTTGGGGGGTTTTGTACCCCAAAAATGTGTTTTTTGGGGTTTTCACATGCAATTTTAATTGAAATCAAATTTTAATTTATACCATTGAATTCAGCTTAAAAAAACAAACAATTTGGTATTTTCATCATTGCTCTACGTCAATTGGTTACCGAGATATTGAAAGTGCTAAACACAGTACGTTGTCTAATGTTATTCTTATGGACAAAATTAAAAATTGTATATCTCGCTTATTTATGAACATAAACTGGCGAAATTTGGTATATGGCTTGATCTGGTTGTGGTTTATTGTTGTTTGCACAAAACAAAATTTTTCGCCTATGCTTCTTGTAGCAGCAAACCTAGGTTACTTGGTCCCCATGTTATTCTTATGGAAAATACTTAAAACGTTATATATCGCTTATTTATGAATGTATATGTATGAAACTTGGTATGTGACATCACTAAGATGAGTTCTATTGATATTTGCATAAAAAACCATTATTTTGTATGCCTTGTTGCAGCAAACCTGCGTACTCATCCCCAATGTTATTCTTATGGAGAAAAATTAATATTTTAAATATCGCTTGTTTGTGAATAAATTTCTTATGAATCCTGTTAAGTGTTTTAATGTGTTATGTTATGTTATGTGTTATTCATTGGTAATTCGCTGAGTATGCAGGTTTGCTGCGACGGGGGTATTAATATAATATAAAATCAGTAGACAGACAATTATAACCATGCAGTCAATATTGTCTTCACACTATCCTTTCCGCCGATGAGCCAATAAAAGGATAAGTCAGTAGTATAAAAACCTTTTGAACCCAGAATCATCATCTCTTACAATACAATACACTTTTAAACATGTTTTCCTCATATTATTTGTCTTTATTTCCTTGTATTATTTGTTATCAATTGCGGCCCTTATACAGTATTTAGTTGGTTTATGATTACCTTTTGATAGGTTTTTGTTTTATAGCAAAGATTCTGAAACTCTTTATATTGATTTGGTGTTGACTTTGACTTCTGCAACAAATTCGCAAGTAGTTATGTCTATTAAATTGACTGGAACAAAACTTAATTACGACGAATCATTGCCAATTCAAAGTAATATCTCCGATTTTGTAATAAAAAATAAACTATTTATTCCCTGGTAAAATTAAAGTAACCCCACTTTTAGTCTTGGGGATTGATTCTTTCTTTGATATAAAATAAATAAGTTGAAGGCTTTAAGGAAAATACAACTAACCATGACTTTAAGTGAATTATTTTCCTTCGCAATCATCCAATCCTAAATCTAAATGTTGCTTTACTATTGTTGGAACGTTTTCAATTTACTTATGTAAACTTGTTTTGAATTATTTTATTTTATAAATATACATTTTATACTTCAAGGCTGAATCAGATTTAGAGTTTTGAATATTATAAGTATATTTTAGATTAAGTAACTCTGATTTAATTATTTATTTCAATACTAAGCTCGATTTTTATAAGAATTTTAATATGTAATTAAAATTATAATAATTGTAGACTAAGTATTCTACATGAATATGGTAGAGAATAAAAAATACTAAAGATACAAGCAGATACTAATAATATACTATGATAAAAAAACGTTATAAAATAACTAATAGAATAAAACATAATGTAAAATACAAGTATACAAAGACGTAAATAATATGATAATAATCAGTACTAATGTATAACATTATAATAAACCATATATAAAAAGGGACAATCATTTACAATAGCATAAGTAAAACAATGTAATTTATAATAGTATTAGCGATAGTAAATGAATGACGATATGATTAATGCAATTATTAATTGAACAATGCATTCGAAATAGGCTTTGGATTGCACACCATGCACGTATCATACAATCAAGAACAATGCCTTACAAAAATTTAGTTAACTTGACCGTCTCAGCTATTAAGTACAATTTCAGATGATGTTCATTGTCCACAAACGTTATGCTTCATGCAAGGTGGCTTCATTTTCTGGGTGGGTAATCTGACTGTGAAACTTGTACTTGCTAGAGAATTCTCTTCTGATGGAGAGGTATAGTAAACTAGTACCTATGGGAACATTTTAGATCATTTAGGTAAAGGAGCTATGTACAATTGGCTTCCCCCGTAGAAGTTTGTATGCAGAAACAAGGCATCGCATCGGCAACCTTTTATTCAATTAAAGAGAAGACAAACCAAGGAGTTTCTTCCATCGGAACAGCAGCATAGTCGTATACAAGCCTGAGCTTGAGACCAACAATTCCAGCAAATCATCATTGAATCTTTCAGTCCAACACGTTGTGGTGGCCACATTATACAAGAGTTGGAAGCACAAGAGACACATAAATAATACTGAGAAACTCTAAGTTGAGGTAACTTCTTGGAATTATGTTGGAATGATAAAAAAGTTATTTAGGCTTGACGCATATTGAGTCGATGTGTATATCGGCACTTGGAACTAAAGAAAGGGTTACCAACATATCCTTTATGGACATGTTGTGAGCTAGCATCATTTAGCCAAAGACTGTAGGGTACACACGTCGATTAAATGTCATAACCACATATTTTGAAGCGTGTGTCATCATGTAGCTTTCATCACACCAGCTCATAATACGCTTCAAGTTTCCTAAGCACCGATGGTATGCATATCGGCCGGTAACCTCGAATATCAGAAGTACTAACAATATACTATATTTATATTTAACCTTGAATTATTCAGGGAAGATTCCTTCCGCAAGGAAACTATTGAAAGAAACAGTCAACTGAAAGAGCTAATATCTTGCAGAGGGGTCTTGAGCACAGAAAGGGGTATAAGACATTAGGCCAGTTAATTTACATTAATAGACTTTCCGACTTATACTCAACTTATTGCTCGTTAAGTAGATGTGAAGACAGAATGTGAAACTTAACTGGCATATGAAATCTAAAGAATCATATTGGATGTTGTTCATTCTGTACACCGCTGAAAAGTGATTTGCAAACAGTTGGCATATATTCTCTGGATACGAAACGTTACTTTTCACTCAGTGATTGATTGTTTATCATGTCAACCTAGAATTATAGATGGGATGGCGTGTCCCTGAAATTAATCCAATTATGCACGTGTCACAGATTGTATTTATAACGTAATTATAAATAATTATAACATAGACAATTACAAATAAAACATACATTTTTCTAAAAAGAACTGTTCAATCCGTGTAGTCATTTATCAAAAGTCGATTAGAAAACTCTTTAAAATAATTGTTTTATCTGAAGCTGCCCCACCTATTTACCAGCTTATATTACAGTCTCGCTCCAGTAGTTGCGCCGTGCAGTCCCGTACCGCACCGTGTGGTCTGTTTGTGCCTGGCTTTTGTGTTTCGTTTGATTTTTCCATTTGTTTTGGTTTCACTGTTTTTTAGCTTTTTGTATTTTTTCCAGCCTTGACGGGATTGTACCTTTAATATTTTGTGTAAATTTGTTATGTTCTAGGTATTTTTTTCCCTGAAGACGGGATCAGATTCCAGATCCCGAAACGTCGTGAAACTTGGTTTTACTAATCAGTGATTAAAAATGTCCGCAATAACTTAAATAACGTCTTAAATAACGTATATTATAATTACAATAAATTAAATTAATTTTAATACAAACGCAAATATAAGAGGCTAGATGACTTTTAACGAGCTAATCTTATAAATTGCAGTTTTTACTCTAATAAAGAATACAAATACATTTTAGAACTTCGATCACATTGCATAAAATTATCTTAAAACATGCGTCATACGATATTAAAATATATTACGTTAAGGTGGTAATTTGTTCACCCATTTATCTCAATTAATATTAAAGTTCTTTTATATCTTAAATATTGTTAATTATAATAAGAATTCGCATACGCCAGTGAACTCAGTCAAGTTTAAAGCCTCTTCAAGGAGCTATTTTACCAGAATTATCAGTTCTTAAAATCCTATTACAAAGAAGCTTACAGTATGCAGTCCAGACAGGAGGTCTTTCAGAAGCACACTATGTAGAACCTTAGCGACCGTGAAGTAAATTACAAACATACACCTTTTATTATTCACATAATATATTTATTTGTATTGAATATATTATTATATTACAATGAAAGATTAATTAAAAACAAAATTGTATTTATTTTCAAATTAACATTTGCAATTATTTTTACAGTAGATAAATGTGTTATTTGTACTGTTTATAGCAATGTTATTGAATATTAAATGTGTTATCAGATTGTGATTAAGCTTTGTTTTTAGTATTTTTAAATTTTATATGGCTACTAAAATAACGTGTTGTTATCATAACGAATAGTACTTTAGTTTTAATCACTGTAGTAGAATTAGTTAAATTATGCTTTAAATTAGTTATCATGGGCTGTACATTCTTCATGGATTTTTTAGTCTATCGTCCGTAACACGTTAGGAGAAATTCTTCTCTAAACATGGAATTTTATGAATGATTATCAAATATTACTCGTTGTGAAAGTAAGTCTCTGTTACATATTTTAAAATTACGATGTTATTACGATATCTGTAAAAAACAGGTAATTTAATTTAATTTACTTTATCAATACATTAGTGGAGATTAATTATATTAAAACCTTTTGATTTAATTTAATGGCATATGGAAATGCATACGAAGAGCAAAAACGTTAAACAGCTAAGTAAATAGGAAACTGGATTAAAATACCTCGCTCTAGAGAATTCTCTAACTAAAACTAGAATGGCATTTTAATCAAATCCAAACGATGATTTGTTTATACACGTATTGTAAAATTACACCGTAGTAAAGAACGTATTGCACGTGTTTTGAATTACGTATTACGTAGTTTAAAATATAGCAAAAATAATATGTCAGCGTAGTTTTATATTCGTAACATTAGTCGATCAACACATCCCGTCATAACAGTTGGGCGGTATATGTTTGTACACCCGTCGTATTCTCTTTCATCATTTCATCAACACAAAAACTCCGGAACTGATTGATATGACATTTTATGGGAATAGTGAGTATAGGGGCTCCAAGTAGTGGGGGTTTGCCGGTGCTGGCTCACTTGATTAATTGCTTCCGGAAGCGCTGCGTCATTAAATACGTCATCTGAGGCTGAGCCAGTGACGTAGGCGGTTTTGTGACGTAATGAGTGAAAGGTTAAAGTTCAAGGTCACGGGGAGGTAATTTTAAAAAAGTACTACCTCGCACGCGTAAAATCCGATTGTGATTCGATAGTTAATCGATAATAAATATCGAATAAATATCGAATGAAACAATCGAATGATACGAGTGCGAGGTAGTACTATTACAAATATTACTTTATTTACAATAATTCATGTTTACAATAGTTCCCCGTTGTTCGTTGTCATCGATGTTGTTGATCCGGACGAGTTGCGGCCATCACTTCGCTTTCTGAAGAAAGACGGTAGATACTTCGATCCCTGCGCAGAGTCCATGTTGTGTTTTTGACAACTATCTGTTCTGTTAGGTGTTTGCATTTCATTGCTGTCAGGAGGAAAGAATACGTGACGGCAATGAAATAGAAACATCTATCAGACCTTGAGTGAAATGATATTGTTATTTTGTGAAGAGCGTCTCGGAGAGCTCGATGTTCACCGGTCGAGAGCCGGAGGTGTACTGACTATTCGCTAGCTAGCGTTTTTGGTATCAAACAAAATGGTGGGGGTAAAAGTGTAGTAGAACGAAGCAGATGGTGGACAGCAGATGGGCGGCGGCAGGTGGCAGGCGGCAGGTGGCAAGTGTGCGGCAGATGGTAGTCCCCCACTACACCAGTCCCCCACTACACCAGTCTCCCCACCAAGTTTTACATCGCACAATAACTAGTTTACATGTGTTAGTTAGGGTTTAGCTCTTAGACTGTCAAGACCTTACCTCCGTAACTAAAAACCTCAATAATGTTTGCGCTTCAACGCTGTATAAGTATAACAGCTACTATGATCTAAACCGGTGCATGTATTCATATGGTTCTTTTTGCGTAGCAAACAACTGGTTAAAAGTGTTTCAACCTCAATTATTCTTCGACGAAACCGCTCATTGTCCACTAAAAGTGTAGACCTTCTGTCTTCATCGTCAGGGAAGTAGAAAGTAGTGTCAAGGGGACTACTGAAGGTCACCTTCCTCATGTTCCTGTAAAACTGCGACATTTTTCAGACCGTCTAGGTAGATGTTTATACGACAAGAGCTGGAAGAATAATGATGTAGCGTTATCGTGTATAATAGGCATCTACCCCCACCACAACGTTACCTTGTCCTTCAAACCATCGTTTTTACGCCACGGATGCTATACTGTTGGTTAGATTTAAATTTAAATTGCACCTACTTGTTCGCCTTGTCAAGCTGCGTAATTGAAGTACCCACATGTTAGACCTTGAACCAAAAACAAAGAAGTTATTTAGGTCTATCCTTGAAAATAGTTGTTTTTTCGCTGTTGCTGCTATACCCTTTGTTGGATCTGAATTCTGTTTGCACCAACTTGTTCGTCTGATCAATCCGCGTAATTTGAGTACCCACTTAATATATTTTAAACCGTAAATAAAGAAGTTATTTAGGCTTGCCCTTGAAAATAGTTGTTTTTCGCTGTCGCTGCTATACCCTTTGTCGGATCTGAATTCTGTTTGCGCCAACTTGTTCGTCTGATCAATCCGCGTAATTTGAGTACCCACATGACATACTTTGCACAAACTGTGTACCCCCCCCCCCCTCCCCCCCCCCTCCCCCCCCCCCCCCTTTTTTGGGTCATGTTCAAGGTCAAGGTCAAGGTCAAGGACCTTGGGACTTAGAAATTTTCACAAAGTGGGCTGCACACAAACATAAGACTAATAGTCTCCTGCCTATGTACAGGCCAAGTCCCTAACTTGAAATGCTTAGGGTGGTCCTGAAAAGGACCGTTTGTGTTTGAAGGAGATGGTGGATAAGGAGCGGTGAGCGGTAGTCAGTGTTTATTTTTCCTTTGTAACCCACTTTACTTGTCCCTTCTGCCGTACTAAAATCAAGTCGCACTTGGTCTCAGGAGGTGGCAGAGTGGACCTTGGAAGGTGGACCTTGACGTAACGGCCGCCGCCAAAGAGGTGTTGGAGTAGGTACTCATCATCGCTGATCTTCCCCACAAGTAGATACTCCACGTTTAATTTCAACTGCGCAAACTTGACGGCGACAGACTCCAGCGGCGTTACCAACTCGGTAAGTTTCACCGTAGCCGTCCTCTTCATTATCTCCTCAACAGTTGGTGGCGGCGATGAAGGTCGAAGCGATGAAGGGCGAGGTGATAGCGATGGTGAAGATGCAGTGGACGTCGAAGGCCGTTGGTCGAAGTAAAGTGGGTGGTTTCGAAAATTCTTCCGTATGCAAGATTTAAAAGAACTAGGTCTTTTGAATCCGCTCCTTTTTTCCGAAGACTTCTTCAAAGTCTCCTTCAAACGTTGCAGTTTCTCGGGTGTAATGGGAGAAGACATAGCGCAGAGGTGTATTCAGTTCGCAAGGCAAAGCTGGAATGAGGTACCAGACGGAGCAAAGCGGGTCGCCAAGTGTAACCGTGACATTTCCATATATGGGTAGAAAGCTAAAAACCGGTCTACATCCGGTTCCCCTTCCCCCGTGACGACACAACCTCCCCCCCCCCCCCCCCCCTTTTTGGGTCATGTTCAAGGTCACCCCCCCCCCCCCTTTTTTGGGTCATGTTCAAGGTCACCCCCCCCCCCCCCCCGTGACGTAACATCCCCCCCCCCCCCCCGTGACGTAACATCCCCCCCGTGACGTAACATCCCCCCTTCCGCTTCGGTGACGTCACTTTGCCTTTATAAGCGGGAGCAGTCCGCAGTCTCGTCGCAGTAGCTTGCCGCCCGCTGTTTGGGTATACGTCCCAGTGGGTTGCACTCTGCTGCAGCGTAGGTCTGTTAAGTGTGCGTTGGGCCCGACGCGCAATTAAGAGATCCGCGCCCTTGCATGTTTAGTTAGTTTGTTAAGCATGTTAGATAACGCTTGTAGTTTGCTGCTAGATAATGTAGTTAGTCTAATATATGTTAGTGTTTGGTATCGGTTTGAAGTGTCTTATTTACTAATGAAATATGTACTCCCGGCCCTACAGGTCCCTCAACAACCTTGGTCAAAACTTGGGTTCGCAGCAGCCTGACGCCGGGTGTTTGGGTCTACGTCCCACCGGGTTTCAGTGATACTGTTGACCTTTGCAAAACCGACCTTGGTTGTTCTTGTAAAAGTAACGTTAACTGATTAATTTTGTTTACATAGTTGATGGTAAAGTCTTTATTTTCAAAGTAATGTATCTTGCTTCTCATCCTTTTCCTAACCCCTCTAAGGTATGGCGCGCAAACCGACCTTGTGTCAATACGGCGCGTAAACCGGTTGACATTTCCCATCTTAGCCTGAGAAAACTGTGTAAAATATAAAGTCAGTCTCTTGTTTAAAATCAGTCTCTTGTTTGTTGTCTTTTGTCCCCTTCCCAAATACAGAGCGGGGAATAGAGCAGTATGTTATGCTCTATTCCCCGCTTTGGCTTCATGTTCAGATGACCTTGGGACTTAGAAAATTCACGTACAAAGCGGGGAATAGATCGGTTTGTGGTCCAAGTGAGAATCAATTACTGATCTATTCCCCGTTTCAATAATATGACCAAACGACCTTGACCCACTTCAAGACTTAGAAAATCCTCGTATTGTAATATCCCCCCCCCCCCCCCCTTTGACGTAACATCCCCCCTTCCGCTTTGGTGACGTCACTTTGCCTTTATAAGCGGGAGCAGTCCGCAGTCTCGTCGCAGTAGCTTGCCGCCCGCTGTTTGGGTATACGTCCCAGTGGGTTGCACTCTGCTGCAGCGTAGGTCTGTTAAGTGTGCGTTGGGCCCGACGCGCAATTAAGAGATCCGCGCCCTTGCATGTTTAGTTAGTTTGTTAAGCATGTTAGATAACGCTTGTAGTTTGCTGCTAGGTAATGTAGTTAGTCTAATATATGTTAATGTTTGGTATCGGTTTGAAGTGTCTTATTTACTAATGAAATATGTACTCCCGGCCCTACAGGTCCCTCAACAACCTTGGTCAAAACTTGGGTTCGCAGCAGCCTGACGCCGGGTGTTTGGGTCTACGTCCCACCGGGTTTCAGTGATACTGTTGACCTTTGCAAAACCGATCTTGGCTGTTCTTGTAAAAGTAACGTTAACTGATTAATTTTTGTTTACATAGTTGCTGGCAAAGTCTTTATTTTCAAAGTAATGTATCTTGCTTCTCATCCTTTTCCTAACCCCTCTAAGGTATGGCGCGCAAACCGACCTTGTGTCAATACGGCGCGTAAACCGGTTGACATTACCCATCTTAGCCTGAGAAAACCTTGTAAAATATAAAGTCAGTCTCTTGTTTAAAATCAGTCTCTTGTTTGTTGTCTTTTGTCCCCTTCCCAAATACAGAGCGGGGAATAGAGCAGTATGTTATGCTCTATTCCCCTCTTTGGCTTCATGTTCAGATGACCTTGGGACTTAGAAAATTCACGTACAAAGCGGGGAATAGATCGGTTTGTGGTCCAAGTGAGAATCACTTACTGCTCTATTTCCCGTTTTAATAATATGATCAAACGACCTTGACCCACTTCGGGACATAGAAAATCCCCGTATTGTAATATATATTTACTCGTTACAACATTATTACCCCCCCCCCCCCCCCCCCACCGTATAACACTTGCACTCCCCACCACTATCAGTATGTATAAAAGAGGGTCCCCCAGCACTAGTAAAATCATTCTTCCTCTTGTGCTGTTATACCTCACACCATGGCACACATTAGGAAGCAGACACAACCTCTCAAATTGAAACCTTCTGCTTCGTCTTCGCCCGCCTCTACCACTCCGTCTTCTGCGGTTCCATCCATCCTTCGGACAGCCCTGATGTTAGCTAACATCGTCCCGGAGAACTGTCCACCACTACCTGCTGCGTCAACGACTTACACAAGTCCTTCACCTCTTCCGTCAACTTCTCGTGCTGTTTCTCCAAGTCCTTCACCTCTTCCGTCAACTTCTCGTGCTGTTTCTCCAAGTCCTTTGTCAACGTCTCGTGCTGTTTCTCCAAGTCCTTCTACATCTTCAAGTTGTTCTACATGTTCATCAAAGTCTTCCAAATCGTCTGCTTCTTCATCCTCATCAACATCAAGTTCGAGACCAAGCCAACCAGCCACCCAATCATCTTCTCCAACCAGACCTTCAGTAATCTGCACATATACTTCATCTCCTTCAGAGAAATTTAAACAACTTAAATCTGTACAAAGGATGTGCATGCTTCCTGCACAACAATGTAATTATATATTCAAAAAAAGGTGCTAAGAAAGGTGAACGCTGTGTTAAACGTTGTATTTTAAATGAAGAAACGTGCAGTCTTCATTTAAAATTAAACCATGGCGCATCTCCTTCTTCACCACGTGCAACAGTGGTGCCAATTAAAATTCGAATTAACAGGCTTTGTAAAAACAAACGCTACTTCTTTGTTAAAATAAAGGACTTTGCAAAGGTGTTGGTTCAATGTGAAGGTAAACTGTACTATGTAGAGTTACCTAGAGCCATGGACCTCCACGTCAAAAAACCTACCCACAAGGACTATTTAATTCGAAATGATACAGGTATCACTGTGTGGAAATCATTAAAATAATAATATAAATAAAAAGACCAAAAGTTTATTCCAAATTAAATAAAGCATTTTTTCCAAATTAAAAAAAAAGTGTGGACAACCTATTTACAATTTGTAGCATATGCTGCAGAGTGTAAATAAGTTGTCCACACTTTTTTTTGCAATGTTACAACGACCTTGACCTAGATAACGGACTTGGATAATTTACACTAAGTCAAAGATAAACTTAAAAGGAAAAAGGAGAAATATTATACTAAAGTCATTATTCAACAGTAAAGAGGGGAGGGGGTAAGCGGGTATTTAAGCGAGCGATTCGGAATATAATTATTAGTTGTATCATCATGAGCGTCAACAGCAACACATGGGGAAAGGAAATTAACGAAGAGGAGTTGTACGCAATTGCTGAGGCTGCAGAAATGACTGAAGTTTTTAAGATTAATAAGGTTGCGGAGAATGATGCTCAGTCACATCCGCAACAAACTACATCATCGATGCAGTCTACAACGCAGCAACCAAGACCCTATCATGTTATCCTGGAGGAGTATAATGAGGCAATGAGGTACGCCTTTACAAAGTGGTGTGCACAACCGCGTTCTCCTGAACAATGGGAGGAGCACGATGCAGACTTTCGCCTGGTTGGAGACTTAGAACTTGAGCTTCAAAGAGCAAAGGTTGCTCAGTAGTGAGAAGATTTATTGTTTACTTTAGAATACAGAGCGGGGAATAGATCAGTTTGCGGTCCAAGTGAGAACCACTTACTGCTCTATTCCCCGTTTTGGTAATTTGTTCAGATGACCTTGGGACTTAGAAAATTTTTGTTTGGTAAAAAACAACATTAAAATATATATATATATATATATATATATATATCTCCTCCCTAAAACTTGCGCTCCCCACCACTTCCATTGGGTATAAAAGAGACACCTTATCGATGATAAAATCAGTCTGCTGCTTGTGTTCGTTCACCTCAGACACCATGGAGCACATCAGAAAACCAACTTCTGCCACCTCTTCTTGTACTGTTTCATCCTCTGCTGTCCCATCGATACTTGTCCAGGCTATGATTTTATCTCACATTCTTCCAGAAACAGGTAGTACGTCACCAAACTCCAACTCGAGATCTCTCAAAGCCAAAAGAAGCAATGCTAGTTCTCGGAAATTGAGAGCGAGAATCGCTGACCGATATAAAATATTAAAAACCATATTACCATCCTCCAATCCGTATGATTCTAAATTATCCACTATAAAAAATACAATAAAGTACATTGCAAACCTTCAATCGCAGCTCCAAGATCCGCTTTCAATTCGCGAAGAAATCTCGAATACCCCTCTACCTTTTGAAGCAGTTTTCCTTAAAGAGGATGAGTTGGCGGATGAACATTTCTTCGCTGAAAACCCTTCAGCCTACAAACAAATCTTCCTCATGGATGAAGATCAGGATGCGTAAGCTTAACAAATTAAAGACTTTTAAAATACAAAGCGGGGAATAGATCAGTTTGCGGACAAAGTGAGATCCGCTTACTGCTCTATTCCCCGTTTTGGCAACAGGATCAAACGACCTTGAGGACTTAGAAAATAATCAATTGGTACAAAAAGAAAAATATTAAAAATCATTATTATTTCTTTACAACAAAATCCCTTTCCTAACCCTATTACTCCCACCACCTACAGCGAGTATAAAGGGGGTCTCCATTGCCGGTAAAGATCATTCTGCTGAAAATGACTGCATCGGCTCCTTCTATCTCTGTAGCAACTCTAGTAGTTAGCAGAAGAGTTGAAAACATCGATCAGCTGCTTGCTGTAAGAAGATTACTGCACAAGTATCTTGTCATAGAGGTTGGTTGTGAACTGTACATGTGGAGGCCAACAGGTGAAGTGTATAGTAATGAAAATGAAGCATACAAAACAAACGTAGTAAGAAGTTATTTAAAATTTTTGCTAATATGGTTAGGTTAATCGAAAAGGGATGGATAATCAACATAACGTTCTATATCAAACCAAACCTTTAACTGAATCAAAAAAAAGGAAAAAATTTAAATACAGAGCGGGGAATAGATCAGTTTGCGGTTAAAGTGAGAATCGCCTACTGCTCTATTCCCCGTTTTGGTAATATAATCAGACGGCCTTGACCCACTTACATGATGGGTATTAAAGCGCGATGTTGCAGAGACCGATTATTACAAGAGGGGTTTGTTTTGTGTCTTTATTACACTACACGTTAGGTTAGCGACTTTTTCCCAAACAAGACATTGAACCAGCTATATTCATTGTAAAAGGGTGGGGGTAAACATATATATATAAGGCAGTCGGCTTCGGAGTATAGTTATTGTTCAGCTATGGATAGCCCAGGAGGATCGTCTAACTTCGATGTTAAAGGAAAGGAGGAGAATGATAGAGAGAAAAGAAGGTGTGCTAGAGAGAGAAAAAGGATTGCAATATTGAATGAAGCCTATAATTTATTACGAACAAAATTACCTTTTCTCGAACCGAACGCTTCAAGACTTTCTACTATAAAACACGCCATAAAATATATTGATATGTTGGAAATGTTATCACAAAATACATCGTTTCAACTGCCTGAAGAATTGCTAACGATGGAAATTGATCAACTTTCTTCAACTAACTAAGAGACTTTGGAAATACTGAACAGCGGAAGACAGAACGGGGAATAGATCAGTTTGTGGTTAAAGTAAGAATCACTTACTGCTCTATTCCCCGTTCTGGTAATAGGTTAAGGTGACCTTGACCTAATTACAGGACTTAATCATTTGTGTTACAATAATACCTCTTCCCTATTACTTTTTCCTACCACTTGCACTTTCATCACTTACCCCCACCACCACCGGAATCGGGGTATAAAAGGTGGTTTTGTATTAGTGGTAACATCAGTCTGCTACTTGGAATCATGTCGCCCAGAGATAACATTTTCCCTTCTAAGAAGACTATACTGGAAATGATTAAAAATATTCCAGTAAATATAAACGAAGATGAAGACGAAGACGATTCAGAGATGGAAGATGAACTGTTTAGTGATCTTGAACTACTAAGTGAGTTTGCTAGCAGTGAACCATATGCTGGAGAGATGGAGCTGTTGGAGTTGTTGACTGACGACGACGACGATGATGATAATGAACCAGAATGTCATCATCAGTTGCTCTGTTTGGAGGAAATGGACCTTGTTGATAGTGGAACCCCTCCAAGCAGTATTAATATCGATGACGTAGTTTTAGATCCGGTCACAGGGAACTTTTGTGTTCGTCGTCGGTTATTTAGTGATATGAGCTCATCGGAAGAATCTGAATAAATTTTTGTTGTCTTCAAATAGTTTACTTTAAATACAAAGCGGGGAATAGATCAGTTTGTGGTTATAGTGAGAATCACTTACTGCTCTATTCCCCGTTTTGGCAAATTTGTTCAATGACCTTGACCTAAATACAGAAATTTGTAGCCTCCAGCTACAATAGTAAATATAAAATGCAAAAACAAAAACAAATAGTAAACTTAACGTACCCCCACCACTTTTGCTAGGGTATAAATAGAAGGGCATTTGCAGTGTTGTTCATTATTGCCTTGACCCTTGTGGAGATCGCACCTACATTATGCATCGCTGCGATATTTGCAAGTCTTCATTTAAGGATGAATTTATTTTAATGATTCATAAAGAATTAAAACATAACAACAACCAAGATGAAAAGTATGAAGAAGAAGAATTGAAAGAAATAGATCGAATGTTAGCTCAACACCAACATTCCAGACCAAGTGTTATTCAATATGCATCATCATCATCGACTTCTACGCCTGCTATGTCTACACTTCACCGTCCTTCAACATCATCATCTGCATCGACTTCTACGCCTGCTCTGTCTACACTACATCGTCCTTCAACATCATCAGCTGCATCGACTTCTACGCATGCTCTGTCTACACTTCACCGTCCTTCAGCATCAACAGCAGTAAATGTAAAACTACATGCCCGAGCACTTCCGGGTAATGTAGTAACCCACTTCAAAATTGACAACGCAAAATTACAACTCGAAGAATTTTTAAATAACGCAAAAGGATTGGTAATCAGCACTTTGCAAAATGAATTAAAAAGATTAAATTTTATCAAATTTGGACTATTAATGGATGCTTTATTTACAAACATTCAAAATGAAACTTCACCGAGAGGGTTTTTAACAAAAAACCGAACTATTATGTTTTCGTCAGATATTGATTCAATCGTATCTGAATGTTTTGAAGAGCTAATGACAAAAATACAAGAACATGAAGGAAGAGGCTCAGGATGGAGTTTGTTAAGCATCACAGGGCTAGACTTAAGAGTACACAAACACGGTTATGGAATTCGTGGCAGTAGCTATATCCCTTTACCAAAAAAGATTAGTGATACCAAATCCTGCATCAATGTACAAAATCAAGATACTGAATGTTTTAAATATGCCATGTTGGTCAAATATGTAACAGACAATCCGATAAGACCAAGTCACAAATATGAAGAAGTACAACATAGATATAATTTTCAAGGGATGACTTACCCTGTTGCTATAACAGACGTTTTAAAATTTGAAAAACAAAATCCTTCAGCTTCTATCAACCTATTTGGATTGGATTCGTCAAACAATGTGTACCCCTTGCGTATAACACCAAATGAGCGCAGAGATCATACCGATTTGTTATTGATAACTAAAGGTGATATTTCACACTTTGTGTATATCAAACAATTTGAAAGTCTTGTTTCTAAACAATTATCCAAACATGAAAAAAAGATGACAATTTGCAAAAGATGTTTTTGTCACGTAAACAAAGAACTAAGAAGGGGAGGATCAGATTGGCTTGTAGAACACCAACGGCTATGTAATGAAAACTATGAAGTAAGAATTAAATTGCCGCATCCTAGCAGAGCTCAGATAAAATTTGACAAAGTAATCCAACAATACCGTTTACCTGTTGTTGTGTATGCTGATTTTGAGGCGTCTTTACTTCCGCTCGAACATCAAGAAGAAAACGTAACAAGAAGAAGCAAATACCAGCAGCACACACCAAACAGCTACTGTTTGATGATAAAATCAACACTGTCTGAAGAACATTTGCGAAGATATGAATTAACAACAACACCGAAGATATATCGCGGTGAAGAAGCAGCTCGAAACTTCGTCGATGACTTATATATCATAGCTGGGAAAGTTGAAGAAATGTACAGAAATGTGGTACCGATGATTCCTATGAATGAAGATGAAATTCAACGACACGACTCAGCAACAACATGTTATTTGTGTATTAACACTTTTACACTGACCAACAGTAAAGTGCGAGACCATGACCATCTAACAGGAGCTTACAGAGGTGCAGCCTGTAACTCTTGCAATTTAAACTATAAACTTCCAAACTTTATCCCCGTTGTTTTACATAATCTTAGTGGATACGACTCCCACTTTATAATCCCAGAATTGGGCAGAGATAATGGAGAAATAGATGTCTTGGCAACAACCATGGAAAAATTTATAAGCTTCTCTAAAAAAGTTGGTAAAATAAAACTAAGATTTGTTGATTCATTCAGATTTATGCCTTTTAGCCTTGCAAAATTAACTAAAAATTTAAGAAGACAAGATTTGATTGAAACAAGTAAAATTGTGCCTAATGATAAAATGGATTTAGCTCTTCGAAAAGGAGTCTTCCCCTATGATTACATTGACGGACTGAATAGATTTGATGAAACATCACTTCCTACACCAGATAAATTCAAAAACAAACTTAATGATGAAGAAATAGAACCTGAAGATTATCAACATGCACTTCGAGTATGGAACGAGATGAATATGGAGACCTTAGGGGATTACTCAGACTTTTATGTCAAACTAGATGTGACCCTTCTTTGTGATGTGATTGAAGAATTTCGAAACACCTGTTTTGCCGCATATGGATTGGACCCTTTACATTCGTATACTTCTCCAGGATTAGCTTGGCAAGCTATGTTAAAAGAAACAAAATGCAAACTCCAACTTTTAACAGATATTGACATGGTTTTAATGATTGAAGCAGGTGTAAGAGGTGGATTGGTTCAAAGTGTTACCAGACATGTTAAGGCCAACAACAAATACCTTCCTAATTACGACGAAACTAAACCAACAACCTATTTGGGATATTTCGATGCAAACAACTTATACGGATGGGCTATGTCAAACCCACTTCCATATGATAATTTCAAATGGGTTAACCCCGACTCTATTGGCGATATTTCACAAATTCCAAAACATGGTGACACTGGATATATTTTAGATTGCGATTTTGAATACCCGGAACATTTACACGATCTCCATTACGACCTCCCACTCCTCGCTAAAACAGAAGTTTCTCCAACTGGAAAACACCCTAAATTAATGATGACTCTAAATAATAAACAGCGCTACGTGGCTCACTTTTGGGTAGTCCAACAAGCCATCGAATTAGGACTACGTATTACAAAAATTAATAGAGTTTTGGAATTTTCTCAGTCATGTTGGTTAAAACCTTACATTGATTCAAACACCACCAGAAGAGCAGCCGCTACATCAGAATTTCAAAAAGACTTTTTTAAATTAATGAATAATGCGATATTTGGAAAAACATTGGAAAACAAAAGAAGACACAAAAATGTTAAACTTGTTACTGACGCAAAAAAGCTACAGAAACTCGTACAGCAGCCAAACTTTGGAACATCTATAATTATTAATGAAAGACTTGTAGCAGTGTCTATGAAGAAGACGAGTGTGAAGATGGATCGTCCTTTATATATAGGCATGTCAATCTTGGACATCTCAAAAACACACATGTACGATTTTCATTATAACAAAATGGTTGCCTTCTATGGAAGAGAGAACATTGGCATTAGCTACATGGATACAGACGCTTTTGTGTATTGGATTATTACAAATGATATGTATCAAGATCTTCGTACATTTGTTTACAAAAACGAATTCGATTTTTCTGACTACCCAAAGACCCATCCTAACTACGACCAAGACAAAAACAAAAAAGTACTGGGCAAATTTAAAGATGAAGCAAATGGAGTTCTACTTGAAGAGATTGTTGCACTTATGTCAAAACTGTATTCCTTAAAACTATATGATGAAAAAGAAGACGAGAAGAATAGCTATATTAAGAAAGCTAAAGGTGTAAAGAAATTATATTTAGAAAAGAAAGTTATTTTTGATCAATACAAGCAATGTTTATTTGAAGATAAAGTCATTACAGCTAAATTCAATACAATTAGAAGTTTTAACCATCAGATATACAGCCTAACAGAAGTTAAAAAAGCACTTTCTTCCAATGATGATAAACGACACATTCTTCCAGACAACATCCACACTTTACCATTCGGCCACTACTCCCTCAACCCTATTGACGAGTAACCTTTTCATCGTCCTAGATCCTTTATCCTTTTCCTTTCCGTAAAAAAGGGGAAACACAGCAATGTTAAGCTGTGTTTCCCCTTTTTTACACAAGTTTTGAATGACCTTGAACTATATGTATATATAAGGAGATTTATACCAACGAATATTTAATACCATATCAGCTGCCTTCGTGAAACCATCATGTCAGACCTGAAGGAGAAGATTATTAATGAACTACACAAACCTGCAAGAATAAAGTTTCCAAGAAGAAATACTGTTATAAAAGGGATAAATGATCTATATCAAGCGGATCTAATTGAAATGCGACCGCATAGCAGAATAAACAAAGGATTTAAATATATACTCACAATTATTAATTGTTTTACAAAAGTTGCAGACGCTTTGCCTCTAAAGGACAAGACTGGTAAAAGTGTAACAGAAGCCATGGAAATAGCCATAAAAAGAGATAAAAACAAAATTAAACATTTACAAACTGATGATGGAACAGAATACTTTAATACAAACTTTGCACAGTTAATGAATAAATATAAAATAAATCATTATTCTACAAATTCAGAGAAAAAAGCAGCTATTGTAGAAAGATTCAATAGAACCTTGAAAGGAGCACTGTATAAACAATTTTCAAAAAGAGGTTCTTACGTATGGTATGATGTTTTACCACAATTAATAAATGATTATAACAACAGGTTTCATAGAACTATTGGTATGAAACCTAACAAAGTAAATAGAAGAAATGCAAAAGATGTATTAAAACGCATAAAGAAAAATACAAAGCCTAAAGTAGAAAAAATGCAGCCAAGAAAATTTAATGTAAGTGATAAAGTACGGATTAGTAAATATAAGGGAGTGTTTACCAAGAAATACCTTCCCAATTGGACGAATGAAGTTTTTACAGTGTATAAAGTGCAACCGACTGTACCTGAAACGTATATTCTAAAAGATAACAAAGGAGATTTGTTGCAAGGTGCATTTTATGGACATGAAATGTTAAAGTCAACAGTAGGTGATGTATATCTTGTTGAAAAAGTGTTACAAAGAAAAAAGGACGCAGTTAAAGTGCGGTGGTTAGGGTTTAACAAAACTGAGGATTCATGGATACCTATAAAGGACTTGGTTTAATGCAAGCAACTCATTTCATCGTTAACCTTTGAGCAGGATGGAGATTATTCACCATAAAGATCGATTCAATATTAATAACATAGATGATTTAACTGTGGATAACGTTAAAATCAACAATGGTAAACACGGCAGTTTACTTCCAAACACTGTTCGATGTATAGTAAGTGGCCCCTCAAACTGCGGAAAGACCAATGTTGTCTTTAATTTGATCACTAATCCGCAGGGATTAAGGTTTAATAACCTATATATTTTTTCAAAGTCTCTACATCAACCAAAGTATCAATTGCTGGATAAAATCCTATCTGATGTGTCTGATGTTAATTTTTACAAATTTAACGCTAGTGATAGCATTATGCAACCAAACGAAGCGAAACCGTATTCTGTTTTTATATTTGACGATGTATCTTGTGAAAATCAGGATACTATTAGAAACTACTTTGCCATGGGAAGACATAATAACATCGACAGCATATATATAGGACAAACTTATAGCAAAATCCCAAAACAACTTATCAGAGATAATGCAAATATTCTAATTGTATTCAAACAAGATGATACTAACCTAAAACATATATATAACGACCATGTGAATGCGGATATGCCATTTGAAAAGTTTAAAGAGCTTTGCGGAAAAGCATGGGCGGAAAATTATGGATTTTTGGTTATTATGAAAGATCAAGCTATAAAAGATGGTCGTTATAGAATAGGTTTTGATAAATTCGTTTTAATACACTGATTAGCGGTATTACTGTACAAGTCGTCAAGGTGTGAAGATGGTTAACCAGGAAAAGCTATTAAAGGAAATAAAATCACTTAGTGATTCTATTAGACAAAAAAACCGAGCTTTAAAATCAGGTATAAATGAAAGAGAGCAATTTTTAGAAACAACATTCAAACCTGTTACTGAACCTTTAAAGCGATTAGCACAAAATATGGAAAAACCTTCAATTCGCTTCGAAGGAGACAAAATGCTACCAATTTCCAAATATGAAGAAGAATTTCAAAATGATGAAAGTTCTGACCAGTTACAAACATCTGAAGAAAGCGACGAGTATGAAGAAAGCGGAGATATAGGAGATTTAAGGGAAAAGAACATTGCAGGAGATACAAGTACAGAAGATACAAGTGCGGAAGATACAAGAGCAGAAGAAGAGGATATCAACCCATCCAACTTAAGCAAATTAGGCACAGATATTATGTTTAAAGGAACACTTGGAAGAAAATATACATTAAAAATGTTACATGGCACACATGCTAATCGAAATTATCATACATATGGAGCTAGAATAGAGGATAAAGGATTAATGATTGGAGATAGAAAGTTAGATATAAACGAAAATGATGATCTAGTTATTGGTGATAAGAAATATAAAGGCACAACAGGTTTGTTTGAACTCATCTTTAAAAATAATCCTGGTAAATTTACTAAAAAGGATTTACAATTGTTTAAAAATATACTAGAGTATACAAATGCACATAGAAAAAAATATTCCAAAGAACTACCTATTCATAGAAACAGGTCAATAAAATACACAAACATTATATCTAGTCTTTTCCCCTCGAAATCAAATAAAGCTCCAATTAAAAGAAGAGCTTTATCTTCTGCTGAATTAAATGTTTTGCATAAAAAAAGAAAAACAACTGATCCTACTACATCTGGAAGGGGATTATTAAAAAATTTGTATAAAACCAATATAATATATTACAACGATATAAATAAGTTAGTTGATCGAATGAGGTTATTACATGAAGCTATGGAAGCCGGGCACACTGGTTTAGAAAACGAATGGGTAGCTTTGGTTGATGAACTGCGAAAACGAGAAATAATTGTTCAGTAGACGTATATATATATATATATATATATATATATATATATATAGTAAGAACCTAAACGATAGCGATTCAGTTACATCATGAGTGTGGACAAGTTTGGACGGTATTCCGAGTTTGGAGTAAAATCTGGATATAGTGAAAAAAGAGCTGGGTTTCCGTTAACACCTGATGGTAATTATAATTTTGAAGGAAAAGTAATTCAAAATGTTGGTGATCCGCTTTTGTCTTCTGATGCGGTTACGGTACAATATATGGATAAAAGAACCCCGATTGTACACGAAGACCATTGGGGATTTTCCGGTAAAAGGTTAAGCAATATAAAACATCCCATTTATGATGGTGAAGCAGTAAATTTAGCGACTTTAAAATTGTTAACGATTTACAAAAAGAATGAAACTGATACAAGCTATGATGTAAAAAAATTAAAATTGTCAAATGTAGGTGATTGTGAGCAGGATGGAGACGCTGTAAATAAGAAAATATTTGATATAGTACACAAGAAATGGACTACAGAATATGAAAAACATATGGAAAGGTTTGGTGCAGCTTTATTTAATTATATCCATCGGGCTTCAGGAAGAGCTGTAGCTTCAGATGTTGACAGCCACAATTATTTAGACTGGAAAAAGATACACAATCCAGAAAAACCTAATCAATTAGATAAACCGTCTGAGCCTTCTAAAGTCAAGACATTAGGAAAGGGGGATAAAGTGAATGTGATTAATGAACCAACAGAAAACGATGAAGATTATATAAGAGAAAAAAGAATTTAAATACCCATGATAAGGGATAAAGCATCAGTCATATTCGAGAGATAATACAGAGAGGATGATGGAATCCAATATTACTGCGTGGAGTTTAATATCTCAAGAGTCGAGATTTCCCCAAGGAGTGCTGACAGATGGTTTTGTTCAACGGTTTGATAGATATATGGATTGGGAACAACTTTCCATACACTACCTCTTCACAATGACTATGTTAAGAATTTATTTTCACAGAGTTAACTGGATTCATATTTTACAAAGACAACAGTTTTCAGAAGACTTCCTTGTAGAGATGACATCAAATTTTAATAACTGTTGGGAAGTAATAAGTAAATATCAAAATCTCTCTGAAAATTACATTGACAATTTTAAAGATAAACTAGACTGGAATGTGTTATTTAATTACCAACGATTAAGTGGCAAGTTTCTAAGGGAACATGACAACTATTTAGATTTTATTCATTTTACCGAAAACAACGATACCATCACCAGCGGAGAAACATTTAAAACATCTTCAATTACACCTTATTTCTATTTTTACTACTTTTATTTATTATGTCTACATTTAATTAATTAATCCATTTCTATATAATAAATGGATTTTAAACAGTATATATAATACAAGAAGCCAAGACTAATATTACATTCATTGTAAAACATTTATAGAGTGCACCTACTGATTGTAAGTTTGGCTATAAATAGTCATGCCGAGGGCTAAACGCATCAGTCATAATCGAGAGAGATTACAGAGAGGAAGGGGAATAGCATCAACAGCATTTTCTCTATTAAGTAAACCGGTTGGAGCTATAGTTAACAAGGCGATTGATTTATTACCTGTGGAATTACATTTACCTGGAGGATATCAATATTGTGGTCCTGGAACCAAATTAGAGAAACGGCTTGCTAGAGGAGATCCTGGAATAAATAAGCTTGATCAGGCCTGTAAACAGCACGATATAGCGTATTCCAAATTTGGTGATACAAAAAATAGATCAATAGCGGATAGAGCACTTTCTGAGAAAGCTTGGCAAAGAGTAAAATCTAGTGACGCGAGTATTGGTGAAAAAGCAGCGTCTTTAGCAGTAACAGCAGCAATGAAAGCAAAAACTACGTTTGGAGGAGGAAAGAGAAGAAGGCGTGGGAAAAGACCCGCTAAGAAACAAGGAGGTAATATCAGAAGAAAACGTCGATCTACTAGTGGTAAAGGTAAAAAGAAACCAACAATATGGTCAATGATAAAAAAGGGAGGAGGACTATACCTAAGACCGTATCGTGTGTATTAAATAAGAAAGAGCAATTAATAATTAAAAACAAAGAATTAACCAATGAAGAACTGATTACATATGCTTCTTGTTTGAAAATCCCATTTTTTAGAGGAGTATTTATGAAAGATGAATTACCGGTTAAAATGTGGAAAAATGAGACTGGTATAGTAAATTTGGATAATAGTGAAGGATTAGGCACTCATTGGGTGTGTTACAAGAAACTTGGTGAAACGATTTATTATTTCGACAGTTTTGGAAACCTTCCACCACCGAAAGAACTTCAACAATACTTTCGTGCGGCAGAAAATGTTTTTTACAATTATACAAGAAAACAACCTGATGATACATCCATTTGCGGTCATTTATGTTTAGACTTTTTAGCTAAAAGTGTTAGTCAACTTTAAGATGTCTTCGTATACAGTGTCATTAACCGGTAACTCATGTACTTTGCGCAGTATTCTGTTTCCAGCGCTACGTTTGCAAAAAGGAAGACTATGGGAAGCCGCATTATTGGATTTAACAACATATAACTCTATTCCAAACGTTAGTGAAGGAATTAATAACAAAATACATTATTACAAGACAAAAGATAATAAAGGAAAATATTCAGCTTTGGAAGAATTCAGTTTACCAACAGGAGCTTATGAAATTGATAATATAAATGAAGTTATACAAAAACATATGGGAAAAGAAAATATAACGATAAAAGGCAATAACAATACAATGAAAGCCGAAATTACTTCTAAGTATTATATTGATTTTGGCCAAGAACGTTCAATTGGTAGTTTATTGGGGTTTTCTAAGGAAACAAAGGTATTAGAACCTAATACAACTCATTCTGGGAATAGAACTGTGACGATCATCAAAGTAAACAGCATAGACATTACATGTAACATTATACAAGGATCCTACAGAGATGGAGAAAATCGGCATATATTACACACATTCTACCCATCAGTCGCACCGGGTTTCAAGATAGTAGAAAAGCCTCAAAACCTTGTGTACCTACCGTTAAACACCAGTTTCATTTCAGACATCGTGCTGAACATAGTGGATCAAGACGGAAACCTTATTGACTTTCGAGGAGAAGCTATTACTGTAAGAATACATATAAAATCATCCGCTTAGATAATGGGGTTATCATTTAAAAAGAGAGAGCCAACCAGCAAAGAGGTCAGTAGCTCATCAGCTGTAGAAGGATTAACAAGTGACAACATTCGTTTTCTAGAAGAAATTGGATTAAAGGTCATTAACAATGGATATACTGGATATAGCGCAGGGCCCAACATTCGACGAGACCTTATGGGAAAAGGAATATCACACGCACAACCCTTACGCTTCGTCCAAATTAAACAATAACGATGAAATTAGGATTCCTATACAACAACAAGACATTTATACTCTTCCATGCGAAAGTTATTTATATATTGAAGGAAAAGTAACAAAAGCTGACGGTACTGTTGGAACCACTGTTCCGTTCATAAATAATCCTATGGCATTTTTGTTTGACGAGATTAGATATGAAATTTCAGGAGTTACAGTCGATTCAACAAAAAAGGTTGGAATTTCCAGTACATTAAAAGGATTAGCGTCTTTAACACCAAATGAGAAGAATCTGTTAGCTGTTGCAGGATGGGTTGCACCAGACAAAAGTATAATTACTCCTGACGCTTCGGGAAACTTTGATTTTTACGTACCTTTAAGATTACTTTTAGGATTTGCTGAAGATTACAGAAGAATAATAATAAATGTAAAACAAGAACTAGTTTTATTAAGGTCATCAAACGATAATGATATTATTAAAGCATCTGCTGGAACAACTGAAGCCAATTTAGACTGGAAACTAACATTAGACAAGATTGTTTGGAGAGTACCACATGTGCGACTAAATGATGAACACAGGATTACATTATTAAGAAAGTTAAAATCAGATCGAGACATTGTAATACCATTCAGAAGCTGGGAGTTTCATGAATACCCCGTTTTACCTTCAACACAACGGCATACATGGACTGTAAAAACTTCTACTCATTTGGAAAAAGCGAGATATGTAATCTTTGGATTACAAACAAAGAAAAAAAGTATATTAACTGAAAATGCTGGTGAATTTGACCATTGTAAATTAACAAACTGTAAAGTGTTCCTGAATTCACAATTCTTTCCCTACGACAACTTTAATATCTCTTTTGATAAAAAAAGGTACAGTGTTTTATACGATATGTACGCTAGGTTCCAAAATTCATATTACGGCAAAACAAACACACCTCTACTATCTCCCGTACAGTTTGAATCGAAAGCTCCGATTGTTGTAATTGATTGCTCCAAACAAAACGAATCTGTAAAATCGTCTAGTGTTGATATAAAGATAGAAATGGAATTTCAAGAAAACGTACCTGCAAATACATCTGCGTATTGTTTAATTTTGCACGATAAAATTGTTACATACACACCGTTGACTGGTATCGTAAAGACGGTATTGTAAAACGTTGTACCACCACCGGCACCGCCACTGTCGCTAACCTATAAATAGCGGAGCAACAATGCAGGTCTTCAGTTGATCGTCTATCGTCGCATGGGCAACATCTTCTACAAAATGAGTTCTCCATCTGTTGTACAAGGTGATGCAGAAATAGCACCGTTATTGGAACGTGATAATACCAGCGAAGCAGAAATTATCAAGGAAATAACTGCATTTTTAAAGTTTGGTAAAAGAGATAGAGAGGAGGAAAGTAATGCAGACCCATCAAAGGTAGTACCAAAAAGGAAGAAGAAAGTTGAAGAAAATATTCCTCCTCACATTTTAACTGAAGTGTTTTTGCGAATCTTTTACCCCATCTCAGCATGCATCAGTAAAAGTGTATCAGTTGGATTGATAAAGTCATTGGATTATTCCCCTACAGTAATTTTACACCATGGAACAAAAAAGGTTTTATTTTCGCAAAATGCTTGGGAGTCATTTTTGAAACATGTACATTTAATAGAATGTTATTTAACTAACAGTTTGTGTGGAAGAAAAACACATATTCGACTTTTGGATTGTGACAATGAAATCGATATTGTTAAACATCGCGGACAACTACAAGTGCGAATTAGAGACTTGACTCAACATGAAAATAAGATTCTACTGTCACGTGAAGAATTCTACGTTTTAAACTACGCAACAGAACCTATTACAAGGTACATGAGACAGTTGGTATTTGCAAGCGCTATTATTAAAGAATATTTGGTCGATACTTTGGAAAAACAACCTGATAGCACCATCGTGTACGGACCTGTGGATACATCTATTTTTAATAGAATACCTCATGAAGTTTGCATGTGGAGAAAGTTAAAGGATTTTGAACCACTTGTAGAAATCGCTACAGAAGCTACAGAAGAAACAACAGAGGAAGAAGAAACGGAGAAAAAAGAAGATGAAGAAAACGAAACACGAGAAGAGGAAGTTAAAAAAGACTAAAGTTTAACTTAGTAAAGAAGAACACACGTGGGGTAGGCCTATTGGGGACGGTGCCCACGTTAAATATACACCAACGCGCCTGCAACTGTACGGCCTGGTATTTAACCTACCGTGGTGTGGAAAACAGTTTAGTTGATCGTTAGGTGTCATGATGAGCGGAGGGGATGAAGAAGTGAGTGTAAAGCCTTGTGTAATAGAATTTCAAGCATTTCGAAATAATGATGATAGGTTTATTATCAAGGAATTAGTAATTTTAGACTTGCTTACATTTGTAGTTTACCCATTCACGTTTGAAGCTCCTTTTTCTTTTAACAACCTTAACGCCAAAGCAAAAAGTACAAACAAATGGATAACAAACTACTTTCATCACATACATTGGTATGAAGGATTTATAAGCTACAGTAATCTGCACAGTATTATGTTTAACTTTTGCAAACAATATTCACATATATACACAAGAGGATTAGAAAAAAGGAACTGGATACAAAAGTACACGCACGGTGATGTTTTCGATATAACTATCGGTAAGGACTTTAACATTAATCTCGGTAATATTTGTGTTGCTGCAAAAGATCCTAAACACGGACAATCAAACTGCGCATTGCACAACGCATATCGTTTGGCTGCTTACTTGGAACAAACGCAGAAATGTGGTGGGGGTAGCAAAGAACCGGAATGTGGTGGGGGTAGCGGGGCCTATAAATACGAGGATCCAACACCGCTCCGGCACGAGTATTATTCGAGACTCCGAAGAGGCAACATCACAGAAGACATCGCAACCACCACTGACGAAGATGGCATCACAACAGTTTCTACAAACACTGGTTGATCAATTCAACACTCATTCAAAATCCGACCTTCTGCTAACTAAAAAGTGTTCAGAATTAAAAGAACAAAAACACTACATTATTCATAACATCAAGAAAGTGGAAACCACACATGGAGAAGCAATTCTAGTTTCATTGAGCGAAGCACCTTTAACTTCAGGAGATGAGCCGAAGTTTCAAGTATTTCTTCCAAAACGATTTGTTCAACTGCTACAGAATGAAGATTTGCGAGATATTCAACCGGGGACGTTGTATTTGGTATCACACGGTGTAAGCGGCAACAACTCAACGGAACTCACTCTGCACATCATGCATCCTTGTACATAATGTCTCTGTTTGTATTTCTCTGTTTGTATTTTATTGTTTGTATTTCTAGTCATCAATGTTAAACTTAAGTTTATTGTATTGTAAAATGTTTGTTTAATAAAGAAAAGAAAAATAAAAAAAATAAAAAAAAATATGAAAAAAAAATAAAGAAAACAGCAACACAGCAGTATATTATTTTATATACTGCTGTGTTGCTTTTTTTTTTAAATTCGAATGGGTGACCTTGAACTTTCATTCAGGGTTAACTTATGAAGAGGTATAAAAGAGAGGGAGCAGTGAAGTTAGTCTCAGTCTTGTCTAACACACGCTGCAGCTAACATGTCGGTGCCACCTATGAACAATTTATTTTTCGATAACAATTTGAAGACATATTGTTGCGAGTTACAATGTTTTAAAATACCAGGCGATCAAGTTGACGGGAAAGCTTGTCGTAAGTGCAAGTGTTTTAGCTATTGCATATGTAGATGTAAAACGTATCAAATGAACCGACAAGATAAAATACAAGAATTACGCCGAAGGATTGCATTACTGTGGCGGCGAATGTAGTAGCAACCATCTGCCTCGCACCAGCTGCCACCTGCCGCCTGCCATCTGCCGCCCGCCATCTGCTCCGCCCCACCACACTTTTACCCCCACCATTTTGTTTGATACCAAAACGCTAGCTAGCGAATAGTCAGTACACCTCCGGCTCTCGACTGGTGAACATCGAGTGCTCTTCACAAACGTAAAACATTATATTAAAATGTCCATTAAAATTAGGTGTATTCATTATGACTCTATTCATCTTGCGACTTACCAAGACCTCGAGGTGTTTAGTGAAGAGTTAAGACTTCTTATTGCGTCCGGTTACGATTTATCTTTGGAACTTTACGCATCAAAAAACAACATGGACTCTGCGCAGGGATCGAAGTATCTACCGTCTTTCTTCAGAAAGCGAAGTGATGGCCGCAACTCGTCCGGATCAACAACATCGATGACAACGAACAACGGGGAACTATTGTAAACATGAATTATTGTAAATAAAGTAATATTTGTAATAGTACTACCTCGCACTCGTATCATTCGATTGTTTCATTCGATATTTATTCGATATTTATTATCGATTAACTATCGAATCACAATCGGATTTTACGCGTGCGAGGTAGTACTTTTTTAAAATTACCTCCCCGTGACCTTGAACTTTAACCTTTCACTCATTACGTCACAAAACCGCCTACGTCACTGGCTCAGCCTCAGATGACGTATTTAATGACGCAGCGCTTCCGGAAGCAATTAATCAAGTGAGCCAGCACCGGCAAACCCCCACTACTGCTCCAAAGGGGCCAAATCCCTTCGACTTCACCCAAGGAACCCATAACTGCGTTAACATTGAAAATTGGGTTTAAAATTACCTGAACTATGACTGAAAAACGGAACACGTGGCTAAACGTTGATATAATTTTGATTGGTTATGATAGCAAAATTTAGCCATGTGTTTCGTTTTTCAGTCATAGTTCCGGTAATTTTAACGCGATTTTAAGTGTTAAAGCAGATATGTATTTGCAATTACACTACCTAACTTTTTATATTCTAGAAAGTATTTTGTAAAATTTATCTAGTTTTTAAGATATTTAAAGTAACGAATTTTCAATGACCGCCATTTTTACGGAAAATTTTTATGGAAAAATAATTTTTTCCAAAAAATATCCTACCAAGACGAATATTTAACCAAAATTTGGTTGAATTTGGTCAAGCCGTTTTTAAAATATAAATTTTGTTGTAAAAATCAGATACAGACAGACAGACAGTAAACGACAAGAAATAGACCCCCGGTTATGTGATGATTTACGTTACTTTTGACAATAGGAACAATATCCCGAAGCTGGAAACACCCTGTATATGTAACCACCCAGGAAAAAAAACATATAAATTTTGTACCATACGTGTTTAACTGCTGCTTTGCCTACCCACCTAAAACCATTATAAATCCTTAGCCAATTACTACCCATTTTAAAATTAAGATAAGGGCTACAAAATGATTTAATGAAATTGCTTCACCAAAAAGCCAAACCTTGTTCGCCGTTGCAATTTCATACTATTTACTGAATCAGTTATAAACAACATTATGGCAAATGTAAAAGGATTTAAACAATTCTTTAAATACAGTTTAAAACTATTCGTATGTGTACTTAGCATAAATAATATGCCAATGGCTTATATCCACAGCCCATCTAGCAACGTCACCTCGAACTACAGATTGTTTTTAGTATTCTAGGTCTCGTTAACTACAGCCAATGAGCTTAGGTAATATAGAGGTAATATAGGTAATATACGTGGTGGGCGCCGTCTTCCCTTTATTTTCTCCATTTCCATGGCAACCCAATCTGGCACAGACTATAACATATTATGATACTGGCAATTTATATCTAACGTTATCCATACGGGAAACTATAAAGCGTGTTCATAAACGCAAATTATATTATATTTAAGGTGTTTTTAAGATGAAATCAATTAAATTATTACGTATATGTAACGCAAGGAAGATAAATAAGTATTTTCTTTTAAAATTTAAAATAGGTGTCAACATATTTTCGATTATATAATTCTAAATCTCTGTCGGTTGTTTGCAACAATTTCCCCCAGCGAGGCTTCACTTTTCATCCCAGATGAGCACGCTAAATGTATTAAAGCTCACAGCCCCTAAGGCAAACACACACACAAACACACACACACACACATGGACATGGTAATACGTAAACAAAGAAGATTAATCGCTTTTGTGAATGTAAACAAGTCAGATATCAGGTCCCATGAGAAGCTTTTCTAGTGAAAGTAACTCCCTTATACATAGCTGAAACTCAATTTTTCGAAAATATTGCTTTCTTCCCAGCAATCTTGGGACAATAGTTTAAATTAAGCCATCACTACATTTAATTTTGGCATCCTGCGATTTGCCAAACATCGAAAATTAATCTTTAAAGTTGATCTTACAGAACTAGTCGTAAAGATTAATTTAAATCTTTTACCATGTTGAATAGTTTAAAAACAACTTTAAGCAAGACACAAACTATAAACAGGTTGGAATGTGATCAGATGCGTGCGCTCGTAAATAACGCGGCCGCGGTGTTTTAGGTGATGGAATGTGACAGGAGCAGGTCTTTGTCAAGGCGCTCAGCGTCGGCGCCGGCGCCCTGTCTCTCCCCATCAACCAATATATTCACAAATAGAACCTACATTGTTTAGTAATGACATGATTCTATTTTACTAAAAACTCCTTCTTTTTAGTTTTTACAAGATATCATTATTTTTAGAAATTAAACCTACTATGTTTTATAGCTTATGTTTTGAGAATGTAAACTGAAGACTAAAGAAAACCAAACACTAAACATTGAACACTAAAGAAATTAATCAATGCGAACTTAAAATATTAATACGGAACAGAAACAGTCCGTGATAAGATTATTTTGCTTTAAAAATCAGTAAGGTTATTTAAAGCGATATATGGTTATTGTTTATCCCATCTTCTTCTTCTTATTATTATATAAATGAGTAATTAATTTCTTTGTACAACTAAATTTAGAGTTCCAGCTGGCCAGTAGTAAAAATTGAGACTTTTGGCCCATTTGATTGACAGCTTCCGGTCAGGTGACATTTAATGACGTATTTAGCGACGTAGTTGGCGACGTATTAGTGATGTCATAGATGTTGGACTAGGTCAAGGTCGTCTGAAGAAGTTTTTAAAAAACTATCTTGCACAAGTTTGATTCGATCATTTTAAACTATTAAAATTGTTTGATGCTAAACTTTACCCAAAGTATGGCATGTGGTTACTCTGCTGTCGCGTCTCAACAAGCCGAACAAAATGATGCATTTATAAGTTAGATCCTGTAATGCTTCTTTCTATGATTGTTAAATAAAATAGTCATTAGTCAAATCCTACCAAGGATAACATTATTGCTTCCGCATCAGAAGACGTTGTGGTAGAAACTTCATATACTTGTATTTGATCAGTTGTATTTACATTATTGACAGCTTGTTCAAAATTACAAGAAGATGTAGAAGAAACAGTATTGTCTTGGATTGACGAGTCCATGAGTACTGGGCATGGGCTGAAGGTACACTGATGTGTCACGAGCATGTAGGATGGGTACCCAGCTCTTACCCCCACCACAGCGTTTCCCACAATTTTTTTATTTCGCATAATAACCACGGGATAGCTATTTAGTTATGGTTTAGCTCTTACACTGTGAGAATTGTAGCTCCGTAACTGAAAACTTTAATGATTAGTGCTAAACATCGTATGTGTATAGGTATAACAGTCACTATGATCTAAACTAGTGCATGTCTTCATGTGTTGCTCCTTTCGTAGCAGACAACTGGCTAAGAGTATTTCAGTCTTGATTATCCTTCGTCGAAACCGTTCACAGTCCAATAAAAGCGTAGACATTCTATCTTCATTGTCGGAAAAGTAGAAGGTTGTCGTAAGTGGAGTACTATATGACACCTTCGTCATATTTCTGTAAAACTGTGACATGTTCAGACTTTACTTAAACTTTATAGGTAGATGTGTATTTGTCAAGAGCTGGAATTAAAGTGATGTACCGCTAGCGTGTAGGATAAAAATCTACCCTCCTCACATCGTTACTTTATCCTCAAAATAGTTGTTTTTCCGCTATTGCTGTTATATCTTTAATCGGATTTGAATTTTTAATTGCAACTTCTTGTTTGTCTTGTCGAGCCGCGTAATTTTAGTACTTTTACGTTATATTTTAAATCCCAAAAGTAAGGCAATCTTCCAATAATAGGAAGATTTCCTTGTTCCTAACTCGTTGTTCATAATGATGTGGAGGTATCGGAGTCAAGCAAGAATCGGAGCAAGAATACATTTGAAACGCTGTAAGTTTTGTTGCAAAGAGGTCAACGTGGAGAGGGGGGAAACCGGTCGCTGTTTAGGAAGCGGCTGGAGATTATTCGCCGCGCCGTTTCGGAATGTGGTTAGAGACCAATTAGAAACTGTTTGGCCTGCCTCACGGTCAAGGACCTGCCTCACGGTCAAGGTCAATTGGCGACTAATAAAAATCGTCTACCTATTACAGGCAAAGTCCCTAACTTGTAATGTTTAGGTTGGTCCTGAAAAGAACCGTTTTTGGTGTCCTAGAAGAGTTGTGTGGGTGGAGAAGCCGATGTGGGGGGTGATGAGTGTTCTACTGTAGAATCCAATCCGCTGTACCGTTTTGCCGGATGAAATATAACCATTTTTTATGGGGAATCATAGAAGGCGGCGGTGGTAGTGTTCTTGGTAAGTGGACTTTAATGTGACATTCGTTGTAAAACAAAATGAAACAATTGTCATCCAATTTCGCCACAAATTTATATTGTACGTTCAATTTTAACTGTCGAAACTTTGCAGTTATTTGATGCAAGGGCGTGATTAGCTCATGTTCTTGCATTACCTTCGTTTGCTCCATGACTTCATCGACGGTAGGAGGTGGAGTCGAAGGTCGAGGCTCAGTTGCTGTTGTTGTTGGTTGTGTCGGTGGTTGTGCAAAGTACAGCGGATGGTTTTGAAAATTGCTCTTCACTCTTGACTTAAATGAAGTCGGCTTCTTAAACCCACTTCTCTTCTCCACTCTCTTCAAGGACTCCTTCAGGCGACGCAGCTTCTCAGGGGTTATTGGGGACGACATTGTAGAGCGTGGTTCCAGTGCGCGAGACAAAACCAGAATGAGCTTGCCGACGGAGTATAGAGGGTCAGAAAGCGAAACCTTGCTCTATCCATATATGGTCATGCAGCTGGGAAGGAAGATTGCTCTAACTCTAGATCTGGCAAGCGTCTCTGAAAGACAAATTTTATATGTCTGTACTAAACTGCATATTTTGACTTTTAAACGTCAATGTAACGCAATAAGTTACATACTATTAGAAAGTTTACATTCTAAGCTTTTATTTTCATACATAAAACACGGTTGTACTTGTAATTAATAATTTTGTAACTTGTAATTAATTCACTAAATGTTTACGAATTTCTGGAACAGTGGGTATTTTCTTTTTCGTTTAGTAAAATATTAGAAAATATATTTATCCCTCACAACCATATCCCCTCTCTCTAACACTTTCACATATGTGGTTATACAGCTGGGGTTTACCTTTTGAGGTCAGACAGGTGGAGCAGGTGGGGTTCCCCCACCAGTGACTGTCGCCTTTATAAGCGGGAGCAGTCTGCAGTCTTTTCGCAGTTGCTCGCTGCCCGTTGTTTGTATCTACGTACCAGCGGGTAGCACTCTGCCAGCGTAGGTCTGTTAAATGTGCGTTGGGCCCGACGTGCAATTAACAGATCATGCGCATTTGCATGTGCATGTTAGTTAAGCACGGTAGTTTGTTTGTTAGATTTTTGCTTGTTGTTTGCTAGTAGTACATAGTTAGTGTTTGTGATTATATTTGGTGTTGGTTAAAGTGTCTTATTTACTAATTAAATATGTACCTGTGGGTAAAGTTATTTCCTACAAAAAGGTTCGGCCCTGCAAACCGGTCTTATGTAAAGTAAACTGGGGTAAAGTCTTGAATTGTTGTCAAATTAATTTAATATGTTTCTCAAATAAACCCCCATTCCTTTACAAAAAGGTTCGGCCCTGAAAACCGGCCTGTCAATACGGCCATGCAAACCGGTTGACATTACCTATCTTACCTCTCCCGAACGAGAAACTTTTGTGAATATTAAAGCAGTCTTTGTATCTTAGTCAATACACCTTGCAATCCATTTGTAACTTCTTGGGGGGTTAATTAGTAAAAGGTTCCTGTTATTAGGATTATTGCCTATAACTGTGAGTATCTTTCATAAGTATTTTCCCTTTGAATTTTAAATCAGTCTTTGTAAAATACCTTGGTCAAAACTTTGGTTTTCGGCTGCCTGACGCCCTTTGTTTGTATATACGTACCATTGGGTTTCAGGATGATGTTAGCCATTGTAACACAGACCTTGGTTGTAGCTTTTTGCGGGGTTCCTCAAAATTATCATTTCAAATACAGAACTGGGAATAGAGCATCAATTGTCGCTCTATTCCCTGTTTTGGCAATATGTTGATATGACCTTGACCTACTGACGGAACTTATTAAAATTCATTGATTATAATTGTTTTTCTTTAATACAGAGTGGGGAACAGAGCAGTTTATAATTCAAGTGAAAATTACATACTGCTCTGTTGATCATTTTGGCAATTGTTTAGATGGCCTTGACCTACTGACGGGACTTATTCAATTCATTGATTATAATTGTTTGCTTTAATACAGAGCGGGGAACAGTGTAGTTTATAATTCAAGTGAGAATTACATACTGCTCTGTTTCTCGTTTTACCAATTGTTTAGATGACCTTGGAGACTTAGAATATGTTCGTTTGGTAAAATATTAGAAGATATATTTATATTTTACAACAATATCCCCTCTCTAACTCTTGCACTCCCCACCACTTACATCGGGTATAAAAGAAGTTCCCCATCACTGGTAAAATCATTCTGCTGCCTGTGCTTGCTTACGCTCAGACCTATGGATCCAAACGCCTACATTAGGAAACAAACAAAACCAATGAAGATGAAAGCTACTATTCCTTCTTGTTCTGATTTGTTACCGTCACCCTCTACTTCTACATCACCTCCAACTTCTGCTGGTTCTATTCTTCGCCAGGCTCTTGCATCGCCCTCGACTTCTGCATCACCTTCGACTTCTGCATCACCCTCGACTTCTGCATTACCCTCGACTTCTGCTGGTTCTATTCTTCGCCAGGCTCTTGCATCGCCCTCGACTTCTGCATCACCTTCGACTTCTAAATCACCCTCGACTTCTGCATCACCCTCGACTTCTGCTGTTGGTTCTATTCTTCGTCAGGCTCTTGCAATGGCCCTGATCATCCCTGAGAAAACAACCGAGATGACTCCACCACCCGTCGTAAATATTGATGAGTGTCCTTCCGTTACATCTCGCTCACGTTCATCTTCTCCTTCATCATCATCCTCGAGATCCACTTCATCATCGTCCTCTAGTTCGAGCTCCACCTCTTCATCATCCTCCTCGAGCTCGAGCTCTGAAACATTTACTACCCCTTCAACTGAAACTCCACCTTCTACAAGTTCAACCAGACCTCTAGTAATTTGCACAAATAGCCAGTATCCTTCAGATAAATTCAAACAATTTAAGTCATTGCAAAGGATGTGCATACTTCCTGCACAACAATGCAATTATATTTTCAAAAAAGGTTCAAAGAAAGGTGAACGCTGTGCAAAATGTTGTATTTTAAATAAACAGTTGTGCAGTTTTCATTTAAAACGTTTTCATTTAAAACAAAAACAGAAGGGCAGCGTTTCTCTTTCTACAACACATCCATCAGTGAAACCAACCAACACTCGGATTAATAGACTTTCCAAAAACAAACAATACTTCTTTGTCAAAACAATGGGTTTTTTAAAAGTAATGTTAAAATGTGGAGATCAACTCTACATTTTAAGATTGCCTAAAGGCATGGATTATCCTGAAAAACCCAACAAAAAACACTACTTAATCCGAAACAATAAGGGAAAAACTGAGTGGAAAAAATTGTAATAAAAAAAGTTCTTTTAAAATTAAATAAATTTCTTTTCCAAATTGAAAAAAGTGTGGACAACCTATTTAAATTTTGTAGCACATGCTGCAAAATGTAAATAGGTTGTCCACATTTTTTTAATGTTACAACGACCTTGACCTAGATTTTAAACTTAAATATATTGTACTAAGCCAAAAATATGAGTCAAGAAAAAAGAGGGGGTTGATGGGTATTGGTGAGGGCTTGTGGGTATTTAAGCGAGCGCTTCGGAATATACTTATTAGTCAGCTATGAAGACCTCAGCAAGCACATCCAACTCCGGATCTCTTAAAACCAAGAGAAACGTTGAAAGTTCGCGGAAATGGAGAGCAAGAATGAACGATGGTTTTCAAAGACTAAAAAGCAGCTTACCATTCGCGCATGCCGATGAATCTAAATTTAAAATTATAACAATGGCCATCAAGTATATCAAGCATCTTGAGTCACAACTCATGGTACCCCAAACATCTGAGAAACCGCTCAACCCTCAACCGTTTGAATCTGTTTTTCTTCAAGAGGATGACTTAGCGGCTCAACATTTCTTCGATGAAGAACCCTCAGTCTATAAACAGCTTTTCCTTCTTGATGAGGACCAGGACGAATGATCATTTTAACCAATGAAAGACTTATAAAATACAGAGCGGGGAATAGATCAGTTTGTGGTCTAAGTGAGAACCACTTACTGCTCTATTCCCCGTTTTGGTAGTAAGTTTAGGTGGCCTTGACCCACTCACAGACTTAGAAAATTTGCGGATAGGATAGATATGTTAAATAAAACACCCCTTCCCTACCACCTACCCCCACTCTAATGGTATTTAAGCGACCGTTCCAGAATTTAGTTAGTAGTCAGCTATGGACGGTCAAGCTGGATCAACTAACGTAAATAGCGAGCCAAGAAATGTCCGGGAGCAGAAAAGGGTTTTAAAAGTAAATCAAGCTTATAGTTTACTACAATCCAAATTACCATTTGCTAATTCGAAAATGACCAAATTATCGATTATACACCTTGCAACAAAATATATCAAAACCTTACAAATGGAATTGGAAAACCCATTTACTTCACCCCAACTGCCTGAACAACCAATCACAACCTCAACTTTTCAATAAATTCTTCTAGATGAGATTGCGCTTCAACGTTTGTTTAGCGAAAACTAAAGACCTTTAAAATACAGAGTGGGGTAATACAGAGCAGGGATAAGATCAGTTTGCGGTTTGAATAAGAATCACTTACTGCTCTTATCCCTGTTCTGGTGGTATTTTAAGGTGTCCTTGACCCAATTACGAGCTTTAAAAACCTTTAAGATGGTATAAAATTGTTAGATATATTTTAATTTTATAACCTACCCCTTCCCTATTACTAAAACTCCCCACCACTTATCCTCCACCAACTGGATCGGGTATAAAAGAAGGTTTTGCGTCAGTGGTACAATCATTCTGCTGAAAATGAGTGCATCTGCTCTGTATAACGCTCTCTCTATCTCTGCTGCAACACTAGTAGTAAGCAGAAGAATTGAAAATGTAAATCAGTTAACTGCCTTGAGAAGTGTACTGAAAAAATTTATTGATTGTGAGGTTGGTTGCGATTTGTATATGTGGAAGCCTACAAGTCCAGTGTTTAATAGTGAACAGGAAGCATGGAAAACAAACTACCCAGATAATATATTGTTACGTAAAATGTTGAGTATATTGGCAAGATTACTCCGGCAGGGATGGATTATCAACATAACATTTTATATAAAACGAAACCTTTGTTAAAACAATAAAAAGAGGAGTGGGTTGAAAAAAAAAACAGAGCGGGGAATAGATCAGTTTGTGGTCTAAGTGAGAACTACTTACTGCTCTATTCCCCGTTTTGGAAGTATGTTCAGGTAACCTTGACCTGCTTACAAGACTTAAAAGACTTGCGGATAGTATTGATTTTGTAAATAAAAATAAATTTTCCCTCTCACTTACACCCCCCCCCCCCTAAATCGGGGTATAAAAGGAGGTTTCCCATTAGTAGTAAAATCAGTCTGTTACTTGGAATCATGTCACCTAGAGACAATATCTTCCCTTCTAAGAAGACTATACTGGAAATTATAAAAAATATTCCAGTAGAAATTAACGAAGACGAAGACGAAGACGATTCAGAAATGGAAGATGATTTATTTAGTAATCTTGAACTATTAAGCGATATTTCCAGCAGTGTACCATATTTTGGAGAGATGGAGCAAATCGAGCTGTTGAGTGACGACGACGTTGATCCAGAGACGTTGATTATGTATCATCAGTTGCTCTGTTTGGAGGAAATGGAACCCATTAATATTGAAACTCCTTTAAGTAGTAGCAATACCGATGGGTTATTTATAAATCCAGACACAGGGGACTTTAGTGCTCGTCGCCGCTTATTCTGCGAAATGACCTCATCATCATCATCATCATCATCGGATGAGTCTGAATAATCTTCTTTCTTCAAATATTTAACTTTAAATACAGAGCGGGGAGTAGATCAGTTTGTTACAATAACTTACTGCTCTATTCCCCGTTCTGGCAATATGTTTAGATGACCTTGACCCACTTGAAAGACTTTAAAAGTTTAATTTTAAAAGCTAATGCAAAAAATTATAATAATACAACTATTTGCTCCCCACCACTTAATTTTTTATATAAAACTGCTATATAAGCGCTATGTTGCAATTCTGATTACCACTTTGGTTGTGAACTGCTTCATAGAGCATCTACCATGGTACTCATACATTGTATAACCTCTGTTACTGAAGCGGATATTTTTCTCCATCGTGTTTATCAACTGCTTATGGAGTTTCACAATGTGCATGTAAGAGGAACAGGTATTCGTGAAGCAGAAGAAATTAAAATAAATATAAAACAAATCCCTTTGGCAAACGAAATTTACCGTTTATTACGAGAAGGTTACATCCTGTGTCTTTATTACACAACCTCGTAAACAGTATTCGAGTGGATTAGTTTCAAATACAGAGCGGGGAATAGAGCAGTTTGTAGTCAAAGTGAGAATTACTTACTGCTCTATTCCCCGTTCTGGCAATGTGATCAAACGACCTTGACCCACTGACAGGGCTTTAAAAACTTCGGTTGTATAAAAATTCAACGATATATTTTCTTTTTACAAAATACCCCTTTATTTACATTACATTCATTACTTACCCCCCACCACCACCAACACTTTTTAATTGGGTATAAATAGAGGTTTATTAGTGGGGGTCTCATCTGTAATAGGCTAACCTTTGAAGAAGACACACACCTACATGATGTACCACTGCGATATTTGTGGAGATTCGTTTAAAGATGAATGGCTTTTAAACATTCATAAAGAAGTACAACATAACAACAATAACATGGGAATTGAACAAAATGAAGAAGAAGAATTGGAAACAATAGATCACATGCTAGCCCAACATCAAATTTCAAGACCAAGTGTTATTAATTATGCGCCTGGACCAATAGTAAATGTGGAACTACACGCCCGTGCACTTCCAGGTAATGTAGTAACTCATTTTAAAATTGACAATGCACAACTACAACTAGACAAATTCGTAAGTAAAGCAAAAGGGTTAGTGCGCAAAACTTTGGAAAATGAACTAAAAAGATTAAACTTTATCAAATTCGGACTGTTACTGGATGCAGTGTTTACTAACATTCAAAATGAAACATCACCAAGAGGATTCTTGACAAAAAACCGGACCATCATGTTTGCATCAGACATTGAGTCTATAGTAAATGAATGTTTTGATGAACTTCTAACAAAACTACAAGAACATGAAGGAAGAGGTTCTGGATGGAGTTTATTAAACATAACCGGTCTTGACGTAAGAGTACATAAACACGGGTATGGTATAAGAGGAAGTAGCTACATTCCTCTACAAGAAAAAATTAAAAATACCAAATCCTGTATTAACGTACAAAATGAAGATACTGAATGTTTTAAATATGCAATGTTGGTAAAATATGTAAAAACTCATAAGGAAAGACCAAGTAGAGAATATGAAGAAGTTCAACATAGATATAACTTTCAGGGAATGAGTTACCCTGTTGCAATTAAAGATGTATCCAAATTTGAAAAGCAAAATCCTACAGCTTCTGTCAACATTTTTGGTTTAGATTCATCAAACAATGCGTATCCTTTGCGTATAACACCAAATGAACGCATAAATCATACAGATCTGCTATTGATCACTAAAGGAGATATATCACACTATGTATATATTAACAAATTTGAAGCTCTTGTTTCAAAACAAGTATTAAAACGTAACGGAGAAAACACCACTTGTAAAAGATGTTTTTGTCATGTAAACAAACCATTAGGAAAGGGAGGTTCGGAATGGTTATTAGAACATCAGAGGTTATGTAGTGGAAACTATGAGGTAAGAATTAAATTGCCACCTCTTAGCAGAGCACAAGTAAAATTTGATAAAGTAATTCAACAATACCGTATTCCAGTTGTTGTGTATGCTGATTTCGAATCAACATTACTTCCACTTGAACTCCAAGAAGAGGAAGTTACAAGAAGAAGCAGATATCAGCTGCATACACCAAACAGTTATTGTTATATTATTAAATCCACACTTTCTGAAGAACATCTCCAAAAATACGAATTATCGTCTACGCCGAAAATGTATCGTGGTGAAGAAGCAGCTCGATACTTTGTTGATGAATTGTATAATATAGCTGGAAAAGTGGAAGAAATGTATCGAAACGTGTTACCAATGGCCCCAATGGAAGAAGATGAACTACAACAATATGCTTCGGCAACAACATGTTATTTGTGTAATAACACATTCACACCTGATAACCTAAAAGTCCGTGATCATGACCATCTCACAGGAGCTTACAAAGGTGCAGCCTGTAATGCTTGCAATTTAAACTACAAACTTCCATCTTTTATTCCAGTTGTTCTGCACAATCTTAGTGGTTACGACTCCCATTTTATAATCCCAGAGTTAGGAAGAGATGATGGAGCAATAGATGTTTTGGCTACAACTATGGAAAAATTTATAAGTTTTTCTATAAAGGTTAATAAAATAAAACTAAGATTTGTTGATTCTTTCAGATTTATGCCTTTTAGCCTTATGACATTAACTAAAAACTTAAGAAGAGAAGATTTGATTGAAACAAGCAAAATTGTACCTAATGATAAAATGGATTTAGCTCTTCGAAAAGGAGTCTTTCCCTATGATTACATTGATGGACTGCATAGATTTGACGAAACATCCCTTCCCACACCGGTCAAATTTAAAAACAAACTTAATGATACAGAAATAGAACCCGAAGACTATCAACACGCATGTCGAGTATGGGACGAGTTGGATATGAAGACCTTAGGAGATTACTCAGATTTTTATGTGAAACTTGACGTCACTCTTCTTTGCGATGTGATAGAAGAGTTTCGAAACACTTGTTTTGCTGCATATGGTTTGGACCCTTTACACTCGTATACTTCTCCAGGATTAGCTTGGCAAGCTATGTTAAAAGAAACAAAATGCAAACTACAGCTTTTAACAGATATTGACATGGTTTTAATGGTTGAATCCGGAGTTAGAGGCGGATTGACTCAAAGTGTTAGAGACATGTTAAAGCCAACAACAAATACCTTCCCGACTATGATGAAGGAAAACCATCAGTATACTTAGGATATTTCGATGCCAATAACTTGTATGGATGGGCTATGTCAAACCCACTTCCATTTGACAATTTTAAATGGGTTAATCCAGAATCTATTGGTGATGTTTTACAAATTCAAAAACATGGAGACACTGGTTACATTTTAGATTGCGACTTTGAATATCCTGACCACTTACACGATCTTCATTACGATTTCCCACTACTTGCAAAAACAGAAGTTTCTCCAACTGGAAAACATCCTAAATTAATAATGACTTTAAATAACAAACAACGATACGTAGCTCACTTTTGGGTTGTTCAACAAGCTATCGAATTGGGATTACGTATAACAAAGATACATAGAGTTTTGGAATTTTCCCAATCATGCTGGTTGAAACCCTACATCGATTCTAATACCACCAGAAGAGCAGCAGCTACATCAATTTTTCAAAAGGATTTCCTTAAATTAATGAACAACGCAATATTTGGTAAAACACTTGAAAACAAAAGAAGACACAAAAATGTTAAACTTGTTACTAACCCAAAAAACTACAGAAACTTGTACAAAAGCCAAACTTTGGAACATCTGTAATTATAAATGAAAACCTTGTAGCAGTATCCATGAAGAAAACAAGTGTGAAAATGGATCGGCCTTTGTATATTGGAATGTCAATCTTGGATATTTCTAAAACACATATGTACGACTTTCACTATAATAAAATGGTCGCGTTTTACGGAAGAGAAAATATATGTATTACATATATGGACACTGACGCTTTTATATATCGCATACTCACACTGGACATGTATAAAGATTTACGTACATTTATTTACAAAAATGACTTTGATTTCTCCGACTACCCAAAAGATCATCCCAACTATGATAACGACAGAAACAAAAAAGTACTAGGCAAATTCAAAGATGAAACAAATGGTGTTCTACTTGAAGAGATTGTTGCACTTATGTCTAAACTGTATTCTTTGAAACTCTATAATGAAAATGAAGAAGAAGAAGAAAAGAATAGCTATATTAAAAAAGCTAAAGGTGTAAAGAATTTATATTTAAAAAAGAAAGTACATTTTGAACACTACAAACAATGTTTATTTGAAAATCAAGTTATAACAGCAAAATTCAATACAATCAGAAGTTTTAACCATCAGCTGTACAGTCTAACAGAAGTTAAAAAAGCACTTTCCTCTACTGACGACAAACGACATATCCTTCTTCCAGACAACATATACACTTTGCCATTCGGTCACTATTCCCTCAACCCTATTGACGAGTAATCCTTTCATCGTCCTACATCCTTTTCCTTTCCGTAAAAAAGGGGGAACACAGCAGTATCTTGCTGTGTTCCTCCTTTTTTACACCATTTTTGGGTGACCTTGAACTATTAAGAACGAGTATATACAAGCGATATTTAATACTCCTCTAGAAGTGCTGGTTGAACTATCAACTGATATGGATCTAAAGAGTAAAATTGTTGCTGAGCTTCATAAATCTGCAAGGATACACTTTCCAAGAAGAAATACTGTTATAAAAGGTATAAATGATCTTTATCAAGCAGACTTAATTGAAATGAAACCTTACAGTAAATTAAACAAAGGATTTAAATATATACTAACAGTTATAAACTGTTTTACAAAAGTCGCAGACGCTATTCCATTAAAAGACAAAACAGGTCAGAGCGTGACAAAAGCAATGGAGTTAGCTATACGTAGAGATAAAAACACTATAAAACATTTGCAAACTGATGACGGAAAAGAATATTTTAATAAAGATTTTTCAACGCTGATGAAAAAATATAATGTAAACCATTATTCTACGAAATCTGAAACGAAAGCAGCTATTATCGAAAGGTTTAATAGAACTTTAAAAGGAGCAATGTATAAAGCTTTTTCAAATAGAGGTTCCCACGTGTGGTATGACATACTTCCCGACTTAATACACAATTATAACAACAAGTTCCATAGAACTATCCGGATGAAACCGATTGAGGTGACAAAAAAAAACTCCAAACAAATTTTGAAAAATATTAAAAAGAACACCAAACCTAAAGTAGAAAAGAGATCACCACGAAAATTCAACGTGGGGGATAAAGTTCGTATTAGCAAATATAAAGGAGTATTTAGCAAGAAATACTTACCCAACTGGACTAATGAAGTTTTTACCGTACATAGAGTACAACCTACATATCCAGAAACTTATTTACTTAAGGATAATAAAGGAGAACTTTTACAAGGTGGTTTTTACGGGCATGAAATGTTAAAGTCTACTGTTGGAGATGTTTATCTTGTGTAAAAGATATTAAAACGAAAGAACGACCGAGTATTGGTGCGCTGGCTGGGTTTTGATGAAAGTGCAGACTCGTGGGTATCTAAACAAGATCTTTTATAAGATTTCACTAGTATCAAGTTAACCGTCAAAGAGTGTTGACATGGAGATTATAAAACTTAAGGATTCTTTTATAATTGCGAATATAGATGAATTAACTGTGGATAGTGTAAAACATGTAGAAGGGAAACATGGAAACTTATTACCAAACAGCGTAAGGTGTATAGTGAGTGGACCTTCAAATTGTGGGAAAACAAATGTAGTGTTTAATTTAATAACTAATCCTAACGGATTAAAGTTTAATAATCTATACATTTTTTCAAAGTCTTTGCTCCAACCAAAATATCAGTTATTAGATAAAATAATATCTGATGTACCGGAAGTATTTTTTTTCAAATTTGATGCAAGTGATACAATTTTGCAGCCGAATGAAGCAAAGCCTTACTCAGTCTTTATTTTTGATGATGTTTCTTGTGAAAACCATGACACCATTAGAAACTATTTCGCGATGGGGAGACATCACAATATAGACTGTATCTACATTGGTCAAACATATAGCAAAATCCCAAAACAGTTAATTAGGGATAACGCAAATATTATCGTTATATTTAAACAAGACGATATGAATTTAAAACATATACATCACGATCATGTTGGTGCTGATATGTCGTTTGAAAGGCTAAAAGAAATTTGTAGTAAAGCATGGGAAGATAAATATGGATTCCTGGTGATTGATAAAGAACAAAGTGTTAAAAATGGTAGATATAGATTGGGATTAGATCGAATTGTTTTAGTTCAATAACATAAACACATAATTTTATATAAAATTGCTAAATTGGTCTTTATTTTGTAACGTATATAAATAGTTTTATAAACGATGATACAGTCATTTGTAAAATGAGTGTGGACAAGTTCGGACGTTATACCGAATCCGGTGTAAGATCAAGATTTTATGATAAAGAAGCTCACACCGGTTTGCCTCTTACACCGGAGGGCGACTACAACATTAGTAATAAACGTTTAAAGTATGTTAATGATCCTCAAGATAGTAATGACGCTATAAATTTAAAAACTTTACAATCGGAAGTGTCAACAAGCTTAAAACTTAAAGGAGATGTGTACGATGCAAAAACTCATAGAATTGCAAATATCGGTAATCCAGAAAATGAACAAGATTCAATAACAAAAATATCTTTAGACTCTAAATTGGAAAAGACTATAACTAGACAAGGAGATGCATTTGTACAAGGAAAAATGAATTATGAATGTTTAGAATTGAAAGATAATATGTGGAATGGTAAAAAACGTAAAATAAATAATATACTACAAGCTGAACAACCAGACGAAGTACCTGTGATGGGTCAAACGCTAACTAGACAAGGAGACAACTTTGTACAAGGTGATAACAAATATAATTTCTTAGAATTAAAAGAAGACAAATGGAATGCTAATCACCATACAATTAGTAATCTAAATGATGGTAAGGAAAGCGGTGATGCTGCAAATGTTTCTCAAATACCATTAAAGAGTAAAGGATATTGGGATTTTGAAAATAAAAGATTAGTTCGTGTTAAACCCGCTTTAAATGATAATGATTGTGTTACAAAAAGTCAGACTATTACATTAAACGGGGATAAGTTTAATGCTAACAGTAAACAAATAACAAATACAAAAGAAGGTGTATTGCCAACAGATGTAGCAGTGGTGGGACAAATATTAACAAAGGGTGAGAAAAGCATAATTAAACAGGGGGATAAAGTGTACAACGTAATAATGTTCGATAAAAAAGAAAAATGTTGGGATGCTGAAAATCAATTCATAAGGAATTTACCAAAGGGAGAATTTGGGGATGATATTTGTTTAATGTCACAGGCTTTATGGTATGATGATGAAGTTAAAAAGTTTAAATATGCTGGTGTAGAATTTGATTTGATGAAGTACAATCGTGATTTGTTGGTTGGTGATCCCACATCTGTGAGCGGATTTAAATACATAGACAATAGACCATATAAACCAAAAAATTATGTATTTAAAAGAATAACAGATGATGTATTAGTTGATGCTGATGGTAGCCCTTTTAGAACTTCAGAAAGTGATCAAATGGTAACAAGGAAAGGCTAAAAATGTTATATATATATATTTTCATACATAAGGACTTAATCATTTATAAAATGAGTGTGGACAAGTTCGGACGCTATACCGAATTCGGTGTAAGATCAAGGTCAAATGACAAAGAATCGTACACCGGATTGCCCCTTACCCCAGAGGGTGATTATAATATTAGTAATAAACGATTAAGATATGTTAATGATCCTCAAGATAAAAATGATGCTATAAATTTTCAAACTTTACAGTCTGAAATAACGTCAATTAAAAACTATTTTGTTCGAGTTTTAAGCGAAATGTTTTTTGATTTTTATAATGATTTGGCTAAAACTAGAATTAAAGAAAATAAGAAGAATGATTGGATTCAAACAAATATTGTAAACAAATACTTTATAAATCCTGCAACAAAAATCTTACGAAATGTTGAGTGAATACATAACTTATAAAACCAAAAGACAAAGAAATAGAGATACATTTGCATTATGAACAAGGTTTCCGTTGGGTGAACATGGTTAACCAAGAAAAGTTGATAAAAGAGATAAAATCGCTAAGCGATTCTATAAGAAGTAAAAACAGAGCATTAAGACTAGGGATTAGTGAGAGAGATAAGTTTCTTGAAACAACATTTAAACCAGTTATTGATCCTTTAAGGGAAGTATCTCAAAAGCTTGGAAAAGTTTCAGAAGGAGATTTAATTTTACCTTTTTTAAAATCTGATGATAAAACTGAAGAAACTGAAGAAACTGAAGAAACTGAAGAAGAATTTGAAGAAACTGAAGATGAACCGGAAGAAATACAATATGAACATGGTAAAAATATAAGTGAAGAGGAAGAAGAAGACATACAAGAGGGTGCCCCGTCAGATATTAGCAGATTGGGTTTAGATATTCAGTTTAAAGGTGATCTTGGTAGAAAATATGTATTAAAGATGTTACAGTCTTCTATACCTAATAGAAATTATCATGTATATGGAGCTAGGCTGGAAAGAGGAGGTTTAATGATTGGAGATAGCAAGTTAGATGTAGATGAGCAGGATAATATAATAATAAATGGTAAAACGTACAAAGGAACAAACGGATTGTTTGAATTGATTTTTAAAAGCAAACCTGTCAAATATACCACACGAGACTTGGCAACTTTTAAAGGTATATGTCTAGATACAAATTCTCATAAAAAGAATTATAAACCAACATCTTCAATACATTGAAATCAATCTATAAAGTATAGGAACATTATTTCAGAGTTATTTCCAACAAAACTGGAAAAAACTAAAAAGAGGTTCATGTCTACTGAAGAAGTTACTCCTTTTTATACTGAAAGGAAAAAAAGAAAGGTAAATAAAAAAACAGCTTCTGGAGAAGGATTATTAAAAAATACTTATAATACAAATATAATTTATTATAATGATGTTAATAAATTAGTAAATAGAATGCGGTTGATACATGAAGCAATAGAAGCGGGTCACACAGGTCTTCAAAACGAATGGGTTGCTTTAATTGCTGAATTATTAAATAGAGGTATAATCGAACGATGAAGAGGTATATAATGGATGGCAAAGCATTGAAAGGATCATTCTTTGTTAATCCGTCACCTGAGAAAGGTATAAATATCAATGGGAAAAAGGAGCAGTGTTAGTTCTCATCGAGATTCGATAACGAAAGGAGGCGGTGTTGTCTCTTCAACACTAAACTTGCTAGGAAAACCGATTTCAGCTTTAGTTAATAAATCCATAGATTATCAATATTGTGGACCTGGAACTAAATTGAAAAAAAGATTGACAAGAGGAGACCCGGGAATCAATAAATTAGATCAGGCTTGTAAAGAGCACGATATAGCCTATTCAAAATTTAGTGATTCTGCTCACAGATCAGTGGCCGATAAAATACTTGCAAAAAAAGCTTGGGAAAGAGTTAAAGCGAGTGACGTTAGTCTTGGCGAAAGAGCGGCAGCATTAGCAGTGGCAGCAGCAATGAAAACCAAAACAGCAATTGGTGGTGGAAGGAAAAAGAGAAGAGGGGGAAGGAGAAAAACAACTCGAAAACTAGGAGGAAGAATTAAACGAAACACTAGACGTTCTACTAAAAAAGTCAAACCATCAATATGGTCCATGATAAAAAAAGGACAAGGACTTTACCTAAGGCCGTATCGTGCCTATTAAATACAAGAAAACAGTTAATAGTTCCTAATCGTGCATTAAGTAACCAAGATCTTTTTAGATATGTTTCTTGTTTAAAGATACCATTCTTCAGAGGAGTGTTTATGAAAGATAATTTACCATCAGAAATGTGGAAAAATGAGAGTGGTATAGTAAATCTAGATAATAGTGAGGGACCGGGTACACATTGGGTATGTTATAAGAAACTCGGTTCAACAGTTTACTATTTTGACAGTTTTGGTAATTTACCACCTCCAAAGGAACTTCAAAAGTATTTTCGTTCTGCTAAACAAGTTTTATACAATTATGAGCGGGTGCAACCTGACGATACATCTATCTGTGGACATTTATGTTTGGAGTTTTTAGCAAAAAGTGTCAGTCAGCTTTAAGATGTCTTCATATACGGTCTCTTTGACTGGTACAACGTCAACCTTGCGGAGCACTTTATTCCCCGCATTACGTTTACATAAAGAAAAACAATGGGAATCAGCATTACTAGATTTTACAACTTATAATTCTATACCAAATATTACTGAAGGCGTGAATAATAAACTTCACTACTATAAAGCAAAGGATGCAAAAGGACAGTTCCTCCAGCCTAACGAAGTTGCTCTATCCACGGGGTCTTATGAAATAGATGATATATGCAAGGAAATACAGAAAAAGCTGGGAGAAGATAATATTACTATAGAAGGAAATAATAATACTTTAAAAACAGAAATTAAATCAAAGTATTATATAGATTTTAGCAAACCACATTCAGTTGGAGGATTATTAGGATTTCCTTCTACAACACCGATATTAGAGAGAAATAAGAAACATACAAGTTCAAATACTGTAAGCATACTTACATTGAACACAATTGATATAACTTGTAACATTATACAAGGATCGTACAGACTGGGTGAAAATCGACACATATTGCATACATTTTACCCATCGGTGCCTCCAGGATTTAAAATAATTGAAAGACCACAAAACCTAGTGTATTTACCTTTAAACACCAGTTACATCTCAGACATTGTTCTGAACGTATTAGATCAAGACGGTAACATAGTTGACTTTAGAGGTGAAACTGTCACAATAAGAATACATATACGATCGATTTTATAAATAATGGGATTGACGTTTAAAAGGGATCGAGTGAGTGATAAAAAGCTCAGTAGCGTATCAGCGTCAGAGGAGTTAACAAGTGAAAACATTCGATTTTTAAAAGAGAGTGGTTTTAAAGTTATTAACAATGGATATTCTGGATATAGCGCACGGACCGACGTTCGACGAGACCTTGTGGGAAAAAGAATATCACACCCACAACCCTTACGCTTCATCGAAATTAAACAATAACGATGAAATCAGAATTCCTATTCAACAACAAGATATTTACACCTTACCTTCCGAAAGTTATTTATACATTGAAGGAAGAGTAACAAAGAAAGATGGAAATGAAGGAACAACTATACCGTTTATTAATAACCCAATGGCTTTTCTTTTTGATGAAATAAGGTATGAAATTTCAGGTGTTACAGTAGATTCTACAAAAAAGGTTGGAATAGCCAGTACATTAAAAGGATTATGCTCCATAACACCAAACGAGAAAAACCTGTTAGCTGTCGCAGGATGGGTTACACCAGATTTATCCACTATAAAACCCGATGACAAGGGCTATTTTGACTTTTACGTACCTTTAAAATTATTATTAGGTTTTGCAGAAGATTACAATAAAATATTAATTAATGTCAAACAAGAATTGGTTCTTCTAAGAGCTTCAAATGATAAAGATATAATATTAGCTCCAGGGGCAACGACTGAGGCTAACCTGGACTGGAAGTTGGATTTAAAAAAGATTGTTTGGAGGGTACCACACCTAAAACTTGCAGATGAACACAGGATTACTTTGTTGAGACAATTAAAGGGGGACCGCGATATAGTTTTAGCATTTAGAAGCTGGGAGTTACACGAATATCCTATTCTACCCGCAACGGAGCGACATACATGGACTATAAAGACTTCAACACACTTGGAAAAACCTAGATATGTTATATTTGGATTACAAACAGATAGACAGGAACAGCTGATCCGACATCGTTTGATAATTGTAAACTTAAGAATTGTAAATTATATCTCAACTCGCAATTCTTTCCATATGACAATTTAAACATATCATTTGATAAAAACCGATATAGCATTCTATACGATATGTACGCTAGATTTCAAACATCTTACTACGGTAAAACAAACACACCGCTACTATCACCAACGCAGTTCAATTCAAAATCTCCTATCGTGGTTATTGATTGTTCTAAACAAAATGAATCTGTAAAGTCATCAAGTGTAGATATTAAGTTGGAAATGGAGTTTGAATCTAACATACCCGCTAATACAACTGCGTATGTCTTGATTCTTCACGATAAAATTGTAACGTACACACCTCTAACAGGTATTGTAAAAATGGTTCTGTAGGTCTATGGAGGGGGAAGGGTATAAATAGCGCGCACTACAAGAGGGGTTCAGTTGATCAGCGTTTGCGGTTGAAACAACATCTATTACAGTCGAGATGACCTCTGTAGTACAGGAGCATAACAATGCAGAAGTTGAAGGTTTGGTGCAAAACGAAGACTCTTACATCAAAGAGTATGAAGAAGAATTGGACGAGTTTCTTAAGTTTCGAAATGAAGGGGTAAAGTCAGACAACGTTTTAACATCTAAGTCAACTTTAAAGAGGAAGAGAAGACCTGAAAACGACATCCCTTTAAACATACTGTCAGATATTTTTCTTCGCATACTTTATCCAATCTCAAGATGTATGACTAAAGGCATAGCAATAGGTTTGGTAAAGGACTTGGGTTATACACCTAATGCAATTTTAAACCAAGGACCTAAAATGCTATTTTTTTCAGATGCCGCATGGGATTCTTTTCTTAAACATTTACACCTCATCGAATGCTACTTGGCAAAGAACATGATTGGAAAAAAGACAGCTATTCGTCTATTAGAATGTGACATTGAAATCGACATTTTAAGATGTCGCGGAGAACAGCAAGTACGGTTTAGAGACCTGACAAAACATGATGACAAAATTCAACTGACGCCGGAAGAATTCTACGTTTTGAGTTGTGCAGCTTCACCTATAACCAGGTATATGAAACAACTTGTATTTTCAAATACTGTGGTAAAAGATTATTTGGTAGATGCGACGGAACAACATCCCGATGCACAAATTCTTTACGGTCCAATAGATACATCTATTTTTAACCGAATACCTTATGAGGTTGAAATGTGGAGATGTCTAAAGGAGTATGAACAAAAGATTAATGAACAAAAGATTCAAGAAAAAGAAGAAACAACGCTTAAAGAAGAAAAGGTTAAAGAAGAAGAAGAAATTGTACAACATGAAGAAACAGAAAACGTTTTAACTGAAACAGTTTAAAAACCTAAAGGAAGTTCGTGGGGTAGGCCTACCGGGGATGGTGCCCACGTTAAATATACACCAACGCACTGAGAACTGTACGGCCTGAGCTATAAAAGCTCTACCGTGGTGTGGAAACAGTTCAGTCGTCATTCGAGACATGGAGAAGTCTGGCATAATTGAATTTCAAGCTTTTCGTGGAAACAATGATAAATACATTGTTAAAGAACTAATCATCTTAGACTTGCAAACGTATGTCATTTATAATTTTTTATTCAAACCTCCATTTCCTTTTAACAACTTAAACTCTAAATCCAAAAGAACAAATAAGTGGATAACGAGAAACTTGCATCACATTGGTTGGAATGAAGGTTTTACAGGTTTTGAAGAAGTGGAAAGCATTATGAATCACTACTGCAGTAAATTTACAAGACTTTATACAAAAGGATTAGAAAAGCGAAATTGGATACAGCTTTATACGGCAAAAGATGTAATAGATGTTAAAATGGATAAGTGTTTCGAATTTGAGATGGATAATATTTGTATTCTAACAAAGAATGATAAACACGCTCAATTTCATTGCGCTGTAAAGAACGCTTATCGTCTAGCTGCTTTTCTACATCCTTGGACAATGGAGAGTGGAGGGGGGACCGGAGGGTATAAAAGCGTGGAGAGCGAGGAGACCCACCATCAGTATTACTCTAGACTGCAACGAGAGAACACGTATCAAAATGGCATCACAGAAATTTCTGCAAACATTGGTGGATCAGTTTAACACACAATCAAAATCAACTATTTTACCAACAAGAAAAACTTCGGAAATAAAAGAAAACAAACATTACATCGTCCACGACATGAGGAAGATCGAAACATCAGTGGGAGACGCTATTCTCGTATCTTTAAGCGATGCTCCATACACAGTAGGAGATGAAGCAAAATTCCAAATTTTCCTGCCCAAGAGATTTGTCCAACTGCTTCAAAATGAAGATCTGCAAAACATCGAACCTGGAACCTTGTATATAGTATCACACGGAGTCAGCGGGAACAACTCTACCGAGCTATCTCTGCATTTCACCTCGTCGGGAACTTCACATTGTTAGATTAAGCCAATATCATGTAAATTTTATGTAAAAAAATAAATAAAAATTAAAAAATATAAAATATCAGTATTAACTCCAAGTACTGATATTTTATCTTTTTAAAAACATTTTTTGGTGACCTTGACCTAGATTAAAAACTTATAAAATGCACTGTATTGGTTAAAAGATTATCACTTTTATACAGACTGACAATGAGTTGGTGGGGGAAAGTTGTGGTGGGGTAGGGTAGGTACCTGTTCTACACGCTTTTGCCAAGTCAGTATACCTCCGACATTTGCCTTGGTACAACCTACAAAAACAAAATGGAACATATAGTAGTAAAAAGGAGAATAAGATTTCCTAAATATGCACAGTTACAATCGAGATTGGATACGTTTGATGCAGCATTAAAAGACTCGTTTCTATACAAGACTAGAATGAAGTTTGCAGATGCTGGTTTCTTTTACATGGGAGAAGATGATAAGACCGTTTGTTACAATTGCGGAGGAGGATTGCAGGATTGGCAAGCGACAGATAACCCATGGGAAGAACACGCACGATGGTTTGACAGGTGTGCTTATCTGTTAGTTCAAAAAGGTAGAGAGTTTGTACAAAACCATCGGAGAGTATATAAACCTCATCCTGTTAAAACTTTAGAAACACCAACCGAAGAAATTAGGAGGGAAGGAAACGAATGTGTAGTGTGTTTATCCTCTGAGAAAAATTTACTATTTTTACCTTGTAGACACTGTTGTACATGCACTGATTGTGGACTGATGTATAACCATTGCATTATATGTAGAACTCCTATAGGTTACGTAATGAAAATATTCATATCGTAAATGTAAAATAGTGGAGGGGGGTGCGTATAAGAGGAAGGCGAGGAGGTGGGAAGCTCACTCCGCAAGTAGCCGTACACGAGGTAACATCATGGCTCTTAAGATTAAATGTGTCCACTACAATACTGTTCATCTTTCTACAGTTCATGATTTGCAACTTCTTTTAGATGACTTAAAAGTTTTGATTGCTAACGGTTACAACATAACATTGGATATTTCTGCAACTAACTCTTTAGCCCAAGAAAATTGGAGAACGTCCGCAACTACACTTCCACCGACACAGGGGAATAGATATAATTTTGGAGAGTATGAACCTCTCGCCTCGTTCAATGTAAGCAGCTCTACGGAATCGGAGTCGACATCGTGGCAACCATCATCACTTCCACCCGCACCTAGAATGAAGTATTATTGTGGAGAATGTGAACCCTACCCATCTACAGAAGCAACAGGCACCGCAGAATCGACGGTTCTCTGACCATCATTGCCTATGTGTACATTAATGTAAATAAAGAAATAGTTAGAATTACGTCTCTACTATCTTGCACATGTTTTTTCGATGTGTATTATTGTAAATAAATAAATAAAAATAAAAGTTAGAAATCTTGCTCGAGTTTTGTTCGATGGTTTTCATTCGATATATTATTTAATGATTTTCATTCGTTAAATGTATCGAATGAACACTATCGAATCAAACCTGTGCAGGATTTCTTTTTTTAAACATCCTCAGGATGACCTTGAACTAACCTTACTCACATGACGTCACTAATACGTCGCCAACTACGTCGCTAAATACGTCATTAAATGTCACCTGACCGGAAGCTGTCAATCAAATGGGCCAAAAGTCTCAATTTTTTACTACTCTGGCCTATTTTCAAAATTGATGCCGGTAAGTATTTAAATGTCTCTATTATTTACTCGTAAATTGTATTATCATTATGTATGTTGGTTCTTTGACCAACAGATGATATCCAGAATATGTTGCCCTCTAACCCTGGGGGAGGAGGGAGTCTTTCCCATCTTAAAACCACTGTGTGGAACAAATAACTCTGGATTGCCTCCAATAAAGGGATCGGGTGGACATTTCTAAATGTATAGATTACTAGAAGATTATCTATACACGTTACCGTACTTTGCATTGGGACTACCCCCCCCCCCTTCCATTTATAATCCCCAATTATATTCCTCCTTTGTTTCCCTTTATTCGTCTCCTTTATATTCCGCATTTAGTAAGTATACAAAATTTAATAATCAAAATAGGACAAAAAGGGAGAAAGTATGTGTCAGTTTTTTAATACAGTGTATTTAGACCGAGTACACCTTCCCTCTAAACATTCAAAAGTAGAGAATAGACGACCAGGGTCCAATAAGTCATTATGTAAATATGTATAGTCATGCACACATAACTATATGTTTTAAAAAGATTAAAATATTCATTTAATGTTAAGACAAGCAAACTACCTTATATTGCAACGCTCACATAAAATTTAATCAATAAACGTATGAGTAGGGAAGGTTAGCCGATTCCATGGGCGGTGGGTCAGCGGTAGAGCTGTGGAGTGGGGGCTATTTTTTGTTTGCCCCCCCCGGAATTCGTTTTTTGCGAATTTGTTTGCAATATTATTTTTAAAAATGTTTTGAGATTTTTGTTGGAAAATTTTTTCGCCAATTTTTTCGCGTTTTTTTTCGAAATTTGTTGCGAAATTTTTTTTCGAAATTATTTTAAAATTTTGTTTAAGTTAATAAACCTAACAATACCTATTGCAATTTAACTCAACGACGTGATGCTGATAGCTTTCAGTTTCTTGGGTTGACATTACCCAATAATGTAACTTGTGTGATAGTGAAAAAGCAAACCTCTTCAATGATCGTTTACTTGGATTTTTTTATCAATGTTCAAACTTCCTCAAAACTAGATTATTTGGAATTGTTATCGTCGAACTGGTTATTAAACGCGTATGTTATAATGCGAGTGACATATCTCGAGGAAAAGGCATACTTTTTGAAACACCGATTACTTTAAATTGTCATACGAGAAGTTTAATGCAAAACTAAACATTCATTGCACTTACGAACCGCGTGAGGATGTACAACAGTTAACGTGGACTTAAATCACAAGTGATGAAATGTGATTACGCATACAATTGTAATTAATGTTGAATGAGAAACGGAGAAATCTAACCTGCTGTGACAAGACTATCACAACATATTTGTGCAGGTTACATCAAGCGTTGTTATTACCAGTCGCCACATACACCATAATGCACATTGTGACTTAAGAAAAGTGACCGATGCGTCAATGTACAAGTTACGTTGTTAACGAAGTCAAGTTATTCACTCAAATCACACCAGACGAAATGATAGTACGCACAACACTTCAATTGATGTTGTTGTTTGATGTTGATGATAGATCTAACCTGTTATGACTAGACGTATCACAACACATGTGCGCAGTTTATTTCAAGCGTTGTTAGTACCAACCGTCACGTACACCATAATGCATATTGGGACTGCAAAAAGAATAAGGATCGATGCATCAATGAACAAGCTAGGTTTTAACGTATTAACATACGAGAAGTTTAATGCAAAACTAAATACTCATTACACTTACGAACCGCGTGAGGATGTACAACGGTTAACGTGGACTTAAATCACAACAGATGAAATGAGATAACGCATACAATTGTAATTGATGGTGAATGAGAAAATAATACCTCTATACTGTTTAGTTGGACAATTCAAAACAAAACCACGTCCGCACACTGTGAAGTGCGCAGTTTACTTCAAGAGCTAGTTTTACTAATCAAACAAGAGATTGCCATGTGAATTGTCATCATGATGAAAACAAAAATAAAAAAATCCGCTAATTTTAATGCAAAACAAAATACACATTAATCTTACGAACCACGAGAGTATAGAAAACAGCGAATGTGTAGTACAATGACAATGGTTGAAACTAGATTACGCATTGAATTGCAATTGACGTTGAATGAGAAAATACATCTAATGTACATCTGTCGGGACATGACATATCTCAACACATGTGTTCAGTTTATTTCAATCGCTGTTAGTACCAGTTGTCACGTACAAGATAATGCACATTGTGACTGAATCAAGAAGAGTGAGCGATGTGTCGATGACCACTACTACTACTAGTAGTACTATTGCTGCTACTATCGGTATTGATGCGGTAGAATGAATGCCTGCACTCACAGAGATTGTCAACTGTCTGGTATATGCAGAGTTTGACAACGTCATCGAAATTGATCGTCATCGCAATGTAAATGTGGACTTTGACGGTTAAATCATAATCAGTCAGCTACCAACACCCGTACAAGATGGATCGTTTACGCAGAGTACCGCGTACAAATGTCGCAGCTACCATTATATTGGATTTTCAATGTTTCAAGGAAAACAATAACGATTATATTCTAAAGGAAGTGATTGTCTTGGAAGTGAACAGCGGTAAACTGTTAATGCATCATGTCAACAAGTATTTGGGTAATGTCAATCCAAGAAAATTAAAGCTAAAAGCATCACGTCGTTGTGTTAAGTTACGATAGGTATAGTTAGGTTTATTAAGAATGTTTCCAGTTAGAAATAGGAAACATGGAGAGACATATCTAATCGTTAGGTTACGATATACAGGGTAAAGTTAGGTTCGTACATAGAAATAGGAACCATCGTTCTCCGCAACCACTTAACCTAGGTTAATAATTTAAAATACTATAGTATTTGTTTTTTTAAGCATGGTCAAAACCAAAATTAAGTTTTTTTTAAATTGTATGGTGAAAAATGCAAGAAACTGATTTTTCGAAAATTTAAAACCCCCATAAACCCCTCTTCCCATGGTCCGATTTTTCTGGTTTTTGAACTTAAAGTTATGAATGTCACGAAATAGGACGTTTTTTACTCAAGTTATCTCATTCACGGACACACACAGAAACACACACACACACACACACACACACACACACACACACCACATATATATACTGTATATATATATAAATTTTAACGAATAGTATTTTTGGCATCTGGGGACCTCAAAACAAAAAATTATCATGGTCTAGGGCTAAAGTCTTACCATGAGACCTACGGTAATAGCTTCTTCCCTATAGGGGAAATTCGCTAAAATTCAGGCATTATCATAATTGGGAGGTCTGCTGACAATAGATTATATTAAATGGACAGTAATAAAACTGATTTTTTTTTAATGACTAAAACAATTGTTTTATCTGTTTCGTGTTGAATTTGAAGACAAGTGCAAACACGATTGATTATAAGAATGACTCCGTTGAAGGGCTTCGTTCAGAGCAATGTTCAAATGAGTCGTCTTCCATTGATGAAAAGGGGAATCCCCATCAAGGCACCGTTGATCTATCTGGCGAGCTTTGTGTTCATGATGTATGCCTACTGATTTGTAAATTAGTTCGTACAATATTGTTTTGCAAGCACTTGTGACCTAGACAGCTCAGATTAAAGCTCAGATTTTCTAGGAAATTCTTTCATTTAGGTAAACATTTACCTTGTAGTTCATGGGATGGTTTTTCTGTTCTATGGATTCCTCTAAAGTACCTATTACACATTTGATTAAATTTGATAAACATTTCACGGAGATACGTTTTCTAAAATTAATTGACGTTAGCTGTTTAAAATTAAAACAATATTATACAATGAAACATATGTTTAAAAAGTAATACACATTTTGTTGTGTTCAAACTGCAGCAAATGTTTTTTTTTTTGAGACAAAAACGCTTATTTGCTTTCTTTTAAGAGACAAGGAAACATTCCGACTAAAAGCATCCTTTGACACAGCATAATATCCTCATGAAAAGCATCAGTTGCGACTAAAATGTTTGTACTGGGAATTGGGACAGCGAATCGAAACACAACAAAACGTTTGTAAAGGCTCGTTACCACCTTCGTTACCTTCTTCAGAGATACGACAATATGTCAGGCCGCACATATAGCTGGTGATACTTTCATTACTGAATTCAAAACGCACCAAATACTTGCTTGTCAATAATATTCTACGCAATAAGAGTTCAGTGAGCCTACCTTTGCATACAACCTTTACCTGAAATAATGGGTAGTTTTTAACATTTTACCTTTTTTCCAACAACCTTTAGAACGAACATCATTGCCCGCTTTGTTTTGTATAAAAACTGCATCTATTAGAATGCTTCAAATTACTTTACAACAGTGAGGCAATGGATTGCCATAGTAGGACCTAGGCAAAATAATGATTCTATTTTAATATAAAATAAAACTATACTCAAGCAGGTAAAATTAAGTTAACAAGCTAGTTACACTATTGGTAAAACTGGCTTGTTTCATCCCAAGCAAATGACTTTACACATATAACTAAAATACCCCCGTCCCAGCAATCCTGCGCACTCAGCAAATTTCCAATGGATATATAAATGTCTTAATAATAAATAAAGCCACTTACCAGGTTTCATAACAATATAATCACAAATAAGTGATATACAGAATTTTAATTATTCTCCAGTAGAATAACATTGTGGGTGAGGATGCAGGTTTGCTGCAACAAGGAACACAAAAAATGGGTTTTTGTTTAAATATCAATATACCTCAACTAGGTGAAGCCATATACCAAGTTTTATTAATTTATGTTTATAATTAAGGGAGACATAGCATTTTAATTATTCTCCATAAGAATAACCTGGGGGCTGAGTATGCAGGTTGGCTGCTACGGAAACAATTGGCAAAAAATGATTTTTTTTAGCAAATATCAATAGACTACGACCAGGTGAAGCCATATACCACGTTTTGTCAGTATACGTTTATAAATAAGCGAGAAATAAAATTTGTTTTATTCTCCATAAGAATAACACTGGACAACGTACTGTGTTTACCACTTTCAATATCTCCGTAACCAATAGACGTAGAGCAATGATCAAAACGCCAAATTGTGTATTTTTTAAAGCTAAATCTAATGGTAAAAACTAAAATTTGACTTTTTTAATATAACATGTAACAATTTTTAAAAACCCATTTTTGGGGAACAAACCACTCCCCAAAATACCACTTCGGATGGGTCGATGTATCTGGTTTTCGAACTTAAAGTCATAAATGTTGCTTTACACGTTTGCACCAAACGCCAACAAAATCGGATCTTTTTACGAAAGTTATTGCACCCAGGACACACACACACGCGCACACACACACACACACACACACACACACACACACACACACACACACACACACACACACACACACACACACACACACACACACACACACACACACACACACACACACAAACACACACACACACAAACACACACACACACACACACACACACACACACACACACACACACACACACACACACACACACACATATATATATATATTTATTTACTTATTTATACAGTTTCGAACGATTGGTTTTTTTGGGGTCTGGGGACCTCAAAACAAAAAGATATCATGGTCCCGGGCCTTACCATTCCGACTACGTTAATAGCTTCTTCCCTATAGGGGAAATTCACTAACAAAACCCATTATATAAGAAACTGACATCTATTTTTTAAAATTTATTGTTCTCATTTAAAAAGAAGATCCACGTACTCATACAAAGATTCTTCTATACATTATGCTTTTACCTACTCAGAAAATACGTCAGTAAATTAACATAAATTTGATGTATTCATTTAGGCAAGGAAAAAAGAAAATTACCGTTACTTATAATGTTTATATTCAGTATAGCTTGTTAAATCTTTCAAGGTTATACGATCAAAAAATAAAACATAAAGCTTAATAGCTTTATATACATACACATAAACCTGTCTAGACATACATAACTCTGATATTTAGATCTCTCTGGGAATGTATCCAAAAGGGAGGGAGGTGGTTCAAATTAATATACAATATAATCGTAGAAAATGGATTTTCCAATTCCGAGTATTTTTGTAAGTAAACAAAGCAAGGCTACTCTAGTTGTGGTTTGTCTTTGTTCTGACCCACTATTCGAAACGACCGAGTAATTGCACAGCTTCCGAGTATCTATTAGCAGCTTGCACCGAGGAGCGGATTACAGTGTTTACTGTGCTCTATTGATAGCAGATAAACTGCATATTGCACCAGATGGCGCCGCTAGGCAGCACACATGTTGATAAGTACCTCCATTTCCACGAACATTAATACTCTAATTACCTCCCTAGATATGCCTCCCTTAAATCGGCATTTTTATATCTAAAAATACTTTGTCAATTCATTAAAGTTAATTCTGAGATTCGATCGTTTTATTTATAGTGAAAAAATATATAATATATATTATATTATTATTATATATATAATATATATTATATATATTGTATATTATATATTATATCGATATATATATATATATATATATATATATATATATATATATATTTATAAAAATGCCCGATTTCTATGAAATTTGGCTCAAACGTGTAAAGTGACATTCATGACTTTAAGTTCGAAAACCAGAAAAATCGGGCCATGGGAACGGGATTTATGGGGGTTTTAAATTTTCCAAAAACAGCTTTTTTGCACTTTTCACCCTAAAATTTTTAAAACACTCAATTTTGGTTTTGAGCATTTTATAGAGCTTAAAATAAATAATATTGTATTTTAAATTATTAACCTAGGTTAAGTGGTTGCGGAAAATACAAAAAACCTGCTCATAAAATCACCCATGTTAATCTTATGGGAAAAAGGTTTTGGCTTTTCCTCAGTTCATTTTAATGTCAACACCCCACACTTGCTTTTACCAATCAATTCAGCTCTACAAAACAATTATTTTGGTGTTTAAATTGTGATTCGACGTCCAACCGTTGCAGAGATATTCAAAGTGCTAAACACAGTACGTTGTCCAATGTTATCCTTATGGAGAATAAATAAAATTTGATATCTCGATTATTTATTAATGTATATTGATGAAAATTGGTATGTGGCTTCACGTAGTGTTGGTATATTGATATTTGCACAAACAATTGATATTTTGTTGATTATCCCAGTAGCAGCAAACCTGCATACTCAGCCCTAATGTTATTCTTATGGAGAATAAGTAAAGTTTTATATCTCCCTTAATTATGAACATAAATTATATGTAGCTTCATCTGGTTGAGTTATATTGATAATTGCCTAAAAACACATATTTTGTATTCCTTGTTGCAGCAAACCTGCGTACTCAGCCCTAATGTTATTCTTATGGAGAATAAATAAAAAGCTATAGATCACTTATTTATTTATGTATTTTTATGAAACTTGGTCAGTGGCTTTATGTGGTAGTGAGAAACATATGCATTCATTGGGAATTCGCTGAGTACGCAGGTTTGCTGCGAGGGGGTACTTTTATATTGACAAAGCTAAACCTCCACACAGGCTTTGCCTTTGAGGGAATATTTCTTAAAACATTATATTTTAATCATGGGAAGATATGTCAGTGAGATGTTATGTATTGTAGAACTGTGATTTAGATTTGTACTCTTTTAGTGAATTTCCCCTATAGGGAAGAAGCTATTACCGTAGGCCTCATGGTAAGACTTCAGCGCGAGACCGTGATAAAGTTTCATTTTGAGGTCTCCAGAAAGGTTATTAAAGGATTAACGTTGTCTCAGGTTCTCCAGATTTGACTACAATACATAGGTATAATTAGATGAATATATTGTTGATGTGCACGAATGTTTTCATTTACATATAATCAATAGAAACATTGTGAGTCTCACCGTGAGGGTTATTCTAATAGCTTGCTTTTCTATAGCAACCCTCGCTAATAAGAAATTCTTAAATTAAACTAGTATATAATTTAACACTACAGTTATTTTCACGGGGAAGAAAAAGGTTTGATCTTAATGAAATTTGGTACAATTGTGTAAAATACCATTTATTTGAACGAGTTCAAAAACCAAGCGAATCGCACCATCCGAAGGGGGGTTTTGGGGGGGTTTGTACCCCAAAAATGGGTTTTTTGTGGTTTCCACATTTAATTTTTATTTTAATCAAATTTTAGTTTTCTCCATTGAATTCAGCATAAAAAAACAAACAGTTTGGTATTGCTGGTCATTACTCTACTAATTGGTCTAATTGGTCTAATTGGTTACTGAGATATTGAAAGTGCTAAATACAGTACGTTGTCTAATGTTATTCTTATGGAGAAAAAGAAAAATTGTATGTTTCACTTATTTATGAACATACACTGACGAAATATGGTAAATGGATTCATCTGGTTGTGGTTTATTGTTATTTGCACGAAAAAAACAATTTTTTGCCAATGGTTCCCCCCGTAGCAGCAAACCTAGGTTCTTGGTCCCCATCTTATTGTTATGGAAAATAATTAAAATCTTATATATCGCTTATTTATGAATGAATATGGATGAAACTTGGTATGTGACTTCACTTAGATGAGTTCTAATGATATTTGCATAAAAAACTACTATTTTGTGTTCCTTGTTGCAGCAAACCTGCCTACTCATCCCCAATGTTATTCTTATGGAGGATAATTAATATTGTAAATATCGCTTGTTTGTGAATATATTCCTTATGAATCCTGTCAAGTGGCTTAATGTTTTATGTTGTATATTCATTAGAAATTCGCTGAGTGTGCAGGTTTGCTGCGACGGAGGTATTTAGTTTTTTAGTTTCAGATTGTTATTTTGTTTTTATTTTCAATAATTATATATAACTGTAAATTACTGAAAATATTTAAAGAAATGTATATATATATATATGTATGTTGTAAATATATTTTAAGAAATAAAATTATTCTTATTCTTATATTGTTTATTCTAGGTTTGTTTATACCTATAAAAACATAAATACAATACGAAATAGTTATTTATGTTTTAAGAGCATAATGTAGGTCGTAATCGCTTGGGAGAAATTAATGGTCCGAAAGCGATTAAGAAACTTTAACCTTCAATTACATTCACAATTCTTCCTAAAACTGCTATTTTGGATACCAAAAAGCATACACAAATTCACTTCCATCTATTTTGGCTGAATTCACAGGAAAGTCGATGAAGAGGGAAGCAAAATTCAGAAAATGTCAACTCACAAAGTCATGTTTAAAACGAACCGCCTAAGCTTTGGTATTAAGACAGCGCTTAATTTGTTTAATTTGCTATATTTGTTTATAATTTGTTCATCGGAATTCAATCGAATCCTTTCGCAATTGAAATGGCTTATCTAAAGTTGAGGCGTATTTTGATGACATAATTTGTCACGGTGTTACTCTTGAAGAGTGTAAGAAGAATCTCATTGCATGTTTGGAATGTCTCAAAAAGAATGAACTACACTTAAATAGGGCCAAAAATATTTTCATCAAAGAAAGTATAAATTATCTTGGACATGTGGTATTGTTCAATAAGATCCAGAAGTGCCCAACAAAGATTCAAGCAGTTTCTCAAATGCCTCGACTCAGAAATTCCGATGAGTTTAGACGGTTCCTCGGCTTAGTCACATATTATGCAAAATGCATTCCTGACTTCTCCTCAACATAACCACTCCGACGTTTGAATTCGATATGGTGAAAAGTATTTCTGGTCAGCTGCTGCTGGCTGAAGCCTCGTTCTTGAATCTTAAGTCAGAACTGTGCAGCGACCGAATACTAATTCCTTTCAATCCATCCAAATCAGTTATCCTTACAACAGACGCCAGCCCCACCGGAATCGTCGCAGTTCTCAGTCATGAAATTGATGGTCAAGAAAGGCCAATCGGCTATGCCTCAAGAGCACTAACACAGGCTGAAAGGAACTATAGCCAACTTTACAGGGAGGCTCTGGCTATTGTCTACGCAGGAACCCATTTTTTCAATTACATACCTGGTAAGAGGTTTGTTCTTTTCACCAACAATGAGCCACTGTCACGTATTTTTCACCCAGACCGTGCCCTACCGCAGATGTCATCAGCACGCTTGTTGCGTTATGCTTCTTTTCTCAGTGGCCTCGACTACACAGTTGGTTACAAGAAGGGCAAGGATAATGAAAACGTTGATTGCTTGTCCCGCGCTCCAGTCTGTCCAACATGAGATTCCTGAAACAGCAATGGACGTCGAAGTCAACGCTCTCAATGCTGAAACCCTGCTTCAAATCTCCAGTTCAGCGATCACCACAGACACCATCTCTGAAGAAACAGCAAGAGATCCAGTGTTACAAAACCTGCTACTCGAGCTCAAGAACAGCCGTAAAAGATAGTCCCTACACTGTTTCTGACAACACACTTTTCCGTTCAGATCGAGTTGTAATTCCTAAAACTCTCCAAGCACCGATTCTCAAGGAGCTTCATATGTCACACTTAGGAATCACTAAGATGAAACAACTTGACAGAAGATATATTTATTGGGAAGCTCTGGACAAGGACATAGAGCGACTTGTAAAAAGCTGAGAGGCTTGTGCAAGGTCCGACGACACAGTCCACCGAAAGCGCCCGTACATCCGTGGGATCAGCCTGATGAGAACTGTGAGAGAGTGCATATCGATTATGCCGGTCCTTTTGAGAATCATTTCTTCCTCATGTGTGGCTATCCACAATGTGGCCTCATTGTGGCTAATATTTTACGCGTGTTGCAAGATTCTCCGCGTCGGTCTCGAAAGGTTTATGCGCCAGGTCGCGATAACCTTTGGGGCATGCGGCGCGACGACGCATGCAGCATAGTTCGAATCCCGTGCAACATGACACAGGGCGAAACACGTATGAAATCCATTGTGGAAACGGACCTTTTCTAAACACAAATGAATACATTTGTAATCAACTAAAACACAGAAAACCTTTGTTCAAAGTCATGAGCAGACTCGGAGTTCATCATGTTTACTGAAGACCAAACAATTCGCTTTTCTACTGTATGTTTTCCAATATTATTCAGCTGGACCAATTTTGCCTCTCTATAATGCAGCTAAAGTTAACGAATGTTATTTTACATGATCTGATCCAGAACGAAAAATGTATTGTAGTACCAAAAAATAACTCGTTTACTTTCTTATAAACGCGTTTTATCTTGTACGGAGTTTTGTGAATTTGATAGAACATGAGCCCATGAAAGCATTGTAAATAATAACGAGTTCGCACGCAGCACGCTGACGTGAGGGAAGTGAATTTCCACATAAAAACTTATAAAACTTAAAATTAGTGTAAAAACATAATTCTATTCCAATTTTTATTGAAATCTGAAAACATTGATTTTTTGGCTGTTCTGAAGCTCCTGGTTTCATTTACCTGCAAATCTGGGAATACAATTTTGCGCATTATAATGTTAGGAGAAGGTCCAGTCAGGCTTGAAAGTAGGCGTGAGGTTGCTGGGATGATAAAAGTACTCTAACAAAGGAGTAGCAGGCTTTTCTAGTGTAAAACCCCCATAAGACAACGGTACTGTGTTTAGTCGAAACACATTTTCTTTAATAACTCGGTAAATATTTATGCTAGAATGACGAGAGAGGGCTTAAAACTTTCGTTTCACTAATTCCCATATTTTTACATGCATTAATTTTACATTTGGGGCTTTTTAGACCCTTTTTGGGCCCAAAAACTTGAAATTTGAAAGATTAATCCCCAAATTAGGGGTTTGGAGTGTTACGATTCTTTTGCCCAACGAACTTTTCCAACTGATTTCAGAAAGGAACGTCCCTACCAAATTTTAAGTTAATCGGACAAAAAATGTGACCGCTAGAGTGCAAAGATATATATATATATATATATATATGTCTATATATATATATATATAAATAATATATACATATATATAAACAATTTTGAACGACCCTCCAAAACGTGTTCGGGGGGTCACGTTAGGAACTTTTATGGTGGTCCCGGGCTTAAGTTTCACCGTGCGAGTCATGCTAATAGTTCACTTTCCAAAGGAAATTCACTAATATACTTTATGAAAAACTAAATCATGTTTTGTAACCACTATTGTCATATAATTCAGATATCTCTGGAAGTTAAATTAAAATCTTCTAGAAAGTTTATTTAAAAATAACTATGCTGTTAGACACTTGAAGAGTGAAAACTATTTTTGTGCCCAATACTATGGAATATCGATGCACTTTTAAAAATTGAATGCACAAGTTTATACATCAATATTAATTTACAGTCTTGTATGTACGTATAGTAAAGATATAATTATATTATTTCACGTGATGTAAGGTTTACATAGTTCCCTAGTTATATCAAGACGTATTTCGCCAGTCTAATAGTAGTTTAAATTTTTTGATTTAGGCTGAAAACAGTGATGAGCAAAGTGTAACGAAGTATACAGTTTTTAATAAAATTAACACCAGTAATGATGTAAATCATGGTTCAAACATAACGTGTATAACATTGCAAATGAAGAAGCAGCCTCTGGTAAGATCTAACATAGTTCAAAATGTTCTAGCTTAACGACTTTACTTAGTTCCTCTCGTGATAATAAAGCGCAAATAATTTCCTTACGCATTTATGATAAACAACCGTAATCTAAAATGCATAAATAAATACCCTCCAATTCCTCTAAAAGTAAGATAGTTGCAAGAAATATGACTGAAACTCTGGAGTTCAAAATATAATTCTTTAACCTTAATATAATCTACGCCACTCTAAGTGGTGAATGTAACCTTTGAGTTCCATTCAGAGATAGTCTAGTAGTTGTCAACGCCGTCTTCAGACGAAGCTATACAAATGCAGCAGTAGAAATCCATTACAATTTACAAACCAGAATTTATTTTTTTTGTTGGTTAATGCGACGCGTTTTGTCAACAAAGTGACATCATGGCGCGGCGGTGCATCCACGCATCGGCGTTTCGTCATAATTCTACAGTGACGAATCAGTAGTAGGAAATTAACTCTAAACCAAAAATATTCACCAACCGACCCCATTCTGACCTTACCTCATATTAGGGCAACGCCATGCCTGATTTCGTGACATTACCGTAATTAATATTTTATTGAGAAATTACAACTGATATATACAGGTGGAGTTGACACCGACAATCATAGTTAAGAATTTGGTCTTAGCTCTTGGTTCTTTATGACCTTTTTCGTATTTAGACGATACCTACATTTAAAAAATATCAGCTTATCCTAAGGAATGTGACCATAATACACTGTATGTAAACAGCTTTCATAAACTCAATAGTAAAACAGTTGTACCACGTGTAGTGTGGTAATTAACAATTTGTTAGTTTTTCAAATCACGATTTGAAGTTATTCCTATTAAAGGTAAATTTTATATTTTAGCCCCAAAATGGAACTGACTAGCGAAGGCAAGTGAACCTCGTGAATAAAGCTCGACAGTGTGGAAGTAGACATTTTGTTGCTTAAATTCTTCTAAAACGCTACAAACAATATGCTCTCCTAAAAACGTTTAGGTCAACAACCAAACTCATTGTTTCTCAAAATTAACTTTTTCAAAAAGCCACAAATCCCTTTGGTCTCTCTATTTGCAGCGGCTAGGGACAGAATCTCCGGGTTTGGTCCCCATCTGCCAACCTGAGAATAGATGGTCCCTGGCTGATGTACATGGATACCCTGTCAGTTGAGTTGACCAGTTGGAGGACAGAATTCGAGTCCCCTGTTTGAGAGCCTCATCCCAGCTGTCACAGGGGCACGGGAGTTGGCCCTCTGAAGGGTCGATTTGGCTGCCGTCCCATCCCACCCTTTCCTTTCCAGCTATATCCTATATTTCCGGTAACCTGCGCAATATTCCCGCTGGTGGAAGATGTGACTAGCAGCTATGCTGGGGTTTCCTAATCCGCAACAATGATGATGATTATGAAGCCACAAATCACTTTTAAAATTGGTTTTAATTTAAAAAATCGTAGATATTTTACTACGAGTTTATTAATGTTAGCTATGTTGTACGTTCATTAAGAATTACATTATCTCAAAATAATAAGTCATTATTATAAAGTGTATCAACCTTTATTAGGTGATTTGCTTGGCAATTAAATATACTTCAAAATAAACACATAAAATATCTACAACCGATAACATATATTTTTGTGCTCTTGTGGATAGTGTGTTTATTTATTATTATTTTTTATTTTCCGTATTATTGCAAGAATTTATTGATTTTTTCAGTCATTTTGTGCCTTTTATATACATGTTTGATATCAATGTAAGTCTCTTGCTCTATAGATGTGCCTTTTGGGGGTTTAAAAAACCCAACTTCAAGATACAATATCAATCTTAAGGAGTTATTTTATTTAAATAGTCAGCTAATTACAACGTAAACTATTCAAAACATCTGGCTCTATTCCTGTGAGATCCTGTGCGGAGAGCAGGACACCACCTAAGTCTTACTTGAATTCTTAATAGTATATTTCGCACCAAGGGCGAAAGTGGGGTTTTGCTGGCCCGAGATCGTGTTTTATGACCGAGACGAAGTCGAGGTCATAAATCGTTCGAGGGCAATGCAAAACCCCCTTTCGGCAGAGGTGTGAACGCTATTTTTCACCATACTACAACTATTAACGGGTTAAATGTGATCGGTCATAAAATACGAGCGGCCTCATGCAATCTCGGATTAAGAACAGTTAACCAATAAACAAATCATCGATAGTACAATGTTTTGAATTTTATTGTTATTTGTTCCAGAGTTTCAACCAAAGAACACAAAATAGTATGCACGTATTAACCAGGTAACGTCGTGTACGCTTGAAAACAAGTTGGCAACACTGGCTAAATAGATCAGCTGACTTTCGGCCCTTGGGCGGAAAACTCTACTTTCGATATTCAAATGACGTTTCGAAAACAGGTGATTACAGCGTAGTGTGGTGAAATAGTTTTTCCGCCCAAGGGCCGAAAGTCAGCTGATCTATTTAGCCAGTGTTGCCAACTTGTTTTTAAGCGTACACGACGTTACCTGGTTAATACGTACATACTATTTTGTGTTTTTAGGTTGGAACTCTGGAAAAATAACAACAGATTTCAAAACATTGTACTATCGATGTTTTGTTTATTGGTTAACTGTTTTTAGTTCGAGATTGCATAAGGCCGCTCTAGTTTTATGACTCTGATCACATTTAACCCGTTAATAATTGTAGTATGGGGAAAAATAGCGTTCGAACCTCTGCCGAAAGGGTTTTGCATAGCCCTCGAACGATTTATAACCTCGACTTCATCTCGGTCATAAAACACGATCTCGGGCCAGCAAAACCCCGCTTTTGGCCCTTGGTGCGAAATATACTATTTCACCACACTACGCTGTAATCACCTGTTTTCGAAACGTCATTTGAATATCGAAAGTAGAGTTTTCCGCCCAAGGGCCGAAAGTCAGCTGATCTATTTAGCCAGTGTTGCCAACTTGTTTTCAAGCGTACACGACGTTACCTGGTTAATACGTGCATACTATTTTGTGTTCTTTGGTTGAAACTCTGGAACAAATAACAATAAAATTCAAAACATTGTACTATCGATGATTTGTTTATTGGTTAACTGTTCTTAATCCGAGATTGCATGAGGCCGCTCGTATTTTATGACCGATCACATTTAACCCGTTAATAGTTGTAGTATGGTGAAAAATAGCGTTCACACCTCTGCCGAAAGGGGGTTTTGCATTGCCCTCGAACGATTTATGACCTCGACTTCGTCTCGGTCATAAAACACGATCTCGGGCCAGCAAAACCCCACTTTCGCCCTTGGTGCGAAATATACTATTAAGAATTCAAGTAAGACTTAGGTGGTGTCCTGCTCTCCGCACAGGATCTCACAGGAATAGAGCCAGATGTTTTGAATAGTTTACGTTGTAATTAGCTGACTATTTAAATAAAATAACTCCTTAAGATTGATATTGTATCTTGAAGTTGGGTTTTTTAAACCCCCAAAAGGCACATCTATAGAGCAAGAGACTTACATTGATATCAAACATGTATATAAAAGGCACAAAATGACTGAAAAAATCAATAAATTCTTGCAATAATACGGAAAATAAAAAATAATAATAAATAAACACACTATCCACAAGAGCACAAAAATATATGTTATCGGTTGTAGATATTTTATGTGTTTATTTTGAAGTATATTTAATTGCCAAGCAAATCACCTAATAAAGGTTGATACACTTTATAATAATGACTTATTATTTTGAGATAATGTAATTCTTAATGAACGTACAACATAGCTAACATTAATAAACTCGTAGTAAAATATCTACGATTTTTTAAATTAAAACCAATTTTAAAAGTGATTTGTGGCTTCATAATCATCATCATTGTTGCGGATTAGGAAACCCCAGCATAGCTGCTAGTCACATCTTCCACCAGCGGGAATATTGCGCAGGTTACCGGAAATATAGGATATAGCTGGAAAGGAAAGGGTGGGATGGGACGGCAGCCAAATCGACCCTTCAGAGGGCCAACTCCCGTGCCCCTGTGACAGCTGGGATGAGGCTCTCAAACAGGGGACTCGAATTCTGTCCTCCAACTGGTCAACTCAACTGACAGGGTATCCATGTACATCAGCCAGGGACCATCTATTCTCAGGTTGGCAGATGGGGACCAAACCCGGAGATTCTGTCCCTAGCCGCTGCAAATAGAGAGACCAAAGGGATTTGTGGCTTTTTGAAAAAGTTAATTTTGAGAAACAATGAGTTTGGTTGTTGACCTAAACGTTTTTAGGAGAGCATATTGTTTGTAGCGTTTTAGAAGAATTTAAGCAACAAAATGTCTACTTCCACACTGTCGAGCTTTATTCACGAGGTTCACTTGCCTTCGCTAGTCAGTTCCATTTTGGGGCTAAAATATAAAATTTACCTTTAATAGGAATAACTTCAAATCGTGATTTGAAAAACTAACAAATTGTTAATTACCACACTACACGTGATACAACTGTTTTACTATTGAGTTTATGAAAGCTGTTTACATACAGTGTATTATGGTCACATTCCTTAGGATAAGCTGATATTTTTTAAATGTAGGTATCGTCTAAATACGAAAAAGGTCATAAAGAACCAAGAGCTAAGACCAAATTCTTAACTATGATTGTCGGTGTCAACTCCACCTGTATATATCAGTTGTAATTTCTCAATAAAATATTAATTACGGTAATGTCACGAAATCAGGCATGGCGTTGCCCTAATATGAGGTAAGGTCAGAATGGGGTCGGTTGGTGAATATTTTTGGTTTAGAGTTAATTTCCTACTACTGATTCGTCACTGTAGAATTATGACGAAACGCCGATGCGTGGATGCACCGCCGCGCCATGATGTCACTTTGTTGACGAAACGCGTCGCATTAACCAACAAAAAAAATAAATTCTGGTTTGTAAATTGTAATGGATTTCTACTGCTGCATTTGTATAGCTTCGTCTGAAGACGGCGTTGACAACTACTAGACTATCTCTGAATGGAACTCAAAGGTTACATTCACCACTTAGAGTGGCGTAGATTATATTAAGGTTAAAGAATTATATTTTGAACTCCAGAGTTTCAGTCATATTTCTTGCAACTATCTTACTTTTAGAGGAATTGGAGGGTATTTATTTATGCATTTTAGATTACGGTTGTTTATCATAAATGCGTAAGGAAATTATTTGCGCTTTATTATCACGAGAGGAACTAAGTAAAGTCGTTAAGCTAGAACATTTTGAACTATGTTAGATCTTACCAGAGGCTGCTTCTTCATTTGCAATGTTATACACGTTATGTTTGAACCATGATTTACATCATTACTGGTGTTAATTTTATTAAAAACTGTATACTTCGTTACACTTTGCTCATCACTGTTTTCAGCCTAAATCAAAAAATTTAAACTACTATTAGACTGGCGAAATACGTCTTGATATAACTAGGGAACTATGTAAACCTTACATCACTTGAAATAATATAATTATATCTTTACTATACGTACATACAAGACTGTAAATTAATATTGATGTATAAACTTGTGCATTCAATTTTTAAAAGTGCATCGATATTCCATAGTATTGGGCACAAAAATAGTTTTCACTCTTCAAGTGTCTAACAGCATAGTTATTTTTAAATAAACTTTCTAGAAGATTTTAATTTAACTTCCAGAGATATCTGAATTATATGACAATAGTGGTTACAAAACATGATTTAGTTTTTCATAAAGTATATTAGTGAATTTCCTTTGGAAAGTGAACTATTAGCATGACTCGCACGGTGAAACTTAAGCCCGGGACCACCATAAAAGTTCCTAACGTGACCCCCCGAACACGTTTTGGAGGGTCGTTCAAAATTGTTTATATATATGTATATATTATTTATATATATATATAGACATATATATATATATATATATCTTTGCACTCTAGCGGTCACATTTTTTGTCCGATTAACTTAAAATTTGGTAGGGACGTTCCTTTCTGAAATCAGTTGGAAAAGTTCGTTGGGTAAAAGAATCGTAACACTCCAAACCCCTAATTTGGGGATTAATCTTTCAAATTTCACGTTTTTGGGCCCAAAAAGGGTCTAAAAAGCCCCAAATGTAAAATTAATGCATGTAAAAATATGGGAATTAGTGAAACGAAAGTTTTAAGCCCTCTCTCGTCATTCTAGCATAAATATTTACCGAGTTATTAAAGAAAATGTGTTTCGACTAAACACAGTACCGTTGTCTTATGGGGGTTTTACACTAGAAAAGCCTGCTACTCCTTTGTTAGAGTACTTTTATCATCCCAGCAACCTCACGCCTACTTTCAAGCCTGACTGGACCTTCTCCTAACATTATAATGCGCAAAATTGTATTCCCAGATTTGCAGGTAAATGAAACCAGGAGCTTCAGAACAGCCAAAAAATCAATGTTTTCAGATTTCAATAAAAATTGGAATAGAATTATGTTTTTACACTAATTTTAAGTTTTATAAGTTTTTATGTGGAAATTCACTTCCCTCACGTCAGCGTGCTACGTGCGAACTCGTTATTATTTACAATGCTTTCATGGGCTCATGTTCTATCAAATTCACAAAACTCCGTACAAGATAAAACGCGTTTATAAGAAAGTAAACGAGTTATTTTTTGGTACTACAATACATTTTTCGTTCTGGATCAGATCATGTAAAATAACATTCGTTAACTTTAGCTGCATTATAGAGAGGCAAAATTGGTCCAGCTGAATAATATTGGAAAACATACAGTAGAAAAGCGAATTGTTTGGTCTTCAGTAAACATGATGAACTCCGAGTCTGCTCATGACTTTGAACAAAGGTTTTCTGTGTTTTAGTTGATTACAAATGTATTCATTTGTGTTTAGAAAAGGTCCGTTTCCACAATGGATTTCATACGTGTTTCGCCCTGTGTCATGTTGCACGGGATTCGAACTATGCTGCATGCGTCGTCGCGCCGCATGCCCCAAAGGTTATCGCGACCTGGCGCATAAACCTTTCGAGACCGACGCGGAGAATCTTGCAACACGCGTAAAATATTAGCCACAATGAGGCCACATTGTGGATAGCCACACATGAGGAAGAAATGACTCTCAAAAGGACCGGCATAATCGATATGCACTCTCTCACAGTTCTCATCAGGCTGATCCCACGGATGTACGGGCGCTTTCGGTGGACTGTGTCGTCGGACCTTGCACAAGCCTCTCAGCTTTTTACAAGTCGCTCTATGTCCTTGTCCAGAGCTTCCCAATAAATATATCTTCTGTCAAGTTGTTTCATCTTAGTGATTCCTAAGTGTGACATATGAAGCTCCTTGAGAATCGGTGCTTGGAGAGTTTTAGGAATTACAACTCGTTCTGAACGGAAAAGTGTGTTGTCAGAAACAGTGTAGGGACTATCTTTTACGGCTGTTCTTGAGCTCGAGTAGCAGGTTTTGTAACACTGGATCTCTTGCTGTTTCTTCAGAGATGGTGTCTGTGGTGATCGCTGAACTGGAGATTTGAAGCAGGGTTTCAGCATTGAGAGCGTTGACTTCCACGTCCATTGCTGTTTCAGGAATCTCATGTTGGACAGACTGGAGCGCGGGACAAGCAATCAACGTTTTCATTATCCTTGCCCTTCTTGTAACCAACTGTGTAGTCGAGGCCACTGAGAAAAGAAGCATAACGCAACAAGCGTGCTGATGACATCTGCGGTAGGGCACGGTCTGGGTGAAAAATACGTGACAGTGGCTCATTGTTGGTGAAAAGAACAAACCTCTTACCAGGTATGTAATTGAAAAAATGGGTTGCTGCGTAGACAATAGCCAGAGCCTCCCTGTAAAGTTGGCTATAGTTCCTTTCAGCCTGTGTTAGTGCTCTTGAGGCATAGCCGATTGGCCTTTCTTGACCATCAATTTCATGACTGAGAACTGCGACGATTCCGGTGGGGCTGGCGTCTGTTGTAAGGATAACTGATTTGGATGGATTGAAAGGAATTAGTATTCGGTCGCTGCACAGTTCTGACTTAAGATTCAAGAACGAGGCTTCAGCCAGCAGCAGCTGACCAGAAATACTTTTCACCATATCGAATTCAAACGTCGGAGTGGTTATGTTGAGGAGAAGTCAGGAATGCATTTTGCATAATATGTGACTAAGCCGAGGAACCGTCTAAACTCATCGGAATTTCTGAGTCGAGGCATTTGAGAAACTGCTTGAATCTTTGTTGGGCACTTCTGGATCTTATTGAACAATACCACATGTCCAAGATAATTTATACTTTCTTTGATGAAAATATTTTTGGCCCTATTTAAGTGTAGTTCATTCTTTTTGAGACATTCCAAACATGCAATGAGATTCTTCTTACACTCTTCAAGAGTAACACCGTGACAAATTATGTCATCAAAATACGCCTCAACTTTAGATAAGCCATTTCAATTGCGAAAGGATTCGATTGAATTCCGATGAACAAATTATAAACAAATATAGCAAATTAAACAAATTAAGCGCTGTCTTAATACCAAAGCTTAGGCGGTTCGTTTTAAACATGACTTTGTGAGTTGACATTTTCTGAATTTTGCTTCCCTCTTCATCGACTTTTAAATGCAAATAGGCCTTATCGAGGTCCAAATTGCAGAAAAATCTTGGTCCTCGGAGACTGTGTAAATTATAACAGGCGAGTAATTCGGTTGTCATCCCTGCTTGTACACCGGCATATATCTAGGATCAGATCTAGGGTTGGATCCAGGATCAAAGCTACCAACCCGGGTACCAACCTGGGTCAAATCCCGGCTCCGGTGTGCACGTACTCTTAAGAAACAGAAGCTATGTTTGATTGTCGTGCGTTACACCTATGTCTCTACCACATTTAATCTCATTCTGTCCTAAAAAATTGTTAACATGAGGAAATTCAAAGTCTGTGGGAGGGGACCCATGAAAAACAGAAAGAATACACCCGTCGCAGCAAACCTGCATACTCAGCGAATTTCCAATGAATATATAACATAACACTTAACAGGATTCATAAGAAATGTATTCACAAACAAGCGATATTTAAAATATTAATTATTCTCCATAAGAATATCATTGGGGATGAGTACGCAGGTTTGCTGCAACAAGGCACAAAAAATAATGGGTTTTGATGCAAATATCAATAGAACTCATCTTAGTGAAGTCACATACCAAGTTTCATCCATATACATTCATAAATAAGCGATATATAACATTTTAAGTATTTTAAAGAATAACATAAGAATAACATGGAGACCAAGTACCTAGGTTTGCTGCTACAGGAACCATAGGCGACAAATTTTTTTTTGTGCAAACAACAATAAACCATAACCAGATCAAGCCATATACCAAATTTTGCCAGTTTATGTTCATAAATAAGCGAGATATACAATTTTTCTTTTTCTCCATAAGAATAACATTAGACAACGTACTGTGTTTAGCACTTTCAATATCTCGGTAACCAATTGACGTAGAGCAATGATAAAAATACCAAATTGTTTGTTTTTTTAAGCTGAATTCAATGGTGTAAATTAAAATTTGATTTAAATTAAAATTACATGTGAAAACCCCAAAAAACACATTTTTGGGGTACAAAACCCCCCAAAAACCCCCCTTCGGATGGTGCGATTCATCTGGTTTTCGAAGTTGTTCAAATAAATGGTACTTTACACATTTGTACCAAATTTCATTAAGATCGGACCTTTTTTACGAGAGTTATCGTGCTTACGGACACATATATATATATATAAATATATATATATATATATACATATATAAAAATTTGAACGAATGGTGTTTTTGGCATCTGGGGACCTCAAAATGAAAAGTTATCATGGTCTCGGGCTTAAGTCTTACCATGAGACCTACGGTAATAGCTTCTTCCCTATAGGGGAAATTCGCTAAAAGAATATAAAAAGTGTTACACCAATTTTCCTATCAAAGATATCTCAAGAAGTGTATTTTTCTTTTCACGCCAGTGGCATTTTATCACAAACGTTGTTAGAGGAACTTTGGAGGCCAGTGGGCCAGAGCCCCAGTGGAATTTCTGATCGAGTTATTTATACCTTAAGTATGTAGTCAGTTATTTTCCTCCTAAATATCGACTAAAACAAACTGATAGTGGACAAAGGTAAACATTAACACTTAAAATGTCAGCGGGGTGGAACAAAAACATATTTATATTTTTGAGCTTCTTGTAATAAACAAAAATAGTAATTAATATTTACTACCTTGGATGTAATGAACTGGTTTTATTTCTGTGTGCAAAATGTAATAAACATCGCGTGATTATAACAGCACGTATCACGTAGTAACGAAGTGGCTCTTCAGTGTTTAATTAAAAATGCATATACATAACCCTCCATTATGTGTTTTGAAATTCATAAGGTGTTTTTTTTTTATATCATACTTATTTTACACCAATATAAAATTTTAGTTTTAAAAAAATAATATATTATTTATTGAGATTATATTTTACTGCAAGGCCTTTGAAAATATATTTATTCTTTTTTTAACCTCTATACAAATTCTTAAAGAGTTAAATTAAAATTGCAAATACGAATTTTCTTAAATCCTCATTCGGTTTGTTTCTTAGAAAAAGCAAACAACACTTTTATATATATTTCGTAAGGAAAAATCTTAAACTGAAATTCTACAAAGTAATGTTATCACGGATGAAAGATTTTAAACACATTATGTCATCATTGCGATGCCTTAATCCTCCTTTATTTTATCTTCTAGTGGGTCATAAATAACACTTTTTATATTTGTTTCATTGTTACGTATTATTTAATTACCAATATAGTGTACGTACTTTTGATAATTCAACTTCATAATCCTTCATAGCAGTAAAAATCTTCTAACATTTAATTCTGTAGTACACTATAACTAGCCAATATATAATTTACAGTGAGAGTGCTGACTACGTAACAACGTTGACGACAATAAATATCTAACAAAAAAAACAGGACAATGTAAATGCAACATGATGACAAACAAAGAAAAAATATCGTTACATAAAATGAAAGTAAAGTAAAATTCGTGTAACGTTCTAGCCAAGACCTTTCGTCAGAATTTTCAGGTCGCACTTGTGCCTCTGACGAGACCTGTCAACTACTTATGTAGCTGGGACCAACGGCTATCCAAGGAATGTAGTTTGATCAGTTGCTAAACAACATAAAATCACAATCACCCACCACGAATTACAAACAACAAACTTCCTAATCATTTAGATAAAGCCATAACACAAAATTATCCATAACTGAATCCCCTCTTTCAGTAGAACGAGTATATTTATTTGCCTTAGTACAAAGACAATGTTCTCTATGTGAGTCAGACCGCAGCAGAAGGCTGCCGGACAGGAGGACATGTGAGAGTGGGAAGTCCAAATTTGGCCAAGACAAAAACAAGTGGCTCTCACAAAAACAAGACAAATGGCGTTTTTGGTTAAGCCGTGTCCTTAACGGGCTTTATTGTTCCTCCTTTGTATATTTTCCTAGCATTTCTGATACCATAGTCTTTTGTGCAAAAGCAAACCCGTTAAGTTTATAATTACAACATTTATTTACACAATTTTACTAATTATAAATAATTTATTTAAAAACCTATCATGTTATACTTACACGCGACGATCCAATTACAGCCACTCTGCCATGATCTGAAAATAAATAAGAGCTTATAATAACATTAATTCAGTAATAAATTCAATTTTAATTAACATGGTACGTCCAGTTATAACTACGGGATGAAAGTAAATCGTTTTTAAACAATTCAAAATGTATTTGCACTTACACAAAGTGTCACACACAAAGCGGTAAATACACGCATCAACGGGTGCAAGACAATCGATTTCCATGGGGAGCCGACTGGTGAAATGACGTTTGAGAGCGCGTGACTCTGGTCCTAAAGTTCCAAGAAGTAATAGCTATCTGATATTGCCTAAGTTACAGAGCCACATATCTGGAGGACGTTATTGATAGGTCTTTGAAACGAGAGGAACTATCTCGTATTATAGATCTCCCTCCCTCCCTTTTAGTTAAAAACAAAGCTAAAAGGGAATAGTACTACAGTTATCAAACCCTCGATATCACAAGGATAATTTTTTTTATAAAATTTGTGTTCTAAAAAATTGTTTATCTTAACGTTAAATAATGTACTGTAATTAGTTTGTAGAATTATAAAATAATGTTGCACTTTCAGTTTCCCAATCTTGTTAGTATATAATCACCTGTGTTTTTGTCCGATGTCCGGATCAAAATTTCTCAGTAACCAGAAGTGCCCTAATTACAAGATTTTAAACATAAATAGTCTGTAGGTCGTAGGGGTGCAGGAATATATCTAAAAGTTCATTATCTAAGGCCCCGTAGGTTAAAATATTAATGAAAGTTTGAAATTTTGTCATTAAGAATAAGAAGAAACATATGTTTTTCCTGCCACATTCGTTAGTTACATACATTTAAATACATTTTCCGTTTAAAGGAAACAGCCAATTTGTGTAATGAAAAGTTCATAGCAGTAATTTACATCAACCATAAGGTTTTCAGTTCTTTACTGGCCAGTGTATTATAATTTCAAATGTTACTATATGTTATAAAATGATATCTGTAATATTAAAGCGTAATTAAAAACAACCGGCTTCAATTAGTTGGTTAATATAAGTAAATAGTGGACTATTTATGACAATTTAAGATTGAAACTGCTGGTTAAAATAATGTTAAATAAATTTTAAGTCAAGAGGTAGTTGTTTTAGTAATTTATAGAAGAGTCGCAACTCAATAACTGTAGTCTATTTATCCTCAAGCCATTAAAATCAAACGCGTAATTGGTTTTTAAAATTGTTGACTATGCTCAATAATTGGCGATATATAAATTACTATTTACTGTTTACGTGAGTTTTCACATATACCTATTAAACAACAAACACAATAGGACAAAGAGTTATTCATTCAATGATTCGGTAACACACCAATAATTTATTTATTTGATTAACCACATGTTTAGTTATTTGATTAAGTTGGTAGATAAGTCGCAAACACTGAGGTCTAACTAAATATTTGAGTTAACCTACGTATCAAGGAACCTGCGCGTGCCGCCCGCCTGGTTCTGGTGAAGATAAAAATAATTATTTATAAATTAATTCCCAATAAATGAGGCTGGTGAAATAAGATAGTATTATTAGTTTGTAATTATTATATTTATAACAAATTTCAATAATGTAACCTAGCGTAACCTAACCATCGTAATAAGAACATGTCTTGTAATGTGTTTGAATTCTTTTTTTTGTGTAGTGTAATCTTGATGACTACAAATTTAGGTATTATATACATGCTTTATACGATATAGATATTTTGTATTGCATATTCTATGTGATGACCTGCTATTTAATCCTGTATCGTAAATTTATATATGACTAGCTGTGTACCCGTCCTTCGTACGGGTTGTTTATAAATGGTAGGTTTACTAAAAAAATTAACAACCCACATCATTTTACAATATTAAAATTACATTTTACACTTTTAAAGCAGAATTAAATTAAAGTTAACGAAATATACTATAGCAGATAGTTCGGGTACTGTTGCCAAGTCGAGGAACTTTGTCGGGTAGTGAACGGTGTGGTTTTTGCGACTCCAAATCGGTACACGTAACGCTTTGGATTTGCTTTTAGAAATAAAAGAGCTCAAGTACAAACAAATATTAACCCTGTTTAATTTAACACTTTAAATACTATGATACATTTAATCTTTACATTCCAATAAATTAATATTAATATAACGAAACATTAAGCTTTAAAAACATTGACAAACCACTCTTAAAATCACCATTTTTGCCAGGTCCTGTTTTCATTATAATTGTAAATAAACAATTTAAACTTGGAAAAATCATATGTTTTAAAAACATATGACTACTTGATTTTATTTAAATAAAAGTAAATTAATATATATGAAACTGTTCTAACATTGGTCATGGTTAAATGAACGGTGTTAAATATAGTATATGTTCGTTCCTCCCTTTGGAGTAGACCTACATTTGCGTTGATCTCCGTTGCTTGTTCATTGGTGGACGTGAGGATAGTACTATCACAGAGCCAAGCACTTTCCAGATTAAACTGTTTATGAACCTCGGTGTAACAAACTGTCAATCAGTAAATCCTGTGATTCATCGATTGTGCCGAGTGAAGGATAGATGTTTCTGAGACTTAATTTGATTTTCAATGTCCCAATCTCAACTTTTAAAAGTTGTTAAAGTTGTAAAAGTTTTAAAATTTTGTTTCTTATTCCCTTTAAGGCATCAAATTTCAACTCTCCTGGTTGAGAAGTTGGTGTGTTATGACTAACACGCTTATATTAAAGGCCAGTGGGCCAGAGTCCTTGAGTGTATTTGTATCTGGAGTAGATAAATGTCTGCACTGAGCTATCAGCTACAGTCCTATCGAATTTCAGATCCATCAGTCCAAGAGTATGTGCAAGAGTGTTAAAATATTGTATTTTTAAATTCCGGGGGGCGAAGCCTTTAAACAGAACCCCTTAAACATTTTCGTAACAGGAATAGGCTTGCGTTTTGTTCTGATGAATTAGTTATGTTCCTACCGAAATTTAACATACAAAGGTCCAGTAAATACTAATACTCATAAAATTGCCATAAAAGTAAATTAGCGAAGAGACCTATAGGACTTTTTTAAACGTATTCTTATTGTGAATCTGCAGCATAAGGGGAACCACCATCCAAAATTTTATCTTCAATAGACATTGTCATTTCTTAGATAAAGTGATCACTATGTCAGTGAGTGCATGAGTCTGACAAATATAGATTTAGATCATATATCCACTCTGTATACTTATGTTATTTATTACCAATCTTCACTCAACGTTTTAAAAAATAACAACAACACCTGTTTATAGAATAACTATGTCATCATCTGGTTCAATATAAATAAATGCTTTGTCCATAAGAATAGCATAGGATCTTTAAGACCATATGGGGCAGTGTCCTAAGGTAATTTAAACAATCCTATTAGCCTAAAACCTTCCAACGCACATATAGAACATAGAAAAAATTTGCATACAAATTGGTGACCCGTTTTCCTGTGAAAAGCGAACAAAACATGACCAAAACTGTACAAAATCACGTTTTTGAGTGGCCGCCATTATTTTTTTAAAAAGCGTATGCCAGTTTAAAGTGCCCTAAAACCTTCTAACGCCTATATAGAACAAAGAAACAAAGTTTCATTAATGTCAGGGCACCCGTTTTCCCGTGAAAAGCGAACAAAAACCCGTCCTTGAGCGTTACCGACAGACAAACAAACATAAATTGAGATAAGACTTGTTTTGGTTTACCTAGGGTGTAAAACGTGAAAATATGCAAAAATTTCATAATTCCAAGCAATGTACAGACAAAACTCTAATTTTATTTTAATAGATTAATTATACGATGAATTGAAATAAATATATATATACTTGACGTACCCGTTCTTCGCAAAGGGGTTTTCTATACCCGTTCTTTAGTCAATGCAATTTGCATTTTAGTTAGCTTGAAACAGGTGATCTTGCTTCTGCTCCTGCTCTTTAATCTGTCAAATGTAAGTATCCACAGCTGTTCGCATTACAGTTTCTGAATGTTTACTTTCTTCTAAAATGTAAAGATTGAAACTTAGGACTTCATGGGGCGTAGCCCAAGGGGATTTTAAGGAAGTGAATAGGCCTATGTGGTGCATGGGTTCAAGATCTACCTATGTGTAAAGTTTCAGCCCAGTCGGTTCAGTAGTTTTTGTGTTCACCCGGAACATCAGACAGACAGACAGACAGATAGACAGACAGACAGACAGAAATCACCTCTTCTTTATAATATTATAGATTTATGATCAGCTGATTGAAATATAAACAACCCACTTTTATTTAAATTTCAAATCAATGTTATATGAATGTATGTATCTACTACAGATAATGATTTAATAGGTATATAATTTCAATTCTAAACAGTGACTACAAGAAGTTTTAATGAAAAAACTAAGTGACCGCGATGCTTAATTCTTGATAACTCTTTTGGATTAATAATTTCTTAATTTTACACGTGTTTCACTCTATTACTGGTGATATTTAGAGTGCACTGTTATTTCCTTAATGCTGGAAATTGCAAGTACTTTTTAGTAACCTTTCTTCGTTTGGAATTTGATGCTATAATTTACAAAAATGCTTAAAGTATAAGTAAAGTGGTCAAAAGTGGTTTCAAATACTAATGGTACTTAACCGTTAAATGTTATGGTAAGACCATTGTAAAACTTAAGTTAATTGCACGTCCTATTCGGAATAATTTGGAGAAAGACGCCGAGTTCATTACGTCTACACATGTATTTATAAAACTGTAGTGCATAGTCGGGTATGCATCTGAAGCGATGAGCATTTCCAAACTCTACGATCTCAAGCTCAACCAGGATAAACTATTCTGCAAAATCGAAGGTTCCTTTGGTTATACTAACCCATTTTAAAACTTGAATTATGATCTTATATTTTAGAATAGACATAATTATTGTTACGATATGTCATTGGCTTCGTATAATTTATCATTTTAAAATTAAAAAGATCCTCGCTTCCAAAATCGATTGTGAAGGCAATATAAATCTACCTTAAAACCTCCTTTGATTAGTAGGGCCTACGACACCAGTGATTATTTTTCCAGAACTAGATAAATGAATTGATCGTTGTTGATTTATTGTTGATGTTAGATAGTGATAATGATTGCCATCTATTTTTCAACGGGCGTTACACTAGTAATTACATAGTTTTCACAAAAGTTATTTACAACTCTTGTAAAAAGATAAAAGCACTTAAAAATTACATCTACAACTATAATTTGTAATTGAATATTTATAAAATAACTTATGCAGCTATGAACGTAAGCCACATAATAATCAAGGTATATATATATATACAACATAATTTATCAAGCGTAAATATAATTTTCCGAACCAACTGATTTAATTTTGAATATTTGTATTCCAAAGCTTATGATTATTATAATTAAGTAATTGCTGCCAATGAATTAATCCACAAAGTGGGTCACATAGTACAGAGGCAAAACTGGGTTTACAAATTGTTAATCTCGTGAGTAGTTGTTTATATCATCACTGATTTCACCTATTTCACCTATCCATGTAACCTGTTGGCGTAGTTTGCAAAAGCTGAAAGTTTAATTAAACTAGTTTACTGTAGTCGGGTCGCTGTAAAACGGCTTTTAGATGACAATTTAAACGAAGTTGCAACAGACTGTGAAAGTAAGCTCCTGAAAGCCTTCAATCAAAGTGGTGGTCGTGCTGGTGAATATTAGTTTTAACTCATAGTTAGTTTTTCACTTCTATCTCACACAAGTTTTTATTAAATAAGGTTGTTTTCTCAGTGGCTCCAGTGAAGTAAACTACAATACAGTATATAAAATATGAATACACTGAATAGATGGATAATTACGTACAATTTAATAAATTATAATATTTTACGCCACTAAAAGGATTTAGATGTAGTAATAAAATACTAAACAATCCCATTTATTATGTTTCCGAAAAAAAACTTGTAATTATTTATAAAATTGTTTGAGAAAAGAGAGAATTCTCTGGTGGAAAAACTAACAAAAATCGTTGTAAAAAATGTAAATGGTATTGAACGGTGGATAAATCGTTCATGTTATAATTGATGTTGGATTGTTCATTGGTAATTAGCGGATGCCATTTTTAATTTCGAAGTAAAATTTATTTATTTTTTATTAATGAGGAGTAAAATAAAGTACCTCAAAACGCCGGAGGATTAAGGATTAAAATATGATTTTACAACGTCTTTGTGCATGTTGTGTTGACACTAAACAACACATACTTGCTTAACTAAACGCTAAACAAAATTTATAAACGATCACACTTGATTAACTGAGTTCACGTTCAAGGGCTGTAATCTGAAGTTCAAGAGGAATTTATTGTTGCTATTTCAATAACAAATTAAGTACCTCGATTAAGTATTTTGCCAAGATGATAGTTTCAACGTTAAAATAAACAAACTTATTTATTTTAACGTGTTGAAAATGTAACTAACGCAAAATCCAATTAAATTAACGAGATTCTTACGGTAACGATAGCCAATAAATAATTGTGTCCATATCGTGAAAATGTATATAATTATTAAATAAGATCGGTTAGTTATATCATACATTAATAATAATTAATTGTGCTTACATTTAATAAAGTTGACTTATTCAAACCTCCGTGATTCTCTTCCTTTATTCATCGGAAAAAGGTGTTCTAAGCAAATATGTGTCTGATGTACACAAATAAATAAAAAAACTCTTAATATTAAAAACAATCATAATCAAAAACCCCCGTAACCAACGTAGCTGACGGTTTTGGATGCTTGAAATTGTCTTCTGATTGAAAAAGGTTCCGTTATATGGAAATTATGTGTCAATATTATTTTTTACGTTCAGACTCAACTAATACTAAATCTTATCAAGCTGTAGTTGCGCACTACTGTAACACTATATCTTATCAAGCGGCAGTTGCGCACTACTGTAATACTATACCATATCAAGCGGCAGTTGCGCACTACTGTAACACTATATCCTATCAAGCGGTAGTTGCGCACTACTGTAACACTATATCCTATCAAACGGCAGTTGCGCACTACTGTAACACTATATCCTATCAAGCGGCAGTTGCGTACTACTGTAACACTATATTATAACAAGCGGTAGTTGCGCACTACTGTAACACTATATCCTATCAAGCGGCAGTTGCGCATTCCTTTAACACTATATCCTATCAAGCTGTAGTTGCGCACTACTGTAACACTATATCCTATCAAGCGGCAGTTGCGCACTACTGTAACACTATATCCTATCAAACGGCAGTTGCGCACTACTGTAACACTATATCCTATCAAGCGTCAGTTGCGTACTACTGTAACACTATATTATAACAAGCGGTAGTTGCGTACTACTGTAACACTATATTATAACAAGCGGTAGATGCGCACTACTGTAACACTATATCCTATCAAGCGGCAGTTGCGCACTACTTTAACACTATATCCTATCAAGCTGTAGTTGCGCACTACTGTAACACTATATCCTATCAAGCGGCAGTTGCACACTACTGTAACACTATATCCTATCAAGCGGCAGTTGCGTACTACTGTAACACTATATCCTATCAAGCGGCAGTTGCGCACTACTGTAACACTATATCCTATCAAGCGGCAGTTGCGCACTACTGTAACACTATATCATATTAAGCTGTAGTTGCGCACTACTGTAACACTATATCCTCTCAAGCGGCAGTTGCATATTACTGTAACACTATCCTATCATGCGGTAGTTGCGCACTACTGTAACACTATATCCTATCAAGGGGCAGTTGCGCACTACTGTAACACGATATCCTATCAAGCGGCACTTGCGCACTACTGTAACACTATATCCTATCAAACGGCAGTTGCGCACTACTGTAACACTATATCCTATCAAGCGGCAGTTGCGTACTACTGTAACACTATATCCTATCAAGCGGTGGTTGCGGACTCATCTAACACGAAACCCTATCAAGTGGAGGTAATGGACTATCTAACACCATATTCTATCTTCAACAAAGTTCATTATTCGACACTGTATATGACAATCTATCGTCTGAAAAATAAATTAAAAGATGCTAATTAGTGTTACTACTTGACAAATTTGTGTCTTGTTAACAGTAGATAAAAACATACACTATTAAAGTTCTCATAAACTGAATTTTTAAAATAATATTTGGATTACGGTTTGTTAGAGGAGATAGTTTATCATGCGATTATGAAACTAATACAACATTCATTTTTAGAATTGTGTAATTTCATCTTAAAAGCTCTATCCGATATTATTTTAATTCATTTCTGTTCTTTATACAGGATTGTTTTCCTTAACAAATATTATTCAAGATTTATTGTTCAAACAGTGGGTATTTCTATTACCCCTCTACCCATGCAAACTGTTTACTGACATTTACCGTTTAAACTTTAATCTCATACGAGAAATTGATATTACTTTCTGAAGAATCGGTATATATTGACTGATCTGGTTAAAGTTTCAGTATATATTTAAAGAGTTATTTACAGGGTTATCGTTAGTAATAAATAAATATAGAAAATAATTATAATGTTTTTAGTGAGCCGTGATCAGTCCGTTTCCTTTGTCCGGAGATGAAATGTTGCGGAAATGTAGTCCTATAATGATCCGGAATATTATCTAGTAACTGTCTTCCGCTGTCTTCTAATGTAGCGGATTTATATTAAGTAATTGTTTCACTTGTATTTATTAACAAATACTTAAATACTTCACTAATTTTTATAGCTTAAATGTGATCATTTATTTTTTTACGGCTGTGAAAAAATTGTCAAATTTAAATTGTTCCCTGTTATTAATGTTACCACCATAAATAAATTTGTAACCATTTTATCTGATTTATATTATGTCCACAAAGACCAGTTTTAACTATCTTAAATTGGTAAAGTTCAAGCTATAGTTCCCAGGTTGACTATTGGATTTCAGAATGACCATAACAATAATTGTGTTAGTTAAATTATTTAGTGAATTTGGAAAATTATCGAGATATTCCCAAGTTCAGACTCCTTTAGAAAAAATTCAATAAGATAAGTATTGAAACTTTCAAGGTAAATTTTACAGAGCCCTACAAGACTTATTAAACGGGAATGGCCTAAGGGCGATTTTTTTACTAGGTATCTTTCTAAATTTAAGCTCGGGTTAGTCAAGGGTTTAAAACAACACAGCCAATCCATAATCCATAAAAACACCAAAAATGTATAGAACAACATGAAGGCAATCAGATTTGTATTAGTAGTACAGATTTGTAGTATAGTAGTAATTAGGTTCAAATTGTTGAATAAAAGGATTCAAGATTTATCGATCCTATTATTAAACAGTAATAGAATATTTGTTAGTAAAAGTTATTTACTTAATTAAGGAAAGTTTAAATATAAATGGCACTGAGAAACGGTTTTTTATGATGTGGGAACGTAACTGAAAATAAGGTGAATGCGATGGGTTTTTGTGCGGTAGAGATGTTTGGATATCCGTGAAAAGTAAAATACCATTTCACAGTATGCAACTGATTAAAAAAAGACAAACAAATTAAAAAATTTTATAAAGATCCTTTATTGAGATGGAATTTACTTTAAATCCCTTATGATTTAGAAAATTAGATATACCTAGGAACTTGTAGCTCATAAATGATGTATAAAAGTCCTATTATTTGGAATATTGACGTAGGAAATACAATACTTAACCACTGAACGACATTTTATATAAATCTTTTTTTCACCACCGTATAATGTTATATATCCATGGGAATTAAATCAAAATTTGTTATGGAAGAAGTTAATTGTGAAATCGTGTTCAGTGAAGTTAATCCACCCACGTCCCCTCCCAATCCACAGGAACTGGGACTCTGCTCTGGAACCGATATTGAATAAAAAAGGATTACTCTTTGACTTTGCATACTGAATATACAAGTACTTCGTTCAACCTTTTTTATTTTTGTTTTGTATCCCTGGTCTGGTTATGATCCAGGGATGACTTTACACGACACCCATACAAATTTAAAATGACAGGTGAGTACAATTTCGAACCTTTACAGCATTTACAAGATGTTGTTGTAAATCCATCTTCAAACTACGAGGAGAGCGATAAAGTCAAATACTGATTAATATTGCATTTTGTTATCTTCAGTAAATTACTATTTACTGTTTACGTGAGTTTTCACATATACCAATTAAACAACAAACACAATAGGACAAAGAGTTATTCATTCAATGATTCGGTAACACACTAATAATTTATTTATTTCATTAACCACATGTTTAGTTATTTGATTAAGTTGGTAGATAGGTCGCAAACACTGAGCTCTAACTAAATACTGGAGTTAACCTACGTATCAAGGAACCTGCGCGTGCCGGCCGCCTGTTTCTGGTGAAGATAAAAATAATTATTTATAAATTAATTCCCAATAAATGAGGCTGGTGAAATAAGATAGTATTATTAGTTTGTAACTATTATATTTATAACAAATTTCAATAATGTAACCTAGTGTAACCTAACCATCGTAATAAGAACATGTCTTGCAATGTGTTTGAATTCATTTTTTTTGTGTAGTGTAATCTTGATGACTACAAATTTAGGTATTATATACTTGCTTTATACGACATACATATTTTATATTGCATATTCTATGTGATGACCTGCTATTTCATCCTGTAGCGTAAATTTATATATAATGTATGATCAGCTGATTGAAATATAAACAAACCACTTTTATTTAAATTTCAAATCAATGTTATATGAATGTATGTATCTACTACAGATAATGGTTTAACAGGTATATAATTTCAATTCTAAACAGTGACTACAAGAAGTTTTAACGAAAAAACTAAGTGACCGCGATGCTTAATTCTTGATAACTCTTTTGGATTAGTAATTTCTTAATCTTACACGTGTTTCACTCTATTACTGGTGATATTTAGAGTGCACTGTTATTTCCTTAATGCTAGAAATTGCGAGTACTTTTTAGTGACCTTTCTTCGTTTGGAATTTGATGCTATAATTTACGAAAATGCTTAAATTATAAGTAAAGTGGTCAAAAGTGGTTTCAAATACTAATGGTACTTTACCGTTAAAGGTTATGGTAAGACCATTGTAAAACTTAAGTTAATTGCACGTCCTATTCGGAATAATTTGGACAAAGACGCCGAGTTCATTACGTCTACACGGTGAAAAACTGCAGTGTGGCATAGTTGGGTATGCATCTGAGGCGTTGAGTATTTCCAAACTCCACGATCTCAAGCTCAACCAGTATAAACTATTCTGCAAAATCGAAGGTACCTTTGGTTATACTGACCCATTTTAAAACTTGAATTATGATCTTATATTTTAGAATAGACATAATTATAGTTACGATATGTTATTTGCTACGTATATTTTGTCATTTTAAAATTAAAAAGGTCCTCGCTTCCAAAATCGATTGTGAAGGCAATATAAATCCACCTTAAAACATCCTTTCATTAGTAGGACACCCGTGATTATTTTCCGGAACTAGATAAATGAATTGATCTTTGTTGATTTATTGTTGATGTTAGATAGTGATAATGATTGCTGTCGATTTTTCAACTGGCGTTAGACTAGTAATTACATAGTTTTCAAAAAAGTTATTTACAACTCTTGTAAAAAGATAAAAGCACCTAAAAATTACATCTACAACTATAATTTGTAATTGAATATTTATAAAATAACTTATGCAGCTATGAACGTAAGCCACATAATAATCAAGGTATTTACGTCCTAATTTATCAAACGTAAATATAATTTTCCGATCCAACTGATTTAATTTTGAATATTTGTATTCCAAAGCTTATGATTATTATAATTAAGTAATTACTGCCAATGAATTAATCCACAAAGTGGTTCACATAGTACAGAGGCAAAACTGGGTTTACAAATTGTTAATCTCGTGAGTAGTTGTTTATATCATCACTGATTTCACCTATTTCACCTATCCATGTAACCTGATGGCGTAGTTTGCAAAAGCTGAAAGTTTAATTAAACTAGTTTACTGTAGTCGGGTCGCTGTAAAACGGCTTTTAGAGGACAATTTAAACGAAGTTGCAACAGACTGTGAAAGTAAGCTCCTGAAAGCCTTCAATCAAAGTGGTGGTCGTGCTGGTGAATATTAGTTTTAACTCATAGTTAGTTTTTCACTTCTATCTCACACAAGTTTTTATTAAATAAGGTTGTTTTCTCAGTGGCCCCAGTGTAGTAAACTACAATACAGTATATATATACCCCCGTAGCAGCAAATCTGCATACTCAGCGAATTTCCAATGCATATTAATTTATATTAATACCACATAAAGCCACATACCAAGTTTCGTCAATATACGTTCATAAATAAACGATTTATGACATTTTAATTATTCTCCATAAGAATAACATGGCGGCTGAGTATGCAGGTTTGCTGAAATAAGGAACACTAAAAATGGGCTTTTATACAAATATCATTATAACTCAACTAGGTAAAGCCACATACCAAGTTCTATTAATTTATGTTCATAATTAAAGGAGATAACACGTTAATTATTCTCCATAAGAATAACATGGGGCTGAGTATGCAGGTTTGCTGCTACGGGAACTATCGGGCAAAAAAATGGATTTTTGTGCAAATATCAATAGACCACAACCAAATAAAGCCATATACCAAATTTTGCCAGTTTACGTTCATAAATAAGCAAGATATACAATTTTTCTTTTTCTCCATAAGAATAACATTAGACAACGTACTGTGTTTAGCACTTTCAATATCTCGGTAACCAATTGACGTAGAGCAATGATCAAAATACCAAATTGTTTGTTTTTCTAAGCTGAAATTAATGGTATAAATTAAAATTTGATTTAAATTAAAATTACATGTGAAAACCCCAAAAAAAACATTTTTGGGGTACAAAACCCCCCAAAAACCCCCCTTCGGATGGTGCGATTCATCTGGTTTTCGAACTCGTTTAAATAAATGGTACTTTACACATTTGTACCAAATTTCATTAAGATCGGACCTTTTTTACGAGAGTTATCGTGCTTACGGACACACATATATATATATATATATATATATATATATATATATATATATATATATATATATATATATATATATAAATTTGAACGAATGGTGTTTTTGGCATCTGGGGACCTCAAAATGAAAAGTTATCATGGTCTCGGGCTTAAGTCTTACCATGAGACCTACGGTAATAGCTTCTTCCCTATAGGGGAAATTCGCTAAAAATATGAATACACTGTATAGATGGATAATTACGTACAATTTAATAAATTATAATATTTTACGCCACTAAAAGGATTTATATGTAGTAGTAAAATACTAATCAATACCATTTATTTTGTATTCCGAACAAAACTGGAAATTATTTATACAATTTTTTGAGAAAAGAGAGAATTACCTGGTGGGAAAACTAACAAATATCGTTGTAAAAAATGTAAATGGTATTGAACGGTGGATAAATCGTTCATGTTATAATTGATGTTGGATTGTTCATTGGTAATTAGCCGATACCACTTTTAATTTCGAAGTAAAATTTAATTTTTTATTAATGAGGAGTAAAATAAAATACCTCAAAACGCCGGAGGATTAAGGATTAAAATATGATTTTACAACGTCTTTGTGCATGTTGTGTTGACACTAAACAACACATACTTGCTTAACTAAACGCTAAACAAAATTTATAAACGATCACACTTGATTAACTGAGTTCACGTTCAAGGGCTGTAATCTGAAGTTCAAGAGGAATTTATTGTTGCTATTTCAATAACAAATTAAGTACCTCGATTAAGTATTTTGCCAAGATGATAGTTTCAACGTTAAAATAAACAAACTTATTTATTTTAACGTGTTGAAAATGTAACTAACGCAAAATCCAATTAAATTAACGAGATTCTTACGGTAACGATAGCCAATAAATAATTGTGTCCATATCGTGAAAATGTATATAATTATTAAATAAGATCGGTTAGTTATTTCATAAACTACTAATAATTGTCCTTTCATTTAATAAAGTTGACTTATTCAAACCTCGGTGATTATCTTCCTTTATTCATCGGAAAAGGTGTTCTAAGCAAATGTATGTGTCTGATGTACAGAAATAAATAAAAAAAACCTCTTAATATTAATAACAATCATAATCAAAAACACCCGTAACGAACGTAGCTGACGGTTTTGGATGCTTGAAATTGTCTTCTGATTGCAAAAGCTTCTGTTATATGGAAATTATGTGTCAATATTATTTTTTAAGTTCAGACTCAACTAATACTAAATCTTATCAAGCGGTAGTTGCGCACTACTGTAACACTATATCTTATCAAGCGGCAGTTGGCACTACTGTAACACTATATCCTATCAAGCTGTAGTTGCGCACTACTGTAACACTATATCTTATCAAGCGGTAGTTGCGACCTACTGTAACACTATATCCTATTTAAAAGGTAGTTGCGCACTACTGTAACACTATATCGTATTAAGCGGTAGTTGCGGACTACTGTAACACTATATCTTATCAAGCGGTAGTTGCGCAATACTGTAACACTATATCTCATCAAGCGGCAGTTGCGCACTACTGTAACATTATATTGTATCAAGCGGTAGTTGCGCACTACTGTAACACTATATCCTATCAAGTGGCAGTTGCGCACTACTGTAACACTATATCCTATCATGCGGTAGTTGCGCACTACTGTAACACTATATCCTATCAAGCGGTAGTTAGGCACTACTGAAACACTATATCCTATCAAGCGGTAGTTGTGCAATACTGTAGCACTATATCCTATAAAGCGGTAATTGCGCACTACTGTAACACTATATCCTATCAAGCGGTAGTTGCGCACTACTGTAACACTATACCCTATCAAACGGCAGTTTCGCACTACTGTAACACTATATCCTATCAAGCGGCAGTTGTGCACTACTGTAACACTATATCCTATCAAGCGGTAGATGCACACTACTGTAAATCTATATCCTATCAAGCGGTAGTTGTGCACTACTGTAACACTATATCCTATCAAGCGGTAATTTCGCACTACTGTAACACTATATCCTATCAAGCGGTAGTTCCGCACTACTGTAACACTATATACTATCAAGCGGTATTTGCACACTACTGTAACACTATATCCTATCAAGCGGTAGTTTCGCACTACTGTAACACTATATCCTATCAAGCGGTAGTTGCACACTGCTGTAACACTATATCCTATCTAGCGGTAGTTGCGCACTACTGTAACATTATATCCTATCAAGCGGTAGTTGCGCACTACTGTAACACTATATCCTATCAAGCGGTAGTTGCGCACTACTGTAACACTATATCCTATCAACCGGTAGTTGCGCACTACTGTAACACTATATCCTATCAAACGGCAGTTGCGCACTACTGTAACACTATATCCTATCAAGCGGCTGTTGCGCACAACTGTAACAATATATCCAATCAAGCGGCAGTTGCGCACTACTGTAACACTATACCCTATCTAACGGCAGTTTCGCACTACTGTAACACTATATCCTATCAAGCGGCAGTTGTGCACTACTGTAACACTATATCCTATCAAGCGGTAGATGCACACTACTGTAAATCTATATCCTATCAAGCGGTAGATGCACACTACTGTAAATCTATATCCTATCAAGCGGTAGTTGTGCACTATTGTAACACTATATCCTATCAAGCGGTAATTGCGCACTACTGTAACACTATATCCTATCAAGCGGTAGTTCCGCACTACTGTAACACTATATACTATCAAGCGGTATTTGCACACTACTGTAACACTATATCCTATCAAGCGGTAGTTTCGCACTACTGTAACACTATATCCTATCAAGCGGTAGTTGCACACTGCTGTAACACTATATCCTATCTAGCGGTAGTTGCGCACTACTGTAACACTATATCCTATCAAGCGGCAGTTGCGCACTACTGTAACACTATATCCTATCAAGCGGTAGTTGCGCACTAGTGTAACACTATATCCTATCAACCGGTAGTTGCGCACTACTGTAACACTATATCCTATCCAACGGCAGTTGCGCACTACTGTAACACTATATCCTATCAAGCTGCTGTTGCGCACAACTGTAACAATATATCCAATCAAGCGGCAGTTGCGCACTACTGTAACACTATATCCTATCAAGCTGTAGTTGCGCACTACTGTAACACTATATCCTATCAAGCGGTAGTTGCGCACTACTGTAACACTATATCCTATCAACCGGTAGTTGCGCACTACTATAACACTATATCCTATCAAGCGGTAGTTGCGCACTACTGTAACACTATATCCTATCAAGTGGTAGTTGCGCACTACTGTAACACTATATCCTATCAACCGGTAGTTGCGCACTACTATAACACTATATCCTATCAAGCGATGGATGCTCACTACTGTAACACTATATCCTATCAAACGGCAGTTGCGCAGTACTGTAACACTATATCCTACCAAACTGTATTTGCGCACTACTGTAACACTATATCCTATCAATCGGCAGTTCTGCACTACTGTAACACTATATCCTATCAAGCGGCAGTTGCGTAATACTGTAACACTATATTCTATCAAACGGTGGTTTCGCACTACTGTAACACTATATCCTACCAAACGGCAGTTGCGCACTACTGTAACACTATATCCTATCAAACGGCAGTTGCGCACTACTGTAACACTATATCCTATCAAGCGGCAGTTGCGTACTACTGTAACACTATATCCTATCAAGCGGTGGTTGCGGACTCATCTAACACGAAACCCTATCAAGTGGAGGTAATGGACTATCTAACACCATATTCTATCTTCAACAAATTTCATTATTCGACACTGTATATGACAATCTATCGTCTGAAAAATAAATTAAAAGATGCTAATTAGTGTTACTACTTGACAAATTTGTGTCTTGTTAACAGTAGATAAAAACATACACTATTAAAGTTCTCATAAACTGAATTTTTAAAATAATATTTGGATTACGGTTTGTTAGAGGAGATAGTTTATCATGCGATTATGAAACTAATACAACATTCATTTTTAGAATTGTGTAATTTCATCTTAAAAGCTCTATCCGACATTATTTTAATTCATTTCTGTTCTTTATACAGGATTGTTTTCCTTAACAAATATTATTCAAGATTTATTGTTCAAACAGTGGGTATTTCTATTACCCCTCTACCCATGCAAACTGTTTACTGACATTTACCGTTTAAACTTTAATCTCATATGAGAAATTGATATTACTTTCTGAAGAATCGGTATATAGTGACTGATCTGGTTAAAGTTTCAGTATATATTTAAAGAGTTATTTACAGGGTTATCATTAATAATAAATAAATATAGAAAATAATTATAATGTTTTTAGTAATCCGTGATCAGTCCGTTTCCCGTGTCCGGAAATGAAATGTTGCGGAAATGTAGTCCTATAATGATCCGGAATGTTATCTAGTGACTGTCTTCCGCTGTCTTCTAATGTAGCGGATTTATATTAAATAATTGTTCCACCTGTATTTATTAACAAATACTTAAATACTTCACTAATTTTTATAGCTTAAATGTGATCATTTATTTTTTTACGGCTGTGAAGAAATTCGTCAAATTTAAATTGTTCCCTGTTATACATCTATAACCATAATCAATTTCCATAAATCAATGTTTAACCATTTTATCTGATTTATATTATGCCCACAAAAACCAGTTTTAACTATCTTAAATTGGTCAAATTGGTAAAGTTCAAGCTATAGTTCCCAGGTTCACTATTGGATTTCAGAATGACCATAACAATAATTGTGTTAGTTAAATTATTTAGTGAATTTGGAAAATTATCGAGATATTCCCAAGTTCAGACTCCTTTAGAAAAAATCCAATAAGATAAGTATTGAAACTTTCAAGGTAAATTTTACAGAGCCCTACAAGACTTATTAAACGGGAATGGCCTAAGGGCGATTTTTTTACTAGGTATCTTTCTAAATTTAAGCTTGGGTTAGTCAAGGGACAACAACACAAACAACACAGCCAATCCATAATCCATAAAAACACCAAAAATGTATAGAACAACATGAAGGCAATCAGATTTGTATTAGTAGTACAGATTTGTAGTATAGTAGTAATTAGGTTCAAATTGTTGAATAAAAGGATTCAAGATTTATCGATCCTATTATTAAATAGTAATAGAATATTTGTTTTCAAAAGTTATTTTTAAATATAAATGGCACTGAGAAACGGTTTTTTGATGATGTGGGAACAGAACTGGAATTAAGGTGAATGCGATGGGTTTTGTGCGATAGAGATGTTTGGATATCCGTGAAAAGTAAAATACCATTTCACAGTATGCAACTGATTAAAAAAAAAAAAACAAATTAAAAAATTTGAAAAAGATCCTTTATTGAGATGGAATTTACTTTAAATCCTGTATGATTTAGAAAATTAGATACACCTAGAAACTTGTAGCTCATAAATGACGTATAAATGTGCTATTATTTGGAATATTGACGTAGGAAATACAATACTTAACCACTGAACGACATTTTATATAAATATTTTTTTTCACCACCGTATAATGCTATATCTCCATGGGAATTAAATCAAAATTTGTTATGGAAGAAGTTAATTGTGAAATCGTGTTCAGTGAAGTTAATCCACCCACGTCCCCTCCCAATCCACAGGAACTGGGACTCTGCTCTGGAACCGATATTGAATAAAAAAGGATTACTCTTTGACTTTGCATACTGAATATACAAGTACTTCGTTCAACCTTTTTTATTTTTATTTTGTATCATAACTTTGGTCTGGTGATCCAGGGATGACTTTACAAGACACCCATATAAATTAATAGCCTAGTTAAAAATGACAGGCGAGTACAATTTCGAACCTTTACAGCATTTACAAGATGTTGCTGTAAATCCATCTTCAGACTACGAGGAGAGCAATAAAGTCAAAGATTGATTAATATTGCATTTGGTTATCTTCAGCAACAACAACAAAAACTTAATAAAACTATTGCATTAATAATGTATTGATTGCTCAATGTATTCTTTCTTAACTATTATTGATTTAAAGGTGCCTAAAAATTAACAGTTTTAGATATGGATAAAAATATGTAAGTATAATAAACAATATATTACTGGTTTAAGAATTATTATTAAATAAGAAGGATTTTTTTGAAAATTAAAACTAACAAGCAAGTTAGTGATTCTTAAATATTAATGGAAGGAACAAACTCATTTCATGTGCACTGCATTCTGGATGATAACAAGAGTTTTACTCGATATATGTTTGATGGAAGAATCTCCATTTTAAAAGTTTAGAACGATAAAGTTTTAAACTAAACATAATATTGCTTGGGTTCAGTAAGGTAATAAATGCAGTTTCTCAGTTTACGGGACGTAGTATATAGGTGCATGCTGACGTCAGTGAGTCACCTGGGTGAGTAACCCAATATAACACCAAGGTAAATGTTACCCTATATTCCCTCTGTTTTATTCTGACTCCTTAGAATTTGTTGCTCAGTTGTTGTTAATTGTATTCTAGGACCTCACTGTTTTGTAAACCTGAGTCTGTCCCCTGCCCGCGCTGTGGTCATGTCCGTGTCGACAGCGTGATCATTGCTGTCTAGTATTTTTATTGTTCTTTTTTGTGCCGATTCCGTTCGTTTGTGTCGTCCTATTATTGCACTGTAATGTGCTTTTAATGCGTTTCGATGAAACCATCTGGTCAATAAACCTTATTGCACACAAGCTAGAATTGCAACGACACATGTTCTAAACGTGTTTTCTTCCATTTGAGCTGCCTGACAGTACGTAAGTAATTTAGTCATTTATACATTTATAAACCTCACCCAACCCAACGCTTCGAATACGTACGGTAATAATTACAAATCTCAAACCCACCAACAAACCACCAGGGTTTATTTTCTATTGCTTTTTACGTTTTATTAGATTAGGTTTAGTTGGATTATCATGGCTAAATATATGATTATTCCGGTCAGCCACTTTCACTTAATTCATAGTTTTTTATTAACCTGCTATTTTTTTGTTTTTTGGACTGTTTTTTTTATACTATCGCTTTTGAAAAGTTGCCAATGACAAGTGTCAAGATGGGGCACACGTATATAAGCGGAACAATATAAAAAACCGAATGAAATTGTTCCATATATCGATTGGGTTGACTGTTTTAACGATTGTAAAATTTGAGTCGTCTGGGTGTTGGTTATTAGGTCACGTTTGTTTTTTTAGTGTGTATTTATCCAATTACACTTAAAATACCCCCGTTGCAGCAAACCTGCGTACTCAGCGAATTTCCAATGCATACATATGTATCTTAATACCACATAAAGCCACATACCAAGTTTCATCAATATACATTCATAAATAAACGATTTATGACATTTTAATTATTCTCCATAAGAATAACATGGCGGCTGAGTATGCAGGTTTGCTGATGCAGCAAGGAACACAAAAATGGATTTTTATACAAATGTCAATATAACTCAAGTAGGTAAAGCCAAACACCAAATTTTATTAATTTATATTCATAATTAAGGGAGATAACACGTTACTTATTCTCCATAAGAATAACACGGGGGCTGAGTACGCAGGTTTGCTGCTACGGGAACTATTGTCCAAAAAATGTTTAGTGCACATATAAATGCACTAAAAACAAAGTTTGCTGCAACAAATACCAAGTTTCATCAGGATAAGTTGATAAATAAGCGAGATATACAATGTTTCTTATTCTCCATAAGAATAACATTGGACAATGTACTGTATTTAGCACTTTCAATATCTCTGGAACCAATTGACGTAGAGCAATGATCAAAACACCAATTTTTGTATTATTTTAAGCTGAATTCAACGGTGAAAACTAAAATTTGATGTACTAAAATATTTTACATAAAAAACAAAAAAAAACATTTTTGGGGTACAAAACCCGCCTAAAATACCCGTTTGGATAGAGCGATCTGGCTGGTTTTCGAACTAAAGTCATAAATGTTGCTTTACAAGTTTCTACCAAATTTCATAACAATCGGACCATTTTTACGAGAGTTACCGTGCTCACGGACACACATACACACACATATATATAAATACAGGTTTGATCGAATGGTGTTTTTGGAATCTGGGGACCTCAAAACGAACGTTACCATGGTCCCGGGCCTATGTCTTATCATGCCGACTACGGTAATAGCTTCTTCCCTGTAGGGGAAATTCGCTAAAAAGTAAATAACCTAACCGCTATATACACAAATTATTTATTTACAAACATAAAACAACAAAATAAACAAATCAACAAACTTAACATGTTTTTAGGATATTGCTTTCTAGTAGCATAAAAGGATTTTTTCCAGAGATTGTCATTCTTCTCCTAAATAAGTATTCAAATATATGCCATGTTTAAGTAATAATGGAATCAACGTTTGTTATCTGGAAAATTTTCAAAACGATATCTTCCACTTCTTTGATTCCAAACATAACCGAAAAACCTAAATAATCGATACATTGAAAAGCTTGATTTGGCTATTTTATACCGTTCCACTTATGAAAGTGTATCCGTCAAGCTGCCCCAGGGGCCTGCATCGGTGTATTCCAGCCGGCCCACGGCAGTATTGGTTGGTTGGTGTAAGTCATCTCTGTAAAACTCTTGAAAGTAGAGAGGAAAATGAGTTTTGAAGGACGCTGCCAAACAGCGCTCTTATCTAGAAATGGCGGGGTGTATGGGCTTTAAAATGATTATGAAATGTGTTTGTAATTTATAAAAAAAACACATATTTTTCAGTCGGGGAAAGATTTAAAACTTCGTTGCATTATGAAGAGAAGCGCAACGGTATAACGAATGAATCATAACCAGCTTATGATTAAATGTTGTGTTCGGATTTCATTAGATCACTATTTTAAATAACATCAAACTAACATAAATATGAAATTTGTAGGTTACAAAGAGTATACAATTTGTTTAACAACTTTTTGGTGTAACTAATTGAACGTTGATCAAATCGATGGAAACTTTGAAGCCAGTGGGACAGAGCCCTTTCGTCGGATTAAACGTATGCTTTTATAAGAACCTTGTCCAGACATTAACGAACACAACAAAAAAAATTATTCAATTTGTTGCATTCATTCTCAAGTTATGGAATTACAAAGGAAAACAGACATTCATTTTGATATACTAAGACAAAGAAGATTACATAAATACATAATATTTATCTATTGCACCTCTTTATATGCACTAAAACTCATTAAATATAGTTTACGTTTTATTAAAAACATTTGGGAAGAAATTCATTAAAACTGTTTCGAACAATCTCTAATTTTATATTTTCAGTTTAACATAACATACTCGTATTACAGATACAACATTATGGACCCGTGCAACCATTTTAATCAAAGTTATTATGACAATGTTTTTCAAAGTATAGAAATAACTGTATAACCCCAACTCATAATTTATATTATACAACTCATACCCCAACTCATAATTTATACTATACAAAACTAATATTTGACAAGTGCAGGGTCTGTAAAGTACATAACATTATTTTACTCCTTTCTTTTACCTTCTTCGACTCTCCCATTATTGTTCGGTCTTATGACATTCAACCACTCCCTGATATTCAAATTCCACTCGAACGCCACTTACCACTTACGCCACTTACTCGAATGTGATTTACATTTCGTATCCTTTGTTGAAGTTGTTTATGTATTTTTTGGCAACAAAAATCCAAAATAAATGCATTCCTTGTAAATTATTAGTTTCCAAACTCACTACTGATGGCACCGTTACAACTCACTAATCATAGTGTTTACGTTGAGAAATTATTTGTTAGCAAATATTTGTTTTAAAATTATTTTTTACTTATCCCGCTTAATTATTTTTTGGCGGAGAACTGTCATTATGTCTCACGAGTCATGTATGTAAGAAATGTGTGTATAGTAATATTTTACTAACTCTAGTAGTGGGTTGCCCTTAGGTCTGTCTAGGACTATATGTTTACATAGAATAATTCATTGGTGTAGTACTGTTCTCCAAGATCTCAACTGGTAAGCAAAACATATATCAAACTCAATCATAATATCCCTGGTTCCCCTCAGTTACAACTATTTTAATTATTTTAATAAATATATAAATAAGACATTACTCATTGAAAATGTATTCATATAATAGAGTCAACCCTTGATTTTCTGATTCAAATACATTTCCATTTCAACACTTTCACTGCGTTTGACATGTTTAAACATTAAAATCTCGTATTTTTCAATGTTGAACAATATTCCGATTCCAGGAAATCCGTAGTGAATGCGTTCAAATATCACAACAAATCAAACATAACTTACGTCGGATGGTGAATATACGTAAATATTTGTTATTTATGCTATACAATTTCCAAATAAAAACTTGTATGGTTACTTATTGTATTTGTAATTAACTACAATTAAACCATGCTCAGTAATACAGTTTCCCAATTTTCACTATCGACATAACACAGTTTTAACTATTCCTTTTCAGAAATAATTAACTTTAAAATAAAACTCGTTTCCAACTGATTTTTAAACACTCTTAAACATAATAATAATTCAATTAAAAGGTTTTTACGGGAAAGAATCGTTGTGATTACAAATATGATTTACTTTTTTCCTTTAAGGGAACACACCAGTAACATACCAGTTAGTGCATTGATACGAGTAAACTACGTTATTGACTAAATTCTTAGTATTAGTCGAGTGCAAGATTTCTTCAACGCGATGATCTTTTATACATATTACAGTATTTACCACAACGCATTTGTTACGCTCTTTCTTCTTTCTGTGCCTGTCAAGCTATCTTACTTAACTCGATCAATCCTTATTAGTTTTTGTGTTTATTACAGAAGATTATGTAAAGACAACAAAGGTTTTGTCTTCAAAGTCATTTGTTTTGACTGAAATGTTTAGATCTTCAGTACTGCGACTTACATGTATAAATATATAACACAAAATTACATCTCTGTTTTAGTACTTCTGTGTTATAGTGACGATAATAAATGAAAGTTAAAATACCCCCGTCGCAGCAAACCTGTGCACTCAGCGAATTTCCAATGCATACATATGTTTCTCACTACCACATAAAGCCACTTACCAAGTTTCATAAAAATACATAAATAAATAAGTCATCTATAGCATTTTATTTTTTTAGGGCTGAGTACGCAGGTTTGCTGCAACTAGGAAGATAAGAAATGTGTTTTTGTTGTAATTATCAATATAACTCAACCAGGTGAAGCTACATACCAAAGGGCCGAAAGTGGGGTTTTGCTGGCCCGAGATCGTGTTTTATGACCGAGACGAAGTCTCGTTCGAGGGCTATGCAAAACCCTTTCGGCAGAGGTGTGAACGCTATTTTTCACCAAACTACAATTATTAACGGGTTAAATGTAATCGGTCATAAAACACAGCGGCCTCATGCAATCTCGAACTAAAAACAGTTAGGCAGAGGCTACGTACACGTCCGATGTGAGGCGCTACTGTTCACGTCCGTTCCAAATGATGTACCGTACGTTACTTTTCCTGTGATTTTTAATACAGATTGAGAGCCAGTAACACATAACGAAAACCTCCTAACCTAACCTAACCTAACCTAACCTAAGTGGTAGCGGCTTACGTCGGACATGTACGTAGTCACTTCGAAACAGTTAACTAATGAACAAATCATCGATTCATGTTTTGAATTTTATTATTATTTGTTCCAGTGTTTCAACCAAAGAACGCAAAATAGTATGCACGTATTAACCAGGTAACGTTGTGTACGCTTGAAAACAAGTTGGCAACACTGGCTAAATAAATCAGCTGACTTTCGGCCCTTGGGTGTAAAAGCTCTACTTTCGGTATTCAAATGACGTTCGGAAAACAGGTGATTACAGCGTAGAGTGGTGAAAATATATTAACATTATTAGAACTTCTTAAAATTTAAGGAATGAATAGTTAATCAAACTCTGTTCAAATCAATTGTAAATCAAAATTAAAGCGTTTTGAGATCTGAAATTATTTTTTTTCATAAACCATTCCTCAAAATTTATTTATGTACATTATATATCATTTCTGAGTTAGAAATAACATTAAAGCAAATGCACCTAGAATACCTCACAAAAGATTGAACAACTATATCTCGTGCTGCTGATAATATAAGCCAATGATAATATTTGTAGGGATGTAATATGTAGTGTCAGAGAGACATATTGAGAGAATGTTTATGTTTGTTCGTGTGCCACATTTTTTTAACACGGAACTCCCTTTGTATAAAGTAACGTAATAAACTCACTCATTTTCTAACGCCGTAATATTTCATATTAAATTTTAAAAGGTCGTTTGTGTTTTGCTCCGTAATGTTATGAGTATTATATATGATTCTTTAAAAATAGTTGGAAGCATCATTATTTGCCTCTAGGTAATATTTGGAATTGTATTAAATACCTTTGCGTAGAAATTTTTTTTTTCTTTGAACTTGATAAACTAACAACACATGTTTCCTACAAATTTTGCTAACAACAAATGTTCTTGTTGCATTCCAGCAATACAAATACATTGTACTAATACAAATACAAATACATTGTTTGGACCAGCAACTATTAATTACCTGATTACCGAGTTAAAGTGGTAACATGGTAATGATAATTCTGTGAGCCTACCTTCGAGCCAAGAATGCCAGTAATTTTATCAGGTTTTCTTAAGCCTAGCTCTCCCCAAAAATATTAACAACTGTAGAAAAAGTATTTACAATTTTAAGCTGCAGTCGTACATCATTTGGACATTTATCAATTTGTATTTTGCTCAGTTTTTTAAAATAATGTTAATTTCTTAAGCTGACTGAGGGTGCGGAAATTGCTGAAATTTTATGGAATCCTTTAGAAACCCCGCAGGGTTCAGATTCCGGTTTTAAAAAGTACTTGTTGCAGGAAACCAGCACCTATTAATTACCTGTTTATCGAATTAAAGTGGTATCATGGGAATGATAATTAAATCAATTGTAGACTCTTTGTAAGTTTGAGTTCTTTACTTTAATAATTTAAAAATAAATTAAACTAGTGGCTTACAGGGGCTATAGCCTCTAACATATGGTTTGTGTGTAAGTTGATAATCACAGCTGATTATTAGTTCATTTTGCTTATTAATAAAAACACTATAGTGATATTATCATAAGAAAATCATTGTATCTTTGAAGTCCAGTGGGGTGCAGCCCACGTAACTTTTGACATTTCTAAAATTGTTCCACCGTCCTTGGCCATCAATCTTTAAAATGAATCGTCATAACCTAACTTAACTTCTTCATAGCTCGAGATATTTCGTGGGGACCGATTCGCTTACGAAATTAAATATAAATTTGTTTGTGTTACTTACATATTTATGTTAGTTGAGGTTATTTAAGATAATGTTCTAATGTAATCTAAACAAAAAAAAGAAAAATGGAAGCATTAGCCGGTTATGATACATTCGTTATACCGTTCTCCTCATAATGTAACTAAGTTTTAAACCTTCCCCGACTAAGAAATATGTTTTTTTTTATAAATTACAAACACATTTCATAATCATTTTAAACAGTTTGTTAGGTACAGTTAACTGTAGTACGATTTTCTACTAATCAACGATTCAATATCATGTAAGCAAACTTTATTCAAGATAAATTGTTTGTATCAGTGTTGAAAAGAACTCAAAATATAAAAGGAGTCTACAGAAAGAGAAAAAGAGATACATTAGCAGAATCTAGAGTTTATTAACTGAACATAAAACACTGGTCGAAAAAAACGAGATGCCTCTGATGAAAACAACGGGACACATTTAGTTGTTCACTGGGTTCCTGACACAGCTAATAATTCTCTTGTAAATCTCTTATAAATTTTTTGTTTCAATTGAGTTAGGTAAAACGAGTAATATAAAGCTATATCAAACTTCTTTTAAAACTTGCATTTAACCATTTAACCTTTTGGGACACTTAGAGGTTTAAGTTGTTCATGTGTTCGTGTTGAATATTCACTATTTCAACTTATTATTCAATGAAATCAATAAATGTGCTAAAAAATAAATAAATACGAGTTGATAAAGTTATAAAACTATCAAAATTAAGGCTTAAATGAAAGTTAAAGGCTTATAAAACATCTCATTCGTTATCATGCTTATTGAAATAATAATATAAAAATCTCTAATAAATAATTCAAATTAAATTGGTTGGTGTAACTTGATCTGCCAATTAAAAACCAATTAGAAGAATAATACTGGTAACGAAAGTAAAAAATGTGTTGTTCCCGCAAGATTGTAATCGGTACTTTTATGGTCATACTGGACAGAGTGATTAAAGAGAGTCTGAAATGGTCTAAACCAATTCTTACAGCTTAACATTGCAATGGGGAAAATGGGTTAGAAAATTATATAAAACTTGATCGTCATGGAAAAAGGTCAACAATTGGCTGATTGGCGTCATATGAACAGCCACACAGAAGCACTGATTTATTGCATTGACATCAAATGTCAATATAACTAAAAGAGTCGTAGAGTCATAACAATTATAAGTGACAGATTGGAAATAAATCTATAATGTTGTTTGTATAAATATTTGTCAAATAATTAACATAACAAATCAAAGTTTTTACAATTAAAAGGTTTCATTGAAGTTCAAAAAATATTTTCAAAGAGGATCGTTGGAAGGCCGATTTGTAACTAAACTTTTTATGTTAAACGCTTCAGGTGATTGCAGAAGGTTGCTGATTAACCTTACTCTGATTGGAGACTAATAATTCCCTTTCAGAAGCATTTAAATTCAATACGATACAATATTAAATGTCTAGGATTTGGTAGTCCCATGTTGTCATGCAGCTCTGGACAACGCCTTCTGACTGCTAGCGCCTTCCAACATTGACATTTATAAATGGTCTGATGAGAAGAATGATCCATTATGTCAAATATTGCAAATATTAACAGATTAAAATAGATAAACTGTAATTACAATATTTTGTTTTATTGGTTGATGGATCACATTATTTTAGTTTACCAAGGAACATGGAATTGGTATAGTGGAATTCCTGTCAACTCAGATTACGTTTAATTTAACATTAATCCAGTTTACCTACAATATACCATGTATGTATTAGCTTAGCACTATAGAGCATTTTTTTAATACAGACTGCGGTTGGAAGTTAAAGGCTGGTTTATTAATTCCAAAACTAAAAGTTACTGTAAATTATATAGGATACAACGAGTGCACGTGGTTTCTAATACAAAACTATTTTTTGCTGCGTAGTTTATTATTCCGTCTTTGTCTCCCTCTCTCTTATTTTATAATTGTTTATTATTAAAAACAGGCTCAAACTCATATAGCTGCGCAGTAAACAAACAAATAGGTTACATTATATCTCGCTTTCGATAAGCAAAAGTGACAAGATGAAATAGAACATTTGATTATTTTCCTGATAGTTACAAATGTGATTTGATTGTGTCTCACCTCCAGAAAATGTATTAGGGTAGGATTGGAATTAGTAGGGGCATTGGAAATTCAATGATTTATACTAAAACGCTTTTAGAGATTTTTAGTTACTGTTGATTTGTGTGTGAATAAAAACTAGTTACAGAAACCACAATAGTTAAACTTCGTGTTAATTAAACCAACTGATTATTCATCCAAGAGGGTTTAATGAAATAGTATCGCGTAATGTATTACGTGATTCAACCTACACAAGTGAACCAATACTGTTATACTGATGACAAATAACAAATAGCAAACAACAAAGATTTGAAGGATCGCCTCGTCTATTTCATAGCTGTATTGCAATAAAGGTGGTTTAATTAATTAGGTGAGAAAGGTTTTGTTCCAATGTCAAATTGGCTTGTGTTGCTTTTGATTATATCTACTGTAAGTTGGTATAACCTTGAATGGCTAGACAAGGTCAAGTACAGCTGGGTCGGGAGTCAGTGATCTATGCTCTGTTTAGATCAGAAGTATTTATTTGTTATGAAAACACATGATGAGGGGGGGGGGCGCGCCGGCTCTCACTAACCGACTACATCATAGCGGTTAGTGGTTTCATATGCTAATGAAATATATTAGCATTCATTATCATAGTCATTGGTAGAGGTGTGATTAGCCGTGTTGAGTATAAGAATTACACTTTCGCCGATACCACTGACACTAACAAATAATTCAAGTTTGGTTTATACTGACTGATAGAGATTAAATGTGTAACAAGAAGGTTCGGTTTACTGGAGAATAGTATATTTCTGTTTTAGAGGTAATTTTCGTACTTATTTATGAAATAAAAATGAACAGCATTAAAGTATTTTTGTTTTATTAATAACGCATTTTCACACCTTACTTAAATTTACAGAGGTAGCAACATCTACTCGAATATAGATTTTAAATAAATAGCACGTTTGCAAACGTGTAAGACCAATCTAATTTAGCACGTTCCTAATCTCGTTTGGAATTTAAATACATGTTCATAACCCCATACATGTTATAACCCCTGTTAGTAACAAAATTGACATTGAAAATTCGTCAGTTTTAGATTAGTCAGAATGTGTGCATTCTACTTCTGTACGCACTCCTTCCACGGGCTCACCTGCCAATAATTACGACCAGATTAGTGCGAGGATGTGATTTAAACATGCTAAGCATGTTAAGTGGTTTAACGAAAAGTTGAAAAAGGTCCTTTCATTTCTATTGGTGTCAAAGATTTTCATTTTGCAAGGAACAGTTATTTTAATAATTTAAAACTTATATTAGTCATTAGTAAGATTTAATTATCCATGAAATTGCAATAATTGCAACAAAAAGTGAACTAATTACTTACCACATTAACTTATCGTGAATCAGATACTATCCAAAACTCACTGCACTATAATACACATATTTAACGATAGTATGTAATCAATTAAATAATTAATCTGGTGATACAATTCAGGAACGAATGAGCTCTTCTGTTACATTTTACACCGGTGAGTCACACAAGGATAAGGAGGAATTTGTCTCATCTCTAGCGATGTGAACCGTCCGCGCGCGCGCCAAGAACTGACTGACCGGGAGTGAGGTAGTGGGCTGGCCCAAATTTGGTCAAAATCAGACCGGTAGCTTTGGAGAGGACGAGTTTCTTTTGTAGTTCTCTTAGTTGGTTGTACGAACGGTCCGTCTCCTTTTGAATAGCTTATTTCTACGTGCGACGTGGGTAGGTTTTTATTATATGTGGAATGTCAATCAAAATAAACCTTTTAATGAATAAATTATTATTTATTTATTATAGATAGAATATAAAGTACGGTAGAATGTACAGAAAATCTTCTAAAAAAATTGTTTTCAGAAATGTCCGCCCAAATCCCATTTTTGGAGACACTACAGAATCCTCTGCTACATTCAGTGGTTTTAAGTGGGTAAATGACCCCTCCTCCCCCCCAGGGTTAAGAGGCAACATATTTCAAATAGCCTATCCTCTGTTGGTCAATGCTAACTTGACCAGGATATCAGTTTTAACGAAATTGATCAGTAAATAAGAGAGAAATGGTAATTTGTGTATTCCCCAAAAGAATAACAATGGACAACATTCTGCGTTTACCGCTTGATGAAAATTTCAATTTTCTCCGCAACCAGTAATCTTGGAATAATCATTTAAGATACTGGGTTATTTAGGTTTTTAAGCTCGTTTTAATGGTTGTAAGAAATCTTTTTTATCATTTATGTTTTGTTATAAAAAGTAAAAAAACAGAATTTTGGATGTTTTAAGTAACCTACAGTTTGTATACCCTTTCTCCTTTAATACTCCACCGAAACCAATAATTGAGTCATCATTTTGAAGAATGTCTCCACCGCTAAATGCGGCAAATAAACAAACAATACAAACTTTAACAATTATAACTTAAATAGGTGATTTTCTTTTATTCATTTTTCGACGTAGTGGTGGCACTTTATTTTAAAAACGAGGTTATTCAAATTGTACAGGTGTACAAGAAGGGTCCAAGGAAAAAAGGAGGTAAGTCAAGAAAAACCAAATTTCAGGTTATTACAGTTTTGGATAGCTCTCAACAAGCTGCTTTTATCTGTTATTGTTTCATGGAAAGAAAGGGGATAGTTACAGATTTACAGCGGTTTAAAAATATGCCGTTCACGGGAAAAAGGAGGCAAGTCAATGTAAACCAAGGGAAAAAGGAGGTAAGTCAACGTGAAACTAGGGAAATAGGGGTATAGTCAGTTGGCAGCACTGATCACAGCAGGTGTTTTTGTTACACTTTCGTGTGTTATTAGTGAATTTCCTTTGGAAAGTGAACTATTACATGACCCGAACGGTGAAACTTAAGCCCGGGACCACCATAGAAGTTCCTAACGTGACCCCCTGAACACGTTTTGGGGGTCGTTCAAAATTGTATATACATATATATATATATGTATATATATACTCGCTTCGCTCGCTGGGGGCTCCGCCCCCAAACCCCTGTGGGGGGCTTTGCCCCCAGGTCCCTGTTGTAGTACCTATGGCACATTGTTTAGTTACGCTAATAATCCGAGGTCCTATGTATACTCAAAATATAAAGTAGACTTATTGAGTGAACAAATATTTTTTGTGCGATTTACTGCAAATTTGGTAGGGTCATTCCTTTCTGTAATCAAATTCGTTGGGCAAAACAATCGGAAAACTCTAAACCCCTTTTTTGGGGATTAATCTTTCAAATTTTGAGTTTTTGGGTCCAAAAAGGGTCATAAATGCCCCGTATGTATAATGCATGTAAAAAGATGGGAATTAGTGAGGCAAAAGTTTTAAGCCCTCTCTCGTCATCCTAGCACACATATTTACTGAGTAATTAAAGAAAATGTGTATCGACTAAACACAGTACGTTGTCTTATGGGGATTTTACACTAGAAAAGTTTGTTATTCCTTTGTTAGAGTACTTTTATCATCCCCAGCATCCTCACGCCTACTTTAAAGCCTGTCTGGACCTTCTCATAACATTATAATGCACAAAATTGTATTCCCAGCTTTGCAGGTAAATGAAACCAGGAGCATCAGAACAGCAAAAAAATCACTGTTTTCAGATTTCAATAAAAATTGGAATTAATGCATGTTATTAAACTGATTTGGAGTTTTACAAGTTTTTAAGTGGAAATTCACTCTCCTCACGTTTGCGTGCTGCGTGCGAATTCGTTTTCAGTTGTGTAGTAAAGTCCTGTTAATGAGGTTATGTTAGTGCTTTGTGTGCTGTAGTGAATTGTTTAACTCTTCCCTGCACGCAAAATTGACCCTTTGGTGTCCCCAAGCTGCACACAAAAAGCTGCACTAGTTAATTTGATATTATTTCATTGAGTTATGGCTATATACTCTGTTACTTGTAAAAAAGAAGCATATTTTAATTATTTTTCTCTTATAATTTCTTGATAAGATGGTGATACATACTTGCAGCTATGCAGAACCCGAACTATTTATTAAAACACTAAATCCTAAAAATGCATTGAAAAATAGTTTTTTTGCAGGATAAGATTGTGTAATAACATTTTTAATTGAAAAATAACCATTTATTGGCAAAATTCGCTTAAAAAGAGTAAACTGTTAATAAAAATGAAAAGTATTAACAATGAAAAAGGCATGGATAGAATACAAACTGTATAAGAATGAAAAAGACTTCAGGATTTTAAAAAACACAGTCTTATTTTCAGTCATCAGACTGTTTTTAAAACTACAGTCATCATCAGTCTTGTTTTTCATTTTGGTTTAACTTTTTTTGGTGGAAATCCCTGAAACAGGATTTTGTTGCTTTGATAGCACAGTGGTGTCAGACACACATTACACAACCACCTAGTCAGCACTTGGTTTGATGCTGATTTCGATGAAAATGGTATAGGGGTTTTTATCAGCTACATGTTGCAATATATAATTTGAAATAAACAAAAATAATTGGAGTGAGGATAAAAATTGAGTAATTTATGATTTACTCTCGTGCTCCATAGTGTTACACTGGAGTAACACACTTTTATTCACCCCAAAACACGATCTGCATGTTGTTACACTGGAGTAACAAACTTTTGTTTATCCCAAAGCATCCAAAATAACGATTTCATTCCTGATATATTACTTTAGATAACCTAATATGAAGTGTATTTTTAAACTAGGTTCCAACCTAACTTGCCACATTTGTAGCTGTAGCCAAAGAAATGTTGGATACCAAAGACTACGTTGATGTCTTTAAAACGTTTAAATTTTAATTGCCCCTTAGCTAATCTAATAAATAACAGTAATTAGCTCTGAGTATATTTGGTTTAACAAATTTAAAATAGTTCTACCGTTGTTTAGTGTTTTTTTTTATATTGATAGTTTTATATTGATTGTTTTTATATTGAACTTGGCCTTGGGTCTTGAACCTGTAGCTTAAACATTCCGATAATCCCCAAGATTGTCAGATTATCATTTTCTTCCTTTATTTAATGATATAAATTATGAAGTCCTCAAATTTCCCCACGTTATTCATATGGGAGAAATTTTGACCAGGAATTCGGCCTTAGTTTGAGAAAACCAGGAAACGTGTCGTGACTTTCCCTCTTTTATAATGACTTACCCCCTTTTTCCATAAAAAAATTGAGGTTACTATGGTAAGATATATATATATATATTCATTCTTAATATAAGTTCACACAAAAACCTTTTAGTGGTATCTATTAACTATAAGTAAAGCTATAATAAGCAATAATTTCATAAGGATTGACTAAAAATTAAATTTTGTTAAAAACTTCGATCCTGAAAAATTAAGGCAAAATGACTTGCCTCCTTTTTCCCGTGGGCCCTTCACAAGCTATACATGAGAAACTCTTGAACTCTATGTACTACAAACCTTTCTGAAGACGTTTTACACGTTGAAAATATTAGCGGTTTGAAGATATTTTAATTTCAAAAACTCTTTCTGCGTAAGAGGTATATTTATAAATTCGACGATTCGAGGGATAATCAACTGTTTTATATATTTAAATCCGACTGTGTTTAAATTACATGACTTGTCTTGGAGGATTTTAATATGCAGTAAATTAAACTTCAGGGCGGACCACATCGATTGATCATGTATCAATATAATTTCACAACTGGCCTTGAGCCTCTTCTGTATCATAGGGTGTGGGACGATAGCAGCAGAGGTAGGTGTTAAGAGCTCTATAAGTCTCTATTTTCAATAGGTTACACCAGAGATAATCTTTTTCATAGTTATTATACAAGTACAGCGAATGGCAAGCAATAAAAGCTATGATTGAACGAGCAAAATAGTATCTAAATATCTTTAGATTACAATAAGTGATAAACACTACGTTTAAAAACATTGTGAGCATGGACATTTTTTACAATATAAAACCCTTGTAAAATTGTGGTGTTTTTATTTTAACAGTGGTAATTTTCTTTCCAACTACTTTAATAAAAATCCTGCAATTAGGTCAGTAGGCCTAAATTCCAAATCAGAAATAATTGCTACAAAAGGTTTTATTTTTGAATGGCTTTATTTCTGGCCCAATATGACTATTCTAGGTTTTTCCCTCTCGGCGGAGTTCTGCTTAAGTGGTGGGAGGTAAAAATGTACCCTCATAAGTGGTATTTTTATGGCTTTACGGTTATAAAAGAACTTACAATATCAAAATCATGGTCCTTTTAAAAGTTGTAATTAATAAAGTTTTGCATCAAGTGAGACCAAATCTATATTTTTCGGACCACTCCTTCACATACTTGTGTTGCTTATAGATGGACAGTATTTACATATTTTTGATCATTTTCAGACTCAGTATCGGGAACGTCGGGAGTCGAGTGGCCCAACAACAGATAAATATATTTGCTGAAGCTATGACACCTTTTAATTATATTATAAATTTACCAGTTATTGGTAGAAGTAGCCTATAGGTGAAATTTCTGATTTTTGCGAGACCGGTTTCAGATTAATTACAATCCATTTCAGTCACAATTTTCCTAACCTAGTACGTTATACTACTGCAGCACACTTTCGTGGTTGTCGGGATGTAAAAATGTTTAACACATAAACAAACAAAACACACACAAACGGCATTTACTACATTAAAACCGAACCGGCAGGCCTGCTCGCACATTTCACTTTTGTATTAATTGTAGTCCGTACCGTACGAAACCTGTACATCTACTAAATCTTTCCCTGCCGGTGGTTCTGCAAGTTCATTGTTTTCTTATCGCCTGATATTGAATGGGCACTTGTTTTCCAAGCTACTGTATAATTTGAAAGTTATTTTTTCCGTATATTCACCTTTTGTATTCAGCATCCTGTCATTTGTATCATCTGATAAATGTTTATTTATAAAATATTCTTCCAGACTTTAGCTTTGGCTTTATTGTTACATTGTTTTAGAATTGTTAGGGAAGTGTCAAAACCCACATGGTGATTCGGATGAGCCTTTCAGTAATTAATCTGAAACCGGTTTCGCAAAAATCAGAAATTTGACACGTATAAGCTACTTCTACCAATAAATCGTAAGTTTATAATGTAATTAAAAGGTGTCATGGCTTCAAAAAATATATTTATCTGTTGTTGGGCCACTCGACTCCCGACGTTCCCGATACTGAGTCCGCAACTCCTTCACAAATTAAGCCATTAAAACAATACAAACTTTTGTAGCAACTATTTCCGATTCGTTTCTTTTTACACTACTGGCCAAAATACATATTAGAACAATTTTATTTGTCTCTTCCATTGTCAACAAATAATGTTAATTGAAGTTGCTATAAACATATATCATACCAAATGTATTATACCGTGTGTCCCAAAAGTCCCATCCCCCCCAATTATTTTTTAACGACTGCTTATCACGAGATTATCTTCCGGAGAAGTCTTAGCGACCCAACAATGAAACTTTTGAAGAGTCCAAATGTTCAACCCCCTCCCCAAAATAGGGGTTTTGGGGGGTAAGTCAAACAACTTAATGGTAACCCCCTTTGAGTGATGTATCATTTTAAAGGGTGCAAAAAAGAAGAAGAATGACACAAGTTAGGGTTCTATATCTCTGGTCTATCAAATACAGCGTTCAATTGAATTTTTGAATTTTATAACATCATTTTGCATTATTTTTGCATAGCAGTCATTTAAATTCACCAAAAACGTTTCGAAATAATAAGATTTTTCTATTGGACCGTTTAAGTAACCAAGCCGTGAATCTCTTAGTGAGTGAACAAGTTTGGTCCAATCCCCCAAAATAGGAGTTTTTGGGGCTTAGTAAAACTTTTAAATAGCAACCCTTACTGAGCAATACCTCTTTTTAAAAGTCTTAATTAAAGAAGATTAATGGTGCAAATTAGAGGTATCTACGATGATCTTCTAAATCATAACAGCTTATTAAATATCATTGTAAAATTTTATATTTAATAAGCTGCCATGTGTTAGGGTAAAACCGTCATAGAGACCTCTAGTTTGCACCATTCATCTTATTTTATTAAGACCTTTAAAAAGAGGTATCACTCAGTAAGGGTTGCTATTTAAAATGTTTGACCTAGCCCCAAAAACCCCTATTTTGGGGGACGAGGCCAAAACTGTTCACTCTCTAAAAGATAAGTGGCTTGGTTACTTAAACGTTCCCATCAAAAAATCTTATTATTTCGAAACTTTTTGGAGAATTTAAATTACTGCTATGCAAAAATAATGCAAAATGACGTTTTCAAATTCAAAAATTCAATTGAACGCTGTGTTTGATAGAACAGAGCTTGATACCCCTAACTTACACCATTCTTCTTCTATTTTTTATGCCCTATAAAATGATACATCACTCAAGGGGGTTACCATTTAAGTTGTTGACTTACCCCCAAAACCCCTATTTTGGGGGAGAGGGTTGAACATTTGGACTCTTCAAAAGTTTAATTTTTGGGTCACTAAGAATTCCCCGGAAGATAATCTCGTTATATGCAGTAGTTAAAAAATAATGGGGGGGACTTTTAGGACACACGATGTATGCCTTTAAGTGTACTCAATCTAATACAGTGACATAGTAAATACTGAAAGTAACGTCTGCAAAAACATTTAATCTGCATACGAAATGTCATTAAACTTGGTCCTTTGGCGTAGCCTCCTGTGGATCTAGACAGACATATAACTTTCATTATATAAACAAAGAAAGAAAGCAGCCAGCTTATCTTTTAACTAACTTGCTTGGCTTCGTATTTAGTTAAGAAATTAATAAACTGCCACAGTTGAAAACACTAATAATTTAAAGATGTAAACTTCCTTTTCATGTCACGTTAAAATACATGTTGTATCCGTTTTATACGTAGTCCGAGTTAGTTCCTTAAAACGTCTCATCAAAGGAAAAATGGAGAGAAAACGTCATCATTAAACAACAACAATATAGTGTTTTTGCTCGGATAACAGATCTTTAGCCTTTGGACTACAACGACAGTCACCTTTTGCTTGACAATATTTTTGGGTGATTGGTATTTCTTTTACTTACTGTAGAATCAATCAATTCTACTCACGCTCATTTTGTGTCTGCTACTAAGTAATTACTGGAGCTTTTTAACTGATTCCCATATGTGAAATACAAATTGTTTAGTGGCATTTTACAATTATTATGTGTGTGTTGCTACTTAAAGACGAAGAAGCTTTCTGGTAAATAAACAAAATGTATTCACTTTTTCTCCATGTTAGTTACAAGTCTTCCATTAAAATAGTAGAGCTTAAATAGTGTAGAGCTTTGTAATTAAAACTTACAACATCAAGCTGCATCAATACTTAGTACTTCGTCGAGCATTATTCGTTGAGCGTCCTTTGCCGAGCACAAATCTGGTTTCTGAGAATAACGTTGCAGATATATTGAAACGTACTTTCAAAACAATTATGTCCTGATTCTATAAGTTGGATTTCGGTATTTTAAAAGGGATGATGCTAAACAATCAACCAATATATATTTTACTTTATGATTAATCCTGTTCATTCTTTTCTAACAATAATAATATTTCATTTAATTGTTTTGAAGGCTGAATAATACATTTTAACAAACATAAAAAATCGCAAACGAAAATAATTTAAAACAAGTTTTTAAATTAAAATAATATTTACTTGCAGCTAAAACGAACTTCCAGGGCTTTAGTATGCCTACTTTTCATAATCCGGTTCCTCAGGAGTTGTCGACTTTAAGTAGACAACTGTCGTAAAACGTATAATATATGAGTAAGGTACATTGGCACAGCCCCCACCCCTTCTCTGCTCTCGGCTCTTTCCTCTGACCTTAGCCCTCCTCTGACCTCGGCCCTTTTCTGACCTAAGCTCTCCTTTGACCACAGCACTTATCTACCCTCAGTCATCCTCTGACCTCAGCCCTTATCTGCTTTCAAGCCTCCTCTGACCTAAGCCGTCCTCTGACCTCAGCCCTTCTCTGCCCTCAGGCCTTCTCTGAACTGAGCCCTCCTTTTGTTCTCAGCACTTATCTACCCTCAGCCCTTCTCTGCCCTCAGGTCCTCTATGGCCTAAGCCCTCCTTTGACCTCAGCACGTATCTACCCTCAGTCCTTCTCTTCTGACCTCAGCCCTTCTCAGCCCTCAGCACTGTTTTTTCTCATCTGCGCTTTTCTGCTCGTTACTTAGATATAATTTTTTAAAGATTAATAGGTTTTTTTGGCTCTTTGGGAAATTGCCATAACTATAAAAGCTTGAAGATAATGTTGGAGTTATTGAAAATTATTTATAATGTGCATTAATATTTTTGTGATTGAACCTGAAAATCAATGCGGTATCTGTATCATCTAACATTGTCTTCAGTAAGTAGTAGTAAGGTAAAACTAGGTCAACAGTACACGGATGTAGACAAACCCAGCGATCAAAGTTGTTGTTGTGAGTCTCCGTCGATTCCATATTCATGCGCTGCTCACCTCTTAGTTTTTACTGTATAATGAAGAGTTGTAAATAACTATAGCAGGAGTTTTCTAACTTTGGGTGGTGTGAGAGGATGTGAGAGGAGGTAGCTCGCGGTAGGTAGAAGCATGAAGCCATATGGTCAAATTGTCTACCCCGGCACACTAGAAGCTTCAGTGATTAGATTACTGATAGTTGCATTGATAACGTTTAACAGTGTGGTAACCCTGCCATGACACGAGGTGGCGCTATGCACGCGTCGCTGCCTCTCCTCCAAGGTCTTCCCAAATATCTTCTCCTCGCGCCGCACCAGGTTTTGAAAACCCTACTGTAGTGATGGGAACCATCGGATGAAAATACATTGTCCCGATGGGGACTTTAGTTTTCATCTGGATGAATCATCTGTTCATCTGCAGATGAACCATCTGTTCAGATCTATTTATACATCTACTTGTAAAACTATCTGTTCCAACTTTTCATTTGTGGATGAAGCATTTTCCAAAATTAATTAATCTATCTACGTGCATTTATAATGTTACGGAGCATGAATTGAAATAGTTATATGCAAGGCCCATTTTAGCTCCGTGCCACCCCTAGGCCGTATGAAGCTAGCTAGGGACAAGGAAAGAAGTCGAAGTTTAGTTGTCGCAAAGGGACCGCATTGGCGGTGGTCGGGAGAGTGTTCTAGGCCCGCAATAAGTGTTATTTATCTTATTTTAGCGGCAATTTAAAGTAATTTTCACCCTCTTTAAGGCGGGAAAACTCCTCTCCCCAGAGCAATTAGCAGCTGGAATTGATAAGCAAATTCTCAGTGCTATGTATATATTTTGATATACACCCTAAACCTAATGTACCTCAGGTAATTTAAAATGCCTATCATCGAATGGTCTTAGAATTTATTCAACTGTAGCTTCACAGTATGCTTAAAAATAAATAAACTAAAAGCTAAACTCATCGACAAAATCGTCATCCAGATCGTTTCTGTAGACACCGACAAGATATGTTGCATTCAATCTTCACACGAGGCTCGATTCACACGAGCGATAACGCGGCGATCACGGAGATATTACTTACATTATGCAGGTGTCGGTTTAGAAACAAACTAACAAATTATATTAAAGTCTAAACCAATCGGAATTTATTCAAATCAACATTTTTTAAATCTTATTACATAGTGGATTTTATAACGTAGAGGAGATTATGGACCACTTAGGAAACAATTCAATTATTTTTTAAACTATAAATAGATGGGTTTGTTTTAAACTTTTTCTTAATTTGTTTATACATCTAGGATGTAAATCCAGGAATACATCTAGGTATACATCTAGGAAGGTTAAAGCTATTCTAAATATTGCATAATTATAATCATTAGTTAACCACAGCTAAGGGGTTGGTTTACATAAATAAAATATTATTATTATTATTATTATTATTACCTTACGTTAAGGTAAGTAAGACGTTGACAATGTTTGAGCTTATATGTTTGATTCCTTCAAGGTATAACACATTTTTCTTCAGAGGTTGATTTGATTTCAATCGACCACAATGGCTTTAAGCTTATGCAGTTTCCTACAAATCCATATAAAGCATTAGTTGACTGTACAAAATAATTAATTTGTTAATAAATCTTAATGTATTTCTTATAATATAATATTTTACGTTTATCTTCCATACATTTTAAAATAATTCATATTTTATAGTTTTTTTACAATATACATAATAAGGGTTTCCAGAGAGGAGTTGAATATAAAAATCCATCTGGTGGAACTCAAGTTAAATGCACAAAAATACCCCTACAATAATTTTATTTTTCAAAATTTGTAACCGCAGAATTAGAGGTATTTCAGTTTTTTTATCTGCAACTCAAAAACGGTGGGGTAAATCGATCAAAGTGGATGGTGATTTTCTTAAACTTTGGAAAGTATACTACCAACAGTCATCATGCAATTCTTAAATACCGCCGTTGCAGCAAACCTGCGTTCTCAGCGAATTTCAAATTGTACTTCACTAAGTCATCAAGCCACTTACCAACTTTAATCAAAGCATATTAATAAATAAGCGAGATATGACATTTTATTTATTCCCCATAAGAAAAACATTAGGACTGAGTATGCAGGTTTGCTGCATCAAGTACCACAAAATCTGGTTTTTACGCAAATACCAATGGATCACCTCCAGATGAAGCAACTCCAGATGAAGTTTTATCAATGTTTTATGTTCATAAACAAGCAAGGTATCACATGTTTATTATTCTCCATAAGAATAACATACAGCTGCTGAGTACGCAGGTTTGCTGCCATGGGGACCACAAAAAATGAGTTTTGTATGCAAATAACATTAAGACCCAACCATATAAAGCCACATACCAAGTTTAATTAATATATGTTCATTAATAAGCGAGATATACAATTAATTTTACTTATTCTCCATAAGTTTAACATTAGACAACGTACATGTACTGTGTTTAGCACTCTCAATACTTCGGTAACAATTGACGTAGAGCGATGATAAAAATAAAAATACCAAATTGTTTGTTTTTTAAGCTGAATTTAATAGTGTAAACCAAAATTTGGGTTTGAAAAGAATTATATGTAAAAAGTTAAAAAAAAAACATTTTTGGGGTACAAACCCTCCTTAAAGTAGAGCATCCTGTCTGGTTCTCGAACTTATGAAAATAGATGCTGCCTTACACGTCTATGCCAAATTTCATCAAGATCAGACCTTTTTACGAAAGTTATCGTGCCTACGGACACATGTATACATACATATGAATTTGAACGAATGATGTTTTTGGCATCTGGGGGCCTCAAAACGGAAAGTCATCATGGTCCCGGGCCTAGGTCTTACCATTCCACCTACGGTAATAGCTTCTTCCCTATACGGTAAATTCGCCAAAAGTGAGAAATGTTCATGTAGGTGACTTTACGCAACTAATGCCAAATACCCTTCAAATCACATAGCTTATTTTAAATAACCTCATACCTCATACCTCGTTTTTATTCAGTGTTTTTGGGTAAGAAACAATGCACCATTTGTTTATTTTCTCCGATACGGCGCGCGAGAGATACTCGCCGCGATCTCGCCGGTGAACATCGGCCGTGTGAACAATCGTGGTGACGTCGCCCTTCATGACTGGCAAAGACGAATAAACAAATTAAATACTTTGATCCCCGCGTCCTTCCTGCTTTCGGCATAACATACCAGAAAAAAATTATTTTTACTCGATGTTATAGATTATTTACAAAGTTTAAAAAAAGTAAAACTAGTATTGCAAGTAAGCCTACAATATTTTATATCCGTCTATTCTGTAGACAAATTTATATTTAAAAATAACCTCCCATAAATTTGCCGCCTCCCAAAAATTTGCCGCCCTAGGCCGCTGCCTAATTGGCCTATTTAGAAAATGGGCCCTGGTTATATGTATTCTCCGTTTAAAACCGTATTTAAAACACAGACAAGTTTTAAAAGAATGTTCATTGTTCTATGTTTTATAAAGTTACGAAATTTATTGCGAGATTTTATGTTAATTAATTAAAACTGTTGACAAAATAAATTAAATGTGAGAGAATTAAAACAGTTTGATCGGAGTGGATTACATAATAAGTTGAAGCTAACAATTGAACAAACATTGCGAATAATTCATTCATGCGAAATATCTAAAACACCCGGGTACGGGATGTTTCACCTATCCATCCTTTAAACAGATCAATCCTCCACACAGCATCGCAGGCAGCTCCACTGCCAATGAGAAACCATACAATGAATCAGGCGAAACATCTTAACCCTGCGTTTGGATGTTTCATCTATCCGTCCACTGAACATAAATCCACCAATCCTCACCGCGGGAAATTCGGCAATCGGCAGTACCCCCACTACCAATGAGAAACCATCCGATGAATCATCCATCTGAAAAGCATCGGGTGGACGGAAAAACCATCGGATGGTTAAAATCAGTCGTTTGTTCCATCACTACCCTACTGTATGTTGCACCTCGGGTGCTCTACCGTGCCTATTCTTATGTTATAAAGAGTGGCTCTGTTGGTCGGAATGTCCCATAAGTCGAATTTTCTAGTAAGAAAAAATGGTCGGTCCCTGAGATAACTTTTTGTGAATCATGCAATTACTTCTGTTAAAAACCATACATATATATTGTTTGTTAATAACAGTATTACAGGAGGGAATTCATTAAACAAGATCGGAAGACATCCCAATACTATACCTCTAATAAATTAAGGCACTCTATAAAACGAAAGCTTAATTCAGTTGAATTAAATCAATTTTGTTGTAATTTTAACATTATAAACTAATACTAATATTCGTGACTTTTAAGAAGTATTTTAACTATAGATGTTATACACAAATTATAGATTTCATTAAATGATACAACAATAATAAATGTTAGTACATGTCTTTCTAATAAATGTAAAAATTAATAAAAGTGATGTAATAATTAATAAAAGTTAACGAACGTGTTAATGTCCTCTTTAATTATTAATAATGCATTGGAATATATAATATTTGTTACCTTAGGATTTTTTAGTGGGAGTAACTAAATAATTATTGAACAACGTCAAATTTAGTGATGTAAGGAGAAAAATTCATTCAAAACTCCTGTTGAATATCAAATTAAGTGTCGCTCTTTTTGACACAATCAGTGAGCACTAAAAAATAAATGAAGTGGAAAAGTGGGCAAAGGGAGATGACTCTGTTATGATTTTTCTTCAATCATTCATGAAGTGATTGATGAGATTAACATTAGTAAAACAATTGTGATAACTAAAATCTTTGCAAACGGTGTTGGTGTTATATCTCTATAACATTTATATTTTCTAGTAAAGCTGCTCTTTACTTTTTACTGTGTAGGTTTGCAAAGATTCAATCTTAGTTCCACCAACTAAATTATAGTTAAAACTGCTTAGGAACTGGACTCCAATGAAGAGGTTGTTCAAAATGTAATATGTTACAGTTAGTCTTAAAAATGAATTTCTAAACTACTCCTTTCCAATAATAGTTATTATAGTCTCGATATAATTAATATTTAATGTGAATTCGTAAATTTATTCCTTTTTTTAAATACTTTGTTTTTGTACCAAATAATTTTCATTAAAAGTCAAACTGCCTTCAAAATAAATGTTTCCTTAGAAAATTTTATATTTCTAAAAACATGTTCTAACATTCTAAAATTACAGAGAGATGGTATTACTTGCTATAAAATGAATCTATAGACTTAGAGCGTAGGTAAAACTCATAAACCTTTGAACAATTCAGAAAGTATACAATTTACCGTATCCTTACAAATATTAAACAAAGAAAGATACACACGGTTGTATTTTGGAAACTCATAAAAGCGATGGATTTAAATTTATTATTGATTATTGAAATAAATAATAAATACACACAATGTCTCAAGCTAGTGTAATACGAGGCTGGTGACCATTATGGTGAGGGTTGCGTCGTTTTTACAACACTCCTCGGATGTATTCCGTGATGGTGTGAGTGAGCCGGATGTTGTAAACAAGTCAACCACATGATCAATCTCACGACTCCGGAACCGTCATCCAGCGTCGCGTCGTCTGTAGAGCGTCTATTGTCAAACGTATTTATATCGCTCCTCGGATGTATTCCGTGATGGTGTAAGTGAGCCGGATGTTGTAAACAAGTCACCACATGATCAATCTCACGACTCCGGAACCGTCATCCAGCGTCGCGTCGTCTGTAGAGCGTCTATTGTCAAACGTATTTATATCGCTCCTCGGATGTATTCCGTGATGGTGTGAGTGAGCCGGATGTTGTAAACAAGTCAACCACATGATCAATCTCACGACTCCGGAACCGTCATCCAGCGTCGCGTCGTCTGTAGAGCGTCTATTGTCAAACGTATTTATATCGCTCCTCGGATGTATTCCGTGATGGTGTGAGTGAGCCGGATGTTGTAAACAAGTCAACCACATGATCAATCTCACGACTCCGGAACCGTCATCCAGCGTCGCGTCGTCTGTAGAGCGTCTATTGTCAAACGTATTTATATCGCTCCTCGGATGTATTCCGTGATGGTGTGAGTGAGCCGGATGTTGTAAACAAGTCAACCACATGATCAATCTCACGACTCCGGAACCGTCATCCAGCGTCGCGTCGTCTGAAGAGCGTCTATTGTCAAACGTATTTATATCGCTCCTCGGATGTATTCCGTGATGGTGTGAGTGAGCCGGATGTTGTAAACAAGTCAACCACATGATCAATCTCACGACTCCGGAACCGTCATCCAGCGTCGCGTCGTCTGTAGAGCGTCTATTGTCAAACGTATTTATATCGCTCCTCGGATGTATTCAGTGATGGTGTGAGTGAGCCGGATGTTGTAAACAAGTCAACCACATGATCAATCTCACGACTCCGGAACCGTCATCCAGCGTCGCGTAGTCTGTAGAGCGTCTATTGTCAAACGTATTTATATCACTCCTCGGATGTGTTCCGTGATGGTGTGAGTGAGCCGGATGTTGTAAACAAGTCAACCACATGATCAATCTCACGACTCCGGAACCGTCATCCAGCGTCGCGTCGTCTGTAGAGCGTCTATTGTCAAACGTATTTATATCGCTCCTCGGATGTATTCCGTGATGGTGTGAGTGAGCCGGATGTTGTAAACAAGTCAACCACATGATCAATCTCACGACTCCGGAACCGTCATCCAGCGTCGCGTCGTCTGTAGAGCGTCTATTGTCAAACGTATTTATATCGCTCCTCGGACGTGTTCCGTGATGGTGTGAGTGAGCCGGATGTTGTAAACAAGTCAACCACATGATCAATCTCACGACTCCGGAACCGTCATCCAGCGTCGCGTTGTCTGTAGAGCGTCTATTGTCAAACGTATTTATATCGCTCCTCGGATGTGTTCCGTGATGGTGTGAGTGAGCCGTATGTTGTAAACAAGTCAACCACGTGATCAATCTCACGACTCCGGAACCGTCATCCAGCGTCGCGTCGTCTGTAGAGCGTCTATTGTCAAACGTATTTATATCGCTCCTCGGATGTATTCCGTGATGGTGTGAGTGAGCCGGATGTTGTAAACAAGTCAACCACATGATCAATCTCACGACTCCGGAACCGTCATCCAGCGTCGCGTCGTCTGTAGAGCGTCTATTGTCAATCGTATTTATATCGCTCCTCGGATGTATTCCGTGATGGTGTGAGTGAGCCGGATGTTGTAAACAAGTCAACCACATGATCAATCTCACGACTCCGGAACCGTCATCCAGCGTCGCGTCGTCTGTAGAGCGTCTATTGTCAAACGTATTTATAACGCTCCTCGGATGTATTCCGTGATGGTGTGAGTGAGCCGGATGTTGTAAACAAGTCAACCACATGATCAATCTCACGACTCCGGAACCGTCATCCAGCGTCGCGTCGTCTGTAGAGCGTCTATTGTCAAACGTATTTATATCGCTCCTCGGACGTGTTCCGTGATGGTGTGAGTGAGCCGGATGTTGTAAACAAGTCAACCACATGATCAATCTCACGACTCCGGAACCGTCATCCAGCGTCGCGTTGTCTGTAGAGCGTCTATTGTCAAACGTATTTATATCGCTCCTCGGATGTGTTCCGTGATGGTGTGAGTGAGCTTATGTTGTAAACAAGTCAACCACGTGATCAATCTCACGACTCCGGAACCGTCATCCAGCGTCGCGTCGTCTGTAGAGCGTCTATTGTCAAACGTATTTATATCGCTCCTCGGATGTATTCCGTGATGGTGTGAGTGAGCCGGATGTTGTAAACAAGTCAACCACATGATCAATCTCACGACTCCGGAACCGTCATCCAGCGTCGCGTCGTCTGTAGAGCGTCTATTGTAAAACGTATTTATAACGCTCCTCGGATGTATTCCGTGATGGTGTGAGTGAGCCGGATGTTGTAAACAAGTCAACCACATGATCAATCTCACGACTCCGGAACCGTCATCCAGCGTCGCGTCGTCTGTAGAGCGTCTATTGTCAAACGTATTTATAACGCTCCTCGGATGTATTCCGTGATGGTGTGAGTGAGCCGGATGTTGTAAACAAGTCAACCACATGATCAATCTCACGACTCCGGAACCGTCATCCAGCGTCGCGTCGTCTGTAGAACGTCTATTGTCAAACGTATTTATATCGCTCCTCGGACGTGTTCCGTGATGGTGTGAATGAGCCGGATGTTGTAAACAAGTCAACCACATGATCAATCTCACGACTCCGGAACCGTCATCCAGCGTCGCGTCGTCTGTAGAGCGTCTATTGTCAATCGTATTTATATCGCTCCTCGGATGTATTCTGTGATGGTGTGAGTGAGCCGGATGTTGTAAACAAGTCAACCACATGATCAATCTCACGACTCCGGAACCGTCATCCAGCGTCGCGTCGTCTGTAGAGCGTCTATTGTCAAACGTATTTATAACGCTCCTCGGATGTATTCCGTGATGGTGTGAGTAAGCCGGATGTTGTAAACAAGTCAACCACATGATCAATCTCACGACTCCGGAACCGTCATCCAGCGTCGCGTCGTCTGTAGAGCGTCTATTGTCAAACGTATTTATATCGCTCCTCGGATGTATTCCGTGATGGTGTGAGTGAGCCGGATGTTGTAAACAAGTCAACCACATGATCAATCTCACGACTCCGGAACCGTCATCCAGCGTCGCGTCGTCTGTAGAGCGTCTATTGTCAAACGTATTTATATCGCTCCTCGGATGTATTCCGTGATGGTGTGAGTGAGCCGGATGTTGTAAACAAGTCAACCACATGATCAATCTCACGACTCCGGAACCGTCATCCAGCGTCGCGTCGTCTGCAGAGCGTCTATTGTCAAACGTATTTATATCGCTCCTCGGATGTATTCCGTGATGGTGTGAGTGAGCCGGATGTTGTAAACAAGTCAACCACATGATCAATCTCACGACTCCGGAACCGTCATCCAGCGTCGCGTCGTCTGTAGAGCGTCTATTGTCAAACGTATTTATATCGCTCCTCGGATGTATTCCGTGATGGTGTGAGTGAGCCGGATGTTGTAAACAAGTCAACCACATGATCAATCTCACGACTCCGGAACCGTCATCCAGCGTCGCGTCGTCTGTAGAGCGTCTATTGTCAAACGTATTTATATCGCTCCTCGGATGTATTCCGTGATGGTGTGAGTGAGCCGGATGTTGTAAACAAGTCAACCACATGATCAATCTCACGACTCCGGAACCGTCATCCAGCGTCGCGTCGTCTGTAGAGCGTCTATTGTCAAACGTATTTATAACGCTCCTCGGATGTATTCCGTGATGGTGTGAGTGAGCCGGATGTTGTAAACAAGTCAACCACATGATCAATCTCACGACTCCGGAACCGTCATCCAGCGTCGCGTCGTCTGTAGAGCGTCTATTGTCAAACGTATTTATATCACTCCTCGGATGTATTCCGTGATGGTGTGAGTGAGCCGGATGTTGTAAACAAGTCAACCACATGATCAATCTCACGACTCCGGAACCGTCATCCAGCGTCGCGTCGTCTGCAGAGCGTCTATTGTCAAACTACAGTGGTTGTCTGGCGCACAAATCCGGATCACTTGAGTTTTAGAGAGAATGATCTTAATATCTCAATCATCTTCCTCAATACGTGGTATTCCCAATAACATCTCCCTTTCTCTCTTCAAAACACTAACAATTTGACTCAGAAAATGCTCTGTGCATAAGCTTATAAGTAGTGTTTTAAAATTGCATTTCTTTTATTATTTGCTTATCTATTTAGCCCATGATTTTTCAGCCGGTGCAGTTACTTTTAAGCTTTAGTAAACGTTATACGAAGTTATAGACTATTACTACATTGACCTTCTTTATATAGTATGTGAGAAATCTCACAGCTTATATGTATTACAAACCATGATTGCTCATTAGATCTACTTAAATTGTTCTAAATAGATGATATAATTTTAAAACTAACTATTTCCATCATCAATTTTATACAAAATTAATAGGAATGTAACACTTTTTTAAAATCACGATCAATGCGTACAGAAACGTCAAAGTTTCCGTTTGAATCACAAGTAGTTGACAGAAACGCTTTAAATGATTTATATATTTTGATAACTTTGTTTGCTACTTTTAATATTTTATTGAGTTAATTGAGTGGTGGACAAAGTATATTGATGAAAGTATCAGTTCCTGCGAAACGCTTTGATATATAGGCCTACTAAAGGAAATGCCAAAGCTCAACCTAATGCCTCAGTTGGATTTAATGTTACTGCGAATAAAGAACCAGCTTTCATCCTCCTACTGGCATGCTTTAAACTAGTTTTAGTACAATCAAAATATAAAAAATATACTAATAAATTTACACGATGACATAAAGCGGTACACGTGTCAACTTCAAACCAGCTTCAATATCACCTTGTTTACGTCATTGATCCTTTTCGTATATTTTAATTTGTATGATAACAAATTGTATTATAATACCTAACTAACCATCATCAGTCAAAAAACCTCTCCGATCTGGCATCTTGCAGGAGTTTGTTATAAATTTAAGAACTAATATTTCAATCAGTAGTACTTATCAATTTCTGATTTATTTATTGCAGTATTATTGCTGAATTTTATGTATTTTAATACATTGTACTGACTAGTCATTTAATCAGTGCGTATAATTGATGTAGTTACAGACTTAATTGCAAACTAGAAGATTAGAAATATAAATAAAAACTATAATTTCACTGGTTTGTGTGCGTTAAATCAAAACTACCTTGCTAACGTTTGCGGAAATGAAACATGTGATTTAACGTTAACATTAATAACGTTGAGTGTGTTTAGTCCATTAATATTGAAAATTGCAATCACGTGATGCTCCTGAAACTGTCATCTTCAGAGGAAACTGTGAACACTAAATCAGTTATAAAGTAGAGCGCCTACCTTCAACTTTCGCTCGATGATCTAAAAAAAGAATAGTAGCTCTGCCAGAATGGAGCATTTAATGTGAATATCAAGTTCCAGATTTTTCATATTAAAAAATACTGATATATTTTATGGTTTCCATTCGCTACTTTGGATTATCTTACTGATATACGGACCTATATTGATATGCATTGACTCCCTTCATCCTCCAACAAGTCCGAAGATCTTAGCTCACCAAGAATAGAATCAATCAGAGATGATTTACGATTATGACAACTCAGACTAAGAAGGCAGCCAAACACTTGGTGGGTTGTCATCCGTTGTCTTAAGACGATACAAAAATGATAAACATACATAAATAGTCAGCAAGCAAGACTAGTTAATAAATCTACTCTTAGTTTTAAATGTAACAATTCAAACTTGTAGCAAATCAGAAATTTCATAAAATATTTAATAATATGTTTGAATCAACTGAAAATTACAATAATGAAAGAGTATAAAATATGGATAGAGATAATGGATTTTAAAATGTTAACCAATTATACAGTATTCATGTGATACCAATGATCAGAGGCTTCAGATTACATGTGTACAAATTACCCTACCAGAGCGTCAGGTTTGGTATATTTTTAAAATGATTGGCCTAAAAATGCAATATTATTCTTCTTTATAAAATTCTGTAGTATCTTTTCATGTTGTATTTCTTATAGTTTTTTTGTTGGCAGTTATCCAAGGATAACTAGTCAGAACATTGCGTATACTGAAACTTATCTAATTTAAAATTATGATATTAAATAAATGTGATGAAAATCAATTAAATTTAAATTGTTTTTCAAGACAATATATCCGCACAAAGAGATGTTTTTTGGATCGTGTTTACCAAATACAAACGTTTGAAGCCAGTAAAGGAAAAATCAGTGAACCTTAAATCAGTCTTTTATTGGTGATTCAGAGTGAAATATAACGTAGCAATGAGTATAAATCAAGAAGACGATGCTTTGTTTATTTGATCTTTACGTTCGTTATTGTGCCAGAATAGAGTTGTTCTTAATTATGCCACGTAAGCTTTCGATTCAGTATCTCGACTGAATAGCATTCTCTGGGATAGCATTCATTTGCTTGAGTAACACCCGTTCAAAAATCAACGGTTATAATTAGGATTATCTATCGTTGCCAATAAAACAATAACGGTTAAAAAGAGTATTTCTGTACAAATAATCACGGGAAAAATATAAATTAATAAAGCAAATAACTCATGCATCTTAATAACGCATTTTATAATCTACTAACCGACCCGGCAGAAATTGTCCTGTCCTGTCATTAAATTTGCTTGTAATCGTTTTATGAATTTTTAAACAAATATTGTCAGTGATTTTTGTGCCTATGAACGATTGCGGATACGAATATTCAACTCGCTTTGCTCGATGTTGGCTCTACAAAACCAGTAACCCCTACAAAGCGCAGCGAGTTTGGGCTGCCCTTGAAAAATTAGTAGGAATACGTTTGAACTATATTCATTATAGATGTAATATTTATTCAATAGTTATAATATATATAATTTACCATGTTAAAAGCTACATTGACTGTTTAATTTTTTTAGTGAATTTCTTGTGCAAAATTAAACTGTTAGCATAACCCGCACGGTGAAACTTAAGCCCGGGACCACCATAGAAGTTTCTAACTTGACACCCTTTACACGTTTTGAGGGTTCACTAACAACTTATATATACATACATATAAGTTGAACCAGTATATATATACATATATACTATAAATTAAGCTCTATAACTTTCGTAAACAAGTCCAATATTGATGAATTTGGTATGTACGTGTAAGGCAGCATTTATTTTCAATAGTTCGAAAACGAGCCAGATCGCATCGTTATAAGGGGGGGATTTTTTACCGTAAAAATGTGTTTTTGAACTTTTTACACATAATTTATTTATTTGACAGCAAACCTATGTTCTCAGAAGATGCAATGTTAATATTATGGAGAATAAGCAACATGTTATATATCGCTTGTTTATGAACTTATATTGGTAAAACTTGGTATTTTGCTTCATCTGGTGGTCCATTGATATTTGCATGAAAAACAGATTTTTGAGGTCGTTGATGAAGCAAACCTGTGTACTCATTCCTAAAGCTTTGTCTTATGTAGAATAAATAAAAAGGCATATCTAGCTTATTTATACATATTTATAATTAAAGTAAATATTGTCAGTTAGAATACAAAATGTTACGCTTATTCAATTCAATTGACAATGCCAATAAAGACTTATATTTTATATACGAACAATAATCCATTTCATGACCTACAACATGGTTGCGTTAGTCCCTCTATCATGTTCAATGTAAAAGTTATTGAACAGAGTGATCTGTCAACAAGGGAATTTAATTTAGTCCCGGAGGAACTCTGTCTCTCCACATAATTAGTTTTTGACGCGAGTTGTTTGTTTACAATACTTGGTGAAGGAACCCTGCAATACTGTGCTGTGTTCAGAAAACCTCATGGTGGCCTTGATGTGTTTCTTACATTGTAACGCCGGAGGGATAAAATTATCAATAGCCGAATAGAACGTTTCATTTCACAAGAAAGTTTAAACAAATAGTTTGTTTCTTTGTTACAAATTTAATTAAAGTGTTGAAAGGTTTAGAGCTAGTAAATAACTTGTTTTGGTGCAAATATTTGAAGAATTTATAGAGGAAGATTAATTAAAATTGTGCCGTGTCACGTCACCCTCATATATATATTCGTCTTTGCCAACCCGGTAACTGGCTCGCCTTCGCAGAAGGCTGGTCCGGATGTGGGGTGACGTCACCGCTGTTGCCCCCTTCCGCCAGCAAGGAGAGTGAGCGTCTGTCTTTTGTTGTCCCCCGCCCCCCTAGGAAGACGCCGTATTCGTCGGTGCAGTCAACCAAATTTTCTTCCGGAACCATCGCCTAGCGATGGCTAGATAAGTACTAGTAGTAAGGGGAGGGAAGCTAGGGCGAGTCAGGCTAAGTTATAATGAATATAATTAGGGAATAGTAGATTCAGGCATGTGATATTAGGAATATTCTCGTGGCGTGGGCTGCCCACGCCACGCCACAAGATTGCAACAGTGTTATTTAAGCATTGGTCCTTATTTATTGTTATTTAGTTTTTATAGTTATGTCTATGTTCAGGAATATTTCGTTAGCTTTATAGGTTATTTAAGGTTTAGTTTCTGAACAATGAGTAGTTGAGGGAATTCGGCAGTTCGTCAGATCATTTTTACTTTCTCCCCCTATACATAGTATATGGAGAAAGTATTGTTTTCGTAAAAATTTTCGAATTTGAGTTGTCAGTGGAAATATTCGTTTTGGTGCTCCCTGAACCCAAAAAAGTGGTTTTTACGTGATGTCTGTCTGTGTGTGTGTGTGTGTGTGTCCGTGTGTGTGTGTGTGTGTGTGTGTGTGTGTGTGTGTCTGTGTGGATGTGTACAGAGCTAGAGCCCTAACCTATGGGCCGATTTTTATGAAATTTGGCGTGTAGGTACTAATCCACGATATCTCCAGGTGTTTTTTTCATTTTTTTGAATTTTTGATTTTTAAGGGTAATTATCCCCCAAAAACCGCCAAAAAACATGAAAAATCCAAATTTCTCAAAAACGGCTCTAACGATTTTGATTAAACTTTCGTGGTTTGTAGAACTTTAGGTTTCCAACAAAATGACACCACCCGCATTTCTGGAAAAATGCGGGTTCAAAATTACAGGACTTAAAACATCAAAAATTCAGTTTTTTTGGATTTTTCATAAAAAATCATAAATGTTAAAAAAGATTACTATTCACCATTAAAAAGAGCTCAAAAAACTAAATAAATTAGTATTTTAAATTACTATTCTACGATTGCTAGTTGCGGAGAAAATTGAAATTTTCAATTAGCGGTAAACACAGTACGTTGTCCAATGTTATTCTTATGGGGAATACAAAAATAACTATTTCTCTCTTATTTACTGATCAATTTCATTTGATATGCAGGTCAAGTTAGCATTGATCAACAGATGATGTTCGAAATGTGTTGCTATTTAACCCTGGGGGGGCAAGGGGGCATTTCCCCTCTCAAAACTACTGTGTGTAGCAACGGACTCTATAGTGCCTCCAAAAAAGCAATTTGGGTGGATATTTCTGAAAACAACTATTTTAGACAATTTTCTGTACATTTAACTATACTTCATATTCTATATTTAGTAAATAACAAATATTTTTGTCAAAGTTTGGCTAAAAGGGAGAAAGTATGTGTCAGTTTCCTGATACCGTTTATTATCTAGATGTTTAACTAACTCATTAAGGCTGGCTACGGCAAGGCATTAATCTGGCAGATCGATCGGGCTCTGGGTAATTCAGTCCTCCAAAATAGTCTAGTACGCTTTTCCAAATAGTTCATGGTAGCAGAGATTCAATTTAATTCATTCTGTCCCCCGGTTCAGTAATATATTCAATTTAGCTCAACACAGGAACGTAATTCAATAGTTTCAATTTATTATTTCACCACAATTAGCCCCCAACCAATTAGTTATTAGCACACCCAAAATCCCTTTTCATTGGTACAAGAAGGTAATCACCTTTTTAATTGGTTCAGAATGGTAGCAGAATGAAACATATCTGCCAGTTATAAGCCGTATATAGCCTTGCCAGCAATGTTACCCCCTCTTATCTACAGCTACAGCTGTTAGGCCCTTCAGTAAATGTCAGTGGAGGCTTAACCTCAAGGAATTGTTATTGTAACCTAGTCCCAGTGTTTATATGTCACAGTAGTTTCTATTCAGAGTTTTACTACAGTTTTAATGTGTTCCCAGTTTACTTTTAGATTCTGTGCAATGTGTTCAGTTAGTATGCAGTTTAATTAGCAAATCATTTATTTAACTTTCCATCTGTGACTCAGCATTTTCAGTAAGTTAGCAGTTTTAATAACTTTCAACATATTTAGCCCTTATGGCACGGTTTCACAGTATCCTACTAAATAAAAGCATTACCTTTTACCTAGCTGAAATGCTGGTAAGCAGTAGGTTACCAATGTGCAGCAGTACAATTTTGATTCCCACAGTTATTTTTAGTATTTAGGATTCGTATCAAATGTTTTTTTTTAAATAGTTTTCCTCCATGTAGTTAGATGGCAAAGCCTTTAGTTACCACACAGCTCATGTAGTTAAGTAGGCCTTTTTCATTTGCAATCAGTCCTGCAATGCTTATGGGCCCTGCCAAGTTGTTTTCAGTATGTTTGTTATATAGCCTTGCTGATCCCCTACATCATATACAAGGAGCCAATGCACAGCTAGATGAGGGAGAAGATTTTTTGCTTGCAAACATTAAAGTTAACTGATACACAGTAATTTAATTAATAGAGTTGCACCAATGCAAGGTAAGTGATAGATTGCAGGTTTTACCTGAAGGCTATCCATTGGTGACAACATTTTTTCTTGGTAAACTTAAATACATTTTTTAACAGTGAAGCATTTTTGTAATTTATTACTTTTTCAAAATTCAGTGACAAGTAAAAGAGTGATAAGTGATGGTGTTATTGTGTTGTACCATAGATTAAGCATACTCCTTATGGTTGTACCTATATTAAAATGAGCTTGTAATAAAACCTGTGTATACTCATGTCTGTAACCTGCATTATAGTGATTTAAACTCTTAATAACCATTTTACAGCATATTTAGACTTAAGTTTGTATTATTTTGGCCCCATATAAGCATTTCTAGGGTGTTTTTTGTTTCAGTTGTTAGGATAGTATCAGTTTTAACATGTAGCAACCCCAAAACTGAGTTAAGGTCTCACACACAAATTAGGCCTATAGAAATAGGCCACCAGAGTCAGTACAGCAGATAGAAAGTGTATAGCCTACTATCACTTCCGGGTTGAAAAATTAAATTATTTTGGTATATTTAGGTAGGCAAGGAGTATATTTGCTTAGGTTAGCCATTCCATTCATTTCTGTTAGTAATTTTTTTATAAATTCAAATTTTGCTACTGATTGTCACCCAGTGGTGGTTACATTGGAGGTACTGTTTATTATAAGCAATAGGTGTCTTGTGGCCATTATTACTGGGACAAATCGGTTTGCTGAGGTGTTTTTCTGGTACAATATGGACTACTTAACCTTAATCAGCCAAAGCCATAAATTTATTCTGTCATTTCTAAGCTGGAAACTTGTTTTTTTCACCTGCAACCAGGAACTTGTGTTGCAGCAGGCAACCAGGATTACAGTTTGGGACTGAAATATTATAAATGGTTATAGTAGTAATTACCTTCTGCTTTAGTTAAATGGTAGGTGTGCAGGAGTGTTTCATTCGGTTTGATATTGCTAGTTTCATGAAAAGTATTAGCAAGATAGACTTCTACAGAACTTGGAAAGATTTGTTGACAGTAAATAGGCCCTAAATGTTTTTTATCACTATAGTTTTTTTTTGTCTTGTTTATTGTTCCCTGTAGTTTAAAAGTAACCTATGAGCGAATAATGCGTTTCAATTGCATTAAAAATTGTTTTTCACCTTGTATTCTTGCGCAAGAGTCTTGTGTTTTTTATGGAATTTCCAATGTGGATTTTATAGCATATGATGTGTAAATATAAATCAGCATCCATGGAAGTAGGATATAAATAATTTGATAGTCTCAGACTGATAGTAATTTATTGTGACAAGAAACTTAGAAGCATTTCAACTTCAGTTTTTTTTTATTGAAATTCCAAAGCCGAAAGTACTCGCCCGGCTAACTCCCCTGAATTAAAGACACAAGCACAGCAAACAGCTGAGCGTTTTTGCCCTTGGGGAAATTAGATTTAGTAGTAGTTAAGGCATGCCATTGTGATAACATAAAGTATATTGTTAATTGTTAAGTTTAAAGAGTTTTATTATTGTTGTTATTTATTAGTAGGTATTTCATTGAAAGTGCATTTGGTATTTACCGTTGTTAGTGAGTAAGACCCAAGCATGCCTTCCAAAATATACCCACCCGAGGGGTTACCAACCGGGATTTCCTAGGTTTACAGATTAAATTCGGCCGGAAATGTAACACCTGCTCATTAAATGTGCCAAACAACCAACTCCGTGGCTCTACAGGTTTTGGGCGATTCATTTGCCGTCCGATTCAACAATTTTTTCTACTGCAACCCAGGATTATCTGGGAGTTTACACCCGGTTCTGGTGAGAGGAATCTCTGGAGCAAAAATCTCTGACCTCAAGGCATTTGTCAAATTAAATATTTCCGACTTGCAGCAGCACATGCCCTTACTGATTTTTCTAGGGACAAATGATTTTTTAGCCAACGTCGACATGACGACATTCAAGGGTAAATTTTTGTCCTTTTTGAGAGTTATTCGTCGAAATTATCCCAGGATGGTAATAGTGTTCACCACCTTGCCTGTCTATCCTAGGATAAGCAATTCTACTCCATCACTTGCACGTTTGCACCAGATAAACAGTTTTTTGCTCACACTGCGATCAGACCTGGTTAAAGTAATAGACCTTCCCCAGGAACTCAACGAAGCGCAGTATTTTCATGCCTATTACGGGAATTCAATGCGTCGCGATGGAATTCATTTCAATAACGACGCATTTATGAAGTTGATCCCCTTAATAGAGAAATCTCTTTTGCCGTTGCCGGCGTTAAATTCATCCCCTCCCCCAGCACAGTAAAAATAGCTTTTGTGCTCCAGAAGAATCCATTCTTACTCCAGTTTTGCATTACAAGCCCATCATACCCTAACGATCATCTGCCAGATGAAAAGCCTTGCCTAGTGATATTAGGTTTAAGTCTTTTTCTACTCTTCTGTTTCCTTTTCCAACCCAGTCACGCGTGGAGATACAGCGCGTGAGTCTAAGGTAGCACCTTCCTTCTGATGGGTATGCCTACACAGCGCTCTCCACGCGCAGCTGGAACACCCCTCCTCATTTTTTTCTGCCAACGGCCCATGTGCGTAACATTTTTGGAAGTCTTTTTACTTTTTGAGGATTCAGTAACGTTAATTTACTTCACGTCAGGATTTAAATTTTTTTATTATTTTTTATATTTTTCAATCCTGAAGTGAGGGGCTTCTGAGAATGCACCTAAAACATGTCAATAGATTGCAGTTTGCTAGCTGAAATTTATTGAGTACCGTGTGGCAACTAATTAAGACACTCTGTCAATTAGTCTTTCCTATTTCCCCTATCTTTACTCTTCTCAAAGGTATACCAACCAAACTCTAGTCACTAGTTTTAAGGCAAGAATAGGTAGATTTTCGTAATTAAGTAGAACCGTCAACCTTAGGTATATACAATTAAGCTAGGCACAGTAGAGCTGTCAATTTACAAGACACATCACCAGAGAATCTGAATTAGGGCCACAAGATGGCAAATTAGGAGATCATTTGTTATTTAGTTGTAAGATTTAGTTTTAAGTTGTTTTTCAAGGGATTCCGTTCCCGTTATCTTGGGGAGAAATATTATTCACGTCCTCGGGATAAAATCAATCAAGCATGCGTCATATATTGTTTTCTCGTTAAAAAAAAGCAAAAAATCTAGCATTCCCAATACACCTCACTTATTTCCTCAACAACTCAACCATCATCCACCTTTAGATTTGTTAGCTCTAACCTTCTGTAGGGAACTGTGGCACCAATTGGAATCCTCCACCTTGGATCTGAGTCGGGTTCCATGGCACCTGGTGCAAACCGCTTGACCCCTACACTGGCTGACCTCGTCGGGTCAGACCACCCAAAATTATTCGGTCTAGTCAGCTCTCGGTCAATCCTACTTTGGGTTTTAAGTATCTGTTAACCAGGACGACTACCTTGGCTACCAACAATTAAAATCACAACCGAAACTCCCGAAAACCAAAAAAAATCATTAAAGTATCTGCACAATCAAAAAAAAAAAAAAAAAAAAAAACCAATAACAGACTGATTACAAACCTTGGGTACCAGACAGATTTAAAAAGTGACACATATCCAACTAAAGGCTTCAAGACAATCAATAATGTTGCGCTCAGTCTATACACTGTACCAAGTCTCTACAACTAGACAATATTAGACAATGATGTTGAAAGCTACTCCATAACAATACTCCGAACTTCAGCAACTATAAAACCATAACAAAACCTCCGAACTTCAGCAACTATAAAACCATAACAATACCTCCGACCTTCAGCAACTAGAAAACCATAACAATCTCCGAACTTCAGCAACTTTAAAATAAATATTACAGCAGAAAGCAAGATGATAGAGACCACCTGCATCTCGAAAATCTGCGGCAATCTGCAACCCAGTCTGACCAGAGCCAACTCATAAACCAGAAAGCAGCCAAACTATAAGTAGAACACTCTTGAGAGTATGCAAACAACCAGCACCGGTTACAAAAGCCAAAAAACAGTCCAGCTGTATTAGCCTTAGCAAACCAAGTAATCGTAACAGCCACAACTGCAAACTAACAAGTTAAACAAAAAAAAAATTGTGCGTGCAGGTACAGACCCATTTTTTCTTCAAAAAGAAACCAAGTTTCCACAAAGACCACCTTTGGTCCACACCACTCAAGCCAGGTACAAGTTCTGAGGCCTCACAAAGTCTTTTTCTCGTAAGGGGGGGAGGAGCCCGAATTCTGACTAGACCTCAGCGGCCAATTACAAATATGACGGAGGTGCCTTCCTTTGGGAGCCTGGTAAGATCTCGGATCCAGGTGCGAGACAAACCAAGGAGAGAGTTAAGCCGAACCCACTTATCATGCCACTTGATCCTCCTTTGTTCACAACACAATTCACCGCAACTCAAGATGAAGCCATTCCTGGCACCGGTCCCACATTAAGTTCTTGGCTTGACTAGTGGTAGGCATTACTCTACCAAAATTCTTCCACTTTGCATAGGGAACCATCCACTAACTGTAACCTCCTAAACAAACCTGAAACTCCAATTCCGCAGCCCACTAGCGCAGGCGCAATTTCTTTTCAAGTTGGGAGGGTGGCTGTGCCGTGTCACGTCACCCTCATATATATATTCGTCTTTGCCAACCCGGTAACTGGCTCGCCTTCGCAGAAGGCTGGTCCGGATGTGGGGTGACGTCACCGTTGTTGCCCCCTTCCGCCAGCAAGGAGAGTGAGCGTCTGTCTTTTGCTGTCCCCCGCCCCCCTAGGAAGACGCCGTATTCGTCGGTGCAGTCAACCAAATTTTCTTCCGGAACCATCGCCTAGCGATGGCTAGATAAGTACTAGTAGTAAGGGGAGGGAAGCTAGGGCGAGTCAGGCTAAGTTATAATGAATATAATTAGGGAATAGTAGATTCAGGCATGTGATATTAGTAATATTCTCGTGGCGTGGGCTGACCACGCCACGCCACAAGATTGCAACAGTGTTATTTAAGCATTGGTCCTTATTTATTGATATTTAGTTTTTATAGTTATATCTATGTTCAGGAATATTTCGTTAGCTTTATAGGTTATTTAAGGTTTAGTTTCTGAACAATGAGTAGTTGAGGGAATTCGGCAGTTCGTCAGATCATTTTTATCTAGATGTTTAACTAACTCATTAAGGCTGGCTACGGCAAGGCATTAATCTGGCAGATCGATCGGGCTCTGGGTAATTCAGTCCTCCAAAATAGTCTAGTACGCTTTTCCAAATAGTTCATGGTAGCAGAGATTCAATTTAATTCATTCTGTCCCCCGGTTCAGTAATATATTCAATTTAGCTCAACACAGGAACGTAATTCAATAGTTTCAATTTATTATTTCACCACAATTAGCCCCCAACCAATTATTTATAACACCCAATTTCCTTTTCATTGCTTACAGAAAGGTAATCTCACCTTTAATTGGTTCAAAATGCTAATGGAACATCACTTTACATATCTGAAAAACTAATTAAAATTAAAGAGCGTCGAGTTTTTTACATCAAACCAGACTGTTACACTCGCCTAATTACATCATTATTACTGCTCACATTTAATTTATTTAGTGTTACACGATTTGAATACGAAGGCTTCTTAGTGGAAAGTACATTTGTTTAGCCAACAAAATTAATAAGTGAGCAACGAGGTTTTCATACTGAAACTCGGAAATAATCTCGTCCAAAAGAAATATTATTATAACCGTACAACTTGTTTAGTGTTAAAACCGAGGAATGCAACGACGATCTTGGATTGGATCTTGGATCTTGGTTCGCTAAACATACTTAAAAGGCATAAACATATGTTCATTATGGAAATATAAAATCTACTTGAATGGCATCTCAAGTTCTTTTTTAAGGCTATCGAAACGTTAACAAATTTTCGGGTTGAAAATATAATTTAAGTAAGTTAACGTTGAGGCTTTTACATTATTATTTAAAGTTAACTTTTATAATATAGTTACTCGTGAAAAAAATACTTTAGTATACAAAATTCTACAAATTAATCAGTAACTCAACTCTGAAAGCCATAACTAAATTTCCCAGGCTAAAAATTGAATTCAAGTAGGATCGCGTCGTGTTCTTCCCCCCATGCGAATCGCAGCTACTGTTTCCTTGAATTAATTTCAGTCATGACGTCAACCTTAGCAGGACCGCAAATTGGATCACCTCTCCAATGGTTGCGGGCGGTCCAGTAGTAATGTTTTTGCTTTAGGCTTGTTCGGCTGATGGCCAAGTGTTTAACATTTTGCCGTGAGGTATAACAAATAACTTGTATGGGATATTTTAAGCCTGTATTTAACAGCTTGGATAGAGATTATATTATTATAACATTGATACGTTGAAGGATTAATTAATTGTTTCTCTGTGTTTTTTCTCTCTCTTTAAACGTAAAATAACAACTATAAATTAGTAGGTGCCCGTCGGATAAATACTAAGTTTGGCCGACGGTACACTGTAGGAACAACCACCAACAATGAAATACTTACTTAAAATATCACAAATTATGCAAATGCACTTTTTTATATAACAATTTGTTAGCGTCCCCTCGAAACGTGTTTAGGGGGTTACGTTAGGAACTTCTGTGGTGGTCAAAGGCTTAATTATTTTAACCGTGCGGGTCATGTAAACAGTTCAATTTTCCATTGGAAATTCAATAATAAATGAGTTCGCACGCAACACGCTGACGTGAGGGAAGTGAAATTCCACATGAAAACTTTTAAAACTCAAAATCAGTGTAAAAACATACATTTATTCCAATTTTTATTGAAATCTGAAACAGTGCATGGTTTCTTAGCTGTTCTGATGCTCCTGGTTTCATTTACCTGCAAAGCTGGGAAGACAATTTTGTGCATTATAATGTTAGGAGAAGATCCAGACTGGCTTGAAAGTAGGCGTAAGGTTGCTGGAAATGATAAAAGTACTTTAACAAAGGAATAACAGGCTTTTCTAGTGTAAAACCCCCATAAGACAACGTACTGTGTTTAGTCGATACACATTTTCTTTAATAACTCGGTAAATATGAATGCTAGAATTACGAGAGAGGGTTTAAAACTTTTGCCTTACTAATTCCCATCTTTTACATTAATTTTACATACGGGGCATTTTTGACCCTTTTTGGTCCTAAAAAAACTCAAAATTTGAAAGATTAATCCCCAAAAAAGGGGTTTAAAGTTTTCCGATTGTCTTGCCCAACAAACTTGTCCAACAGATTACAGAACGGGATGTCCCTACCAAATTTGAAGTAAATCGGACAAAAAATTCTACCGCTAGAGTGCAAACACATATATAAATATATATATATATATATATATATATATATATATATATATATATATATATATATATATATAAATACAATTTTGAACGATCCCCCAAAACGTGTTCAGGGGGTTACGTTAGGAACTTCTATGGTGATCCCGGGCTTAAGTTTCGCCGTGCTAATAGTTAATGCTAATAGTTCACTTTTGAAATTTACTAAAAATCAAAAGCTTGATGAGCTGATCAGCTGTCTAATGAAAATCGCTGAGTTGGGATTATAATCAGCTGTTTGTTGTAAACATACTATAAATCCCACCAAAATGGTTTGTAGACACTTACATTTTGTATCATTTAACAAACGTAAAAGGAGAAAATTATAAATCTGACAATTTTTGGGAGTATCGGAATGTTTTAGTTACAAATTTGTATGAATTCCAAGACCTCACGTTACCTGGTATTTCCAAACTAAGGTCAAGTTCCTGGTAAACAATTCTCCCATATGAATAACATGGGGAAGTATAAGGACTTTGTACTTTATATCTTTGAACAAACTTAAAATAGAAGAAAATGATAAATCTGACAATTTTGGGGAGTATCGGAATGTCTAAGCTGCAAAGTGGTACGAATTCCATGACCTCACGTTGCCTGGTTTTCTCAAACTAGGGGCGAGTTCCTTCTAAAATTCTTCCTTATGAATAACGTGGAACAATTTGAGGACTATATACTTTGTATCATTTAGCGAACTTAAAAGGAGAAAATTGTAAATCAGACAATTTTGGGGAGTATCGGAATGTTTAAGCTACAAATTGGTACAAATTCCAGGACCACACGTTGCCTGGTTTTCTCAAACTAAGGCCGATTTCCTGGTCAGAATTTCTCCTATATGAATAACATGGAGAAATTTGAGGACTTTATTCTTTGTATTATTAAACAAACTTATAGGAGAAAATGATAAATCTGAAAATTTGTTGGAGTACCGGAATGTTTAAGCTTCAAATTGGTTCCTTCAAAAATATTCTCCCATTTAAATAAAATGGATTAATTGTTTAAATGTCAATATTTTTAAAACTAAAGTGGTATTTTTGAGTTTTACATTTTTCTATTAATCTGCAGTGTAAAAGATTTAAAATGACACATCGATTGACCAAATCGGTTGAGAAATAACGACGTAGTGGGCCAAAAACGAAATTCCTTAGCTAATTAATATACTGTATAAGATAACTTCTTGAGTAGCACGATCCGTGTCAATAAAGTTAGTAGGATAAAAAAACTACTTCTCACAGCACTACAAAATATGTTTACACTTCTACTGTATTTACCGTCTTAATAATTTAAGTTAAGTTTAAGTTAATAGTTAATAGTTTAAGTGTAAATATTATTTTGTGGTGTTGTGTGTCCTTGTTAGTGAATTTCCTATGGAAAAGTGAACTATTAGCATGACCCGCACGGCAAAACATAAGCCCGGGACCACCATAAAAGTTCCTAACGTGACCCCCTGAACGCTTTTTTGGGGGTTGTTCAAGATTTGATATATAATTATATTTTTATATATATATATATATATGTGTGTGTGTGTGTGTGTGTGTGTGTGTGTGTGTGTGTGTGTGTGTGTGTGTGTGTGTGTGTGTGTGTATGCACTCTAGCGGTCGCATTTTTTGTCCGATTTACTTCAAATTTGGTAGGGATGTTCCTTTCTATAATCAGTTGGACAAGTTAGTTGGGCAAGACAATAGGAAAACTCCCCCTTTTTTGGAGATTATTCTTTCAAATTTCGAGTTTTTGTGCCCAAAAAGGGTCAGAAAAGCCCCTGACCCCCGGATGCTTGTATTAAGATAGGAATTAGTGAAGCGAAAGTTTTAAGCCCTCTTTCGTCATCCTAACATAAAGGTTTTCCGAGTTATTAAAGAAAATTTATATCGGCTAAACACAGTACGTTGTCTTATGGGGTTTTTACATTAGAAAAGCATGTTATTCATTTGTTGGTGTATTTGTATCATCCCCACCAACCTCGCGCCTACTTTCAAGCCTGACTGGGCCTTCTCCTAACCTTATAATGCGCAAAATTGTATTCCTAGTATTGCAGGTATATGAAACCAGGAGCATCAGAACAGCCAATAAATCAATGTTTTCAGATTTCAATAAAAATGGAATAAATGTATGTTTTTACACTGGTTTTGAGTTTTAAAAGTTTTGTATGTGGAAATTCACTTCCCACACGTCAGCGTGCTCCGTGCGAACTCGTTTATTTAATCATGTTTAATTGTTATGATAACAACTGAATATTTATCTTAAACCTTTGATTATCTTAAAACTATCATCTTATTTTTTAAATTTTGATTTGATTAACCACTTCATAATAACCGTTGTTATTATAATGTCCACACGTTTTTATCATCCAATAGTTTGAATCAGTTTCTAATAATTGCTTTGTACTTCTAACATAATAAATGTAATAATGCCTGTTTTACTCGTCTCTAGTTGAGTTTGTCTCTAATCCTAGAGTTTTGTTTTAATTTCCAAAATATAGATTAAGTATCATTGTAGTATAAACTTAAGGTGAGACACACTAAAAAACTCAGAGTTTAACCAAGTCTGGGTACTAACATATATTGGGTCAGCAGTAGCCTATAATTGGCTACTAGCAACCAGTGCCGCACGGTCATTAGTAACTAACCTAAGTTAGTCAAAGTTTATACGGTTATTTGTAACCGAGTGGTTTGTTACTGTTAACTAACTGTTTATTTGATCTACTAATGTCGGTTAAACATAACCTTACAGCATGATAAACACTAACCGAATATCAAATGGGTTAATTTATTCTGAGTAGAAGTAGTTCATAATAACCCTTGGAATTTTAATATTTCACCCTGTACTCGGTGAGAATTTAACACATCGGTGGAAACGAATCTGTGGTAGTGTTATGGGTGGCTCATAGCCGTCTTAGCTAGGTTAGCAAGTTTTCAACAATTGTTTCTCTGCAGAGAGAGCAGATCAGAGCAGAAGTGAACGGCGAGTGCGTCGTAGAACACACGCAGTACATAGGTTACAAGTTAAGACACCTCATGTCTCGTGGTTTTAACTTTTACTATGTTCTTCTTCATTGATAATGAAGATGTGAGGAACCTTCTGACCAACTGGGGCCTGGGCTCATATATTTCATCATTTAAAGGTACGTAGATAATAGCCTTCTAATTCTGTTGTTTCAAGTTAGGAATTCAACGTTTAATGTTGGTTTACTAAATATAGTTTCAGTTTAGATTTATTAACTCAGCTTGATTTCAAAAATTAACTAAAATGCAGTTATTAAAATAAATATCAATGAAGTTATTAAGAATGTGTTATCTTAGGTTAGGTTAGGTAGATAGGCGAATTCCCCTTTAGGGCTAAGTTAGGGCATAGAATATCCCACTTTAGGGGCATTCTTAAAAACCTCATTGATATTTGTTTTAAAAACTGTTTTAACTACATTTTCATTAGAATTTGATTGATTAAACCAGACTGAAACCATAATCATTAGATTAACATAAAATGTTGATTCCTAACCTGAAAACACCACAATGAAGAAAGCTTTTATCAACGTAAACTCAAATTAGGAAATATATGAGCCAAGATACCAGTTGGTCAGAAGATTCCACATATCTTCATGATCATCGAAATCGAAATTTGTAAAAGTTAAAACCACGAGGCGTGAGTAGTTCTAACTTTTAACCCAGTTGCTCAGTTAAAATGACCTACTTGCTGGGTTAGAGTGACCCTGCTGCTCGGTTGGAGTAACCCATTAACTTGGTTAGAGTAACCCGTTAGCTCAGTTAAAGTAACCCAGAAAATTAGTCAAAGTAACCTAGCTGCTAGGTTAAAACAACCAACTTGATCAACTAAAATCAATCAACTAAAAATCTACTCGGTCACTTATGACCTACAATACTTGGTCAATGATTTTACTTACTTAATCGGTCATTACTAACCCTGACCTATTTCACAAGGTTACTGGTAACCAACCAACTCGGTCGGTGCTATATTGACCCTACAACTCAGTGAATATCAACCTTTTTCTCAGTCAAGACTAACCTTTTGGGTTTTTCAGTGCACAAAAAGCCCTGGTTGTATGTACAAATAAATAAATCAGTTAATAAACCAATCTATACATATCACCGAAAGAAGTATTACTTTCTTTGAGTTTTTATAATGTGACTATTAGCACTGACTACACATATGTCAATGCACTATGTGGTATGATGCTTTATTCTAAAAGTAGGACAAAATACTTAGAATAAAGCATCATACCACATAGTGCACTGACATATGTGTAGTTAGTGCTAATAGTCACATTATAAAAACTCAAAGAAAGTAATACTTCTTTCGGTGATATGTATAGATTGGTTTATTAACTGATTTATTTATTTGTACATACAACCACGGCTTTTTGTGCACTGAAAAACCCAAAAGGTTAGTCTTGACTGAGAAAAAGGTTGATATTCACTGTGCTAATAGTCACATTATAAAAACTCAAAGAAAGTAACACTTCTTTCGGTGATATGTATAGATTGGTTTATTAACTGATTTATTTATTTGTACATACAACCAGGGCTTTTTGTGCACTGAAAAACCCAAAAGGTTAGTCTTGACTGAGAAAAAGGTTGATATTCACTGAGTTGTAGGGTCAATATAGCACCGACCGAGTTGGTTGGTTACCAACTGGTAACCAACCAGTTGGTTACTGGTTTGGTTTTGGTTACTGGTAACCAACCAACTCGGTCGGTGCTATATTGACCCTACAACTCAGTGAATATCAACCTTTTTCTCAGTCAAGACTAACCTTTTGTGTTTTTCAGTGCACAAAAAGCCCTGGTTGTATGTACAAATAAATAAATCAGTTAATAAACCAATCTATACATATCACCGAAAGAAGTATTACTTTCTTTGAGTTTTTATAATGTGACTATTAGCACTGACTACACATATGTCAATGCACTATGTGGTATGATGCTTTATTCTAAGTATTTTGTCCTACTTTTCAGTTCTTACGTATTATTAGTGAATTTCCTTTGGAAAGTGAACTATTAGCATGACCCGCACGGTGAAAATTAAGCCCAGGACCACCATAGAAGTTCCTAACGTGACCCCCTGAACACGTTTTGGGGGGTCGTTCAAAATTATATATATATATATTTATATATATATATTTATATATATATATATATATATATATATATATTTATATATATATACATATATATATATATATATATATTAGAAGCCAACTTAATACACGGTGAAACTTAAGCCCGGGACCACCATAGAAGTTCCTAACGTGACCCCCTGAACACGTTTTGGGGGGTCGTTCAAAATTATATATATATATATTTATTTATATATACATATTAGAAGCCAACTGTATCTTTTTCTCTCACGCTGAACATGTTCCGGCGTGTTCTGTTCTGTTCTATGAACAAAGAAAATCGAGTTCAGAGTGGTTTATATATATATGTGTTTGCACTCTAGCGGTCACAATTTTTGGTCCGATTTACTTCAAATTTGGTAGGGACGTTCCTTTCTGTAATCAGTTGGACAAGTTCGTTGGGCAAAACAATCGGAAAACTCTAAACGCCTTACTTGGGGGATTAATCTTTCAAATTTCGAGTTTTTGGGCTCGAAAATGGTCATAAAAGCCCCAGATCTAAAATAAATGCTAGTAAAAAGATGGGAATTAGAGAGGCGAAAGTTTTAAGCCTTCTCTTGTCATTCTAGCATAAATATTTACCGAGTTATTAAAGAAAATGTGTATCGACTAAACACAGTACGTTGTCTTATGGGGGTTTTACACGAGAAAAGCCTGTTATTCCTTTGTTAGCGTACTTTTATCATCCCCAGCAACCTCACGCCTACTTTCAAGCCTGTCTGGACCTTCTCCTAACCTTATATTGGGCAAAATTGTATTCCCAGCTTTGCAAGTAAATGAAACCAGGAGTATCAGAACAGCCAAAAAATCAATGTTTTCAGATTTCAATAAAAATTGGACAAATGTACGTTTTTACACTGATTTTGAGTTTTAAAAGTTTTTATTTGGAAATTCACTTCCCTCACGTCAGCGTGCTGCGTGCGAACTCGTTTTTGAGTTGTTGAGGTGTTTTTATGCCAGAGGCATTTTTTACGTTTTGGTCCAAACTGGTCTTGTTACTGCATTGTCTGCCACTGTCTAAGAGCTACCTTTTTCGAAAGCATCGTTTATTAAAAGCCCAAAATTAATTAATTGGGTGCTAGGTCCAGTATCGAAACTTTCATATTTTGTTCAGGAATCCCGGGTTACGAGGGAAGCACCCTAACCACTACGCTAGCCAGCCCGTTTGTTGTGTCAGAAATATTGTAGTTTATGGATCCAGAACCATACAATTCATATCAAAATCGTTTATATCAAAAAATAATACTACTAGTTACAAAACCAATGCGGAAAAAATATGAATAGCTCAATATAAGATTTAAAGGCTCGATAAAAATATAATGTCTCAATAAGTAATCAAACATGAGCCTTTTCTATTTTCAAGAATCCTTTAGTGCTCCATTCCTTCTGCCTTCAAATTTACAATGATGATGTATAATCTTGTCAATGACATGTATTTGTTAATTACTTTACAAGTCGATTAGTTAAACTTGTTTTACTTTACTATTTGGAATAGTTTGACAAGTTTAACACAGATTTTAACTCGCACAACGTTTGTAATTTCCAAAGTTTTAATTATTGCCAAGTTTCCTTGAAGCAAATTTTCATCGTCGACACATAAGCTGCGCTACATTTGCCAAATTATCGCGTGGACATTAGTGCTAACAGCGAACGTCGCGGACTGTGGAAAGGTCACTGTTTAATCCCTGGGATGGGGTAAATCCCCCTTTGGGTCTTTTATCATCATGCAACTGTTATTTCACGGACTTATGAGGAATAAAATAACCTACAAAAATCATCTGGTACTTGTGAATGACCACAAAGAAACTTTTTATAGAAATATATGCTGAAACTTGTCTTTGTATCTTTTGCAAATGTACAGTTTTGTTCAAAATTCATTACAGAGGAACACTGAACTGTGCTACTCCTATTTAGAGAACACTACTTTTTCTTGTGAGCTTTTCTTTAGTGTCAAGTGTAACGTGACAGTTGGCACAACACAGACAACAACAGCTGGCGTCGAGCTCCACGGCGCGGCACTGGCACTGGCACGGTGGAGGCGCGAGGGACTAGACCAGCCGTCTAGCCGTAACCAGACGACTGTCAGACAACAGCAGCTGGTGACGAGCTCCACGGCGCGGCACTGGCACTGGCACGGTGGAGGCGCGAGGGACTAGACCAGCCGTCTAGCCGTAACCAGACGACTGTCAGACGACAGCAGCTGGTGACGAGCTCCACGGCGCGGCACTGGCACTGGCACGGTGGAGGCGCGAGGGACTAGGCCAGCCGTCTAGCCGTAACCAGACGACTGTCAGACAACAGCAGCTGGTGACGAGCTCCACGGCACGGCACTGGCACTGGCACGGTGGAGGCGCGAGGGACTAGACCAGCCGTCTAGCCGTAACCAGACGACTGTCAGACAACAGCAGCTGGTGACGAGCTCCACGGCACGGCACTGGCACTGGCACGGTGGAGGCGCGAGGGACTAGGCCAGCCGTCTAGCCGTAACCAGACGACTGTCAGACAACAGCAGCTGGTGACGAGCTCCACGGCGCGGCACTGGCACTGGCACGGTGGAGGCGCGAGGGACTAGACCAGCCGTCTAGCCGTAACCAGACGACTGTCAGACGACAGCAGCTGGTGACGAGCTCCACGGCGCGGCACTGGCACTGGCACGGTGGAGGCGCGAGGGACTAGGCCAGCCGTCTAGCCGTAACCAGACGACTGTCAGACAACAGCAGCTGGTGACGAGCTCCACGGCGCGGCACTGGCACTGGCACGGTGGAGGCGCGAGGGACTAGACCAGCCGTCTAGCCGTAACCAGACGACTGTCAGACAACAGCAGCTGGTGACGAGCTCCACGGCGCGGCACTGGCTCTGGCACGGTGGAGGCGCGAGGGACTAGACCAGCCGTCTAGCCGTAACCAGACGACTGTCAGACAACAGCAGCTGGTGACGAGCTCCACGGCGCGGCACTGGCACTGGCACGGTGGAGGCGCGAGGGACTAGACCAGCCGTCTAGCCGTAACCAGACGACTGTCAGACAACAGCAGCTGGTGACGAGCTCCACGGCGCGGCACTGGCTCTGGCACGGTGGAGGCGCGAGGGACTAGACCAGCCGTCTAGCCGTAACCAGACGACTGTCATTCTGCGTGAAGCTGTCCGTGATGAAAATATATTGTATTAAAACCACCGTTTATTCACACTTGGTATCTTTTAGCGAATTTCATCTATAGGGAAGAAGCTATTACCGTAGGTGGCATGGTAACACTTAAGTCCGAGACCATGATAACTTTTCATTTTGACGACCCCAGATGCCAAAAACACCATTCGTTCAAGTTTTACATATATATATATATATATATATATATATATATATATATGTGTGTATATAAATATTTATGTATTTATTTATGTGTCCGTAAGCACGATAGCTCTCGTAAAAAAGGTCCGATCTTGATAAAATTTGGTACAGACGTGTAAAGTAGCATTTATTTGAACGAGTTCGAAAACCAGACGAATCGCACCATCCAAAGAGGGGTTTTTGGGGGGTTTTGTACCCCAAACATATTTTTGGGGGTTTTCACATGTAATTTTTATTTAAATCAAATATTTAGTCATTGAATTCAGCTTAAAAAAACACAATTTGGTATTCTGATTATTGCTCTACGTCAATTGGTAACTGAGATATTGCAAGTGCTAAACACAGTACGTTGTCTAATGCTATTCTTATGGAGAAAAATAAATTTTATATCTCGCTTATTTATGAATATAAACTGACGAAACTTGGTATATGGCTTAATCTGGTTGTGGATTGTTATTGTTTACACAAAAAAGTTCACTTATGGTTCCCGGAGCAGCAAACCTAGGTACTCGGTCCCCATGTTATTCTTATCGAGAATAATTAAAATGTTATATATCGCTTATTTATAAATTTATATGAATGAAACTCGGTATCTGACTTTATTTAGATGAGTTCTATTGATATTTGCATAAAACCCCATTATTTTGTGTTCCTTGTTGCAGCAAACCTGCGTACTCATCCCTAATGTTATTCTTATGGAGAATAATTAAAATTGTATTTATCACTTATTTGTGAATATATTTTTATGAATCTTGATATGCGGCTTTTTGTGGTATTAAGACATAGGAAATTCGCTGCGTACGCAGGTTTGCTGCGACGGGTTTATTTGCTAATAGTATATTTCACTACTAGTCACGAAAGTGACCTATTTTTGAGCAAGATAGTTTTTACGCACGAGGCAAAGCCGAACGTGGAAAAGGCTATCGAGCCACGAAATAGGACTTTTGTGATGGTTTTACAGTTCATTTACGTGTTAAAGTCAGCTGTTTGAACACAGAATTATCAAACAAAATAACGAAATCACACTGGTGTGTTTATACATTTAAAAATGTCTGACAAGAAGTTAGACAAAATGTCTGACAAGCCTGATTTCTGAATACTACAAAAGGCTTTCGATGCCTCAGGAAACCAATTTCTAGAAGAGATCACGCAGTAGGCTCAAGGAAGAATACAATACCGGAAACTTCAATTGTTGGGGGCAGGAAAAGTATTGTTTGGAATAGGCAAAGTCAGCTGATCATTATTTGTTTTGTTACAAGGTAACATAACATGATCATTTTCGCATATCTCAGCTACGTGGAAATGGTCTATTTTCAAATACGGAGTGATGAAAATATAATGTATAAACAAGCTCAAGTATTTTTTGTTATACTGCTTCAAAAACAGCTGTTTTCAACTCACGGATTGAAATGCTAATGGTGGTTATTTATAAGTGGTTATTTTTATTCCTTGAATGAAAAAGTATTGTTTTGATAATGTTTTTTGCCTATGGCAAAAAACATAATTTTATGACAATTTTAGGTCGAGGTTATAAGATGTTTAATAATAGTTGAAAGAATTATTCAACTTATAAACAATGCAAACTTGTGTAAAAGATGTTTGTTTAGAGTAGCAAGATCAAGATGGAAAGAAACATTTAAAGGTAAACAAGTAAATGAAATTTAATTTTTGTGAAATTGTTATCTTAACATTATTTGCAGTACATAACATACATTACAGTACATTTGCAGTGCAAAACATATAATTGATCACCAGGACCAAAGGCTTTTTGATCCTCGCTTATTTTCCGAGAATGTTAAATTGAGCTCGTATCGAAAAGATTCACTTTTAGACTTAGTGTTGAAATGTTTTCCTCTAAAGGAATTTGTAACATTTATTTTTTGTATGTATTACTTTAATGGGGTTTTTGAATTACTGTGTGCCTAAAGATTGCAGGTGATAAGGAGGAAAATAAAAAAATACGTCAAAGGTATTGTAAATTTCATTTTAATTTTGTGTTTCTACTTTGAAACAAGTTCTTAGAGGTTTACTTGAAATATTAAACACTATTACAACAAGTAGTGAAAGGTAAGGTGTTTAGTTAAAAAAATATGTTTAAGGGTGTATATTATTATAAATTTATTTTGTTGCACTCCCAATTTACCTAATAGGTTTCTGCCCTAAAGTTTTATTTCCTAAGATAGATTAATTTCATGGCATTCCTATTCTGAATTAATTTGTGAGTACTACTTAAGCTATCACATTGTACCCTACTTCTCGGCTCCTTAAAATGTAAAATCGAATGTACTATTAAATAACTTTATATATGTTGTAATTTATTTACAATTTAGGAAATAATTAGAAGTTAATTGAAATATCTAGGAAGTATGCCCTACAAATGTGTTTGTTACCTTGCGGATCCTATTTGCCCTGCGCTGACGTCATGGACGACAGTCAAGATTGAAAGTTTAATCAAACCGTTGTATGTAATTCATTTTACCAAAAACATTAGTTTAAGTAACAACTAGCTTGTTTTGAGGCCAACTATCGAAAATATACATAAATTTATAACACCAGCTGGTACTCGGCGCAACTTCGTTTGCGTGATATTTTTTTATTACTATTGATTCTCATTTATTTTCCGTTTGGTAAAAAATGTACCATTGAAACTAAAATTAAATCTGGCTCCAAAATTGTTACTCCATAAGGTTAATGATCAAACACATAAGATTCAAACACATTTCGAATGCCAACAGGGCGGAGCCCTCAAAGATCTTCAGTACGGGACTATATGTTTGATTCTCACATATCTATCTTTATACTGAATTTCAGCTCCCTCATTCCAGTATTAGGTATATGTTAGTTATATGTTAGCTGACTCTGAAGGCCAGGGGGGCGGAGCACCATTGGATTTTTGGAACAGGATTACCACAACGTTCAAATCTGGTGTATTATCTATCTTCCAACCAAAAGAAGTCAGCTTCACCGGTTCGGTAGTTGGTGTGAGAGGGTTAACATGGGAGGCAGAGCCCTAAGTAATATATTGTTTGATCAAGGGTGGGCATATATTTCCTTTGAGTGCAACAGCTAAATAGCTAGATCTCGTGCGGATCTTCGTGAAGCCTGAGTAGGGGGTGCCAGCAGAAGAGTGGGGGGAAGTTCACAATACTATGTGTCATAGTACTATTGCTGCGGAAAACATTTGGCTACTCAGTATATTAAATATATTTTACTGGGTGATCGTATGGCAATTAAGTTTTTAGGTTAGACTTTATAAACACGAGAATGGTATTCAAACCATAATTGACAATATACTCTTTATGTTTTTGAGTATTTGATTTTAAATGATGTCTTAAAAAATTCTAAATGTTTACATTAGGCTTTCAGTTGGTTTTTTTTTTCAAATGGAAACGTTAATACAACTGTTTCATTGTTGTAGGCAGTATAGTTGGAATATTTGTTCTTGTACAAACGGCTGTTAGCGAATTTCCCCTATAGGGAAGAAGCTATTACCGTAGTCGGCATGGTAAGACCTAGGCCCGGGACCATGATAACTTTTCGTTTTGAGGTCCCCAGACCCCAAAAACACCATTCGTTCGAAACTGTATATATATATATATATATATATATATATATATATATATATCTATATATATATATATATATATGTGTCCGTGAGCACGATAACTCTCGTAAAAATTATCCGATTTTGATGAAATTTGGTATAAACGTGTAAAGCAACGTTTATGACTTTAAGTTCGAAAACCAGCCAGATCGCTCCATCCGAAGGGGTATTTTGGGGGGGTTTTGTACCCCAAAAATGGGTTTTTCGAATTTTTTACATATAATTTTGGAAATGGTCAAATTTTATTTTTTCCCATTTGGATTCAGCTTAAAAAAACACACAATTTGGTATTTTGATCATTTCTCTACGTCAACTGGGAATATTGAAAGTGCTAAACACAGTACGTTGTCTAATGTTATTCTTATGGAGAAAAATAAAAATTTTATATTTCGCTTATTTATGAACGTATACTGACGAAACTTGGTATACGGCTTCATCTGGTTGTGGACCATTGATATTTGCTCAAAAAGACAATTTTTTACCCAAGGCTCCCGTAGCAGCAAACCTGCGTACTCAGCCCCATGTTATTCTTATGGAGAATAAGTAACGTGTTATCTGCCTTCATTATGAAAATAAATTAATGAAATTTGGTATGTGGCTTTACCTACATGAGTTATATTTATATTTGTATAAAACCCAATTTTTTGTGTTCCTTGCTTCAGCAAACCTGCATACTCAGCTGCCATGTTATTCTTATGGAGAATAATTAAAATGTCATAAATCGTTTATTTATGAATGTATATTGATGAAACTTGGTATGTGGCTTTATGTGGTATTAAGATACATATATATTCATTGGAAATTCGCTGAGTACGCAGGTTTGCTGCTACGGGGGTATTTTTACTCTTAAAAAAGTTTATTTACTATTGCTGATTGTTTATTTGTAATATCCATATTTATTCATATAAAATGAATATTTTATAGGAATAAAACAAATGGGCTCAGCGAACTCGCTTGGTTGAAGGCAAATGGAAAAAAACATTGTGTTAACTAATAAAAACTGTCCCACACTTCTCGTAAATACGCCCGAACTATCGTCCGAACTTTGAATTCCAAACTCCGAGTATTCGTGAGAAGTGTGGAAGCTGCACGACCTTTTTGGTACCAGTACTCTATCGCCGAATGATTCGCTTGAATGTTTCGCTGAATATTTGGAACGAGTCACGACAACGAATCTTGCGCCAAATCAACCGAATGTGTATAGCGAACTAACCAAGTACACGCTCACCCAATACCTTAAAATACCATGCTAGCCCATTCGCTTCCGCTCGTCTCCTTTGATTCATGCAAAAAAAAACGACAAAAAACGCAGCACAGGCGAACACGAATCATGGCGAAGCGAACTATCCCGAACATACACGAGCACACCGAGTACAATATCGCGCTTGCCTTAGTTCGCTTATGTTAGGCCATAGTGTACTGGTAGCAAAAGTACAGAACGGAATGTTCAGTGAACATTCGTAAAAACTTTCGGCCAAATGTTCAGGCCTGTTTGAGAGATGTGTGGGACCAGTCTTAACCTAAGTTCTTACCATAACAATTACTTCGCGTTTGCAATGTTTTTGGTTTGGCACATAACAGATGATTCTTACAAGTGTTTTTTAGTCAACAGACTAAGAACAGATGTCAATCGCTTACCCCCTCCCTAAAAAAAACCGGTTTAATCCACTTTCAATAATAACTCCCAGGCTTCACAAAGATCCGCAGGAGGTCTATTAGTTTAGTAAAGAGTGTTGTTAGTGTTTTTAGTATTAAGTTTAATAGGAAGAAGTTTCTGAAAGTGGTGGTGAAGAAGAAAGAAAGATGCTAGGTGAATGAAGCTAGGTTGTCATCATTGGTGTATATATAATGTTGAGTTATTTTTAAAATATCCTGATTCTTTACAACACCTTACCATATCTTAATATCTTATCATAATTGATGAGGGAACGAAGAAAGGGAATTTATGTAATAGCAGAGACACTGTTCCGTTGTCCGTCAGTGTATTGGTGTGCGTGTACGTAACTCAATAACGTGAAAACGGCTACAAGATAAGTTTTTTTAATTTTACATTAATATTTTCCAGGACATTTTTCGCTACAAGTTAAACATTTTAACACATTTCTTTAAGCGTTTTTTATTAATACACTTTCAAATTTTCTAAAACTTACATATGTTAAAGCATTGTACAAGGTTTATATTAGTAAAATGCAAGCTACTAATATAATGACAATTACGTAATATAGGAGATAATATAGGAGACAATTACGTAATATAGGAGATAATATAGGAGACAATTACGTAATGACAATTACTAATATAATTACGTAATGACAAGAAACTACTTACAAATTATCTTATTTATATGTGTTATGATTAAATAAATGAGGTACTGTACGCTCAACAAAAGTTCATTTAATGACAAGGCGAATTTAATGTAATTTAAATATGAACGTCTCGCTTAATACCTAGGCGTACCAGGCGTATTCGCATTGCTCTTTGAAACGCGAATTTCAAAGGCTTTTGAAATTTTTAGATTAAATCACGAAGCTTTTATAAATAAAGACAAGATCCTCCTATAATGAGAGGAACTTAATAGTTTTTTTCTGCTATATTGCAGCATCCAATTATTTTATATTTACTTCTACCCGCTCACCAGCTGTTTTCGATTTATGAAATGTTGTCTGTTGACGAAATTTTTATTGAGACTGACGTTATTAGCAGTAACCTTCTTCTGCATTTTCTGAGTTTGTTCAAACAATTACGTGAATATTTGAGTGTACTCCTAGTATAAAATAAAATAACTAAATAAAATCAATGGACTTTCAATTTTCTTTTCCAGTAAAGGTTATTAATTTTACAATAAAGCTGATATAGTTAGAACAAATTTTGCTTACCTATTCAGTTTATCCAACAAGAATGTGGCTACAGTTTCATGTAAATCACTGTATTGTAGCTCACTTTTTGTGAGCTACAAAAACCTAACAACATAAGAAACTTAATTTTGTATCGTAGTCTTCGTTTCCTGCCATGGCTACCAGCCAACTAGTCATAACGCATTTTGTATCTTCTCATCTATGTCATCAATATTTTGTACTAATATTATCTATGATTATTACACTGACAGTCTTCAAAAGACATTCACTTATATTGCACTCGCATATTTCATTCCATTCTCTCGGAAAACAAAAGAATGTATGGTCGACTTAAATAGTGTTATAGGGGCATATTTATCTAATTTAAAACCCTTCAACTTAGTTAATTTAACTTCATGTGTTAAAATCAAAACTCTCTCTGTTAAACAAAGTGCCTAACATTTCAATAAATGTAGACTGGCAGTTTAATTCCAGCCTAGGGTTTAAGTTAAAAGGGACTTTCAAAATCGGTACGACAACCACCCACTTAATGTATCTGAACTGTATTAAGGATAATGGGTTATGTAAAGCAATACTCGCCAGTTATCTTTTTATGCAGTAGTGTTGTTTTTTGTTGTTGTTTTTTTTTACTTTAGCTTATAATATTACTGTTATTTATTTTAACAAATACAGTAAAACCGTTTAAATTGACAAACCCAATTGTAAGATTTTATATACTCGCCTTAAAAATAACACATTAATAAAATATTTTGATTTAAAATTGGAAAAAACTTACATGACTAAGCATTTAATTTGTCCTGGTAGATACACGCGCGACCCAGGACCGGGACAGCATCACGGGACGCGGGCGCGCGGGACGAGGACGGCCAGGGACTGAAGCGTGAGAGGCCGTGGCGTCCCGACGCATGCGTCCCGACACCGTGGGGCCGAGGGAGCAGCTGATCACGGTTGGGGAAGAGGAAGCAAGGAGGAGTTCAAGTCCACATTCACGTCACCGAAAGTCTTTGACAGAGAGAAAACATATTGGATCAATCGGCGGAAAATCATGAGTTGTAATCGTTTCAACACGCTAAAAAGTTATTATAAACCTTTTCTTCGTCTGATTTGACACGTTACAGTATTCATTCTAGATAAAAAGTAACATAACAGACTAAATTGATTATTTTGAACATTAAATTGTTTACTAGGTAAAGAAATCCGATTATTATGTTAATGGGTAGGTGTGTCTTATAATGGAACTGCATCCAAATAAATACTAACTCTGGAAAATTGGATGATAGTTTTATGTCAGATGATTGGGAAATACTAACCTTACGTAACCGTTTATATAAGATACCTTTTAATAATTTCTTTGAGTTTTCTTCTTTAAAAATACTGTTGAAATCAGGAGGTATTCTAAAATTACATCTTTTATACATTTTTTATGGATAATTTGATAATTTGAAGAGGAAGTGCAGTCCTTGTGTTCAACAGATTCATCTGTACCATTGTTACAGCTTAGACACTGTAGCGAATAAATTATAATAAGTAGGAAAATCAGCCTGCGGATCGTAGTGACGTCACGTCTGGTTGATTTGAATTTTGTCGATTCAAACGATGGGACGGTTGGGTAGGTACTTTGAATATTTTGATATAATTTTCCGTTGTTTGTAGATTGCAATATTTCATCAGCTTTAGCTTTTAGCGAATTTCCCCTATAGGGAAGAAGCTATTACCGTAGGTGGCATGGTAAGACTTAAGCCCGAGATCATGATAACTTTTTGTTTTGAGGTCTCCAGATGCCAAAAACAATATTCGTTCAAATTTATATATATGTATATATAAATCTATTTATCTTTATATATATGTCCGTTACCGCGATAACTTTTGAAAGAAGCGCCCGATTTTTATGAAATTTGGCACAAATGTGGAAAGTAACATTTATGACTTTAAGTTTGAAAACCAGATCGATCGGTTTATGGGAAGGGGGTTTTATGGGGGTTTAAAATTGTCCAAAAATCAGTTTTTTGAACTTTTTGCCCTAAAATTTTAAAAACACTAGATTTTGGTTATAACCATTTTGTAGAGCTTAAAAAAAACAATTTGGTATTCTTAATCATTAAGCTAGGTTAAGTGGTTGTGGAGAAAAGTCAAAAAATGTGTCCATAAAATTTCTTATATTAATCTTATGGGAATACGGTTTTTATATTTTCCTCAGATAATTTCACTAAAAACTCCACATTTCTTTCTACCAATCAGTTTAGCTCTACAAAACAATCATTTTGGCGTTTTAATTGTGGTTTTACGTCCAACCGTTGCAGAGATATTCAAACTGCTAAACACAGTACGTTGTCCAATGTTATCCTTATGGAGAATAAATAGAATGTTATATTTTGATTATTTATGTATATATATCGATGAAACTTGGTATATGACTTCAAATAGTTGTGGTATATTGATAATAGCACAAAAAAAGTGTTTTGTTGATTTTTCCCGGTAGCAGCAAACCTGCATACTCGGCCCCCATGTTATTCATATGGAGAATAAGTAAAGTTTTATATCTCCCTTAGTCATGAACCTAAATTAATAAAACTTGGTATGTAGCTTCACCTGGTTGAGTTATATTGATAATTGCAAAAAAAACACATATCTTCCTTGTTGCAGCACACCTGCGTACTCATTTATGATGAGTATTCTTATGGAGAATAAATAAAATGCTATATATCAATTAATGAATGCATTTTTGTGAAACTTGGTAAGTGGCTCTAGGTAGTAGTGATGCCCATATATTTGCATTGGAAATTCGCTGAGTACGCAGGTTTGCTGCGACGAGGGTATTATTTTCTTCCTCAAATCGAAACGGATATCTGAATATCGCAACGGAAACTTACTATCGTGAATTTTATTGTAGCACGGATTGTTTACTTACGCCCATACGCCACTAAGGTGCTGAAGATGGCATGAGTTCCGAAATACGTATACACTAGAATAAAAAAAAGGTTTGTTTGACGCAGGTAAATAAGTTTTACTGGGAACTTATTATGTAAAGCATCATAGTGAGCTGCACATTTTGCCAGTGAATCCGACTTTTCATTGCCCAGAACTCCGACATTATTATTATTGTATCACAATTTCTTTAGCCTTAAAAAAAATAATAATAAGGTTACATACCTTGTCGTGATCAATCCACTAGTTTATATGATTACTAGTTTCGGGATTAGTTTTGACCCTTTATCAAATCTTGCTTAATCACAGAATAAAATCCTGTCATCGTCTTGAATCCCGGAACTAGTAATCATATAAACTAGTGGATTGATGACAAGGTACGTAACCTTATTTTTTAAGTCATGCAATCAATCCAGGAGGCAAATAGCATGAATAAATTTCTTAAGAACATTTCATAATTTATTTTACAATTGCTAAAGTGGGGTGTTAGTTATATTTGTCAGAAGGTTTTAAATAGGTTAAGAACGTTCCATCGACTGTGCTGACTGAAACTGCTAAGCTGGAGTTGATAAGATCTACGGTCTTCCCAATAATTCATTATGCCCTTCCATCCTTTGGCGAATGTCTGACCCTGGATAGTAGAGTGCTTCTGACGAGGTTGCAGAATAGAGCCCTAAGTTTTGTTTATAATCTTAGGAAGTTTAATCATATATCTGCGTATCGTGAACAGGCTAAGGTTCTCACCTTGGGGAAGCAGTCTTTCCTTCAGACTGTATCAGTTGAACATAAGGTATTGTCTTCAAATGTACCTCCTTATCTGAAGAGGAAGCTTGTGCCTCGTACACTGGTTAGGAAACGCTGTACCAGGAAGGATGCTTTGCTTGTAATGCCAAGAGTGCGGCTTGAGTTAGGGAAGAAAGGTTCTCGTAGTTTGGACCCCAAGCATACAATATCCTTCCTCCAAGCATGAAATCGTTGACTTATAACTCATTCAGGGCCAGGTTGAAGTCATAGGTTTAATTAAGAGCATTTTTATAATCTGACCTGTATTTATTACATTGCTGTAATAACTGTTTTATTTTTCTCTTGTGTTGTTTTGACTTGAGTTGTCCTGAAAAACAGTTTGTACTGAAGAACACTTGTAAATAAAGGCATTATTTATTTATTTATATATAACAAAATAAGTCATCCGTTTTTACTTTTATTTTTGTTTATAGTTTTGTTTATTTTATTTAAAAATGTACTCCCAATGAAGGCTTAGGTCAAAAATTGGAGTTTTTAGCGAACTTACCCTATAATTATAATAATTATAATTTCATTCATTTGTTAGGGCTACTAATACAATAATAATCAAATGAAACATTATTTCAACTAAGTATCCTTATAAGAAGGATGTGTGGGTATATGTGTGTCCGTAAGCCCAATAACTCTCATAAAAAAGGTCCGATCTTAATGAAATTTGGTACAAATGTGTAAAGTACCATTTATTTGAACGAGCTCGAAAAATCAGACAAATCGCACCATCCGTAGAGGAAGTTATGGGGGGTTTTGTACCCCAAAAATGGGTTTTTTGAAGTTTTCACATGTAGTTTTTATTTAAATCAATTCTAGTTTATACCATTGAATTCAGCTTAAAAAACAAACAATTTGGTATTTTGATCATTGCTCTACGTCAATTGGTTACAGAGATATCGAAAGTGCTAAACACAGTACGTTGTCTAATGTTATTCTTATGGAGAATAAGAAAGATGTTATATCTTGGTTATTTATGAAGATAAACTGACAAAACTTGGTATATCGCTTCATCTGGTTGTGGTTTGTTGTTGTTTGTACAAAAAAAAGCTTTTGACTATGGTTCCCGTATCAGCAAACCTAGGTACTCGGACCCCATGTTATTCTTATGGAGAATAATACAAATGTTATATATATATATCCCTTATTTATTAATGTATATGGATGAAACATGGTATACGTCTTCACTTAGATGAGTTATATTGATATTTGAATAAACAACCATATTTTATTTTCCTTGTTGCAGCAAACCTGCGTACTCATCCCTAATGTTATTCTAATGGAGAATAATGACTATTTTTAATATCGCTTAGTTATGAATATATTTCTTTTGAATCCTGGTAAGAGGCTTAATGTGTTATTAAGATATATTCATGGGAAATTCGCTGAGTACGCAGGTTTGCTGAAACGGGGGTATTTTACTAAAGAACTAGCTGTTCCCGTAGCCTTCGCCCCGCAAATAATAATTTTATAATTATAAAGAAGATGTAGTTCATGTCTGTGTGTGGGGGGGGGGGGGGTTGTTCCGGGTAAACTCAAAACTAGCGAACCGACTGGGCTGAAACATTACAGAAAAGTAGGTCTTGAACCCGTGCAACACATAGGCATATTCACTTCCTTAAAATCCTCTCGGGCTACGTGCCTTGAACGTCCTAAGTTTCAATGTTTATATTTCAGAAGAAAGTAAACATTCAGAAACTGTAATGCGAACTGTGTGTGTGTGTGCTGTGAATACTTCCATTTGAAAGCTTGAAGAGTAGTAGCAAGAACAGCTGATTCAAGCTAACTAAAATGCAAAATGCACTGACTAAAATAGAACGGGTAAACACCTGTGCGAGGAACGGATACATCAGCTAGTAATTTATAAATACCCCCGTCGCAGCAAACCTGCGTACTCAGCGAATTTCCAATGCATATATATGTGTGATTCACTACTACATAGAGCTATTTACCAAGTTTCACAAAAATACATCCATAAATAAGTTATATATAGCATTTTAACGAATTTCCCCTATAGGGAAGAAGCTATTACCGTAGGTCTCATGGTAAGACTTAAGCCCGAGACAATGATAACTTTTTGTTTTGAGGTCCCCAGATGCCAAAAACAATATTCGTTCAAATTTAGATATGTGTATATATATATATATATATATATATATATATATATGTGTGTGTGTGTGTGTGTGTGTCCGTTAACACGATAACTTGAGTAAAAAACGTCCGATTTTGATGAAATTTGGCTCAAACGTGTAAAATGACATTCATGACTTTAAGTTCGAAAACCATAAAAATCAGACCATGGGAAGGGGGGTTTATGGGGGTTTTAAATTTTCCAACAATCAGTTTTTTGCATTTTTCACCCTACAATTTTTAAAAAACTTAATTTCGGTTTTAACCATGTTATAGAGCTTAAAAAAACAAATAATTTAGTATTTTGTATTATTAACCTAGGTTAAGTAGTTGCGGAGAAAATCCAAAAAACCTACTCATAAAAACTCCCATGTTAATCTTATGGGAAAAAGGTTTTTGGCTTTTCCTCAGTTTATTTTAATGTAAACTTCACATTTGCTTTTACCAATCTGTTCAGTTCCACAAAACAATCATTTTGGTGTTATAACAGTACATACATAGCCTAAATGTTTTTAAGTATTTACTTCTAATTAGCCTACACATTTGAAACAACTTTATGTAACATCTATGTACAAACCTGCTTCTAAACTTAGGCCCTAACTGAAATTGTACCTACCTAAGATTATTCTTTTCAAAATGTTGAACAGTTTAGGAGTGCTAACCTTAGAATTTATGTAAATGTATTTTTTTTAAGAAACATTAAGCCTACATATCATTAAGTATTTCATAACAAGCTAGGACTACCCATCTAATCAATCTGTCAGAACCAAATTTAGCCTTTCATACTAGCCAAATTATATTTCCAACAAACTAAAAAGACAGTGTAGTATAAAAACAGTTTCTAATATGTAGGGAAGAAGTTAATGACCCAAATGGTACAGATTGGCCTATTTATTTAAAGCTTGAAATGAAATGAAAATGCTAAAATATTATATAAGGTTAGGGACTGTTATAAGTGAAATGTTTTCTCAAACTGAACTGAAAAGAACTGACAGCAGTGACAGCCAGAGCCAATTCAGAAGGCAATAGAGTGAGGATAGGATGTACAACATAAAGAGGCCATAGAGGTATGACATTGTTATATTGTAGCAAATTTTTGTCATTTCTCTGAGTATTTTTATAATGTATTTGATTTGTATAATACTTTTGAATCTTAAATAATAGTATAAAAGAAATCATAATTTTGAGGTTACTTAATGTAAAGGCAAGAAAATAACAATTGTAGTTATATTAGGCATATAAACTCTGTAAGTAAATATTTTTTCTCACAACTTGATAATTTTGTTACATGAAATGTAACATATATTAAAATTAAATAGTTTTTTTTATTGATTTATTTTACTATTAACGTGATATTAACAGCTACCAAATGGTTTACATATAGTATGACATAAGTATGGAAAAAGTGATAGCAGTGAATAAGATCTAGTGTGCAGTGGTGATTCTTGTGTGAAAAGGAAGTGAGAAAAATTCAAATCAAAAGGTGTGGTGAAAGGGGAAGCTGAAGAAGAGAGACATATATTGAACCAAATAATCATATTTTAATCAAATGTACCTCCTTATCTGAAGAGGAAGCTTGTGCCTCGTACACTGGTTAGGAAACGCTGTACCAGGAAGGATGCTTTGCTTGTAATCCATTTGATTAATTAGCATTAATCCATTTGAATCTTTTAAATTTTAATCTAAATTAATTGCAAACTATCTTTAAATTTAATTGTATTTCTCTAAATTTTCCAACTTAAACAAGAGAACTTTTGAAACAAGGTAAAAGACTTTTGAAAATTAGATTTCAACATGAAGAAATACTAAGTTAAATCCATCTCAGCAAAGCTCTTTGTTTGGTAGCTGCCGCTAAAAAAAAAAAAGGAAACTCAATTTTGTTTTATTAGATATTTTATTTAAGGTTATTTAAAATTTTGATAATTATCATTTTTTTTATGTGCCATGGCAAAGAACCGCCCTTGAGATTAAGAGTCATCATAGCCTACATTTGAGAGTCGGAGCAGATATTTGTAAAAATAATTTTGTAACTATAATTCAATAGGCCCTAACTGTAATTTTGTTCACTATTTTAAATTGTTTTCTTGAATAAATTTAACTATGATGTAATTGTATATTTTGGACTAATCATTGAGTATCTAGGCTACGGTTATGTAAAGCAAGGTTAGGTAAATTAAAATAAAGGCCAAGGAGGTTTTGTTATATTTGGCGCTCCAACGCGTGGCACAAAATTTAGGGACAGTAGCCTAGAACAGAATAGTATTTTAACTAATACTATATTATTAAACTAAATTTAATTATTTCATATCACATTGTGAAGGAGTTTGCCAAGGCAGATAAAAATAGTAACTTAATTAAGAGAGAAAATAATCATTTGAGTAGGCTATTAATTTATGTGGTTTAGCATTAAGTTAAGAGTAGTATTAGCATAAGTTGTGTATAATAAGACAAGTTAGGGAAATAATAAGCTTCATTAATCTAAGAATAAGTTTAGGCCTAAATTGAACTACAGATTATTTTGATTATTTACCAATTTTACATTAAAATATGGCTGATAAGAAGGAAAAACAGTATAACCTGCGAGAAAACCCAAAGAAAACAGAAAAAGCTAGGACTAGGTCACAAATTAGAGAAAGGAGCGGAGATAGGAACGTGGACGAGTTAGGCGTAGAAAAATTATACGTAGGAGAAGACGACACTACAGATAACACAACTGTGATCGAAAATACAGAACTAGAACACACATCCGAAACGGAAGAACACCCAGACGATACAGGAATTGACAGAGGAGACTACCCAGAAAACCCTAATACTACACCACAAACACCAACAACATCACATAAAACCGACTCAGACTTGGGGAACATATTAAAATTCCTACAACAGATGGAACAGAAAATTGAACAAAAATTTGAACAAAACCAACAAAACCAACAAAATTTGGAACAAAAACTAAACCAAACCCAAGATCAAATTTTAGGCACACTCGAAACACAAAAATTAGAGCTAGCCGAAATTCAAACAAAAATAACGAACATCACGCAAGAACTACACCAGGAAATGGTTGCACAAATTGAAACAAACAATGAAAAAATAATCCAGACTATTGACCAAAAGATTGGTGAACTTGAGGCTAGGTAACGGGAAATTTACAACAATACCAAGGAAGAATGTGTTCAAGAAAGTATAAACATATGTCAAACACTTACAAAGGATTTACATGAAGAAGTACGAACATGCAAAAAGGAAAACCAAAAATCTATTTCCGATCATAAAAAATTTAAAGAATTCACTGAGGCGAAATTCACAAACATAAATCACGATCTAAGAGAAATTAGGGAAGGTGTTACTAAGACGACAGATGACATTCAGAACTTAAAAGAGGACACGAACCACATTAAAGAAAAGTTAGAAAAGGTTGAAAGGAATTCACAAAATCCAAACTTAGGGGGCAGTAAAGAAATTTACATTACATGCCAGGGAACTGAAACAAACGACCCTAACTTAAAATTCAATGGACGAGAAAGAAACCCAGTAGAATTTATCAATCGATTTCGACGGCACATCGAAAAATTGGAAAACCGAAGAGGCAAAGATCAAGTTAGGTTTGAAGACATTCTAGAAAACGTATTAGAAGATAGTGCTGCAAGATGGTGGCAAGTCATTAAATTTGACATAAAGACATTGGACGATTTCGAAAAGGCTATTTTAGAGAAGTATTGGAACACTGACATACAACGGGGAATTAAACGTAGATTGGAACTCGAAAAATATAGACCTGGGGGAAAACTCACTAGAACCGAGTACTTTATTGATAGGGTACTTACTCTAAAGAACATGACTCCACAAATGCAGGAACAAGAAATTGTCGAATTTCTGAGCGAACAATTCAGCGATCGTGTACAAGATGCCAGGAGAGTACAGAACGTGTGTACTATCAGAGGTTTTGAAAAACTTTTAGCCAGGGAAGACCTAGACGAGAAAAACAGCCAACTGCGTTACAGAAACCAAGGAGACCACCAAAGGAACGACAGAATGTGGAGCGATCGACAGGACGAGAGACATGACAGGAGAAACTCACCAAGGAGAAGACATTATAATAATGACCAGTATTTCGATAACAGAAGGCCTGAATTCAATCGTCAAAACAACAATCGGCAAAATCAAAATTGGAATAATAACCCAAGATTTACAGACAATAGGAATCACTCCAAGGGACCTACAAATAATAATAGACCACCTAACAGAGAACACGACAGTAGACCTCAAGGACAAGTTCAGAGGGGGAGTCCGACACAGGGAAACCTGTAGGCACCGAAGGTTCCACAGAACCGGGATTTGTAAATATTGAAAGACCTTCATTAAGTAATTATTTGAATCCTTTGGCGCGTAATTATGATAATAATCCCGAAAATAATACTAATTTGATAAATAATCAAGCTACGTTCAATAATCTAATTTCAAACATATTCTGTGACAAAGATTGGCTTTTAAATGAAGAAAATTGCGAAACTGAAAATATTAAAAGAATATCTTGCCCTGAAATTAAAATTAAGTTAAATAATGTAGAAGCAACTGCATTAATCGACACGGGTTCAACCGTAAATTGTTTAAACGAAGACTGGTTTGAATTAAATAGAATAAATTTACAACCCTATGAAACTTTCCCTATTACAAACATGAATATAATCACAGCAACGGGCCAAAAGTCCAAAAGAATTAGAAAGACAATTTTAATAAAAAGCTGTGTACTTAAATGTGAAAAAGAACTACAGTATTTGATTATTCCGTCTCTAATACAAGAAGTTATTTTAGGAGTGGATGCTTTGAAAGCGTTAGGTATTGATTTAAATTTTAAAGAAGAGATAATAATAATTAATAATGATAAAGTTAATATGAGTAATATTAGTGCAAATAATAATAGTGCCAGTGTGCAAGAAATAAATATAAATAGTAATGAATCGCAGAGCGATAGGCAAAGCCAGAATAATAATAATGATAAAATAAACAAAGTTAAGTTTGACAAGATTAATAAATTAGGATTGGAATGCCAGCTGTTCGGAGGAGAAGATGTGAGTTGGAAGCAATGTAATCAAAATCAATAAGATAAAGAAGAAGACGGAGTAATAAATTACAATTTAATAGATTAAAAAATGGAAGTAATAATTTAGTTAAGTTCTGATAGAGGGGAAAATTTAAATAAACTTGCTGTATGGATACAAAGACATAAATTCAGATAAATTCAGTCTGTGAAATAAAATTTAATAGCCTATATAATAAATTTAGCCTATGTATGAAGGGACCCTACAATATTTCAAGTCTTAAAAGATTCAGAACATTGTAAATAGTTAGTTTAGTTAATTAATCATGTTTAAGTAGAGTTAGATGCTATATGTGTAACAAAAGTTGCCAAAGTTTTAGTTTAAAAGATAAAAGAACGCTTATTTAAGTAAAAGTGGATTTAAATGCAAACTGTAAAGACATTCACCAGTGAACGAAGGATTATTGAAGTCAGTATAAGTGAACATTTAAAATAAAGACTAGGCCTACAAGGTATTTGACCCTAACAACAGCAGTAGGTAGGACATAGCCTATGTAGTGTTTGTTTCAAGATTTGTAAATAAGTTAGTTTTTATTTAGTAATGTTTTCATCAAATGTTTATTACCATTATGTTTTACTTTCCATAAATGTTTAGTGTAAATAGAGTTATAGTTACAAATGAAACATTAGCCTACAGCAAGAACTACTGTATAGATTGATATGACCTAGTTTTCCAACCAGTTTAATCATTTATTTGTGCAATTCGTAAACTCCTTTTACAAATAAATGAGGGGGCATTGTAACAGTACATACATAGCCTAAATGTTTTTAAGTATTTACTTCTAATTAGCCTACACATTTGAAACAACTTTATGTAACATCTATGTACAAACCTGCTTCTAAACTTGGGCCCTAACTGAAATTCTACCTACCTAAGATTATTCTTTTCAAAATGTTGAACAGTTTAGGAGTGCTAACCTTAGAATTTATGTAAATGTATTTTTTTTAAGAAACATTAAGCCTACATATCATTAAGTATTTCATAACAAGCTAGGACTACCCATCTAATCAATCTGTCAGAACCAAATTTAGCCTTTCATACTAGCCAAATTATATTTCCAACAAACTAAAAAGACAGTGTAGTATAAAAACAGTTTCTAATATGTAGGGAAGAAGTTAATGACCCAAATGGTACAGATTGGCCTATTTATTTAAAGCTTGAAATGAAATGAAAATGCTAAAATATTATATAAGGTTAGGGACTGTTATAAGTGAAATGTTTTCTCAAACTGAACTGAAAAGAACTGACAGCAGTGACAGCCAGAGCCAATTCAGAAGGCAATAGAGTGAGGATAGGAGGTACAACATAAAGAGGCCATAGAGGTATGACATTGTTATATTGTAGCAAATTTTTGTCATTTCTCTGAGTATTTTTATAATGTATATGATTTGTATAATACTTTTGAATCTTAAATAATAGTATAAAAGAAATCATAATTTTGAGGTTACTTAATGTAAAGGCAAGAAAATAACAATTGTAGTTATATTAGGCATATAAACTCTGTAAGTGAATATTTTTTCTCACAACTTGATAATTTTGTTACATAAAATGTAACATATATTAAAATTAAATAGTTTTTTTTTATTGATTTATTTTACTATTAACGTGATATTAACAGCTACCAAATGGTTTACATATAGTATGACACAAGTATGGAAAAAGTGATAGCAGTGAATAAGATCTAGTGTGCAGTGGTGATTCTTATGTGAAAAGGAAGTGAGAAAAATTCAAATCAAAAGGTGTGGTGAAAGGGGAAGCTGAAGAAGAGAGACATATATTGAACCAAATAATCATATTTTAATCCATTTGAATCTTTTAAATTTTAATCTAAATTAATTGCAAACTATCTTTAAATTTAATTGTATTTATCTAAATTTTCCAACTTAAACAAGAGAACTTTTGAAACAAGGTAAAAGACTTTTGAAAATTAGATTTCAACATGAAGAAATACTAAGTTAAATCCATCTCAGCAAAGCTCTTTGTTTGGTAGCTGCCGCTAAAAAAAAAGGAAACTCAATTTTGTTTTATTAGATATTTTATTTAAGGTTATTTAAAATTTTGATAATTATCATTTTTTTTATGTGCCATGGCAAAGAACCGCCCTTGAGATTAAGAGTCATCATAGCCTACATTTGAGAGTCGGAGCAGATATTTGTAAAAATAATTTTGTAACTATAATTCAATAGGCCCTAACTGTAATTTTGTTCACTATTTTAAATTTTTTTCTTGAATAAATTTAACTATGATGTAATTGTATATTTTGGACTAATCATTGAGTATCTAGGCTACGGTTATGTAAAGCAAGGTTAGGTAAATTAAAATAAAGGCCTAGGAGGTTTTGTTATAGTGTTTAAATTGTGATTCTACGCCCAACCGTTGCAGAGATATTCGAAGGGCTAAACACAGTACGTTGTCCAATGTTATCCTTATGGAGAATAAATAAAATTTGATATCTCGATTATTTATTAATGTATGTTGATGAAACTTGGTATGTGGCTTCAAGTAGTACTGGTATATTGATATTTGCACAAAAAATTGATTTTTTGATGATTATTCCTGTAGCAGCAAACCTGCGTACTCAGCCCCCATGTTATTCTTATGGAGAATATGTAAAATGTAATGACTCCCTTAATTATGAACATAAATTAATAAAACTTGGTATGTAGCTTCACTTGGTTGAGTTATGTTGATAATTATATAAAACCCATTTTTCTGTTCCTTGTTGCAGCAAACCTGCTTTCTCAGCCCCCATGTTATTCCTATGGAGAATAACTAGAATGTTATATATCGCTTATTTATGATTTAATATCGATGAAACTTAGTATGTGGCTTCGCCTAGTTAAATTCTATTTATATTTGCATAAAAACCAATTGTTTCTGTTCCTTGTTTCAGCAAACCTACATACTCATTACCAATGTTATTCTTATGGAGAATAATTAAAATCGCTTATATGTGAATGTATTTTTATGAAACTTGATTTGCGGCTTTATGTGGTATTAAGACATATATTATGCATTGGAAATTCGCTGAGTCCGCAGGTTTGCTGCGACGGGGGTATTATTTATTCTCCATAAGAATAACATTAGGTTTGAGGATGCAGGTTTGCTGCAACGACGAAGATAAGTAATGTGTTTTTTTTGCAATTATCAATACAACTGAACCAGGTGAAGCTACATACCAAGTTCTCTTAATTTAGGTTCATAATTAAGGGAGATATACAACTTTACTTATTCTCCATATGAATAACATGGGGGCCGAGTATGCAGGTTTGCTGCTACGGGGAATATAAAAAAACGTGTTTTTTGTACTAATATCAATATCCCACAACTAGTTGAAGCCACATACCTAGTTTCATCAATATACATTCATAAATAATCGAGATATAGAATTTTGTTTATTCTCCATAAGGATAACATTGGACAACGTACTGTGTTTAGCACTTTGAATATCTCTGCAACGGTTGGACGTAGAACAACGATTAAAACACCAAAATGTTTGTTTTGTTGAGCTAAACACATTAATAAACAGAAATGTGAAGTTTTTAGTAAAACTATCTGAGAAAAATCTAAAAACCTTTTTCCCATAAGATTAACATGGAACACGTTTTTTGGGATTTTCTCCGCAACGACTTAACCTAGGTTAATGATTCAAATACTAAATTATTTTTTTTTTTAAGCTCTATAAAATGGCTATAACGAAAGGTGAGTGGTCTTTACATTTTGGGGTCAAATTTGCAAAAAACCGATTTTTGGAAAATTGTAAACCCCCATAAAACCCCCTTCCCATAGTGCGATCGATCTGGTTTTCGAACTTAAAGTCATAAATGCTACTCTCCACATTTGTGCCAAATTTCATCAAAATCGGGTGTTTCTTTCAAAAGTTATCGCGGTAACGGACATATATATATATATAATTTGAACGAATAGTGTTTTTGGCATCTGGGGACCTCAAAACGAAAAGTCTTACCATGCCACCTACGGTAATAGCTTCTTCCCTATAGGGGAAATTCGCTAAAACTATGACAGTTGTGTGTGCTGCATTCTGTGGTTATTCCGTGGAACTAGTGCTGCATTCTGTGGTTATCCCGTGGAACTGCTACGAATCAAGATCAGGTGTTTGTTTTTTCATCAGCTCAAACTTAAAGTAATTGTCCATAAGAATAACACAGGATTGGAACTTTGACTCCCCGTGGGGCGGAGCTCTATGGGAATTTCTTAAAACCCTTTCTTAGGGAGCACCTAAGACCCAAGAGGAAGGTATATTCCAAATTGCATTTTAATCCGTTCTGTGGTTTTTGAGACTTAGTGATGAGTGAGTGAGTGAGTGAGTCAGTGGTATTTGGATTTTATATATTAAGATTTCTATTGAGGTAGTTTTTTTATATTTTTGCCTGTTGGTAATTGAACAGGGATATGTCTTTGAACAATATAGTGAAATTTCTGTGATATAAATTCACTTTCACGAGCGAATCAACGTAAGTATGTGATAGTGATAAATGGTAAATCGTCGGCGGGTGATGAAGGAGTTCGATTCAAAACTTCAAGGTACAACCGTTAACGCTGTAGTTTCGATTTCACTCCAAACCGGATCTGGATCCACTCCAAATACTTTTTCCATATTTAGACAGAAACAGCGAGTTACTGACTTGGGTCCTGGACGTTATGAAGCTTTACGTTTTGATTCTCATCGACTTAATTCTTAGGCATTTTATACTACATTTACGTTATGAAAAGTCATTAAAACCATAATAGCCCAAATAAGAACATTGGCGTTATTAAACCACTAATCAATCATATAACTGACATTATGTATACGGAGGTTAGGGAAACGTCCTTGGCTAATACAACCGATTCCCAGAATCTAGTACTGGTTAGGGGTAGGGTGAAGCTGGAGATTATGTTTCGGGGGCCCTAAAAATAAGGAGGGAGGAGGATCCCAAAAAATCAGTTACGCCACAACACACGTTTCTAACGGTTTTCATAATATATAATTAGTAATATCTTGATCAATAACAAGTGAACAATTAGAAACTGAAAGTTGAGATTGCATTTGGAAAGCCATAGATTAACGTCAATAGCCAATGAAGTTAAAAAGAGTGTCAAATAAATAGTAAACTAAACGTAACATTTTCCACTAACAATAAATTTAAAAAATATTTGGCAATCCAGAAGATATAATTTTAACTAAATTCAAAAGCGGAATATACCAAATAAACTGAAATCAATGGGATTAAGTTTACATAGGGCAAACAAGAAAACTAATAATAAATACCAACCCTATTTGAAACACAATAAGATAGATAAATCTGCTATTGCAAAACGTGCAACGTGTAGTACTCTTAAGACCTATAAAATGTATTTACTCCAATTAAGAATCATTTCAATATTTAAAGGAATATCAAATATTGGTTCGAGAATATATGGGTTTTTATCATACTCCTTTAAGAAATGTTTATTTTTAACACTCAAGATGTATATTTTGCGGAGAAGAGTATACTACAATTTAGGTGCAAAATAAGTTTGTCAGTCATCAGATTCGAAACTTAATATTTCACCAAATCTTTGAACTGACAGAACTTAACATGGTTTGTCAGGAGGGCCGATGCGGTCCTACGTCATCGTCATTTAAAACGTTAAACGTTATACATGTCATAAACGTTTATAAACGTTAAACATCATTTAAAAGCGCAACCCACTGGATAATTATGAAACTAATTTCCCAGAAGGCAAACTCCGGCGTGAGCGAAGTAAATACATGATTTTATTTAACATGAACTACCTTCGACCCCAAAATCTGAAAGTTAATGATGTTTGTTAATTTCGACCACAGTCGTTTAGTGTTAATCTAAACTATACTGGCTTTTAATTTAAAACTTTGAAACCTCCTTAAAATTTCCACGTTAGGCTATGGAAAACATGTTCCTTAAATTTTCGATAAGTAAAAAGCATTAAGTGGCTGGTAAATGTATAAAACCGTCAGGTAAAAATAAAGTTATAAATTGTCTTTTAATTTAAAAATATAAATCCCTAACATTGTGATAATTTATGTGGAATTCACTGTTTTAACAATAAAGTACAATTATGGTATATTAATATTATCTTAATTTGAAGTACATTTTTAATACCCCCTCAGTGAAAATGTGCAATCTAAGTGTATTTGAAGTTAAGTTGTGCGCTTCTTAAAGAACAAAATAATTTTAACATTTTCTACCAGATTAATGATATTTTTGAAGTTTCAAAAATCGTAGGATAACGTAAATGGATATAAACATGATATATTTACTATGGACTAAAAACGACTAAACTGAGTATCTGAATTAATGTGTTATTAAAGAAATTATTGTGGACACTTTCCATCACTGGAAAATGTTCGCAATATTTTTTAAATAAAATAAACTAACCATTACCAACGATGGATTTTAAACAATGAATGGAAGTATTGCTAATGATATAAATACAAATAGAAACATTAACAGAAAAATAATACCGAAGTAAAATATGTTTGCGTCATTCTTTACGGTCATGCAACTGAGACGTTTAACCTAATTTGTTAACACGATACCAAATTTGTTAACGTACGTGACCGAACATTTCGTTTTGCCAGGTGAAGCCACAAATCTAATTCATTTTCTCTAAAGTTCAAAAGACGTCTGATCTCTAAACCAGCTATTGGAGCTTTTCTCGACATTGACAGGGGCTCTGATGTTTATTTATAAAGCCCGTATTTCACACTGTCTCGGTTGTCGCTGTTTGTCTTGTGTTGTGTTATTAGGGTAGATGTAACCTTGACTGACCCATATTCTATCTATGTAAAGCGAAGACAGTCTCGTCTCGTAGGTTTGGCACATGTTGTGACTTTAGTAAAGGAATATGTTACTGGTTTTAAATAAACAAACCTTGGTATAGTGTTGAATCGGAGGTTGCGTCGTTCCCACTTTCAGGGAAAAATTCTAAATTGATTGAGGAAAGTTTACATGTAAAACAAGACATGTTTTTCTTTTAGGTGGACCGATGCTTCTACTTATTATACGAGGCAACTCAATCATTATAGTGATTAAGAATTTATGATTAATGTGTTTACAATAAAGCTATAAGCGTAATGAATTGTTACTAAAGAAAAACCTATTTCTGGAATATTTCAAAGGTTTTCAAACAACTTACAAAATATTATCATTTTTTTTTATTTTCGGAGTAAGGAGATTTTTTTCATCCAAGTTTCCGGAAATTCCTCTCACTTAAAACCTCGTTTACTGCTATTATATGTAACGCCAGTATTTTGATTACATAACAAATCTTTACTAAGCAGTTATCCATGCATTTAGTTAATTATATTGTACTTTCAGATTTCTTGCCATGAGCTTCTTATCATGACTTGTAGAACTAATATACAGATTGTTTCCGAACTCCCCTAAGACACTTAGAAACTTGTTCTCGAGGGCAAAACAACAAAAAAAGTGATGGATGAGGTGCTAGCGGCGAGGGAGAAGGTGGTGACGTACAATCAGATGATGGGACTGCAGGGCGGCTAATCATTGTAAGTGAGAACTTTTCTGCTTATTGTAGACACCTATTAAGAGAAACAAAAATTGTTAGCCCTCCATCATTATTCTAGCAAAAGTATGTACCGAGTTATTAGAGAAAATGTAAATTGTCTTTAGACGGTACGTTGTCTTATGGGGATTTTTCACCTGAAAAGGCTGATTTTTTCATATCTTAATGTGGTTTTATCACCCACAATGCCCATATACCAACTTGTTATCCTGACTATACCTCCTCCTAACCTTATATTGTATACCATTGCCATCCTAATAGTGAAATTAAATATAACCAAGAGCATCAGAACAGCCAAAAAATAACATTTTTAAATTTTTCAAACAAATGTTACCAGTGTTGTTTTAAACCCTTTATTAGATTTTTTCAAATGGTTTTAATGTGTAAATTCACTTCCCTCACGTCAGCGTGCTGCATGCGAACTCGTTTTGTATTCAGGAGGTTAGTCGAATCTTGTATTTAATAGAGAAAAATATAACTAAAAGATTTCTACTTTCCTGTCTCTTGATTATGTTTACTTTGTTATTCATGATATTGTTTCTTTTACAGCAGTGCTCTTCCTGTCAAGATCACCAACTTTGAATATAAATAAACGGTATCAAGAAACTGACACATACTTTCTCCCTTTTAGCCCAATTTTAATGAATAAATTACTTTTTATTTACTAAATATAGAATACAAAGCACGGTCGAATGTATAGAAAATCTTGTAAACAAGTTGTTTGAAAAAACATCCACCCAAATCCCTGCTTTGGAGGCACTTCAGAATTCATTGCTACACTCGTGGTTTTAAGAGGGGAAATGCCCCCTATTCCCCCCCATGGTTATTAAGGGGCAATAAATTTCGAATTACCTCTGTTGGTCAATGCTAAATTGACAAGCATATCAAGTTTGAATGAAATTGATCAGTAAATAAGAGAGAAATAGTAATTTTTGTATTCCCCATAAGAATAACATTGGACAACGTACTGCGTTTACCGCTAAATGAAAATTTCAATTTTCTCCGAAACCAGCAATCGTAGAATAGTAATTCAAGATACTAAATTATTTAGTTTTTTGAGCTGTTTTTAATGGTGAATAGTAATTTTTTTATACTTATGTCTTTTTATGAAAAATCAAAAAAACTGAATTTTGGATGTTTTAAGTCCTGTAATTTCTGAACCCGAATTTTTACAGGAATTCGGGGTGTTGGGAAACTAAAGTTCTACAAACGACAAAAGTTTAATCAAAATCATTGGAACCATTTTTGAGAAATTTTGATTTTTTATGTTTTTTGGCGGTTTTGGGGGATGCAAAAAAATGAAAAAATGCCTGGAGATATCGTGGATTAGTACCTACATACCAAATTTCATAAAAATCGGCCCATTGGTTAGGGCTCTAGCTCTGTACACATCCACACAGACACACACACAAACAGACATCACGTAGAAACCACTTTTTTGGGTTCAGGGACCACCAAAACGAATATTTCCACTAACAACTCAAATTCGAAAATTTTGACGAAAACAATACTTTCTCCATATACTATGTATAGAGGGAGAAAGTAAAAAATAAATAATAATTTATGAACTTCTAATTCACCGTTAAAATTCGGGTTTCTATAACAATTGAGTAAGGACTCGATATATACAATTTACTTTAGCAGTCACTACTGTATTTGAAATATAATCCTATTTAAATGTATAATTTTGAATATTGGTTGTATATAAAACAAGTGACGAATTAAACGCCTGTTAGTCATTTGAAACTGTAAATGTGTTATCTCTGAATCGTTTTCAAAAAGAAAATTTTTTGAATAAGTCTTAACCCCTTAATAACTATCGCTACAAGTTTTCTAGTTGTATTATTAATTAAAGAATTTTTTTAATAATAACAAATAGGAATAAAATACGATCGTGAAATATTCCTCTTCCTGAAAATAAGATGTTGAAAACGATATTGGAATGCTGCAAACTTTTCACAAAGTTTTATAGCTATCACCTAGACGGAACATTTTAATTAAAGTCCACAGCAAACAAGGCCCGAGTGTTTTTATTCTCCCTTAATTATCCTCGACAAAAACGTCTAGGTAGAGCCTCTCCTAAAATATGAGATGTTAAAATATAAAATATAGTCAGAACTAGTATCGGCACTGGTTACCTGTTGCAAACTCAACTTCCATCGCAAAAAGAACGAGCAAGGCGAATTCGCTCTGCTCATTAAACAGTAAGAAACGCGAGGATAATTCGTCCCTTATGCAAAAAGCACCTCGGTTGAAAATGGATGCAACAGCATAAGCCAGCTGTCAGCTGAATAAATTTGCCATCGAGGTCAGTTATGGAACCGTCGTTGTGTTTATTTTCAAGTTATACTGACCGCCAAAACTGAAGTGTTTCTATTCTCGCCATCGCGCGTCTGCTGTCTTCACTGGCGCCACATATTCCATCATCTTCACCTGTTTTATTCTCCAATGTGGGGGTGAAAACGGTATTGATTACAGCTATTATTTATTCTAGCAACCTACTGATAGTCAACACTTTAACCATTGTTCTTTGCATCTATTTGTTCCATTTTAGCGAATTTCCCCTATAGGGAAGAAGCTATTACCGTAGGCCTCATAATAAGACTTAAGCCCAAGACCATGATAACTTTTTGTTTTGAGGTCCCCAGATGCCAAAAACACAATTTGTTCAAAATTTTATTTATGTATATATATAAATTTGAACGAATGATGTATAAATATATATACAGGGTGTCTGTAAAGTCCGTCACCCAACTTCATAATATGGTTAGTTGGATCAAAATCTATACTTATTTAATAGGCGAGTTGGTTTTTTGTGACAATCACTCCTCTTAAACTACTGAACCGATTTTCATGTTTTTGGTGTCATTGAAAAGAGCCTAACGTGAAGTTGTGCAGAAAACTTTTTTTATAGAGAAATAATTTGTGAGTGAGTCCCTGGGGCCCCTTAAAGTTGAGTTGTATTCCCATAAGCGTAACATTGGGAAATAACTATAAGTTTTAAGCAATCAGCTGGATAGAGTAAACACTGTTAATGAGCAGGCCATGTTAGCTTTGGAACGGTAACACAATATTTATTCGGCAATATAATATTACGTTGTAATCGCAAGCGAAGCCGCGACAGGCTACTAGTAAGCAAAAAACTTCAGTAAACATAGGTCCTAAAGTGCCTCGTTTTCCGTCTATCTGTCTGTATGTGTGTTTTACATAATTTGACATAACATTCGAACCTCTTAAAGTATCAAGTTCAAACTTGGTACATACATGATGACTAATAAGAACTATTTTTGTATGGAGTATAACATTTCTACTTTGTACCATTTCAAAATGGCGGCCATGTTTTGTTTTCAAAGCTTAATATCTTAAAAACCGTAATATTTATTAAACAACTGTAAGAGTCAAAAAGTTGTGTAATTTTGTCTTAAAATTAATAATATGAAGTTTTTAACTATACGATTTTAAATATCTGAGAAATTGTAATTTGTATAAGTTAAAACGTGGTGATTTAGTCCAGAAATGGCAAAATACCCCCGTCGCAGCAAACCTGCATACTCAGCGAATTTACAATGGAGATATAATGTCTTAATATTACAAAAAGCCACTTACAAAGTTTCATAAAAATATATTCACAAATAAGCGATATATACAATTTTTATTATTCTCCATAAGAATAAAATTGGGGCTGAGTACGCAGGTTTGCTGCAACAAGGAACACCAAAAATTTGTTTTTATGCTAATATCAATATAACTGAACTAGGTGAAGTCGTATACCAGTTTTTATTAATTTATGTTCATAATTAAGGGAGACAGAGCATTTAATTATTCTCCATAAGAATAACATGGGATCTGAGTACGCAGGTTTGCTGCTACGAGAGCCTTTGGCAAAAAAATTGTTTTTTGAGCAAACATCAATAGACCACAACGAGCTGAAGCCGTGTGCCAAGTTTCGTCAGTATACGTTCATAAATAAGCGAGATATAAAATTGTTCTTTTCCTCCATAAGAATAACATTAGACAACGTACTGTATTTAGCACTTTCAATATCTTGGGAACCAATTTACGTAGAGGAATGATAAAAATACTAAATTGTGTGTTTTTTAAATGAATCCAATGGTGAAAATTTAAATTTGAAATTTTCAAAAATTAGATGTAAAAAGTAAAAAAAAAACATTGTTGGGGTACTAAAACCCCCCCCCCCCCAAATACCCCTTAGGATAGAGCGATCTGGCTGGTTTTCAAACTTAAATTCCTAAATGTTGCTTTATACGTTTATACCAAATTTCATCAAAATCGGATCATTTTTACGAGAGTTATCGTGCTCACGGACACACACACACACACACACACACACAAATATATATATATTTATATATATATATATATGTACAGTTTCGAACGAATGGTGTTTTTGGGGTTTGGGGACCTCAAAACGAAAAGTTATCATGGTCCCGGGCCTAGGTCTTACCATGCCGACTACGGTAATAGCTTCTTCCCTATAGGGGGAATTCGCTAAAAACATGTTTTAATTTGTAAAAATTTAAATTTATCAGTTACTTAAAATCATATAGTTACAATCTATTATATTTTGTAAATGAAAACACAGGCATTGATTCAAATCGAATCAATTGCATCAATATTTTTTTTTGTTTTCTCATTGCAATGAAACAAGGAAATATACAATTGATAGGTCCGTTACATATAAAATCTCCAGATAAAGTAGTGAGGATGGATGAGCTTGTGGATCAAATGTATTAATATAAGCAAATCATTGTCCGCAATGTAAATGCAAATTTAATATTATAAGGTTTTGAAATACATTGGTATAGAGTGTGAAAAATAAACGTTGAATCACAGATGAAAATCTGCCGAGGAAATATTTATTAAATTCGGGGATGTGTTTGGTTGGTAACTGCATGCGTATTTTCCAGAAATTTAATCAGAGTACAATATATGATTAAATTCAATGACACAATATATAGTGCCTTTAGCTAATGGTGAATTTTAATTTAAAATCGTCATGTTCATTACAAGCATCTGGTTGCTACTTCCATTGCTCCTAGCGTGTGTAGCTGACAGCTGTTTAGAGGGCTTGATGAGTTTTAACATAAAGACGATATAATGATTCAAACGTTATAGTAAATACAGTACATAAATTAATATCAGTAATAAATACAGTAATTAATACAGTAATATGTACATAAATTAAGTTCTCGTTTAACTGTACGCACCTAGGTCACACAAATGAAGACACGCAATTGAAAATACCTTTTACTATCTCAGTAAAAATAAGAACAATCTTACTTGGTGTATTATGACTTTATGGGGCTGATTCCCGGGTATGAAATTGGCTACCGTACTTGAAATATGTACTTTAAAATCCGTACCGTACTTGAAACCCGTTATGTCAACGAGTATACAGTTTGGTTGAGGAATCAGCCAACTAGTGAATAAATTAAGCTAATTACATGTAAACTTAATTGACAGCTGTTGTCCAGTTCTGCCAACCACGTGAAATTAAATTCTATAATTGGTGAGTCTAATGATCATGGCTTATATCATACATTGTACATCGAGCAATTTATTTAGTTCTTAAAATAATTTAAATGTATTAATATTATTACAATTACTTCAGTACAAAACGTCTTAATAAACTACGCAATAAAATCCTTTTAACAAAAAATTCGCCCAAGATACGATTTTTCAGAACTATTATTATAATTCGGAGGTTCGTTTATGGATTTGAACGGATTGTAGTAACACACACGATCAAGTGATCATTCCCACAACCACCAGCGAACAACATCGTAGTAACACACACGATCAAGTGATCATTCACACAACTACCAGCGAACAACATCGTAGTAACACACACGATCAAGTGATCATTCACATAAATACCAGCGAACAACATTGTAGTAACACACACGATCAAGTGATCATTCACACAACTACCAGCGAACAACATCGTAGTAACACACACGATCAAGTGATCATTCACACAACTACCAGCAAACAACATTGTAGTAACACACACGATCAAGTGATCATTCACACAACTACCAGCGAACAACATCGTAGTAACACACACGATCAAGTAATCATTCACACAACTACCAGCGAACAACATCGTAGTAACACACACGATCAAGTAATCATTCACAAAACTACCAGCAAACAACATTGTAGTAACACACATGATCAAGTGATCATTTACACAACTACCAGCGAACAACATTGTAGTAACACACACGATCAAGTGATCATTCACACAACTACCAGCGAACAACATCGTAGTAACACACACGATCAAGTAATCATTCACACAACTACCAGCGAACAACATTGTAGTAACACACACGATCAAGTGATCATTCACACAACTACCAGCGAACAACATTGTAGTAACACACACGATCAAGTGATCATTCACACAACTACCAGCGAACAAAATTGTAGTAACACACACGATCAAGTGATCATTCACACAACTACCAGCGAACAACATCGTAGTAACACACACGATCAAGTGATCATTCACACAACTACCAGTGAACAACATCGTAGTAACACACACGATCAAGTGATCATTCACACAACTACCAGCGAACAACATCGTAGTAACACACACGATCAAGTGATCATTCACACAACTACCAGCGAACAACATCGTAGTAACACACACGATCAAGTGATCATTCACACAACTACCAGCGAACAACATCGTAGTAACACACACGATCAAGTAATCATTCACAAAACTACCAGCAAACAACATTGTAGTAACACACATGATCAAGTGATCATTTACACAACTACCAGCGAACAACATTGTAGTAACACACACGATCAAGTGATCATTCACACAACTACCAGCGAACAACATCGTAGTAACACACACGATCAAGTAATCATTCACACAACTACCAGCGAACAACATTGTAGTAACACACACGATCAAGTGATCATTCACACAACTACCAGCGAACAACATTGTAGTAACACACACGATCAAGTGATCATTCACACAACTACCAGCGAACAAAATTGTAGTAACACACACGATCAAGTGATCATTCACACAACTACCAGCGAACAACATCGTAGTAACACACACGATCAAGTGATCATTCACACAACTACCAGTGAACAACATCGTAGTAACACACACGATCAAGTGATCATTCACACAACTACCAGCGAACAACATCGTAGTAACACACACGATCAAGTGATCATTCACACAACTACCAGCGAACAACATCGTAGTAACACACACGATCAAGTGATCATTCACACAACTACCAGTGAACAACATCGTAGTAACACACACGATCAAGTGATCATTCACACAACTATCAGCGAAGAACGTAATCGCGTTTAGGATTCTCTCCAAGAAGGACAAAATGCCGTAAACCGTCAAACTGATGGATATACTTTAATGGTCTTGTTCATTTACACAATTTTGCAAGGATCAAAAATGTAAACAGAAAAAAAACGTCTCTACCCCATGCGTCATCTTCTTTCTCAGACGCGACGGGAGGTTAAGGTTACTAATTCGGTTGATCTAGGTGGCATACTTATTATCTCATCATGATTACTTCACTAAAGGGGTTTTTATTACCATACCGGGTGTTCAACAAGTATGGAAACCCATTAATATTTATTTTATTAATAATCGCAGATCGATGAAACTCTAGGATTACGTCCTCACTGTAGTTACTGACATTTTGGCCATTTTAACTTTTTTCTTTCGCTTTGGGGGGACGTCCTTTGGAGGAAGTATAAAAACCTTAAATGTAAGCATAGGTCGAATTATACCTCATTTTAAAGGGTTTTGTTGGAGAAACACATTTCCGCAATCCCGACTGAAAAAGGACCATTCGTTTGGAAATAGCAGCCTCTCAAACTTTGTTAACTTTTCGTTGCGGAGATTAAGAGGCAGAAGTGAATACTCAACCGTGTTGGTTATGTTAGTGTTTTAACTATAGGAATTTCACAGCTGGAGTGTGGAGGGTTAGGAAATATCAGTAAATGTTCCATTTAATTGTTTAAAAACGTTAGGAGTGCATAAATGTAATTGGGGCCAATTATCATCATAAATCAAATTGAACAGACAGTATGTCAGTTGTTTATGTTTAAATTACTTACTTTGCAAGATAATAATTATAAAAAAGTAAAGTTAAGAAGACCGCAAGAACTAAATAATCTGATATTTTATTTTTTGAAAAATAATTTTTATGTCCTGGCTATCAATAATCTGAATTAGCAAGTAATTAGTTCTGCCAATAACGTTATTTGCCATTGCATTAGCATTAAAATCAAACCAACTGTGAGAGGCTGCCATTTCCAAATGAATGGTACTTTTTCAGTCGGGATTGCGGAAATGTGTTTCTTTAACAAAGACCTTTAAAATAAGGTATAATTTGACCTATGCTTGCATTTAAGATTTTTATACTTCCTCCACAGGACGTCCCCCCAAAGCGAAAGAAAAAAGTTAAAATGGCCAGAAATTCAGTAACTACAGTGAGGACGTAATCCTAGAGTTTCATTGTTCTGCGTTTATTAATAAAATAAATATTAATGGGCTTCCAGACTTTTTGAACACCCGGTATAAGACAACATAAACATATCTCATTAAAAAGGGTTTAACATATTCATCGATTTATTTATTTATTTACTTACATAATCACCACTTCAACAATATGGCACATATTAACAAAAATGCAACAGTAAATCAATTAACGTAAAATACAATGTCAAATACAATACTGTCCTAAATACTTGAATTTCCCATATCACAATACAAATGATCAACTGAGATAACAGACCTAATAATAATTGAGAGTAAATTTTTAAACTATATTATCAAATCATAATAATTAATAATAATAATAATAATACGAAATATAAAGTTATCTATGTATAGAAGCAATAGAATCTACGGTTTAATAGTAACAGTACATAATAAATAACAATATATTTGAATCGATGTTATAAATTATTTGGAAACAATAATATATTTTAAAACTCACATACTTCTTCAGCCTGTGGTGTCAGATTATTCCTTTAGTGGAACCGGTTTCAACTCAATTACGAGTCATCAAGAAGACAAGAAGTGGCTGATGATGACTCGGAATTGAGTTGAAACCGGTTCCACTAAGGGACAAATTGTGACACCACAGGCTGAAGAAGTAGGTGAGTTTTTAAAATATAAGTGTCAAGGCTTTAAAAGATAAGAATAATGTTTAAAATGTATGATTAAGTTAATAACAATATGTATAACAAAATTTTAATGTATATATATATATAATTGTATGACAACAAACAACGTTAGATGCAATGATAATTTGAACATAACAACGAGGCCAATTTAGCAATATATTATAACAGAGCACACCGGATAGTATTAAATCAGCAGAAAACAATTAACAATACACAATACATTTTTAAGTACAACCCAAAAACACAAACTATCGGCTACGTTTTTAATGAACCAAGCATAATACGTATTAAAAGGATTGAATCTTTGAAACATCAATTATGCATTAAATTTCCCAATATGTTTTAATTTTAAAGCATGACAATCGTTTCTGACCACCCATAGCACAGTTTTCAACAACTCTTTTGTTAAAGAAGTGTAGCTCTGTTTAAAAGCTTAAACCGGCAAGATGAGCGAGACATTGATTGAAAGTAGCAGATGTGATAGTGAAACTGGACAAACCGCTGCGACGACACATTCATTGGGGAACCACCGAACCGTGTCGGCCCGTCCCTAGCAAAACTCCTTCTCGCCACATCAAACGGAAGGAAGACTCTTGTCGTTAAACCAATCTTAACTAGTTTGCCAAAGTTTGGAATAAACCAAGAATATTCATTAAACTGGACTTTATGTAACCAATTATGCGTATTCCACACGGAACAGACTAAAATACACTACTCCTCACAACACTGCAAAACATATTTACACTTATACGGTACTAACACTTACATCCTACTAATATTATAAACTAGCTGTGTACCCGTCCTTCGTACGGGTTGTCTATAAATGGTAGATTAACTAAAAAAACTAACAACCCACGTAATTTTACAATATTAAAATTACATTTTACACTTTTAAAGTAGAATTAAAGTTAATGAAATATACTATGGGCAGATAGTTAGGCTACTGTTGTCAAGTCGAGGAACTCTGTCGGGTAATGAACGGTGCGGTTTTTGCGACTCCAAATCGGTACACGTAACACTTTGGATTCGATTTTAGAAATAAAATAACTCAAGTACAACAAAATATTAACCCTGTTTAATTTAACATTTTAAATACTTTGATACATTAATCTTTACATTCCAATAAACAAATAGTAATGTAACGAAACATTAAACTTTAAAAACATTGACAAACCACTTTTAAAATCAGCATTCTTGCCAGGTCCTGTTTTCATTATAATTGTAAATAAACAATTTAAACTTGGAAAAATCATATGTTTTAAAAACATATGACTACTTTGATTTTATTTCAATAAATGTAAATCAATATATAAGAACTGTTCTAACAGTGGTCATGGTTAAATGAACAGTATTAAATATTGTATATGTTCGTTCCTCCCTTTGGAATAGACCTACATTTGTGTTGATCTACGCTGCTTGTTCATTGGTGGACGTGAGGATGGCACAATCACAGAGCCAGGCCACTTTCCAGATTAAACTGTTTATGAACCTCGGTGTAACAAACTGTCAATCAATAAATCCTGTGATTCATCGATAGTGCCGAGTGAAGGATAGATGTTTCTGAGACTTAATTTGTTTTTCAATGTCCCAATCTCAACTTTTAAAAGCGCATAAGAAAACTGCTCAACCCCTTAATCTTCTCAAAAATACATGTTCATATTTACTGTTAAGTTCAGACGCTCAGTGGTCGGCTACATAAAATATAATTTTAGAGAGGTGTAGACTCCTCCACTCATGTCTCACTTACGACAAAGGGTCTATGTGAAATCTCCAGAGAACAACACCGTGACTCCCCATGATGTTGTTTCATATTTCCTTTAAGGCATCAAATTTCAGCTCTACTGGTTGAGTAGTTGGTGTGTTATGACTAACACGCTTATATTAAAGACCATTGGGCCAGAGTCCTTGAGTATATTTGTGTCTGGAGTAGGTAAATGTCTGCACTGACCTATCAGCTACATTCCTACCGAATTTCAGATCCATCAGTCCAAGAGTATGTGCAAGATTTTTAAAATATTGTATTTTAAAATTCCGGGGGGCGAAGCCCTTAAACATTTTCGTAACAGGAATAGGCTTGCGTTTTGTTCTGATGTGTTAGTTATGTTCCTACCGAAATGTAACTTACCAAGGTTCAGTAAATACTAATACTCATAAAATTGCCATAAATGTAAATTAGCGAAGAATCTTATAGGATTTTTTAAAACATATTCTTATTGTGAATCTGCAGCATAAGGGGAACCACCATTCAAAATTTTATCTTCAATAGACATTGTCGTTTCTTAGATAAAGTGATCACTATGTCAGTGAGTGCATGAGTCTGACAAATATAGATTTAGATCATATATCCACTTATGTTATTTATTACCAATCTTCACTCAACGTTTTAAAAAGAACTACAACACCTATTTATAGAATAACTATGCCATCATCTGGTTCAATATAAATAAATGCTTTGTCCATAAGAATAGCATAGGATTTTTAAAACCCTATGGGGCAGTGTCCTAAGGTAATTTAAAACAATCCAATTACCCTAAAACCTTCTAACGCACATATAGAACATAGAAAAAAAGTTGCATAAAAATTGGTCTACCCGTTTTTCCGTGAAAAGCGAACAAAACATGACCAAAACCGCACAAAATCACGTTTTTGAGCGGCCGCCATTATTTTTTTAAAAGGCGTATGTCAGTTTATAGTGCCCTAAAACCTTCTCACGCATATGTAGAAAAAAGAAATAAAGTTTCATTAATGTCAGTGCACCCGTTTTCCAGTGAAAAGCGAACAAAACCCCGTCCTTGAGCGTCACCGGCAGACAGACAGACATAAATTGAGATAAGATTTGTTTTGGTTTCCCTAGGGTGTAAAACGTGAAAATATGCAAAAATTTCATAATTCCAAGCAATGTACAGACAAAACTCTAATTTTATTCATTTGACAACTGTCAACCGTCACTCGACAGTTGACACGGGGGTTAGTATCCATAGTGGGAACAATAGTGAAATTAAAATTTCATTTCTAGAATGGAACTTTCTAGAACAAAAATTTTCAATATGGAACATTCTAGAAAGGAACTTTCTGGAATAAGAATGTTGTGAATAGAACTTTCTAGAACAAAAGTTGTCAATATGGAACATTCTAGAAAGGAACTTTCTGAAATGGAACTTTCTAGAATGAAAATTTTGAGAATAGAACTTTTTAAATTAGAACTTTCTAGAATAGACCTTTTTAGAATATTTTTTTTTTAAATAGAACATTCTAGAAAGAAACATTCTGGATTGGAATTTTCTAGAATGAAAATATTGAGAATGGAACTTTCTAAGATTGAATTTTGAGGGTCTTTCGCTAGAATAAAATTTTTGAGAACAAATTTTCTGGACCTTTAGAGAAATGGATCTTTAGAGAACAGATGTTTAGGATGTAATTTCTTGAAATTATCCTATATTTAGATTCTAGAACATTCTGACGATTTATTTTAAAATATTTTTGTGATTGACTCTCTCTTGCAACCTCAAATCACTGAAAATTTCAATTTCCCGTTGCAGACAAAGATAACTAATTGAGACTTCCGTTTGTTAGACAAAGAGAGTTGCGCGCGATCTCGGGTGCTATTCATTTTTCTCCAAGCCCAACCCTTGCAGTTAAAAAATAAAACCTTCTTCATAGATGGGGAATGTAGGGCTACCCTACCATATAACTTTCACGGGGATGCGGTGTTTGGTTTTGGAGTTTTTCCGGAACATACCCACAAACCACACTTACATTTATAATATATATATTGATTTTTCTCCAAGCCCAACCCTTGCAGTTAAAAAATAAAACCTTCTTCATAGATGGGGAATGTAGGGCTACCCTACCATATAACTTTCACGGGGATGCGGTGGTTGGTTTTGGAGTTTTTCCGGAACATACCCACAAACCACACTTACATTTATAATATATATATTGATTTTTCTCCAAGCCCAACCCTTGCAGTTAAAAAATAAAACCTTCTTCATAGATGGAGAATGTAGGGCTACCCTACCATATAACTTTCACGGGGATGCAGTGGTTGGTTTTGGAGTTTTTCTGGAACATACCCACAAACCACACTTACATTTATAATATATATATTGATTTTTCTCCAAGCCCAACCCTTGCAGTTAAAAAATAAAACCTTCTTCATAGATGGAGAATGTAGGGCTACCCTACCATATAACTTTCACGGGGATGCGGTGGTTGGTTTTGGAGTTTTTCCGGAACATACCCACAAACCACACTTACATTTATAATATATATATATTGATTTTTCTCCAAGCCCAACCCTTGCAGTTAAAAAATAAAACCTTCTTCATAGATGGGAAATGTAGGGCTATCCTACCATATAACTTTCACGGGGATGCGGTGGTTGGTTTTGGAGTTTTTCCGGAACATACCCACAAACCACACTTACATTTATAATATATATTGATTTGAAAGTTTGGATGTATGTATGCATTTTTGTAGTTCCATCACGCATAAACTACTGGACCGATTGAGCTAAATTTGTGCATGCAACATATAGACCTGATAATACGAGTATCTATATTCAACCTTGGGGCTCTGCCCCACGGGTCCTGAAAGTTCCAATGCAAATCTTATGGGATTATAATTTATAAAATTACCAGCTGTAGTTGTTTGTCAGTTAGGGCAAAGGAAGTTATATGGTAAAACTAAACAAAGATTTTATAGTAGCGGCGTAGTGGTCAGGTTCATAGGTCTACTTGTAACGTGTTTTAATCTGTCGCGAGCGAAGCCGCGAACAAAAGCAAGTACTTACATATGCAAAAATGGTGGTACAAACAGATCAATTTCTACACGAGTTGTTTGATTAATTTTTTATTATCATTGAGGGAGTGTGCAACCTGCCCCTTTCCTTCTACATATAGGATCACACTCCCCAATTTGAACATATTGTGCTTGCACATTTACCACATGTTATTTGATTTATTATTTCATTTATCATGTTTTATTTAATGTTTGTTTTGCTTTACCTTCTGTTCATTTATTAATCCTATTAATATTATAAATGTGAAAGATTGTAAGTTTGTTTGTATGTTTGTTTCTTTAGATATTTGTGGTTCAATCACGCTCTTACTATTAGACTGAACGCATATAGGTATATTAAAGTTTCGAAAATCCTATAGGACTTTGCCCCAGGGGGGTTCAAAGCTCCCATATATTCATCATGGACATTCATTAGTGAATTTCCTTTGGAAAGTGAACTATTAGCATGACCCGCACGGTGAAACTTAAGGCCGGGCCCACCATAGAAGTTCCTAACGTGACCCCCTGAACGCGTTTTTGGGGGGAGTCGTTCAAAATTGTTATATATATATATATATATAGACATTTATATATATATATATATATAGACATATATATATATATATATATATGTGTGTGTGTTTGCACTCTAGCGGTCGCATTTTTTGTCCGATTTACTTCAAATTTGTTAGGGACGTTCCGTTCTGTAATCAGTTGGACAAGTTCGTTGGGCAAAACAATCGGAAAACTCTAAACCCCTTTTTTGGCGATTAATCTTTCAAATTTTGGGTTTTTGGGCCCAAAAAGGGTCAGAAAAGCCTCGTATGTAAAATTAATTCATATAAAAAGATGGGAATTAGTGAGGCGAAAGTTTTAAGCTCTCTCTCGTCATTCTAGCACGAATATTTACCGAGTTATTAAAGAAAGTGTGTATCGACTTAACACAGTCCGTTGTCTTATGGGGGTTTTACACTAGAAAAGCCTTTTATTATTTTGTTAGAGTACTTTTATCATCCCCAGCAACTTCACACCTTCTTTCAAGCCTGTCTGGACCTTCTCCTAACCTTATTATGAGCAAAATTGTATTCCCAGCTTTGCAAGTAAATGAATCCAGGAGCATCAGAACAGCCAAAAAATCAATGTTTTCAGATTTCAATAAAAATTGGACAAATGTATGTTCTTACACTGATTTTGAGTTTTAAAAGTTTTTACATGGAAATTCACTTCCCTCACGTCAACGTGCTGCGTGCGAACTGGTTTTTGTTTGAGCTGATGAAAATACGAACAGCTGATCTTGATTCGTAGTAGTTGCACGGGCCAACCACAGAATGCAGCACACACAACTGTCATAGTTTTTCTATCAATGATATCATTCGCGGGGCGAAGCCTGCGGGTAACATCTAGTCTTGTATACAGGATGTCTCACATAGGGAAGGTCGTCAGGCACATAGGCTGTACTTCATCCAATCTTCAAAAAAAGACGCAGATGTTGCAGATTGTGTTCCGTAAATAAGGAATGAACCCTGTTATTTGCAACACTTTGGAAATGCCACAGCTATCAAACTGAAGGCGTTTCCTTGGGATTAATTTTATTGCATTAGGAGCCAGTTGTTTTGCTTGGTAGGCTATATACGATCTCCTAATGAACTCTTAGGAACACCATATCTTTAACTGACATCACGTACTGTAATTTCTCTGGAACTAACACTGTTCAAGGCAAATTTCATATCTTCTTCAAGCCAATTGCAACGTATGGCTTTCTGGAAAAGCCAGAAACAATTAAAAGATTTAGTTTATTTACCAGTGTGATGTCCGATACCACCCGATTCCACCGTGTTCGATACCAGCCGAACGACTTACAACCCCTTTATTGGCTATCTACCGGCTAGTATCAACACGAATGAAACTATACGTCTAAATTATAATTTATAAACCCTAATAAATGTTATGATAGCAATAAAAATACACTTTATTTTTAATAATTTGACACACAAAACTACATACAATATAGAACTAAATAGTTGCAGCCACTTAAAACTATCTCCGAGCACCAGAGCCCTTGCGAAAATTAAAAAAACTTGAAGTGCGAAATACAAACTCATTCAGCGGACAAATCCAATTGGCGTGGGCTATGATAGTTCATAGTTCATTTTGATTAACTCACCGTGTGCATGACAGGTGCTGCCTCAAGCGGGAAATATCGAAACTGCTTTTGTCCGATACCGCCCGCTGTCCGAACCCAAACTACTTTCCCCCGTGTCTCAAACCGATTGCAGACGAACCAATTGACCTAGAAGGTTGAAATAAAACTATTTCCCACTAAATTGACCGCAGTGAATAACGGAAAGATATTTTTAGTTTGTTAAAAATACAGGGTGTACCAAAAACCGAGGATAACTTGATCGAAACTCGGAATTTTTAAATATAAACACACGTCAAGTTATACACCATTTTAAAGTTCATGAACAGACTAACATTTTGGTGGAAACAGAAATCTCTTAAATTTATCCGTTTCAAAATTTCGGCCATTTTTTATAAAACCTACTGATATTTACGGAATATCCTGTATCTGCTAAACCACAAGACATAGCTTTGTTCTGATTAAAAATTCATACTCGTATTAAACTCAGCTTTGCCCTGATATGCTACACAACAGTATTTAAAACATACACATACATATTTTTTCAAATGTTCAGGCTATATGCCCAAAACTCTAAAATGTCAAACAGTACCGTATGTCAACAAGTATATAATTTTAAAGGGCTTGTAAATCCTAGCATCTTTCTAATTGACTTCAACCTCGTATCTATTTTTATTTCTAAGCAATCAAAAACGTTATCATTTCCCCATATAAAATGCGTGTAAGTTATGCATAACCCATTTATAAAAGAGGCCACAGAGTACTACAAAGCAAGTGTAACTCACATGCATTTTATATGGAGAAATTATGACTTTAGTTGATTGCTAAAAACTAAAAGAGATATTAGGTTAGTGTAAATTATAAAGTTGCTGGGATTTCCAAGACCATTAAGGTAGTATACTTTTTGATATATGTTAGTATTTTACTTTTTGGAGTTTTGAGCATATAACAATTTTCAAAAATAGTATGTTTTGTATTTTTGAATTTTGTTTTAAATACTGTCATGTAGCATATCAGGGTAACGCTAAGTTTAATACAAGTACGAATTTTAAATCAGAACAAAGTGGTTTAGCAGGTACAGAGTATTCCGTAAATGTCCGTATTTTAAAAAAATGGCCACCATTTTGAAACGAATAAACGATAAAAAACAGACATACGTGAGTTTTGCTTCCACCAAAATTTTAGTCTGTTGTGAAGTTTGAAAATGGTGTGTAACTTGACATATGTTTATATTTTATAATTCCGAGATTTAAACTAGTGACCCTCAGTTTTTGGAACACCCTATATTTTTAGCAAACTAAAAATATGTTTACGTTATTCATTGGGGTCCATTTAATAGGAAATAGTTTTATTTCATCCTTCTAGGTCAATTGGTTCGTCTGCAATCTGTTGGGACACCTTACGTGAGACATTCTGTATATATATATATATATAAATTCGTAAAACCAATCATCCCCAGGCCAAACCTCTAAAATCTCTGATGAAAATTGTAGCAGCTGATCATGATGCGTAGTAGTTCCATGGGTCAACCACAGAACAACACACGCAACTGTTGTTTCCTGGGCGACACCGGGTACGCTAGTCCTATGCATTTATACAATAAAGGTTGTGTCTGTCTGTCGACATGTATGTTCCACTTTAACGTAAAAACTTCTGAACCAATCGAGCTGAAAATGGCATTAAGATAGACAATTTATCTGGGCTTCATATAAGCGTATTCGTATTCCCATCCCGGCAATCCCTTAGAGCTATCGCCTTTAAAGTTGCAATGTTATTCTTAAGGTTTAATGGATCAGAAACGGATGTAGTTGCAGCAGGAATTTTATTCAGCTGTTCTTTCCTAAATTATTTGTGTGAAGCATGGGTAATATACTAGTTAAAAATACAATTCTGTTTCCATTCTTGAACAAGTCATCTAAATATTTGTAACACATTCCTACAATGCATTATGGATTTTTTTCATTATTATTTTGTATACTGTAACTCTTTAACTATATAAATATGCTCTTTCTTTAAAAGACATGTTTTTGGTGGGGTTGATGTATTTAGAAATTCTAAAAATTTCTAAATATATAAATATGTCAAGTCTATGTAATGTGTGCACCTGTGATTGTGAAAAGGACGATATTGGGGAATGTAATCATTTTCTTACCCTCAAGATAAGAAGTTCAAACAGTCCTAAACACTATTTATGATGACTATTTTTACAATAAATAATAAAGAATTGTAATGTAAAATCGTATATAACTCGCCTATCATAAATCATATCAAGTTCACCAAACTGCATTGTAATCTTTCTCATCATTAAATAATATTTTGTTTTCCCGCACACCAGTCATCATTAGACCCAATATAATGAATCACTAATTGGATTCTTTGAGTGGGCCTGATAATGACCGGTGTAACTTGTGAAATGATTGCATTGTACCATATTTTGTTTATATTTACCGTATTGTATGTAAGTGAAGTATTAGTGTAAATAGATGTTTGTAGTGTTGTGAGACAGTTTATTTTATCACGTTTAGTTGTTGCAACACGTATCATGCTACCTTATCAATACCTTATTTATGCTACACGGTAATGAATTTCCCTAGTAATCAAACGAGATTACTAATGTAGCTGAAACTGCCGGTTGTTAAAATGTATTCTGTTATTTGTAAATATCGTTAGTGCTAACGTATCCATGTGCGCTTTACATTGATAAACTTTTTTTGTTAAAACCCGTTATTGGTTTTTTGACTGTCCCATCTGAACATAACTGGGTTCAATCATGGTTAGTGTATTAAGTGTCAAATCATTTTGTAACTAACAAAACTATACGACAGATGAACGAAATAACAATGTTGGGTGTGTGATTTATAACGACACTGGTGAAGTTTGGTAGAGAGCAAGCAAACTAAGGAAACTTTGGAGAGCTGTCAATGTTGGTTCAGAAGTCGGTCTGAGGGTGGTTTTTGCGGAGATATTGTGTGTGTTTAAAAACAAACAAGTTTAAAACATTCGTACTTTTTGTCTTTGATTTCTGATGTTACTCAGTACATGACACGATATTTCAACTGTTTGTTTTGCTTGTTTGTTTTGTTATGTTTGTAAATATGCCATTGGCATATATTTAACGTTTTGAACTGGATATGTTCTATTGATATTGTGACCAAGTATGTTCCTTGAAAAACGCTCTCACTTGTACAAGTGTGTTTAGTGAATTTCGTTTATAGGGAAGAAGCTATTACCGTGGTTGGCATGGTAAGACCTAGGCCCGGGACCATGATAACTTTTGGTTTTGAGGTCCCCAGATGCCAAAAACACCATTCGTTCAAAACTGTATATATATATATATATATATATATATATATATATATATGTGTGTGTGTGTGTGTGTGTGTGTGTGTGTGTGTGTGTGTGTGTGTTTGTGTGTCCGTGGGTGCGATAACTCTCGTAAAAATTGTCCGATTTTGATAAAATTTGGTACAAACGTATAAAGCAACATTTATGACTTTAAGTTCGAAAACCAGCCAGATCGCTCTATCCAAAGGGGTATTTTGGGGGGATTTTGCACCCCAAAATTGGGTTTTTTGAGTTTTTTACGTATAATATTTCAGTAAATTCACCATTGGATTTGGCTTAAAAATACGAACAATTTGGGGTTCTTATCATTTCTCCATGAGAATTTCTTACAGAGATATTGAAAGTGATAAATACAGTACGTTGTCTAATGTTATTCTTATGGAGAATAAGAGAAATTGTATATCTCACTTATTTATGAACTTATCCTGACAAAACTTGGTATATTGCTTTATATCGTTGTGGTCTATTGATATTTACAGAAAAACAATTTTTTTGCCGATAGTTCCCTTATCAGCAAACCTGCGTACCCAGCCCCCACGTTATTCTTATGGAGAATAAGAAAAATTGTATCTTCCTTAATTATGAACATAAATTAATAAATCTTGGTATGTGGATTAACCTAGTTGAGTTATATTGTTATTATATTATTTTTTGTGTTCCTTGCTTCAGCAAACCTGCATACTCAGCCACCATGCTATTCTTATGGGAAACAATTTAAAATGTGATCAATAGTTTATTTATGAATGTATATAGATGAAACTTGGTATGTGGCTTTTTGTAGCATTAAGATACATGTATATGCATTGGAAATTCGCTAAGTACGCAAGTTTGCTGCTACGAGGGTATTTCTTGCTACAATTCTAACCTGCACGCCTGAATTGAACCCAAGCTTTTCATCCAAACACAAAAGTGAAAGATACTAACTAGTATGTAACGTAGTAAATGTTGTCTAGTTATTGTTTAAGTATGGTTACAATAAGTAAACGAGTTCGCACGCAGCACGCTGACGTTAAGGAAGTGAATTTCCCCAATACAAACTTTAAAAAATCAACTATCGGGTTTAAACAAAGATTCGTGACATTTTTAGCAAAATGGAAAATATTCAGTTTTTTGGCTGTTCTGATGCACCTGGTTCTATTTAAATGCAGTATTGGGATGGCAATGTTGTGCATTGTAAACTTAGGAGGATGTACGATCAGGATCAAAAATCGGTATGGGGGTTTTGGGAGTGATAAAACTACATCAAGATATGAAAAACAGCCTTTTCCACTGTAAAATCCCCATAAGACAACGTACTGTGTTTACTCAATTTTCATTTTCTTTAGTAACTCGGTAAATAGTAGTGCTAGAATGATGAGGGAGAGCTTAAAATTTTCGCCTAATTACGTTCTGTAACATATTAATCTTCCATTAAGGGCTTATCTGACCCTTTTGGGGCCTAAAAACTCAAATTTCAAAATTTAAAATTCCCAAAAAAAGGGTTAGGGTTTTCCGATTGTTTTGCCCAACCAACTTGTCCAACTGATTACAAAAAAGGAATTTCCCCACCAAATTTGAAGTAAGTCGGACAAAAAATGTCACCGCTAGAGTGCAAACACACACACACACACACACACACACACACACACACACAAACCATATATATATATAATTTTGAACGACCCCCCAAAACGTGTTCAGGGGGTCACGTTAGGAACTTCTATGGCGTTCCCGGGCTTAAGTTTCACCACGCAGGTCAAGCTAATAGTTCACTTTCCATAGGAAATTCACTAATAACTCCCTTTAGGTTTGCATCCGAACTAATCTGAGTGCAATTTTAAGAAATTGGAATGTAAGGTATTATTTTTCCGATTTTAGTTTGTTTGTTATTCTATCCAAATATTGGAAACTAATAACCTTTTAATAATGACAGTTTTAAGCATCGGTTAGTTTTTTGGTTTTAATACAACAGTTTTGGCATATAGCTGTTAGAAATATGTGAAAATAAAAAAAATGTTCATTATTAGCGAATTTCCCCTATAGGTAAGAAGCTATTACCGTAGGTCTCATGGTAAGACCTAAGCCCGAGACCATGATAACTTTTCATTTTGAGGTCCCCAGATGCCAAAAACACCATTCTCTCAAAAACTGTATATAGGCCTATATACATATATATATATATATATATATATATATATATATATATATATATATATATGTGTGTGTGTGTGTGTGTGTGTGTGTGTGTCCGTGAGCACGATGAAATGTAATCGGAGTCATCGGCTGGACGTGGGAGAGGGAGCACGACACAACTCTCGCTCTTTTCGTGCATGTATCGTAGGTCGCCACACTATACCCGATCTCGTCGCGGTGCTTCGCCGAGGGCGCGTTCCAGCCCCCCCGCCGGCCGAACTCCGACATCCCCGGGCACTCCCGGGCCTTTGGCCTCAGAAATCCGCCGCTCTCGTTTGCAGTCGGCACTCCTGAGTCCTACCCCTCGCTCCCACGCCAGACAACGGCTGAGTCCACGTCAGTCTCCTCGCCGCTCGCCTCGTCGATCTCTATTCGGCACTCCGGTGTCTCCGCCCCCTAGACACGCCAGGCGCCCGACAAGACCGTTATCCACTTCACCACGGTCTCCGATGGCAGGAGGGTCCAGGGAACGATCGCTGTCCAGACGTCGCCCATCACCGGCCCGTCTAGAACACGCACTCACCCAGACGCAGGACCAACTGACTCAACTAACGGCGGCCATCCAGGCCATGGTTGGCCATCAGCAAGCTGCCGCAGCCAACGCGCCAGTCGTCCAACCTCCCCCGAATGACCCGCCGGATGACCCTCACTTCGTAGTAGATAGGTTTGCCTGAGGTTAGAAAGTAGCGGTGAAAGTAGAGGTATTTATTTGAGCAGTTTGTTCTTAGCGGCGGCACGGTGTCCTTGGTTGGGTCAGTCACCCCCGTGGTGAGGTGTATATTTGAGCAGTTTGTGCTGAGCGACGGCCTTCGTCGATGTGTGGTAGCTGAGCTGCTCTGTGCGGCGGTTACCACCCGTTGCGTTCTACAGCTCGTTCGGTATTTAAGGATGAATAACAAGAGAAAAATAAATAATAGACCTTTTTATTGGAGGTTTGCACGTTGCGTGATCAGAAAGTGTACAAGTTTGTATATGATTAATTCTACTTTGAAGAACAGCCGTGAGTATTGCTTCGGACTTCCAAATAGTAAGTTTAAATTGTTCACGATCAGCGATGAGGCTCGATGTTCTGTCTTCATCCGGAAGGTTGAGTGAAGCAGTGACAAGTGGATCGTGAAAGGATACTTTTCTCATATTCCTGTAAAACTGAGACATGATTACACACGACAACACTTGACCAATTCCGATGCAGTAACGTCAGGAGTTTTCCCGTAGCGCAAGTTAAAATCGTCCTCAGCTTCGTCCCCCTTGCAACAAGTGGGTTTACACTTGTTATCCTTTTGTCCTTTTGATCCCTCTTTAGCTGCATGTTGAATCAAACAAACTTGCAGTAAGGTGAATTGTAATCATGGTCAGCGAAGGGATCGTCATTTTCTTCCCACTTGCATAAGATTACACCGCAGTAAACAAACTTGGTGGCATCGTATGTAGAATGCACACGTACGAAACCGGCATCTGCAAGTTCTTTGACACTGGGTGACGCTTGTTTCCAGTTGACAAATGTATTCGCCCTGACAGTAGGTTCATTTACGTCTAGAAGATCAAGGTTGTCAGCACACCATTTAGCAAGACGTTGTGCGTTGCCAAAAGTGCACACGAATCCAGGTGAGTACATGCGATGATAGAGACACTGTCCGGACAAGTCCTCCCTTGGGTAATCCACTTCATCCCGCCCAGTTTCGTCTTCATCTTCATCGCTTATGAATTCTGGAAAAAGTAATGCTCCTTCTTGTGGAGGACAACCGAGGGCCTCCAGACTAAAGACTAATCGCCTTGCATTAAATAGTTTTTCCAAAACTCTAGCCTTCTCGAGATCCGGAGCAAACAGAACTTGCATATCTGAACAAACCTGGTTCAACCCGTTTAGTAAGTCCTCATAATCGCTGAAACCAAACCAAAAGTCCAGACCGTGATAATGTTTGCTCAGCCATTCGTTGCGGCGATCTGGGGTGTAAGTATTTGACCAATAATGATGTGTATCCTTTGGTGGCTTGAAAATCCAATGCTGAGCAGAACCCGTCACAATGTCCACCACGGTCAACTCTTTAATTACAACTTCGTTAGTCTTCTTACTAACAAAAGCGCTAAAATCAATCACTGCTTTCTTGATCATGGTGGCGGAGCGGTGTGACGGAGCACCAGAGAGAGAATGACGACCGACAAGGCAACCGAGCTCCCTTAAATAGGCTGTGGGCGGAGCCTAGTTGTTGAGCCTGAGCAAACTGGTTGACGGATTGTAGGAGAACGCCCTGTCATGAATAATGAGACAGTAGGCAGAAGTATTGTCGGGAAAGTCTTCTGACGTCTCAAACTCTAAACGTATGTCTACAGGTGCTGACTTGATCGATTCATTTTGTTTAGAGCAATCGATAACGATTATCGGAGCATGATTCTTAAACGTATCCTTTGTCAACAAGGGTCGTGGCGCAGTACCATAATAAGACTCTTGAAATCTAGAGGAAATGTCGTAGAGTAATGCAAAATGGTTGTTGGCGAAATCCAACTTGAGATCATCGTAAGGATAGCTGATTGAATTGAGATGAAGTTTCATATTGCTTAACTTGCAGTGGTCAAAATGAGAAGCATTAGCCTTCAAGTTGTTCTTCTTGCCGGTTTGAAAAGCGACAATGACATATCGTGGTTTCTCCAGTTGAGAGGTGGTTTTAACGGTCCACGACTGCTTGCTGGCCTTAGGAAGCGCGGGATACTCGTACAATTCCCAACTCCTGTACTCAACCGGGATACTCGTGCCGCGACTGAGCTGTTTAAGCAACGCGACCCTTTGTTCATCGCTCAGAGTAACGTACGGTATACGCCAACAGAGCTTTTGCAGCTTGACTGTAATATCCTCAACGATCGTGTCTTGGACTCCCCCAACAGCCGGCCCGGGCGTCCAGTGAACAGCATTCTTATCATGGGCCGACCTAATGAGAACCAACTCGTGGCGTGCGTTGACAACCATCTTTGTGTAGTCTTCGGCAAAACCGAGAAGACTTCCTAAGCGTACACAAAAACTGAAATTTCCATTGTTGTCGACTGCGTTGAGCGACGAGTTTATTTTGTCAGAAGAACTCACCCACCCAGAGTTGTTCATGTACTTGAGCGTGTCATCGTCAAAAGACGCGTATCCCTTGATTGTAGTAGCGATCCCTGGATTCCTGACACGATCTGCTTCGATACCATTGATTTCATAGCGTATCTCGTCAAATAATTGAGCAAAAGCGTTGTTGACAAATTTGGTTCTCGTTGGTGCAGCCGAGCCGTCTTGTTTTAAAAGTTTACCCTCGACGTACAGGTAGCTCATAGAGGGGACGACACAAATATCTTGCTGTTGTATTGGAATTCGTATTTCATTACTGTTGTTGAGTGTCATACTGGCATAAGGAAGATGCGAGTGCCACGCAACGTGACTTATACTAGAATCGAAGGGAGCACTCAACAGGATATCTTGAACGTTCATTATTGCAGCACGGTAAAGCCGAGAGAGCGTAAAAACCTCTTGTTTCTTGTTGTTAATCGCCTGGCAGACCGACGACTACTACTGACACGCAACTTGGTGTCTGTCAATAAATAGGCAGGTCCTGAGCACACCACTGCTGACCTTCGTTCGCCGTACACAAAACCCATTCTAAGGTTGACGCCTCAAATGTAACCGCACAGTTATTCGTTCGCCACGGAAATTCACCAAACGTCCGTCTTGATCCACGATCTTTACAACGTAGTCCTCGAGGCTGAATATCACCATCCTGAGGGCCTGTCCGAGGTGTTCAACTTCAAGACATCTACCAAAATGCTGTCCTCACCTGACGAGCTGCTAGACACACTGCAGGCAGACGAGGACAAGCTTCTGCGAGAGGAGGCTGAGTCGCAGACAAAGGGCAGTGGCTGGAGCCTGGTCGCACCAACAACCCTAACTCTAAGGGTAAGTCGATTTAAATATAAACAACCATCTGGAAGTGCTCATGTCGTATTGCCAAAAAAAGTATAAAATCGTAAAGCTACGATTAACGTGGTGAATAGTGATAACAAATGTTTTCTTTACTGTATTCTGATAAAGCATCTGCCCAATACACAAACTAACACAATAATGACTGAACGATCCTTTGACAACGTGAATAAGGAACGCTATAACTTTGATGAAACCAAATTTCCTGTATCAATTAATGACGTAAGAAAATTCGAAAGGCAAAACGTGAACTGTTCTGTAAACATCTTTGAATGTAGCCCCGAAGGGGATATTTCCCCACTAAAGGTGGTAGAGCGCGAGCTAGAGGATCACACGGACCTTTTGCTTTTCAAAGAACCTTCAGGTAAATCTCACTACATCCTTATCACTGACTTTGATAAACTTATCCGCCCTCAAATCACTAAAGGAACAAACAAGATAATAATTTGTAAACTCTGCTCTACCTTTAAGGAATTACGTCGTTGCAAACCTGACGGAAAGACATGGCTCGCAGAGCACACAAGATTGTGTATAAAATATGGCCCGACCCAAATCCGATTGCCAAAAGAACCGAACAATTTTGTTAAATTCGAAGCATACGAAACTTTAATACAAGTTCCGATTGTAATACTGGCGGATTTTGAAGCAACCTTACTGCCTACTTTCAGCACAAACAACTCATATCAGATTCATGAAGCCAACAGCTTCTGCACACTTATCAAGACTACACTCCCCAAGGAATTACTCGATGAAGTCGGTATCTCACTTGATCCATATCTACACAGATCTCAAAATGCTGGAAACGAGTTTCTACTCCATATAAAAGATTTAGCGGAGCGAATCGAAAGACTGTATGTGCGTCAAGAACCACTGAAACCAATGACGGAAGAAGAGAAAAGAAGACACGACCAAGCAATTACATGTGATTTATGTGAACAATCGTTTAACGATACAAGCTGTACAAAAATATTAGATCACTGTCACATAACCGGAGCGTATCGGCACAGCCTCTGCAACCGCTGTAACCTTCGTTGCCGAATGCCAAACTTTATTCCTATATACATTCATAATTTCAGCAACTACGATCAATCTTTTGTAGTAAAACATTTGGCAACTCTGAAAGGGTGTGAGATAAAAGCCATTCCCTCAAACACGGAAAAGCTTATCTCTATATCAATAAAAATTGGAAAAGTAAGGCTTAGGTTTCTTGATTCCTACCGCCTAATGGCCGACAGTCTCGGGAGACTGTGTGAAACCCTATCACGTTCAGAGCTTATTGAAAGCTCTAAACTAGTACCAGCTGAGCATTTAAAACTGATAACACGCAAAGGCGTATACCCCTATGATTACATAAGCTCGCCAGAGAAGTTTAACGAGACAAGCCTACCTCCTAAAGACGCATTTTACAACAAACTAAACAATGAGCACATTTCCCCAGAGGACTACGAGCATGCAATGGAAGTGTGGCAGGTCCTCGGTATGTCAATCTTAGGAGACTATCATGACTTTTATCTTCGCCTGGACACCTGCTTACTGGCAGATGTGTTCACGTCATTTCGAAAAAAATGCATTGACACACACAGAATAGATTGTGCTCATGAGTACACCGCTCCAGGATTGGCGTTCCGCAGCATGCTGCTGATAACAAAAATAAATCTTGAACTAATCACCGATGTTGATCAGCTTTTAATGATTGAAACCGCCATGCGTGGGGGTCTTGTGCAGTGCAATTTGAAGTATTTTAAAGCGAACAACCCGCAGTTAGAACAACCAACTGACTACAAACCAAATGAACCAACTAGCTACTTACTCTATTACGACTGTCTTAACTTATATGGTCATGTCATGGCCAATTACCCATTACCAACAGGAGACTTCCGATGGATCGACTCGGAAAACATGCCTGATTGGACAAACCTTCCAGCCGATAATCCCTATGGAATAATAATGGAGTGTGATGTCGAGTATCCCAAAAGTGTTCACGATTATTTGCAAGACTTGCCACCGTTGCCTGAAAGTCAAGTTCCACCCGGCGCAAAGGGCAACAACAAAAAGCTTCTCGCGACTCTTGTCAATAAAAAGAAATATGTTGCGCACTACATGGTTTTACAACAAGCCATTTGGCTAGGACTAAAAGTGACAAAAGTCTATAGAGCGCTTAGGTTTTCACAGTCGCAATGGATGGCAAAGTTTATAAACCTCAACGTTACCCTCAGAGCTCAGTCCACAGACGAGTTTTCTCGAGCTTTTCATAAGCTTATGAATAACAGTGTTTATGGGAAAACAATGGAATGTGTTCGCAATCGCGTTGACGTCCGTTTTGTCACAACAGAGTCCGCATTTCAAAAGTTGGTCCGGCAGCCTAAATTCAAAGAACACAAAATAATAGCTGAAAACGTCGTAGCAGTCCAAATGCGCAGAAACTCAGTTCTCATGAACAAACCAAGCTATGTAGGGATGACGGTGCTGGATCTATCCAAGTTTCACATGTACAACTTCCACTATTCCTTCCTAAAAGAACACTTTAAAGCACCTGACTGTGAGCTGGAGCTTGCCTATCTTGATACGGACGGGGGATTTTGGGTACTAAAGACAGAGCATAATATCATGGACATCATGAAGCAGCCTTCGTTTTCCAAATGGATGGACGGATCTGTTTACCCTACAGGTCATCCACTGAGGTCCGACGCCAATAAAGGTAAACTGGGAACATTTAAGGATGAAACGAAGGGACGAACACCTTTTGAATATGTAGGTTTACGTCCAAAGATGTATTCCTACAGGTTCGGATGCCGTGACGAAAACCCTACTGTCAAAGCAAAAGGTCTCAAAAGTAAATATGTAGCAAAGTGTCTAACGTTCGAGAAATACAAAGAGGCTTTGTTTAACAGGCCAGCTGAAAAGGCGGAATACAATTTAATTCAATGTAAGTCATTTGGTCTAACACCGCGAACCGTATCGAAAAAATCGCTATCTCCAGAAGATGATAAAAGAAAAGTGTTGAGCTGCGGTATTAAAACCCTGCCATACGGTCATTACAGACTTGAACCTATCGCTGAGGAGGACAGTGACAACGACTTAATATGAATTTATACAGTTTGTCACTTGAAGCCCCATGCGGTGTCTTGGACACAGCCGCTAACGTTGATTCCATCGACGAGCTGCCAATCATATGTGACCTACCAATTCCACTTCAGCGTGACATCCGAAAGGAAATTAAAAGAACGTGGATGAGAAACTCTACGCCGTCCGAAAATCCCCATTTATACGAATATCGCTATTTAAATTTTAATTGTCTAGACAAGCAAGAGTTTATAATGCTTATGCAACATCCAAGAAACTTGCATCCAGAGTTTTGGCCCTCGTACAATGATGTCGCTCACCTAACGTCCGATTACTATGAACTTCATATTGGTAAGCAAAAGCCCTTCTTTTACTGTCACTCTTGTTTCATGAAGCGTTGCAAACCTACCAGTGTTAATGTCGATGACGACATTGACTATCAAGAATATTGGAAAAGTATAAATTGGCGTTTTGTCAACGTTGTTAGACACTACGGAGTTAATTCCAGATGGTTTGTTCGTAATGAGCTAAAGTCAAGAAAGAGTTGGTGTGACTGGTGCGTGCTTGCCCCACTATTTCAACTTTATGACTTTGATAGGTGTACTGAAAACACACACTTTCATGATGATGATGATGACAGCAATGACTCATTTGTAAAAGTGTTTAACACCACAGAGTTGTACAGCCCTCATTATCATTAAAAATCTAAACACATCCTAAACACATGAGGTCATCCCTACAGCTATCGCAGTGGTAATGGTGTACACCCTATTAAGCTAGCTCTATTGACCAATAGTTTAACATTTATTTTAAAACAAACATTGGTATTTTAATAAAACATTCCAAATCGCTTGTCTGTAAAATGCTTAACAAAATTTGTAACAAGTCTCTGACGTAATAAGAAAAAGATATGTTGATATATAATAATATTTTATGCAACTATCGTAAACCGCCGCTATCCAATTTCCTCTCTCGTTAATCCTTATATGTGTTATCAATATGAAAATGTAAACTGTATTGCTCACTCTTGTGTTCCAACTGTATTGTCACCCCACATTTCGTTAAGTCTTATATATGTTAGCTAACAACAGGACAATGTATTATTTTAGCAGTAGATCACGTCATCCAACTGTATCAACACCATTATTTTGTTTACCCTTATAAGTGTTATTAATCCTAGTAATAAGACAACGTATTATTTTAGTAGATGATCACGTTATCCAACTGTATTAAGCCCATTACCCCGTTAATCCTTATATGTGTGAGTAATCTTAACAATAAGACCTGTAGCAGATGTTCACGTTAACCAACTGTATTTTCACCCCACTATTTTGCCAATCCTTATATGTGTGATTAATCCTAACAATAATACCATGTATTACCTGTAGCAGATGTTCACGTTACCCAACTGTATTTTCACCACATCATTTAGTCAATCCTTATATGTGTGATTAATCTTAACAATAAGTTCATGTATTACCTGTAGCAGATGTTCACGTTAACCAACTGTATTTTCACCTCACATTTCGTTAATCACTCAATGTGAAAGTGTTCGCTTCAGCGCTCACTCCTGATATTCAATTGTATATTTTATGTGCAACTTTAACCTAACAAATATATACTTTGATTGAAATAAATCGTGTTCTCTTATTGTATATCCCTCTGGGTATGAAATAAACATAATCTACCAAAAACCATAGTTTATTGACAAACAATATCACCTGATACAATCATATTTTAAATCTTGAAGTACTGCTTCGCAGATTTTCAAAGAACAAAATCGCCTTACTTCGGTGTCAATCCAGGGTAGAAGGGCTTGTTGAACCGCTGTTGGCTGAAGCCATCCATCTTGTGAGTATGGTAGACGTCTCTCGTTGAAATCCGCCAGGAAAAGTGGTAGGTCCTTGACGATATGTCGTTCAATGTCCGCTGGTACTTTGAAGGAACCGCTGTTTGTAGCGGCTGCCAACATTACCGATGACTTATAATGTTTAGTAAAGTAGTGACAATAGCGTGTGATAAGGTTTTGCAAAACGGGAGAACACTCGACACAAATCTGGAAATAGTTTTCCATACAATCAAATAAACGTTTCAAAGCATTCCAACCAGATGACTGTAGCGCTAACGAAGGTGTTGTTTGACGTAAAACATCACTATCCAATACTTGTCTGTAGGGCGAAGTCGTCACTTCATAGTTCGAAAATAAAACTGCACCAACATTGTTTGGTTTGACAATAACTGTGTCCAAATAAAATGCTGTAAACGTTTGACTATTATCCATAAAGTATTTGTCCAATATAGTAACAACGGATCCACTACGTACACTCAACAGGTCTTGAATGGTAAAGTTTATACTTGTAATACTACTAACCAAATAAATAGAGGCTTTAAAGTCACATGAAGATTCTAGTCCTATTACTACGTCGGCTTGGTTGCACAGTATATACATTTGTCGGATTAACAGCTTTGGCTCCATTTTCCGTTGACCAACCTGCTGCTGCTTCTGCCACTGCTGCTGTTCCTGCTGTTGAGGTCTAGTCGTGGCACTGGTGAAACTCGGCTGGAAAGCTATCTGCGGTTGATGGGCGACATGCGGCTGTTTAGGTTCATAAGGTTCAAATCCACGTGTTGGTAGTTGTTGCTGCTGCTGACGATCGACATAGTAGTAATGTAACACCGCCCACGAGGTACTTCTCAAACAATCAAACTAACACTTTTCGGTAAATTTACTTTATTTAACACATGATTTTAGGTTTACAATATCGCAGTTTGAAATTTAGATTAAATTACTAAAGTTTAACAGTTAAAATTTAGAAAACGCCAATTAATAAAATGAAACAGGGAGAGAGAGACACGACGCGTCTTAATTAATCATCAGCAACTCAGCGACTGGGGCGCGGTTCTTGTCTCCTTCCCCAGTGCTGAACCAAGCCAGCCAATCAGAAACAGTCTCGCACGTGACGTCACGGGAACACTTCCTTGACAAGTGCTGCAGCCAAACGATCACTCACGCCGCTACTCAAACTAAGAGGCACGGGAATCGTGCACTGAGAGATGAAATGCTGACGCCATGCACATTCCTGCTGATATCAACGCCCGGCCGGCCCGTGGGAGCGTCTAAGTTGAGATTAGCTTGGAGCAAACATCCTAGCGTCTGTTGGTTTATTTTATATTTCATACCAGCCAACTCTTTAAAATGAAATAATGAATGAAATAATTGAAATAATGTTTAGAGCACCGTTCCTCCTTTCAATTATAGATTTTAGTGACGGTAGAAATTTATTTATTAGGAACGGTAAATTGTATTATTTAATTACAGTGTCGTATTAATGGCTTTTAACAGTCTAGGGATTTTGGGCCGTCACACCCCCCTCACCCTTAGACCATGCTGCCCCCAGCATGAGGTTACAGCAGATTGCCAAGTCCATCTTCTCACAACTCCTTTAGGGTACGCATTTGTCTACGGTTGGCTGGTCGTTGTTTAACAGAATTCTGCTCCCGGACAGCCAACCTCAATCCTTCCCGCTTAATTCACTGTTTTTTTTTTAATTCGGTAAATAAGCTCATATTGTAACCGGCCCGCGTGTGTCTCTCTCTTTACAAAATATATCTCTAAAATATCCCAATCAAAACATCTCAAAAGTTACAGTTAAACAGACAAAACAACACACAACAAAAAAAAAGAACTAAAACATCTCATTTCACAAGGACAAAAGTTACCTAATACAACAAACACAAGTCCCTTTCTCTTAATTAAATACATCCCAAGGGTTACTGAAGGTAATCACCTTGGGTACACATATCCTCATGGACCATCAACAAGGCAACACGCAAAAGGTTTAAAGATATGAACTACTGCCAATATGGCTATAGGACTTGAACTCGATTACTCAAACTGGCTTTTCAACTTATCTGAACAAAACATAAATATATCTAACAGTCGGACAAAAGATTGCTGAACCGTTCCACCACCTACAGATATAGCCTTTACCTAGGCCATAGATCACTTAGGAATAACAGAGGTATTCCTCTCAGGAAAAGAACCAACTGCTTCAGTAAAGTATTGGAAATTATAAAGGAGACCGGGCGAATTTATATTATTTCCGAAGCTTTCATCCGTAGTTAACGGTTCAGTTTTATTTCGTTAAGGTAGCAAGAAGAACAAGAAGAAACTGGCAGCGCGCACTGCTGCGACTGCGGGGAAGGGGCTGGGGCTCAATCCAGGTGTTCCCCTTCCCGAGTCGGGGGGGCTGGTGTCAAAATCCAGTCGTTCCACCCCTTCCACTCGCTCCACCACCGCGAGGGCAAGCGTGATGGCCTTCTCCAAACAATACGAGTTGCCACCCCCGCGTTCTAGACCCCTTTAGTGTGTCGAGGAGCTGGTGTTCAGCTCCGATACCCCTTTTTGGAAGAATCAAAACAAAATCCCCATGAACATAATTTACATGGTAGTGCGACTGCCAGTAATCTTGGTGGTGGTTCAGCAAACTTATACAGACTAGTAGACCCGCCGTTGAGTGTATAAGATTGAGTTTGGATTGGTTTCGAATATTATTCTCTACACACCGAACTTTGAATGGGATCGGAAAAGTGCAAGACAATGATTTACGGTGTAAAGATATTAATTTGGAGCGCTACTCGCTTGCTATGGTGAAGCCGCACAAGCTTTCACTCGGGGCCGGTCATCACTCTGTCACCCCTACGGCTTGGCTGGTCTACCTGTCTCCCACACTACTTTTATATTTCACAATAATTCTTATCATTCTTAGAATCTTACGTCACAATCTTACGTTCCCAACTAAACCCACTACTACTTCAATGAAACCCATTTTAACTAAATGGAGGAAAACAGTACACGACAATTCGTAACATAATTCTACGTTGAGACTGAGGTGCAGCTTACAACCTAAAATATACGCTAGTATATCCACAAACACATGTATGATACATACTTATAAAAAAAAATTAAAAAAGTTGCTCCGTGTTGGTAATTAAACATCCATAAATTTGGGGGTTGGATAGCCCGCCCACTACTAGAAGCTCAGACATCGTGAGACCCGTGCCCTAGCAATGCTTGGGAGCCGTTATACTGTAAACGCGGTGGCCTCTTCGTCGCATCACTATCCACAAACCGTCCTGAGACTTGCTCAACAGGCACGGGGATTTCTTTTACATTGTTATACAAAGTAATTCGCTTCACCACTGCGGGTGTTTGTCACTCGGACTCAGAACCTTAAATCTACTCACAACCTTCGACTAAAACTAATGCTACGGCCACCGCTTGGTTTTAATGAAGCGTGCGTTAAATTCGCCTCGTCTACCTCTGGTAGCAATCAATAAAAAAAATAAAAAAACAGAATTGGCACCTCAGCCCAACCATCCTACGATAAACCCTCGTTCAGTAGGTCTGGTAAGGAAACATCTCTGTCTTGCTGATGGGGTCCGGAAAATCCCTCAGCAAGGCATTTTGCAGTTCTCTTGACTGATTATACACTAACTATACGTAAATTTTTTTTCTTTTTATTTAAATTTTGAAAACTCATTCTGGCCGGATCCCAGGTGCCTACAGTCCAGTCAGGGAGTCGAAGGGAAGGGGGTATTAGGGGGGTGGGAAGTGTGCACATTACCTTCCTGTGGACACCAGTTGGGCCAGTGAATCCTTTACCCTTCTGGGGATATACTACTACCGTTAGTTGGATCGCTTCGAATAATAATAAAAAAAAGTTACCATTACCAGCCCACAAATATTACACCATTTTTAGAAACACACAACAAAACATACCGGTATGCAAAGATCATTAGCGCTACACATACATATACAACTACATAATACACAAATAGGCGATCGCACAACAATCAGAGGGGGATCCCCAGTCCTTTCGCCATCGCGTCCTCGCGGAGACAAGTCCAGAGGTACTCGCTTCTTCACAGCGTAGTACGCGACTTCTTGATCGCGGTCGAAAGTCTATGTTTCTTAATTATACATCACTTACTCAAAGCATCCCGGGCCCGTAACTCACTCCTCATCACAGTTTACCGCGCAGTCAGCTCGACACTAGCCGTGCTCGCGGAATTGTGTCCTGTGTCCCGCGTAGACTCTGTTACTGGCTCAGCACGAGGTACTATCTCCCCGTGACTCCGGAGCGGAGACTCTGTCTGCGCAGCCTGCGGGCGCTGATCGCGGCCTCCCAGGGCGGCACGGAGCAGGTCAGCAACTCGAACTCTCCACCTTAACATGAGAACGACAACAATTATCGTCACGACCAAAGACGTACCTCCAATTACTGTATTCTTAATCAGTGTGCGCCGGTGATAGTGGGACCTAAGCAAGTGGATTGATTCCTCCAAGGAATATTCCTTGACACTTAGGGTGCCCAGCTGATCATCTAGTCCCTGCAGGACCTTCAGAGTTTCATTCATGTCTTGGGCCAACAAGTTCTGCTCGTCACGACTGTATATTCCGTCCACCTCGGGGAAAACTAACTTTCCAAAGTCTCGGGAGTACAAGGAGCTGCCGATAAATCGGACAGGCACCCTATATCCATCAGCGATCACGTCACATCGATCCCGGTTAGGAATCTCGCCCACTCCTTTCAACGTGAGTGTGCTAATGTTCAGACCGGATTTAGGCCCGAAGCAATTAAGCACCACTTTAGCCTCTTCGGAAGTAGTGTAAAGCCAGCGGGTTGGGGTTCTGACTAGCACTGGGGATTTTAGACCTGTTATTAATTTTCGAGTGCACAAAGTTATTTCTTCCTTCAACAAAAGCTCAACTGCGCAGTTGGGCCGCTTGTGCACGTTCCACAACACGTCGGACAGCAGGCACACTGCTAGTTGGCCAAATTTACATTCCCTAATGTAGTGTTCGGTTTTGTATGCTGAGTAAGTCTGTCTGTCTTGGCTAACCATCAATTTTTGTCCCTCTACTTCCCATTTTACCCATTTTTTTAGAGAGGTGTCAAAAACGGGATAAGCTACTACATTGTAAATTTCATACACTTGATTATCACTTTTCAGGGGTAGCTTGATCAGCACCCTCAACTGAGTTGTTGTAGCATAGGATTTAACTATTGCAAATTCATAAAAGCTATGAAGGTTTTCTAATTTTACATCGAGAAACAATTTTGCGGGAGGGGGCACTACTCTTTCCACAGATTTCAGAATTTCTAAGTATTGGTGGGGAGGTAAAAGGTTACTAGTCATTCTTTTGGCAGCAAGATCTTCTACTGCCTGGTGGAGCCTGGTCATTCTTTGCACGGCCAAATTAATTGCATCCTTAACTTCTGATAGAGCTGAGTTTAGTTTCAAGTATTGAAAAAGAGTTTTAAGCTGGTTAGTGTAAATTAATTCTCTTACGTAGTTTCGGGCCATATTTTCGTGCATTACTTGATGGTATTCTTTCAAGGTGGAAATGATTTTATTTATTGTCTTTGAATGATTGGCAATTTCGGTTTGCATGTTCCCTAAAACAGTTAACTGGTCTTGGGTATCATGGAAAGTATCCTCTGTCATACTGGTTACCGTATCTATTTTTTCATTAATTATCTCTAGATCACTGTTAGTTAAGGTCCCAAAGAGAAACTTTAGAACGTGACCACCGGCGTCCACCAGACCACGCTTTTGCCGGGTACGAGGCAACAGAGTGATTAAGTCACTCGTCTTACCCACATAGTCGGCCACCATCTGCTGCAACCCAGTGTACTCGTACCGAAAACCCACTTCCAGTCCGTGCACCGGAGAGTGTATGCTGATGTTCTGCGTCAAGAGATCCTGGAAAAACTCGTTATACTGACCTCTCACCTTCTCTAACATTATACTTAGGTTCCGATTTTCCTCTTCCACTTCGGTCAGGTTGTACTGGAGCGCCACGGTCCAATAGCTGTCTGTGAGTAGTACTTCTCCCTCCTTCTCAAAGATGACGCCCTGGCGGAAGCTTAGGGCACCACCCAGGATCAATAAAATGCCTAAAGGGCCTATAACAGATAAATCCACGCAAAAATGAACAGAACAGAATTTATTAACTCACTATCCCCAGGCTACATAGCGTCTAACCGCTAACCGCTCTCTACGACGAAGCTCTTCAAAAATCTAACAAAATCCCCAAACCTCGCGGGTTCTCGCCTATTTGGTTTCGGTCGTTCGCAAGCTGAGGGTCCGGCTGCCACCTCTGCAGTATTCGGAGCTCCTTCCGGCTTATCCTCTACAATTTCCCCCGGTACACTTTCCACTACTTCTTTGTCACAGGGGCGCTGTTCTCCATGTTTCTTTGTCAGCTCGGCCGGAAGTCGCGGACGTTCCCTACATGGTTTGATCCGATTCACGTGCACTACGACTTCGCGTTTCCGAATTCTCAACATTACGTTTTGGGGAGAGATTACCTTCACGATCTGATATGGTCCTTTCCACAACTTAGACAATTTCTTCACGCGGTGACGACCTATACTCGGTACGTGCAGCAGAACATACTGCCCTTCGCGGAATTCTGTAACCTTGGCCTTCTCGTTATATCGACGTTCATTTCGGCCTCTGGTTGTGGCTTTCCTCTGTGCGGTTACCTCGTAAGCTTCCGTGAGCTTTTCCCGGAGGGCTTCGATGTGGTTGTCAAAAATGTCCGTCTCCTCCGTGATGGCCAGGTCCGCTTCCATAGGAACCTCCATCTTCCGCCCGAAGACCAGCTCATAGGGGGAGTAGCCCGTACTCTCGTGACTCTGTGAGTTGTAAGCCATCGTAACATAGGGCAAGTATTCGTCCCAATTGGTTTGATTCCGGTTGACGAAATGGCTCAGCATTCTCACCACGGTAGCATGGACCCTTTCCAGCCTGCCATTGCTCTGAGGGTGAAACCCGGTAGTTTGGATTTTCCTAACGTGCAGGAACTTGCACAAGTGCTTAATTAAGTCAGATGTAAAGTTGGCCCCTTGATCGGTTACCAACGACTTAGGCACGCCAAACTTAGTTATCACTCTCTGGACTAACGCTCGAGCAACGCTCTCTGCGGTCTGGTCGGGCAATGGAATGAACTCACAGTATCGCGAAAAATGGTCCATAACGCTCAAGATGTAGACGTTGCGGGATTCGCTAAGGGGCAGAGGTCCTACTATGTCAGCTGCGATTACCTCAAAGGGCTCTCGGGGTTCATTAAAGATTTCCCCTAGAGGCGCTTTGACTCTTCCGTGATTAGTTCACTGACTACAACTGCGACACGTCCTAACATAGTCCATCACGTCTTTTTCCATGCCTTTCCACCAAAATTTCTGTTTTACCCGATCTAATGTCTTTGCTACCCCGGCGTGTCCGGTGGTAGGCAAATCGTGATTCAGCCTAATTATCTCTGGCACGAGGGAAGTCGGTACTACGATTTTCTTTTCGCCTGAACTTAAACGGTACAAAATCTTTTCAGGGCTCATCCGGAAGCTCTTGGCCTGTTTCAAGCCTTGAACAACAGGGTCTTCGCGTTGGCGCGTCCTGAGCACGTCAAGGTCGACGATAGGGAGCACGTCCTTCTTAACCGCCTGCACGGCTCGACTCAGCCCATCTGCGTTGGTGTGTCTCTTTCCGGCTTTGTGTTCCACCGTGAAATCAAACTCAGCTAATCGCAGTGACCACCTCATCAGCCTGCTGCTAGGATCTTTAAGAGAAAGCATCCATTTCAGAGCAGCGTGATCGGTGATGACTTTAAAAGGGCGTCCTAACAAGTAGCATATAAAGTACTTAGTGCTCTAGACCAGACTAAGCAGTTCACGCTCAGTTGTCGAGTAATTTTTCTCGGCTGGAAAAAGGGTTCTGGAACAGTACGCTACAGGGTGTTCTTGACCATCTATCTCTTGCGAGAGGACCGCGCCAAGGGCAAAAGTGCTCGCGTCAGTGGCCAGGATAAATGGCTTACTGAAGTCAGGATATACTAACACGGGTGCCGAGATTAATTTCTGTTTCAGCTGGTCGAAAGCTTCTTGACACTCCGGCGTCCATGCAAACTCGCGTCCCTGTTTCGTTGCCTCGAAAAGTGGCTGACCGATCGTGGCGTAACCATCGATGAAACGTCGATAGTAGCCAGATAGTCCCAGGAACGACCTGACGTCCGTCACGGTCTGCGGCACCGGAAAATCTCGCACTGCTTTGATCTTTCCCGGGTCAGGTTCCACTCCCTTTTTGTTGATCACGTGGCCGAGATAGTTTACTTCGTCGACCACAAAGTTACACTTACTAAGTTGTACCGTCAAATTTACATCCTTGAGCTTTGCAAATACCTCCCGGATGGCCTCAATGTGAGAGGGTAGATCTTTAGAAAACAGTATTATGTCGTCGAGGTAAACGAGGCACTTCTCTCCCTTAAGGTCCATCAGGACCGAGTCCATCAGTCGCTGAAACGTGGCGGGAGCAGTGCTCAGGCCAAAAGGCATGCGCTGGTATTCGTAGTGCCCACCAGGCACGTTAAAAGCAGTTTTTGACCGACTTCCTTCGTCCACTTGGATCTGATGATATCCCGATCGGAGGTCTAGGGTTGTGAACATCTGGAAGCCTCCCAGCGAATCTAGGGTTTCCGTGATATTGGGGAGGGGGTACACGTCAGGGGTGGTTACGGTGTTCAACCCTCTATAGTCTACACAAAATCTTAATTTAGGGGTGCCATCAGGGGATTATTTTTGGCACCAGCACCACAGGAGAGGCCCATTCACTCTGACTTGGAACAATGATGCCCTTGTCCAGCTGATCTTGGATCAGACCGTCAAGTACTGCCTTCTGGTGGTACGGCATACGGTAAGCTTTCTTATAAATGGGCGCGGCGTCTCCAGTACGAATAACATGCTTGACTGCTGAAGTGCAGCCTAAGGGTTGATCTTCACTATGAGCGAGCACACTACTGAATTCCATGAGAGTGGCCTTCACAAGGTCTCGCTCTTGACTTGGAAGATGCTGGAGCTTCTCGTTTAAGCACGCCTCAAGAATAGCTTCGTCAGATCGGCCTACCTTCCCCACCCTTGCTTGTGGCTTTTGGTAATTCTGAAGTGCGATTTTGCGTATGATGGAGGCTAATTTTAATTTCCCTTGTTCGTTAAGGTGCAGCCCGTGACTCGTGTACAATTTCCGGTTCAATTCTCCCTTTAGATCTAGAAATTGGATTTCCCCTTTTTTTGCTTGGTCACATTTTCGACGATGGCTTTGAGTAAACCATTCGCGTCGCTAAGTTCGGACTTAAGGTCCTGATCAAACCGATCAAAAATTGACAAAACTGATATCCTTGCCTTCCATTCCCGCGGTAGGGCGACAAAAGCCTGCTGCAAGGTCAATGGGTAGGGCGCGGATTTATCAACGTCATTTGTCCCTCCTATAATAATCACGGAATCGTCCTCGTTCAGGCGGTTGACTACACTCCCCAGTTTCGATGTTACTTGTTTTAACCTTCCATTAGGCATGAAAAAGACTTCTACTTCGATGTTTCCGGGCAATCTTTCCGATAGTATTTCCTGCAAACCACGACCGTGGCTATCAGCCAAAATCAACAACTTTTGACGCTCGGGACCCACCTCCTTAAATGAGGCAAGGTCGCTGTCAAGCGTCCCTAGCTTCAGGTTCTTAGGCAAAGTTAGCTCTTCAGCACTTACGTTTACGGTCTTAACCCAACAACGATTTTGTTCTACCCTTGTCAGTGTCCGAGCAAGATAAACGCCGTGCATGATGAATTCGCATGGTTCGATAACTACTTCGAGGCCCTCTAATTCGTCAGATCCGGTGGTCAAGTGACTAGTTTTGACTTGAATAATCTTTTCGCAGCGTGGCGGAATTTTGACTTCATTGCAGCAATAGACATAGCGTTGTGTCGTGGTCTGTACAGCGCTAGTAGAAGGGCGGTTTGGGTCCGGTACGGTTTCCCCTTTCCTAATGCGGTTTAACCAAATTTATTTTCCAAATAACTGGAGCACACCCCGTTCTACGCTTATCTCCCCATTACCTTGTCCGAAAATATCACAACTTAACACGGCTAGATAACCCTTAGGAAGATTCCCCACTATGAAATTTCCTGGTACCTCAATCCCTGGTTTTAGATTCAAAGAAACCCGCTGTCGACCGTATGTTTTGAGTGTTTTTCCTGAAATGCCCTTTAACACCACGTCTGATTTTACAAGGGGAGAGGAGGAGGCTCCGCGTTTCAATAGGGAAACCTGCGCTCCTGTATCAATTAGGACTTTTCCCTCGGCATTCTCGATCTGGCCTATTGCTACTAGTTCGTCGACAAGTTCCCGGACTACTGGTACCGTTCGTATTTCTCGCTGTGCAGTGATGTTCTCTTTTGCGTTGTTAGTTCTGATCGTCGCCTGTCTAGGTCGCTGTGGAGCAGCTCCCTCTACTGTCGGGGTGTCGTGGCGGCGGCCCCACTTACCCCGGCCTCGTTTCCCGAACGAGGGCCACTTGGGTTTAGCCTAACCCGACAGTCGCGCTGTATGTGCCCTGATTTTCTGCATCGCCAGCATGATATCCGGCTAGAGGGTGCTTCTCGCTTACATCTGCAATCCCGGGACACGTGTCCTTTCGCGTGGCAATTGAAACAAGTGATATCAGGAGTATCGGCTGTCTGGAATACCCTACGTTCCGGTGGTGCTCGGGTGTTCCCCTGGTTTGTTGCGCGGCGCGGAGCGGTGTATGCTAAGTCAGGTTCAAGTACTGCCACGTTGCTTGTGGCACCGCGCGTAGCAGCGGACCGAAGGCGTCCCGCTTCCGCCTTTCTGCCCATTGCTCGCAGGTGTTCAATGGATTGTACGTCAAACATAGCTAACCGATCTTGCAACTGAGGGTGGATGTTGTGAAGCATTTGTTTCAATTTTACTTCTTCGGATACAACCGACGAGAGGCGACCGTACAGTCCCTCCATGGCGGCGATGAACAGGTCGATAGGTTCTGTTTCGGCTTGGACTCGATTAAAAATCTCTTGCTGCAAGTATATGTCATGGTCGGGATGTTGGAAGACCAGTTCCATATCCTTGCACAGCTGTTCCCAGTTACTGAGACGGCCTATCGTGGATCGATACCACGTCAGGGCAGGCCCAGTGAACAAATCCACTGTCAAATCGTAGAGTTCCGCAGTAGTGACTCCGCGGGCCCTACGTAACCCTTCCACTCTCTGCAAAAACGCTCCTACACTTTGTGATTGACCGTCGAACTGAAGTCCCCACTTATAGACCGGTACACTCCTACTATGTGATGGTGAGGCTTGTGACGAATGCGACATAGGTACGGCGTTGAAGTTCAAATTCGGCGCGGGCGGAGCAAGCCGAAACGTGGGTGGCGCTACTACACTGGCTTGGCTAGCTGCTACAACAGGGGGACCACTAGGTGGCGGCGCCTGCGCTTCTTCCAAATTCACATTGGGCCGGTTAGCCTCCGGAGTTGTAGGATTACTACTTGGATTACTACTTACTGCGGCCAACGCTAAATCTTTTTTCCTTTTGGCCGTTTCACACAAAGCCTTAGCCCTATCCAATAGTGCGTCGTGACGTCGTGCGACCGAGGCGTCACCTGTCGCCCCTACTGGAATTCTTTGCACCCTCAGATAGTTGTGCCAGAATCGCGTTTGAAGGCGCTGGCCTTCGGTATCTGTATAGTCCCCGTCGTATTCATTCGCGGCTGTAGCGAACGCGTCTAGTTTTTCTTCACAGGCTTGCAGTTCCGTCTCGATATCAAGGGAAGCTAGCACAGTCTGATCGATCGGTGTGTTTGATTTGAAACATTTTGTTAACCGTTTCCTCAAGTCATCTGCACTACCGGCTGTCGATTGTCCACGGATTTTCAATTCGTATTGGTTCTCTTCCTTATTTAAGAAGTAGGCACTCATGTTGTAGGCCGAAACTAGATTCCAAAGAGCAAACGAACAGTGCAACCACTAAAGTATTTTCTTAATTTTGTCAAAATATTTTATAAAATATTTACTGTTTTGTCAATCGCTGGTATAAAATTCGCAAAGTCCCACTTATAATTTCCAATACTTAATTGAAGCCATCATCAGAGGCCCACACGCCTAAGTCCACACGTCGTTTTGTTTCTAAAAAATTTTGAAAAAAAAATTCAAAGTCCCAACTTTAAGTTCAATAAAGTACACTTAAGCCCCAGAGTACGATTACTCTAAGTCCCAACACGGTGAATTATTCCATTAAAATCACCAAACTAATTTCAAACAAAAATCACAAGTCGTTTGTAGTATTCAGTGAAATTTTGAAAAATTCGGCTAAGTCCTTAGCTCAAAATACACAATAAATTTCGAAAATTACTGTCGAACGCCCATTTCCCCACTACTATGATGGTCCGCGTCGATTATTTCTAAGTCCCAATTTATTTCCTTAAAATGTCACAGAAACCCTATTTCACCCATACTAATAAAAATTTTCCAAAAATCGTCGAAAATCCAAAAATTGTTTTATCCTTTATTATTACCTTTAAACCATTATTCTATAGTGAAACTATGCGATCCTTCATTGACTTGAACTCATAACTACGGCACAGAGGAAATATCCATTAGTGGATAGTGAAACGAAAAAAATATAATCTAACTTGAAGTTTAATAAATTCTATATAAATATTTTTCAAAAGTGATTACTGTTTCTAAGTTATTTACTTTATTACTATATTTTAATTTCCTCTCACAGCCATGCAGTTACGGCCCCTCAAGTTACCGGTACCTTTAGGATCGCATGTAAGGTTCACAAGTGTTAATTTCATGCGAATAAACTTAGGTTAATTTAGAAAGCATTTATTCTAAGGTTAGTATAATTAATAAATCCTACAAACACCCGTTCTTGAACAAACAATGTCAAATCACTAAATAAAAATATAACTTGCTTCAGGAATGACTATCTCATCTATAAACAACAACAAGTGTGGGACTCTGTTTAGATTAATCTATACAGACATCTGTTTACAAACACAGGCAAACACCACTGCCACATGGATCACGGCGTCACTATACGCCACTGCCTCGTTACGATAATCGTCGCCCAAGTCGCACTTCGGACAATTCGGATTAATTTACAATATAATATTTCTTCAATTTAATTCCCAGATAATTTATAGTTTCACTTTAATATCGTCCTCCTCCCTGTTTCAAGATGAGTTGCAATTACTAACTCATTTATGCTTCAATTAAGCAGAAGCCAAGATGGCGGATTAGTCTACACAAAGAGACGCTTTGTTAATTGCAAATGGCGGCTCTGAGCTCTTTGTAACAATTAATATTCTGAAAATGAAGTTTTTATAAAATGAAAATTACTTTACTGTGATATTTAACAAGATTGTTGGATTGAAAATTACGAAAAAAGGATGCTTATTATTTTTAAACTGAATTAGAGTGCTGTAATTATTCTATGCATTGAACAAATTCCACTTACCTTGAAAATGCATTTCGGCTGGTCGATCGATGTTGGCCCGTGGAGAATTTGGAAGCGTGGGAAATTTAAACTCAACAAGCTTTCGGTATTTTCGAAACCGACCCGCACCTAGACACCAATTTGTAACACCGCCCACGAGGTACTTCTCAAACAATCAAACTAACATTTTTTGGTAAATTTACTTTATTTAACACATGATTTTAGGTTTACAATATCGCAGTTTGAAATTTAGATTAAATTACTAAAGTTTAACAGTTAAAATTTAGAAAACGCCAATTAATAAAATGAAACAGGGGGAGAGAGACACGACGCGTCTTAATTAATCATCAGCAACTCAGTGACTGGGGCGCGGTTCTTGTCTCCTTCCCCAGTGCTGAACCAAGCCAGCCAATCAGAAACAGTCTCGCACGTGACGTCACGGGAACACTTCCTTGACAAGTGCTGCAGCCAAACGATCACTCACGCCGCTACTCAAACTAAGAGGCACGGGAATCGTGCACTGAGAGATGAAATGCTGACGCCATGCACATTCCTGCTGATATCAACGCCCGGCCGGCCCGTGGGAGCGTCTAAGTTGAGATTAGCTTGGAGCAAACATCCTAGCGTCTGTTGGTTTATTTTATATTTCATACCAGCCAACTCTTTAAAATGAAATAATGAATGAAATAATTGAAATAATGTTAAGAGCACCGTTCCTCCTTTCAATTATAGATTTTAGTGACGGTAGAAATTTATTTATTAGGAACGGTAAATTGTATTATTTAATTACAGTGTCGTATTAATGGTTTTTAACAGTCTAGGGATTTTGGGCCGTCACAGTAATGGACTTGGGTAGTTTCTTGTTGATCTTGTTGTGGTTGACCATAGGTTGGACTTTCTAGATCGGCAAGAATTGCTTCTAAATCCGTGACTGCAGTGCTGCAGGACGCCGGAGGTGCTGGTGACTCGGTGCGACATCTTTTTCCAGAAGATGCAACAGACTTTGATCTCTTTCTCTTCATCTTGTTGATCTCCTTGCGAGGTGCGGCAGGCGGTACGGCTGTAACCACGTCCATTGTAGCACTGGCGGATGATGAAACACCGGGAGGTAGTGGGGGGTGGACAGTGGTAGAAGCAGACAACCTTGACGCGCGCACGGTGGTGGGGAGTGACCAGCGACCTTCAACAAGTTTCTCTCTCCCTCTGCGGTGGCTAATTTGAGATGGCATATATTCTACCCGTTGGGTCCCAAACCAGTTCTCTACCTCTGTAATCAAACACTTTTCCAAGATTTTCAGCCCACCTCAGTGAAGAGGTAGGGATGTATTCCCTGTCTGAGCCGTAAGACTTTATTATAAGATGTTTAGATTTATTTGTTCCTCCTGTCAACACAGGTTCGTCTGCACTGGTTTCTACCAGATTAAATTTTCGTGTTCCGCATTTAAAATTGCCGCCTGATTCGTCGTATCGACATATCTGAGAAAGTACACTCGCGTCGTCCGTCAATGTACCAGCTCCCACTTTGGACAGTTTGAAACCTTTAGCATCCCAGAACTGGTTTGTAGCATCTAGTTTTAGACAAACACTGTTTAATTAATCCAACTTTGAGTTCAAAAGCTTTAGACGCTCGTCTAAGTCATGGAAAGACTTGGTTGACACGAAATTAGTTTCCACATAACCTTTGTTTGCACAATCGTGTGACTCTTCAGGTTCAGCAACATATCGGAGCCTTTTGTAACGCACGTTAAAGTGAGCTCCGCCCGTGTCTAGACTTAGCGGTTGGTGATGGCGATACGCTATTCGCTGTGGACCGCAGAGTACACGTCCAAACTTGTCCCTGGGATGACGTTTCATATCCTATCGCTGTTACAGACTGCTACATCCACTGTATAGTAGTGCGGTTATATCCATGAACTGTGTTTACTGTCCATACCCAATCATTTCACGTAAACCTTCTTCCCTTTCCTTTTCAACACCTTTTCCACCAAATACGTGTCTGGGAAAGCAGTTTTTTGCATCTCCGGCTCGTAGAACGCTCCACGAATTACGTCCCCTTCCATATCGCGTAGCGTGTATACTGGCGGGCGGGTTCTGCGATCCTCATGCACTTTAAACAGTTCCGTGGTCCAGCTCGGAAGGTAACCTTTGGAGAAAATAGACGTTTTGTACTTGGATATCCTCACAACGTCAATGACTTTAAACCGCGGTCGCATGTTTTTCCTCTTCAAAAGGGGAATGGGAGCCTTGTTCAACTTGTTGGCTAGATCCCTTTCGTGAGAGTGGTTCACATCGATAGGTTTCATACCAATAGATCGATGTACGCGATTGTTATATGTCGATAACAGTTTAGATAGAAGTCCGTTTGTGGCCCAACGATATGAACCTTGAACACCAAAGGCTTTAAACATCCAATTTTTCAGCGTGCGATTGAAACGTTCCACTACCGAGACCTTAAGCGAACTGAAAGTGCTGCAATGGTTTATGCCGTGACGTCCCATCAGAGCGGTAAATGTTTTGTTAAAAAATTCTCTTCCATCGTCGGACTGAATATTTCTCGGCAGTTCTGTTGCATTTGCAAATATATCTTCCATACCCTTTGCAACTGACTTAGCGGTTTTGTCAAGTAGCGGTGCGGCGAAACCAAACTTTGATAACACATCGATCCCAGTGAGTATGTATTTGAATCCCGCGTTTTGCCTCGCGTACTTTTTCATGTCAACGAGATCAATCTGCCATATATCATTTAAGCTTTTCACATAGACATGACGCCGTGGATAACGTTTTCTCGCCTGCCTGTGAAGCTCTTCAACTATTTTCTCTTTAGCATCATCTGCCATCTTGTCAGTATCAAACTCACCTCGACAATGAACAATGCCGACTACAATATGATTTTATACAAACGTAAAAGATTCACTATTTCGTTAAACTCTCTAGAATGCCCGCTGTGGCCAGCGTTCTTGGACATGTACAACAGTCTAAGGCGATTTACCAAAGCGTTTGCATCAGCGTTACTTAATCCACTGCCCGATGGCGTTGAAGGTGCTGCTGGTTTCTGTTTCGGCGGAAACAGACTTTGTATAACAACAGTGTACTTTTTGCCTCTGTTAGCGTTTATCCCTCGTTCCGCAGAGTACATTTGTCTGTGTACGTTGCTCAAGACTAGTATCTGTTTGTACGCACTTATATCAAAAGGGGTAATTTCATCCTTCTTCGGTACTTGCATAAAGAGTAGTTCCATAAGTCCGGGAGTCATTTCAAATCTTTTGTCTTTTACTATAACTTTTGTTCTAGAAAAGGAAATTACGCTGTCGCCTATCATTGTGCCACCTTTTCCATCGGCTCGAACACCGTACGCAGTGTCGAGTTTGTCACGGTAGGCGGGAGATTGGAGTCTTTTAAAATATCTGTCCACCAGACTGGTCTCCGTTTGAGTCGAAGTGTCCACTGTTTTGTTTAACTCGCCGTCGTCGTCACTGCCCTCACTATGTTTATCCGTTCCTATCGACTTCATTTCCTTTTTAATTTCCTCCTTGATTGGCGGGAGTGGCATCGATTGTTTAATACTTTCAACTACTGTCTTTTGCAATGGGCTGACCAACGGTTTGACCGAAGCCTCTAGATACTTCTCAACGTCTTCTACATTCCGCTGTAAAGTCCGGTACTTTTCGCGAACGCTTTTCGTAAGCTTAATAATTTCCCTTTTTACAGCCTCTTCCCTACCGTAGGCATGTGCTTTCTTTACTCGACGTCTTCTTATCTTCTTGCGTCGTCTGTCCATAGTGTGCGTCTAGGTAATACTAGGGCGGATTTTGTACGGATATCTTATTTATATTCAATTCAATTCAATTCAAAATTCTTTATTCATAGGCAGTACACAGAGTATACATTGAATAGTGTCAAGTGTATTTTCTTACATCAAATACATATTTGCAACAAATTAAATCAAACCTACATTTTTTAAGTAATACAAAGTAAATAATTGTTATTTAATCACATTTTTAAACTATAACATTATTAGGAGGTACCATAGGAGGTACCATAAACCTTCTACATTACCTTTCAAGTTTTACGAGAGGTGGAAAAATTCATTTAATGAGTAGGGAGCTATGCTAATCAGATATTCTTTTAAGAATTTTTTGAATTTGGTATTGTCATTTTCTAATTTGATTTCCCTGGGAATATACTCTAAAAACTTTAGTCCCATGTATGTTGGTTTCTTCTCAAAAAGTTTCAGTTTATGACGACTTGTAATAATCTTGTCTTTATTTCTGGTATTATGCTGGTGAATTGAGGAGAAGTAATCCAGATGTGTTACCGGTATTTCACTTTTTGCTGTTAAAATGGAATTAAAAATATATTGTCCATATACAGTTAATATTTTAAGACCAATAAAATGTTTTTTTGCAGATACATCCTGTTTTAAATTAAGCATTATTCTAATGGCACTTTTACTCCGGGGGTTTCTCATGACGTCTCACCTCCAAACTTGGGGCATCGCCGACAATCCGTCGCTTACCGTCGACGCGTCGCGTCAAGATGCGGCTACTTCATTGACTATCCCGTAGATTCTTTATTTATATCAGTCACAAATGTGTCTAGACCGCATCTGTAGCGTCCTTTGTTCAACTCATCATCTTTGCTGATCACCACGAAGGAATGACGGTCTTTGTTCCAACACTGGTTGCAGAGATCTTTAAATTGGGTAAAAGACATATCACTATCGCTAACGTGATCGTCGTAGACATGTTTCAAGTTCAACTCGTCTTGTTTAAATAATATTATAAGGTTCGCATTGTCCCGCAGCAGGTGTTTCGGTATGCGTGTGTAGGATTGCGCAAGGTAGAAACAATCTATCGATTTGTGTCTGCCCATGGAGAAGTACGCACGCATATGGTCTTGTCGGTCGCAAGCGACGTCGTCAAACACAATTACCGAATTCGGTTTTGCTTCGGAAAGACTTTGTACAGCCTCGTTGTTTTCAAACGTATAGTAACCTATTTCAGGGGCTTTACTCATTATTTGCGATAGTATTAGGTATTTGGGCTGGTGTAGCGATTTACTAAATATGTATAAATTTGCGAATCGCAATCCTCGAGGTTCTGTAAGAAGGCTGAACATGAGACATGTTTTACCGCAGTTTGAAGGTCCACAAATGATGCACCTGATTGAGCTCGGCAACAGAGCACCATGTTTGGAATTGTGTTGCGAACTGTCCTCTATCAGTCTCCCCAAATCGGTATTAATGTCAAACGTTTCGCGCTGGTTTTAAACTTCATTTCAGCCACGTCACTCGACGACTGGCTACATATATAGCGTCGCACATTTATATGTAGGAGCTCAGTCCCGAGTCAGGCTTTCGTTGATATACATTGGTTGCTCGCGGTTTTAACAATGTTAACAGGACTATTGCCGGATGGTGGAAAGAGGCGCACTGTTCGCCGGCAGAAGCGTAAGGTTGCGAGGCGAAGTGGAGGAAAGATTGGTGGGAAACGGTTTCAACATGTGACATTTCGTGATGTGATCAAGCACGCTAGAGCGGCAATCAGGGGACAGGGAATTAGGTCTTCGAAAAGTTTGGAGACAAATGGACGTCGCATGCGGAGTGCAACCATGGCGGTGCTGAAGGCGGTTCGGAAATTTAAAAAAGGCAAGTTGGTGAGACCTGGCCACCGTGGTGGGCATGAACGGATCCTACCTTTGCCAAAGTCTGGAGGACTGTTACCACTACTGCCGATTTTCGCGGGGCTAAGCGCGTTGGGCAGTCTCGCCGGCGGCGCTGCTGGAGTGGCAAAAGCAATAAACGAGACTAGGGATGCAAGAAAGAAATTGGCAGAGTTGCAAAGGCACAACGAGACTATGGAGGCTATTGCGTTGCGCAAAGGTAAAGGTTTGTTTTTGAGACCGCACAAGAGAGGGTTGGGTCTGTAAATGATGCCGTATACGCAATATGCAAAAAACTGCTAAGCCTTCTGCCCAAAAGGGCATTGTACGATGCGGATCTTGAAAATTTGGCGCGTAAGCTTCGGATACCCCATTTTAGGGGTGTTTTTATGCGTGACAATTTACCTCAACGACCGTGGCGAAAAGAGTCGGTCATTGTTAATTTGGACAATTCCAGTGGACAAGGTACTCATTGGGTTTGTTTTAGAAAAAGTGGCAATCTAGTGGACTACTTCGACAGCTACGGTGATTTAAGGCCTCCGTGCAAAATTCAACGCTATCTCAAGGGGAATTTTATTTCCCACAAAAGACCGCTTATCAGTTTGTTAATTCCAAAAGTGAAACTTGTGGACAACTTTGTTTAGCGTTTTTATCCATGATGGAATAAAGGTACAAAAGGTGTATTGAGTTTCATTTCTGTCAGTCATGTCTTTGACGTTTACCTTTACGGGCACAGAGTCTACTCTGTCAGCTGACTTTTTCCCAGCTCTGGAACTGGACAGTGATAGGCGTGCTTAACTTTGAATCTTTCAACTCTATTCCAAACGTAGAGGTTGGCAATAACGTGTTTCACTTTAACAACGGTCTGAAAATAGTCATACCGACAGGTACGTATGAGGTTGTGGATATTGCAGACTATTTACAGAAGATGCTGTGGAAGGTGAACAAGAAGCTTCATATCGAGTTGACTCCAAACAACAACACTTTGCACACCGATATCAAATGTAATTTTCCAGTAGACCTAACACCCGATGATTCTGTCGGTCGCCTGTTGGGATTTAAACCTGTCAAGCTGGAAGCGGGCCAGGAACTAGGCACCACGGGGGTTACTGACATATTCAAGGTGAATTCAATTCTATTGAACTGCAACATCGTCACGGGCTCGTATATAAACGGACAACCTGCGCACACTGTTTACCAGTTTTATCCAAGTGTCGGTCCAGGTTTCAAGTTGATCGAAGAGCCTTCACCTGTGGTTTATCTTCCAATTACCAAGAACACTATAGACAATATCACGCTAAAGATCGTGGATCAAGACGGACGTTTGGTGAATTTCCGCGGCGAACGAATAACTGTGCGGTTACATTTGAGGCGTCGATCTTAGAATGGGTTTTGTGTACGGCGCACGAAGGTCAGCAGTGGTGTGCTCAGGACCTGCCTATTTATTGACAGACACCAAGTCGCGTGTCAGTAGTAGTCGTCAGTCTGCCAGGCGATTAACAACAAGAAACAAGAGGTTTTTACGCTCTCTCGGCTTTACCGTGCTGCAATAATGAACGTTCAAGATATCCTGTTGAGTGCTCCCTTCGATTCTAGTATAAGTCACGTTGCGTGGCACTCGCATCTTCCTTATGCCAGTATGACATTCAACAACAGTGATGAAATACGAATTCCAATACAACAGCAAGATATTTGTGTCGTCCCCTCTATGAGCTACCTGTACGTCGAGGGTAAACTTTTAAAACAAGACGGCTCGGCTGCACCAACCAGAACCAAATTTGTCAACAACGCTTTTGCTCAATTATTTGACGAGATACGCTATGAAATCAATGGTATCGAAGTGGATCGTGTCAGGAATCCAGGGATCGCTACTACAATCAAGGGATACGCGTCTTTTGACGATGACACGCTCAAGTACATGAACAACTCTGGGTGGGTGAGTTCTTCTGACAAAATAAACTCGTCGCTCAACGCAGTCGACAACAATGGAAATTTCAGTTTTTGTGTACGCTTAGGAAGTCTTCTCGGTTTTGCCGAAGACTACACAAAGATGGTTGTCAACGCACGCCACGAGTTGGTTCTCATTAGGTCGGCCCATGATAAGAATGCTGTTCACTGGACGCCCGGGCCGGCTGTTGGGGGAGTCCAAGACACGAACGTTGAGGATATTACAGTCAAGCTGCAAAAGCTCTGTTGGCGTATACCGTACGTTACTCTGAGCGATGAACAAAGGGTCGCGTTGCTTAAACAGCTCAGTCGCGGCACGAGTATCCCGGTTGAGTACAGGAGTTGGGAATTGTACGAGTATCCCGCGCTTCCTAAGGACAGCAAGCAGTCGTGGACCGTTAAAACCGCCTCTCAACTGGAGAAACCACGATATGTCATTGTCGCTTTTCAAACCGGCAAGAAGAACAACTTGAAGGCTAATGCTTCTCATTTTGACCACTGCAAGTTAAGCAATATGAAACTTCATCTCAATTCAATCAGCTAGCCTTACGATGATCTCAAGTTGGATTTCGCCAACAACCATTTTGCATTACTCTACGACATGTACTCTAGATTTCAAGAGTCTTATTATGGTACTGCGCCACGACCCTTGTTGACAAAGGATACGTTTAAGAATCATGCTCCGATAATCGTTATCGATTGCTCTAAACAAAATGAATCGATCAAGTCAGCACCTGTAGACATACGTTTAGAGTTTGAGACGTCAGAAGACTTTCCCGACAATACTTCTGCCTACTGTCTCATTATTCATGACAGGGCGTTCTCCTACAATCCGTCAACCAGTTTGCTCAGGCTCAACAACTAGGCTCCGCCCACAACCTATTTAAGGGGGCTCGGTTGCCTTGTCGGTCGTCATTCTCTCTCTGGTGCTCCGTCACACCGCTCCGCCACCATGATCAAGAAAGCAGTGATTGATTTTAGCGCTTTTGTTAGTAAGAAGACTAACGAAGTTTTAATTAAAGAGTTGACCGTGGTGGACATTGTGACGGGTTCTGCTCAGCATTGGATTTTCAAGCCACCAAAGGATACACATCATTATTGGTCAAATACTTACACCCCAGATCGCCGCAACGAATGGCTGAGCAAACATTATCACGGTCTGGACTTTTGGTTTGGTTTCAGCGATTATGAGGACTTACTAAACGGGTTGAACCAGGTTTGTTCAGATATGCAAGTTCTGTTTGCTCCGGATCTCGAGAAGGCTAGAGTTTTGGAAAAACTATTTAATGCAAGGCGATTAGTCTTTAGTCTGGAGGCCCTCGGTTGTCCTCCACAAGAAGGAGCATTACTTTTTCCAGAATTCATAAGCGATGAAGATGAAGACGAAACTGAACGGGTTGAAGTGGATTACCCAAGGGAGGACTTGTCCGGACGGTGTCTCTATCATCGCATGTACTCACCTGGATTCGTGTGCACTTTCGGCAACGCACAACGTCTTGCTAAAGGGTGTGCTGACAACCTTGATCTTCTAGACGTAAATGAACCTACTGTCAGGGCGAATACATTTGTCAACTGGAAACAAGCGTCACCCAGTGCCAAAGAACTTGCAGATGCCGGTTTCGTACGCGTGCATTCTACATACGATGCCACCAAGTGTGTTTACTGCGGTGTAATCTTATGCAAGTGGGAAGAAAATGACGATCCCTTCGCTGACCATGATTACAATTCACCTTACTGCAAGTTTGTTCGATTCAACATGCAGCTGAAGAGGGATCAAAAGGACAAAAAGGATAACAAGTGTAAACCCACTTGTTGCAAGGGGGACGAAGCTGAGGACGATTTTAACTTGCGCTACGGGAAAACTCCTGACGTTACTGCATCGGAATTGGTCAAGTGTTGTCGTGTGTAATCATGTCTCAGTTTTACAGGAATATGAGAAAAGTATCCTTTCACGATCCACTTGTCACTGCTTCACTCAACCTTCCGGATGAAGACAGAACATCGAGCCTCATCGCTGACCGTGAAAAACTTACTATTTGGAAGTCCGAAGCAATACTCACGGCTGTTCTTCAAAGTAGAATTAATCATATACAAACTTGTACACTTTCTGATCACGCAACGTGCAAACCTCCAATAAAAAGGTCTATTATTTATTTTTCTCTTGTTATTCATCCTTAAATACCGAACGAGCTGCAGAACGCAACGGGCGGTAACCGCCGCACAGAGCAGCTTAGCTACCACACATCGACGAAGGCCGTCGCTCAGCAGAAACTGCTCAAATATACACCTCACCACGGGGGTGACTGACCCAACCAAGGACACCGTGCCACCGCTAAGAACAAACTGTTCAAATAAATACCTCTACTTTCACCGCTACTTTCTAACCTCAGGCAAACCTATCTACTGCAGAAGTTGTTTATTCCCCCGGCCACAGCCATTCCGACGGGGTCCATTGGCCAAGTTCAGCGTATGGCGGCCGCGCTGTTCGCGAAATTACCGACACTCACCGGTCGCGACCACCACGAGGTTGCCTTCCTACTTCCAGTGACCAGTGATTATCCTGAAATGGACCCATTGATTCAAAATGTGGTATTTCAGCGCCTCAATTTGTTGTATATTGCCACCCACCATGGGTGGCCTACGGCCATTGCTGCCTCCTCCGCAGCAACGGCGTCCCTGGCATCCTTCCCGCCAGGTTTCACTCTGCCCCCGGAGCAACCTCGACGCCGCCCAGTCGGCGCCGCCACCACTCCTGCTGCAGCAGCCGCCGCCGCGGCGCCTGCAGCCGCTCAACAGGGTCAGCCGGCTCCCAGAGGTCGCAGAGGCCGTCAACGAGGACGGAACCGAGGACGCCAGTAAACCCTTAGCCTTTCTATGTTTTTCTCTTATAAACTTTTGTTTCATGTTTTTTCACGTGTAAACATCATTGTCACTTTGCTACCCCCTCAGGGATAAGTTTCACTTACCTAAATGACCCTTCAGGACCGGGACTTTCTGCCCGAGAAGCCCTTTGGGCTTTTGTACCTTGTTACCCCCTAAGGGATAAGTTTTCCTTCCTTACTCACCCCCTAAGGGTTAAGTTTAATGTTCTCAATGACTCTTCTGGTGCGTACTTCGATGCGCTACGGCCTCCGGGCTATTCTGTTCTTTTAAATAAAGTACTGTGGAGACAAACCCTTCCGGCGAGTCCCACGTGTCGTGTGTTGCCGCCCACTCCCTCGTCCGGTCGGCGCTGCCGCGCGGTACTCCTACGCTCCTTTCTTACCTCGCTTCGTACGAGGGAGAGGGAGCGGGTCCGCACCGGCAGTCATCGGCTGGACGTGGGAGAGGGAGCACGACACAACAACATTACATGTAATTTTTATTTTAATCAAATTGCAATTTTTACCATTGAAATCAGCTTAAAAAAACAAACAATTTGGTATTTTGATCATTGCTCTACGTCAACTGGTTACTGAGATTTTGAAAGTGCTAAACACAGTACGTTGTCTAATGTTATTCTTATGGAGGAAAAGAAAAATTGTATATCTCGCTTATTTATGAACATAAACTGACAAAATTTGGTATATAACTTCATCTGGTTGTGGTTTATTGTTGTTTGCTCAAAAAAACAATTTTTTGCCTATGGTTCCCGTTGCAGCAAACCTAGGTACTCGGTCCCCATGTTATTCTTATGGAAAATATTTAAAATGTTATATATCGCTTATTTATGAATGTATATGAATGAAACTTGGTATGTGACTTCACTTAGATGAATTCTATTGATATTTGCATAAAAACCCATTATTTTGTCTTCCTTGTTGCAGCAAACCTGCGTACTCATCCCCAATGTTGTTCTTATGGAGAATGATTAATATTTTAAATATCGCTTGTTTGTGAATATATTTCTTATGAATTCTGTTAAGTGGCTTAATGTGTTATGTTATATATTCATTGGAAATTCGCTGAGTATGCAGGTTTGCTGCGACGGGGGTATTTTTCTTCTAAGGCTTTCGTTATTTTTTTCTAGACAGAGGTAAAACAGTGGGATAAATTTTCATGATAACTGGAAATATTTTTTCGAAAATCTAACTACTGTATGTAGTACACACCACATATTAGGTAGTAAAGATATTCGCAGTTTAAAACTTAGACCCGGCTATAACTGGATTAATAGAAATGCTATTCCAATGGAAAACATTTAGTTTTTTATATGAGAGTTTGCAAAACAATTACTTTTAGCGAATTTCCCCAATAGAGAAGAAGTTATTACTGTAGTCGGCATGGTAAGACCTAGGTCAGGGACCATGAAAACTATTCGTTTTGAGGTCCTCAGATTCCAAAAACACATATGCGTTCATAAGTGTGTGTGTGTGTGTGTGTGTGTGTGTGTGTGTGTGTGTGTGTGTGTGTGTGTGTGTTTTATGACTTTAAGTGCGAAAACCAGCCAGATCACTCTATCCCAAGGAGTTTTTTTTTTGGGGGGGGGACAGGTATGTTCCCCAAAAAGTTGTTTTTTGTTTGTTTTTTACATATAACATTTTAGTAAATCAAATGTTGGTTTCCACCATTGAAATCAGCTTACAAATACAAACAATTTGGTGTTTTGATCATTGCTCTACGTCAATTTGTTACAGAGATATTGAAAGTGCTAAACACAATACGTTGTCCAATGTTATTATTATGGAGGATAAGAAAAATGGTATATCTTGTTTATTTATGAACGTGTCCTGTTGAAACTCGGTTTGTTGCTTTATCTCGTTGTGTTGTATTGATATTTTCACAACAACTAATTTTTTGCGGATAGTTCCCGTAGCAGCAAACCTGTGTACTCAGCTCCATGTTATTCTTATGGAGAAAAAGTAAAATGTTATCTCCCTTAATTATGAACATAAATTAATACCTAGTTGAGTTATATTGATATTTGTTTAAAACAATTTGTTTTGTTCCTTGTTTCAGCAAACCTGGTACTCCATGTTATTCCTATGGAGAAGGATTACAATTTTATAACTCTCTTATTTATGGATGCATAATGATGATACTTGGTATGTGACTTAATTTTGTATTATGACACATATATGTGCATTATAAATTTGCTTAGTACGCATGTTTGCTGTGACGGGGGTCATTATTTCTTTTCACTGTTAGTCGTACAATTAAGTTATTGTTATGGGCATTCAAAAACCGATTATTCCCCAGCCCAAACCTCTACCCCTACAACCACGAAATTTGGCTCGTATACTCTTTCTATAACGTAGGTAACCACTATGAAAAGATTTCAAGCAATTCTCATAGGGTTCCACCCCTTTATTAAACTTTTAAAGTAAATAACTAACCAAATTGATATCTTAATCAAAGTTACAATTAATTACTTAAACATTACGTGCGTCATACAATAACCAATTTACTTTATACCATTTATTTAATAATTTCTAAACATTTTAAAATTTTTCGTTTTTCCTTTGTTATCTTAATATTTTTTTTAGTTTATGATGGTCGGTTTTTCTTTTATTTGTGAACTATAGCAAATATGTTACCTTTAATTGTTCCTTACTTAAAAATTTAACTTTTTAGTATTTATTGAGACTTTTATTGAACAATCTCATAGTAAAGTACTGTATTATTATTTAATACCCATGTTATGTAATTTACCGTGTAGCATATTTACCAAATGATTGTTCTCAATTTTAACAGTTTTTAGTTGGATGTTTCATTTCACTTATGTAACATTTTATAATCTCATTTTAGGTTTAAAAGATAGAACACTTGGATTAGGAGTTTCATCTGAAGAAATCTCCAATAGAGACGAAATACTCATATTACATAATGTGTGTGTAAAGATATCTTCTTATTGTTGCTGTGCTCATTTGAACCAGTTGCTTCAGACGAGTTAGCTGTGTATCCCATCATAATCTCATGTTAGTAATTTACTATGTAGTCATATATTTTCTGTTGCGAAATATTTTACCAAATAGCTGTTTGTCATTTACTGTGGTTTTTACTTCAATTGTATGTTATCCTTTAGCTTATTCATCTGTTAATGGACGATTTGGTCCTGTAATATGTAACTGTTTTTTTTAAACTGAAGAATTTAGTTTTGAGATATCTCAGAAGTACTTTTTAATCTTAACTACGCATTTATATATTTTTTAAATCTACATACTTTTCATTTATAATAGTTTTACTTCAATTTTTTTTACCTTTTAACCTATGCACAATTTATTGGACTGTTTTATTCTGATAAATATAATGTTTTACATTTAACTGACTACTTTATTTTTGTTTATATTATTAGTGACAGTCTTTTTTGTTTATATAAGTTTGTCCTTGAAAAAATTATTAAAAGAATGTGACTAAACGTTTAATGATTTATTTGAATCCATATTCCAAATTGCTAGTCAAATTATGTTTAAAAGGTTTAAGCTGTCTTAAAGTCTACTACTAGTTGCGTAATACATTTGGGGAGGGTATGCTCAAGCGTTACGGTGTGTGACATGGGGGGGTTCAAATAAAAAGAAAATGCGTTACGTAATATGAGTATGGCCCCTATAGTGTACTCCAAGATGTTCTTGCCGAGCAGGTTTACCGTATCATGTGCTAGGGTTGAGGTAGAACATGTTTAATGAATTCCAGGAATACTAAACAGTTTGACTGCAATAAAGGTATCCAAGAGGCGTTAGAAAGTTTAAGAGGATCTGAACTTTGTTCCTCGTAATTACTTAATATTTAATTGATAGGAGCGCTACTCCAGGGTATTCTGATCCTAACTTAGATGTGTGTTAACAGCTTTATATGACTTTCGATTCAGCGTTCGGCACAAATTTTAAATACCGTACATGAACTAATAAAAACATATCCAACACATCACAAGCACCTTTTCAGCCATCTACTGGTCATCATGACGTATTTTACTTGTTCTTGGCGTCACGTCATGGCGGACGGCCCACGTTGGAAGCCTTGATATTTTCAGATGCAAGTTTAGGTCGAATTAAACCTAATAGTGAAGATCTTAATTAATTATAGAGCACACTGTGACAAACCTGACTTCAAACGGGCCACCCAGTCGAAAATGGCAACCGTGAACACCTTTCAATTGAAACACTATTAGCAAATGTTTCATGTGATGATTTGCGGTGCAACTGTCTTTGAGGGTCCGGGCTGTGGTATTGAATAATAAACACTCTGTAATAACTTGCTATTGATGTACAATTTGACCTGTGCCTATAACATAAGTGGTTCAATACTCCCCTTAAGAATCGTCCATTAGAGGAAGTTAAATCTTGCGGGAGGAGGAGTCATATGATATCTTATTGGAGAGGTCTTATACAGTATTATACAAACCACAAGCAGGACCTTCAAAGGGCATTTGTATCGCGAAATACCGCATTTTAATATTTTGATATTAGCACTTGAATGAGTTCAAACTACCGCCATATCCGACTAGTTGTTCATTTTAAGTTTGGTTTGTGGCAATGTGTCGTATTAAGAATTCTACCTGACCTTGGTTTACTTTGAAATTTTCAAAACGTCCTTCGTGAACCAACGACGTCATTACAAGTAAAATATGACAATTTACTAATCACTGTGACTTGGCTATAAATTTGCATTATGTTATTCTGCAATTTGTTTAAACTACTAAATGTTTTACAGACGTTATTCCCAGCCATGTTTATTTAACAAAAAAAAACATTTTGGTTAAACACCCAGTTTTTATTGTTGCTTTATTTGGACTTTACCTATCACTTCTAGTGTACTACGTTTCGTGAGATAAGGAAATTATTTCCGTTATCAAGTGAACCTTTCTTACATCTAAATTTAGATGGAAATTACGTTTAAATAGGCACCAGAGTTAATAATATAAATCTATATTCGTATGGACTTGAATACATTTAAATCCATCGCTATTATGAGCTTCAAAAATAAAGTAACCAGTTTTGTTCTGGCAGCTACAAATAACCAATTAAAACTTCAATAACAATTTTCCTATGCAGGCAAACCTGTGCTAACTACTTTCCTGTACCAAAATTCAGCTAAATCGGTTTCGCAATTAATTGTGTGGTGTGTTACTCCAAACTTTAGAGCTTCGAATGCAAGTGAGGTGGAGCCCGAACGGATTTGACGGATTTAAGTAAGATTATGAATGATTCAGCTTTTGTGTAATATATTTCTGCAGACAATCAATCGGTTCAGAAAATACCGACCGATCTACAGGATTAATATGAGAACTTTGAGGGCCAGTGAGCTTGGGCTCTAAAGTGCTTTCAGATCGTTAGCAAGTCTATTCTTGTCTTTAGTATAACAGCTATCGTTCTACCAAATTTCAGCTAAAAAATTGGTAAATACAAATGTTCATAAGAATAACGTGAGGAAACTTAAATGCTAATAGGGTGGAGCCCTAATGGATTTTAAAAACGGAAATAGGCCTATGTGTTTCTTTAGAATGATATTAGATATCTTCTTACCTAATACCAGCTCAAACGGTTTAGTCATTTGAGCATGATAGAACCACAATCCAACAAACTAAAATACGAATAACACAAAAATAATATTTATAATATTAGTATGAAGTATTATTACATGATACGACAGGTTTTATGAATTAATATTAGTCAAATTTGTGTTACATCGATCCCTATACAACTTACTTATTGTACAGGTTGTTTATCTTTGAAATAGCTGTTCTGCACTAAAAACCAAATGCCTTGCCATTGTTATCTTATACAGCTAGGAACAGCGCCCGATTACAACTTGCAATATGCAATATAACGGACATAGCAATCAGTAAGTAGCTGCCATCAGTTGGGGGAAGTGGTGTAATATTACTCCAAGTAATCTAAACAAACTGACTGGCCTCCCCCGAGAAAAGCTCGGCCCCCAATTAGCCTGCCATCATTATTCATAAGAAAATGTTTACTTGAGGTTTTCATGCACATGCGTTAAAATAAAAATATATGAAAGAATACTCGATACGTTTAAAAGTGCCTTTGGTGCTTTACGCTACTAATTGGATGTATAGCGAGTGAACACTTTAAAAATGCGAACGTTGTAACAAACGTGCGCATCGAGTTAACCGTGTATTGTGCACGTATATTTAATGAACAAATAATTATAATTTTTATCCACGCAGCAGAGAGAAAGCTGGTTTTCACTTTACGATTGGGAATATTGGCAATTGTTACGCGAGTGTTGAATATAGCTCATTTAAAAACTAGTTTGTTCGCCAGTAAAATATTTGGTCAGTTACATTGGAAAAGTGATTTGCAGAGTAAAAAAAATGAAACAGTAATATTATGAGACAGTAATATTATTCTCATCAGTGAGAATGCAGTTGCAGTAGTAGCAGTTCCTGCGCGAGATATTGTTTTTTTAAAAGATAGCATAAAACAAACAAAAAATATTGTTTTGTAACTAAACATATAGGTATTCTGTAAATACACTATGCATTTTATTGAGTAATATTAGAATATAAAGTTGTAGCAGTTGAGAATGGCGAGACGCCGAAAGCGAAAGCGCTTCTACGAAAAACCTCGAAACAAGTGCAGCCCGTCGGACCACATATCACATCGATCAAGTAATATTATTGTTTTAAATATACTATTTTCTGCTGCCAAGAGCTCTAACGTCATGGACATCAAATTTGTACATGTTTTTTTTCTACAGGCACTATTTTCCGTTTGGATAAAGTGCTTTCAAACATTAGGGACAATTTTTCACGGAAATCTAATAACTTGAAATGCGCAAACATTTAATGAAGTGCCGTAATTAAGGCCAAGATTTTGATCAACTCTAACGAGAAAAGGTTTTTTCCTCCACAAAATGAATTTCAAGACAAGTTCTAAAATAAAATTAACTGCGAAGTGGAAAATTAAATTGCAGTATTCGGTTTCTATCTTGCACATTAAGAAATGTGTAAGCTAATTAGTAGAATTGTGTTACTTTAACCTTGTGGTTTAAAGAACATAGAATTAATAAAATTTTCAAGTGTTAAGTACTACACAAAAGGACCCTTGGGCGTTTGACATTTAAAATATGTGGTATTTGACCTTAGTTTATTGTTTCAAACTGCAAGAAGTGGACTAGTCAACTCTTTACTCGTGGGGCTGATATTTACTTTTCCGATACACTGTTAACGGGATAAATATTACTAGTATTATTATTTTTATTTTATTGATATTATTATTGTAGCAGTGAACGAAGACCTGGGATCTTCTCTCTGATTCATCAATATATATTTATAAATAAGCGATTTTTAACATTTTAATTAATCTCCATAAGAAGAACTTGGGGGATGAGTACGCAGGTTTTCTGAAAGAAGGAACACAACAAATGGAATTTTATACAAATATCAATATAACTCATTAAGGTTAAGCCACATTTATGTTATAATTAAGTGAGATATCATTTTATTTATTCTCCATAATAATAACATGGGAGCTGAGAACACAGGTATGCTGCTACGTGAACTATCAGCAACAAAAATCATGTTTTGTACAAATATAAATAGAATACAACGAGCTGAAGTAATATTTCAAGTTTCGTCAGGATACGTTCATAAATAAACTAGGTATTCAATTGTTATTATTCTCCATAATAATAACATTGGAAAACGTACTGTGTTTAGAGTTTTCAATATCTCTGTAACCAATTGATGTAAAGCAATGATAAAACCATCAAATTGTTTGTTTTTAAAGCTGAATTCAATGGTGGAAGCTAAAATGTCATACTTCCTTGGGATACCACGCTTAATGGGCTCATACAAGATCCAACCCGGTTGGGAAAACGCTTCCCAACCATGTTGAGACGGACAAATAAATGTTGTGTAGTGTACTTCGTCTTACACTATCCAACCCGGTTGGGAGAACACATACCAATATACCAACCACGGAGACTAGATAACCTACGATCAAATGGTGTAATGCATGTGTAATATGTATCAACTGTTTTGGTAAAAAACGTAAAAGTATAATCAATTACTAAGAAAATAAAGTTTAAATACGCATTTACAAATTTAAATATTATTACTGTACATAAATATTGTGAAACTGTTAATCCAAAAACAAACTGATTTAATGTTATGTTTTTAGATAATTGCTAAGTAGAGGAGAACTACCGGGGAGGGGCCACTTTCGGCACTTTTTTCCCATGTTATTCTTATGGGGAGCCGTTTTTGCACCGACACCAGCTCCCGCCCTATACACATTTTCTTGTTAGCCTGTACTAGTACCCTTTCCTTAAATACATTTTCCCCATCCTCTATATTTAAAAATTTCAAAAAATCTAACTTTGGATTTGTCTGCAATTTGGATATCTAATGCATTAATAAATCCTACATTTCCAAATTAACTATTACGGTCGAATTCAAAAAAAATACTGCCAACTATTTACTGACTGATTTTTGCACCGACGCCCGATCCTACCCTACACAAATTTTCTTTTTGACCAGTACCCTTGCCTTAAATACATTTTCCCCATATATTTTTAAAATTTGCTCTAAATTCATTTTAATACATCCTTTGCAGAAATCCACGAGTTCTGGCTACTTGGGAACCCGAGCCATTTGACATATAATAAATCACCCTTCCTCCTAATTACCTTCTCTACCAAATACATGTCTTTATATTTAGTCTTTAACAATTCTTCTGTATAAAATCCTCCTTTGATTATATTGCCATTTTCATCTTTCAAAATATAAGTCACAGGCTTTGTTTTCTTAACTTGCCAACTATTTACTGACTGATTTTTGTAATTAAAACACACACGAACCGCAACGATCTACACCGCTGCCCACTGACACACTGACCATGACGGCAAGGCTGTGGGATTCCCCACGCGTGCCTGCACACGCGACATCCAACCTTGGCTAGAATTAGCTATGAGGTAATTTCCTGGTTAAATTGAAAATCCAGCCTCTCGACGTGTATATAAGGAGCTACCGACAGCACACAACTCTATTGTTCCACATCACAGGACCCAGGACCTTGGCAACGACCCGGACCTCGAGACGCCGAGTGGCATTGGACTCTGGACGTCACGGCATTCGACTCTGGACTCTGGACGCGTCACGGCTCCAACATCACCAGATGTCTCGGACTCCAATGATGTTAGTCGATGATTAAGGAGTGTTAGCGACGGCAGTCAGTTGTAGCTAAAGTGTAGATGATGTCTTCAGCGAAGGACAATCACAACTGACTGTTAATCCATCATTTTGTTTTTATAATCGCTCCGAAAATTGTGAAATAGCTTTCCTAATATTTGTAAATCATATTTCAAATGTAAAAGCCACATTTCCAAATTAAATTTTAAAATAGATTTCCATATTTAAATATCCATTTGTAAATCATATTTCGAATGTAACAACTGCATTTCCAAATTAAATTTTAAAATGGATTTCCATATTTAAATATCCATTTCTAAATCATATTTCAAATGTAACAGCTGCATTTCTAAATTAAATTTGAAAATAGATTTCCATATATTTAAATTCTCATTTGTAAATCATACTTCCAATTCACCATTTACTAATTTAATTCTCCATTTCAAAACTGTAATCGTAAAACATAACTATTGAATTGGGAGATACAAAATTACTAGTGATCTAATAGTCACTCCCATCTGCTTTAAGGATATTAATTTAGGGCGCAACAATTATCTTACACTTCAAAGTTAAATGTGTGTTGAAAATTATTTGTACTTTGATCAAACTAAATATTAAAGTAAAATATGTTTTGAATTTTAGACTTTAAATATTAAATTATCTGTTTTATCTAATTGAATATGTAGATTGATAGCTTCAAAATGGCAGTTTTATACATAAAATGATATTGTGCAGTGTGAAGACGTATCCAGTCCAAACAAACAGTTCAGCCGCACTGCCGCAGGTTTCTGATCACACATCTACAACTTCGTGTTTTAAATTAAACTTGTTAAAGTAAAATATAATTTAAAACCAATGTTAAATGATTTTGTCTAATTTAACATTAAAAATGGTAATTTTTGAACTCTCATATTCGTAAATTAAACTTGTTAAAGTAAAATATAATTTAAAACCAATGTTAAGTGATTTGTGTAATTTAACATTAAAAATGGCAATTTTTAAACTCTCATATTCGTAAATTAAACTTTTTAAAGTAAAATATAATTTAAAACCGCTGTTAAATAATTTTTGTCTAATTTAACATTAAAAATGGTAATTTTTGTTTATAAAAAACAGAGTAATGTCATCTCAAAATTTATTTACTTCGAACATGTTGACCTGTGCAGTCTGCTCCGTGCTCTGCTCCAAAAGAAGTAATTTAATCAGACACTATCGTAACATCCACAAAGTTATTCCTAAAATTTGTAAAATATGTCATCAAATATTTGACAATAGCAATTTTAAAATGCATATGCTAGAGAACCACAATACTTGTAATGTGTGTAAGAGAGTCATCACTCGGAACAAACCCCGCCACCACCTACGATGTGACAAGCGACCCTATAATGTGTTTAAGTTTCAGGGTGAGTCTGTGGATATATTAAACACCCTTCAATCCTGTCCTTTACCAATAAAATGGATTCTTATTAGGAGAGTGAAATTGATCAAACACACAGTTAGTAAGAATGGTGAATTATTAATTGATAAAGAAACTATCGCTAACTTTCGAAGTTTAACTAATTTATCAATTGAGAAATCACAATTAAACACACAAATTGAAAATTCACTTTTAAAAATCGACACATCTTTACACAAATTTCAATCAGAAGGCAGTGGATGGATATATGACCAGACTAAATACTGGCAGCTGCATGTTTACAAGTATAAACCCCTAACTCCCAAGTCATACATACCCACACCAGAAAATATAAAATCAAAACACGCTGTTTTAAATATTAAAAATAGTGATAATAAATGTTTTTTGTGGAGTATTTTAGCAAGCTTAAATCCAAAGAAACATGGAGAACATGCAAATCGAGTATTTTACTACGAACCCCACGTAGGTCAGTTAAATATGACAAATATAAAATATCCCGTAAAAATATCCGACATTGATAAATTTGAAAAACAAAATAATATAAGTGTTAATGTATATGGAATTGAAGGACAATTAATATATCCATTGAGAATAACTAAACTAAATAGTAATACGCACGCAAACCTGCTGCTTTTACAACAAGGCCGCAAATCACATTACTGTTTAATTCGTGATAAGTTAATGTTTAATTCTACAAAAGATAACCATAAGAAATATTTTTGCAAGTTCTGTGTGCAACATTTTTACACTAAAGATATATTGGAACGTCACATAACATATTGTAAAACCTTTGCTGCCCAAAGAGTACAAATGTCTAAAAAAGATACATTACAATTTACGAATTACAAATATCAACTTAAAGCTCCCTTTGTGATTTATGCAGATTTCGAATGCTTTATAAACTCTGGCAAACACACTCCTTCTGGATTTGCTTATGTTGTAGTGAGAGATTCTAAAATTATTTACGAAGAGTTGTACAGCGCTAAAAATGTAATGGATGTGTTTTTCGAAAAGTTATTTAAAACTTATGACTTTATTAAAAGTAAGATGGGAGTATATGTTCCCCTTGTAATGACTCCAGAGCAAGAGACGTTATTCCAAGACTCTACACGCTGCCACATATGCCGCCAGCCGTTACTGTGTGATAAAGTGCGCGACCATTGTCATTTAACAGGCGAGTTCAGAGGGCCCGCCCATAATTCTTGTAATTTAAACTATAAAGTAACTAAGAAAATTCCAGTATTCTTCCACAATCTTAAAAACTATGATGGTCATTTATTAATGCAACACTTAGGAAAATTTAATCGCAAACTGAATTGCATAGCCAAAGATATGGAAAAGTATATTTCATTCTCTGTTGATGATTTAGTATTTTTGGATTCCTACAACTTTCTGTCCCTTCCCTTAAGCAAATTAGCTTCCAATTTAAATACATTTAGATTTATAGACAATCCACTACTACAACGTAAGGGCGAATTTCCGTACGAATACATGACAGGACCAGAAAAGTTGTTAGAGCCTCTCCCACCCATAGAGGCATTTTACAGTAGTCTAACTAAAGAATGTATATCTCCCGCACAATATGAACATGCTAAAAACGTATGGAATCATTTTAATATAAAGAATTTAAAAGAATATCACGATTTATACCTTAAAACAGATGTGTTGTTATTGGCCGATGTGTTTGAGACATTTAGGGACTTATGTTTAAATGATTATATACTTGACCCTGTCCATATGTACTCACTTCCTGGACTAACATGGGAGGCATGTCTTAGAATGACCGGCATAAAATTACAATTATTTCGTGACATTGACATGCATTTGTTTATAGAACATGCCATTAGAGGCGGTGTAAGTATGATTTCCTCGCGCTATGCTAAAGCCAATAATAAGTACATGGGCGAATATTATGACCCAAATCAAGAAAGCACCTATCTTGTATACTTAGACTGTAACTCGCTATACTCTACAGCAATGTTCGAGTCGTTGCCCATCGATGGCTTTAGATGGACAAATGAGAAAGATTATAAATACAATCAAAATGAAAACTTTGGATTTATTTTGGAAGTTGATTTAAAATACGATAAAAGTTTACACGATTTACATAATGACTACCCGCTCGCATCAGAAAAAATGAATGGAAAATTAATACCAAATTTAAATGACAAAACTAAATATATTTTACATTATAAAGCACTAAAAAAATACGAAGAACTGGGTTTAGTAGTTACAAAATACCACAGAATTTTAAAATTTAGACAGTCGAAATGGCTTGCACCCTATATTAATTTTAATATTGAAAAGCGACAAAAAGCTAAACACGATTTTGAAAAAGACTTTTACAAACTGTTAAATAACAGTCTCTTTGGTCGAACAATTATGAACCAACGTAAGTTTCGTGATATACATCTTGTAGACGAGTCTAAGTTAACAAAGTACGTTACAAAGCCAAGGTTTGACTGTAGCAAATTGTTCGATAACAATTTGCATGCTGTACATTTAAATAAATTAATTGTAAAGTTTGATAAACCAATATATTTAGGAATGACCATTTTGGATATCAGTAAAGTAATAATGTATGATTTCCACTATAATTATATGTCAAAATTTAAGAATAAAAAGTTCCTAATGACAGACACAGACAGTCTTATTTATTCTATAGTAACAGAGGACTTTTACAAGGAAATACAATGTGACTTGGACTGTTTCGACACCTCTGCATATAGTAAAGACCATTTCTTATACTCTGATAAAAATAAAAAAGTTACGGGCAAGTTTAAAGACGAATTAAATGGTCAAATTATGTATGAATATTGTGGTTTAAGGCCAAAATTATACTCTTTCATTCCTTTACAATGGTTATACGAAAAAGAAAAGCAAAATGAGTTAGAGGTTAAAAAGGCAAAGGGGGCTGACAATGCTACAGTTAAACATCTCTTAAGACACCAACATTACTTAAACTGTCTTGCAACCGGGGAAGATTACTATGAGAATGTTACAAGAATTAAATCCACAAACCACCATCTTCAAACATTCACGATGAACAAAAAGGTACTCTCTATTGATGACGACAAGAGGTTTATTCTGGATGGGATTAACACTCTTGCCCTTGGTCATTATAAAATTGGTCAAACATAAATCTATATTTCCCATTATTCTTTGGCCTTTCCTTGTCTATTACAAAAAAGCCATATTTAGACCTGTCCCAGCATTGATGGCAGAGATTTATAAATTGGTTAAAAGAAAAATCATTTCCCACATGATTGTTATACACATGTTTTAAATTTAAATCGTCTTGTTTAAATAATATTAGAAAATTAACATTGTCACGTAAATGTTTGTTTACTTTACTGTAAGATTGACACAAGTAAAAACTGTTAATATTTTTGTGTCTGCCCATTGAGAAACATTGTGTGATATTTGGACTATTTATGTTGTCAAATATAACTATTGAGTGTGATTCTACATCATTTGGTGTGATTTCACAGTTTGAATATGTGTGTAATTTAACTTCATCACACAGACGGAATATTTCAATTATTTTTTTATATTTTTCTTGTTCTAAAGATTTGGATATTATATATAAATTTGTAAACTTTAATCCTTGCTTTTTTACAATTAAGTTATAAATTACAACGGTCTTCCCCGAACCGCTAGGCCCTATTATAAGACAGCGAATATTATTAGGAAATAGACCCAACTTCTTTGGTGTATTTTCTTTATGTGCTATTTTAAATTTGTTCTTTTGTTGAATAAATGACATTTTTTATATAATAAAAATGGCAAAGAGAAAGTGTAAAAAGGTCCAAGGTAAGGGATTATTCTTAAAGCCATATAGAGGCCGTGGCTTGTTAAATACCCTTATAAACAACCTTCCTTTCCCCCTCCACATACCGTCATATTCATATTGTGGTCCTGGAACTAAGATACGTGAAAATTTAGCCAGAAATGTACCTCCAAAAAATAAGCTAGACTCTTATTGTAAAGAGCACGACATATTCTACATGAATAATCCTGATACAGCCGCCCGGAACAAGGCAGATATGAGATTAGCGGACCAGGCTTGGACTAGGGTTTCGGCAAAGGACGCCAATCTAGCTGAAAAAGCAGCAGCTTATGCAGTGACAAATTTGATGAAGGCCAAGGCAAAAATGGGAATGGGATTAAAATTTAATAAAAAAGATGGACAACTTTCAGCTGTTAGAGGCCGCAAGAGACGTGCCTCACTTTCGAGGAGTGTACCTAAAAAACGAGCTAAGAAAACAGAGACCAAAAGTAAGAGAATGTGGAATTATTAATTTAGACAGTGACAGGGGCACACATTGGACAGCATATCGCAAAATAAAGATATTATAATATATTTTGACCCATTCGGAATACAGCCTCCAAAAGAGGTAATTGAATATTTTGTACCATCTAAAATTTACTATACAACTGATCAAATACAAGATTTAAACAGTTCCATTTGTGGAATTTTATGTTTATCATTTCTGAAAAATTTTAGTTTATAAAAATGGATTCATTTACTATAACATTTACGGGTACAGAGCCAGAGTTGAAGTCGGTGTTCTTTCCTCCTATAGAATTAAATGGTGATTATGTAATTGGACTGGTAGATTTTCAAAGTTATAATTCTATATTTAATGTTAAAAAACCTCTAAATACTTTGACATATTACAAAATGCACAAAATTACAACCCCAAAAGGGGAGGTTACAATTGACGAATTAAACCGGGCATTAGATGGTAAAATTGAAGTTATTATACAAAATAAAGTAGCATTAATTAATACAAAAGTCAAACTTATATTTTAAAAAGGGCTAGTTCCAAAATTAAATAAACTTATAGACACAAAATTAACTATAGACGAGGGTGAGGATGTGTATTATTATGATCACAAAGCTCCAAATGTAATTGAAATTGCTGAAGGTACATACGAAGTGTTTGAGCTTGCGAAGGAAATTCAAAAGCAACTCCCAGATTTTGTACTTATAGCCGATAATAAAACTATGAAAGCCACATTACATTCTGGCCATGTGTTTGATTTTACAAAACCGTGTTTAGGGTCTGAATTATTGGGATTTAAAGGATTTTCTACTCCAGATATTGCGTTTAAATCCGTAAATAAAATCAACATAAATAATGTAAATGTGATTAGAGTAAAATGTAATATTGCGAATGGGTCTTATTTAAATGGTGACAAATCACACACCATACACAGTTTTTACCCAGAAGCTCCTCCCGGCTACAAAATTATTGAGGTTCCCAGAAATATTATATACTTCCCTGTAAATAAGAGAAGTTTAGATGTTGTTAGCATTACATTTGCAGATCAACACAACAAGCCAATTGACTTTAATAAAGAAGAAACTACAATTACTTGTCATATAAAAAAGATATGAGAATTTACAAGAACGGACTGAGTGTGCAAAATGCCAGGTTTCTGCGATCAGTTGGGTTGAAGTTAAAATTTTCTATTAATAAAAATGGAAGATTTTCTAGACGTTACAGGAAAATTCCAATACGACGATAGCGTGGTTAAAATTACAAATCACTCCTATGTTCCACACAACACTTTAGCAATAAATAATTCCGATGAAATTCGAATATGCATAAATAATCAAGATTTACTAACACTCCCATGTAGGAGTTATCTGTATATTAAAGGAGATATAGAGAATCATGATAAAGGACATTTTATAAATAATGCATTTGCATTCTTATTTGACGAAATTAGATACGAAGTTGCTGGTAAAGAAATAGATATTGTAAGAAATCCGGGAATTTCCAGTCTTATGAAAATATTGTGCTCTTACAATAAAACAACTAAATTGTCAAATGTAGCATTTGATTCTGATGAAAATTTAAAGGAGTTCCATAAAAGCGGCAAGTTTAGTACTTGTGTCCCGTTAGAGCTGTTAATGGGTGTGTTTGAGGATTTTAATAAGGTTTTAGTAAATTTTAAACAAGAATTGGTGTTGAAAAGATCCAAAAACGACTTAAATTGTATATTAACAACATCTAATGCTCCAACTGGGGTCGATCCTATTCCTAAAATTACACTTAAATCGATGCAGTGGGTGATGCCGCATGTGGTGCCATCTGATGGGGAGAAGCTTCAATTACAAAAGATGTTATTGCAAAATAAAAATTTGCAAATTGCATTTAGAAGTTTGGAGCTACACGAACTCCCATCATACCCCGAAACCAAGAGACATACATGGTCAGTTAAGACGTCTTCGAGTTTGGAGAAGCCCAGGTATATTATATTTGGTTTCCAAACTGGTAGGGACAACAGTGCACGAAAAAGAACTGATGAATTTGATCACTGTAAATTGAAAAATCTCAAAGTGTTTTTAAACTCTGAATATTATCCTTATAGTGATTTAAATCTCGACTTTGAAAATGGAGATGCCTCTAAAGCTTATGAGATGTTTGTGAGGTTTAGGGAGAGTTACTACAACACCGTCCCCGATCCTATGTTTAACAGAGCTGACTTTATAAAGAAATATCCTCTAATTGTAATAGATTGTTCTAGGCAGAATGAATCAATAAAAGAGGGGGTTGTAGATATTAAATTAGAAATTGAAACTGCAGAAAATGTCCCTTCAAACACGTCTGCATATTGCCTAATAATACACGATAAAGTGTTTGAGTATAATCCTTTGACAAATGAGATAAATAAAATGTAAATAAAATGAAAACAAATATTCAACAAAAATTGGTAGACTCTGCAAAACAAATAAGAGAAAAATATAGGGCGTTAAAACGTGGTAAATTTCTAGAGGCTGAAGAGAGGTTCCAAACGTTTCAACCGTTAATAGAGCCTTTGCAAGAATTAAAAAATTTAGCCACAAAAACAGAGAGGCCAGTTCTCCCAATGATTTTAGAAAAGACCCCGTCTAGAATACCAAGAATAACACAGATAACACCGCACAAATTAGATTTTGGTCTTTTAGCATCAGACTATTTAGGAAATTACCTTAGTAGAAGTAGTATGACAGACACCACATATGGTATTAGGCGAGAAGGAAATAAATTTTTTATTGGGAATCAGGAAGTTCAAATTGCCAATGACGATGTTACAGTTGGAGAACAAATTTATAAAGGGACAAAGGGATTGTGGGAATTGTTAACTTTAAAAGAACCCGTAAACTATAGTCAGGTTGATTTGCAAAATTATAAAGAGATTTTGGAAGCTACAAATGCACATTTAAAGGGTTATAAACCAGGTGCGGCGATGTCAAGTAATAAACACACTAAATATCTTAATATAATTAAACCCCTGTTTAAGACTGTTGGTGAAGGTTTAAGGCAGGTAACTGGTAATAAAATAGACTATGTTTATTGGGACGATCCTAATGAGCTTGTAGATAGGTTAAGACTGCTTTGGTTAAGCCGATTGGCGGGAAATTCTGGAGTGGATAATGAGATAGATTCTATCATAGAAGAATTGAGGGAAAGTGGAATTGTTTATTAAATAAAAAGATGATAGATAAATTTTATCGCGTATATAACCCGTATAGTAAACCAGAAGCTAGAAGTTTTAAAGAAACTACCTTAAATCTAAAAGATGATGGTTGGAATGCTTTAAATTATAAAATTAGTAGTGTTAAAGGTGGGGAGTTTACTGATGATGTATCGACTTTGGGGCAGACGTTAACCAGAAAAGGTGATGCTTTTGTACAAGGTAATACTAAATATAAGTTTTTAGAATCCAAGAGTAATAACTGGAACGCTAATAAACGCAAAATTACTAATGTTAAACGAGGTGAAAGCTTAACCGATGTACCCACATTAGAGCAAACTTTAATAATAAGAAAAGGTAATGCTTTTGTACAAGACAAAATTAATTATGAATTTTTGGAATCGGAGAATGGTGTTTGGAATGCCAAAAAGCGAAAAATAAGTAATTTGTTGGCTGGTAAAGAAAGCGATGATGTTGTAAACGTCTCTCAAGTACCAAAAATGGATCTAAACTTTTGGGATTTTAATAATAAAAGGCTAGTTCGTGTTAAATCCGCTGTTGATGAGAACGATTGTGTTACAAAACATCAGACTGTGACTTTAGACGGTCTTAAATTTGATGGTAAAAATAAGCAATTAACAAACATTTTACCTGGAACATTGCCAAATGATGTGGCTGTTGTTAATCAAATATTAACAAAAGGTGAGAAAAGCATAATAAAACAGGGGGATAAAAATTATAATGTATTAACATTAGATAGCGATATGTGGGACGCTGAGGACAAATTAATAAAGAATGTACCTGAAGGCAAAGATAGGAGTGATATTTGTTTAATGTCGCAGGTTTTGAGGTATGACGATAATATTAAAACTTTTAGACAAGACAATATTAAATTTGATATTTGTTTAAAATCACACGCATTAAGGTTTAACAATAAAACTAATAAATTTATGCAAGACAATAATGAAATCGATTTGATGATGTACAATCCTAAACTGTTGGTTGCAGACCCTACATCTTTAAGCGGATTTAAGACTTTAGATGGAGGGGCATATTTGCCAAAAAACTATGTATATCAAAGAATGAGTGATGGTATGTTAATTGGTAGCAATGGAGGTGTTTTTGAAACGACAGAGACTGGCAGATACGTTAACATTAAAAATAAAGAATAAAAAATGGAAAAAATTGCTTACGAATTGCATAAGCCCGCGAGAAAGAACTTTGTTAGAAGGTCTTTTAAGGTGTTGGGTATAAACGAAACTGTTCAAATCGATTTAATAGATATGCGGAATTATGCTAGAGAGAATTCTGGAAATAAATATATTTTAACTTTAATAGACACATTTTCTAAAAAAGCTTATGCTGCTCCACTAAAGAATAAAACTGGATTAGTAGTCACAGAAGCTATAAAAACTATTCTCCCAAAGGGAGTTAAAAATATTCAATCTGATAACGGAAAAGAATTTTTTAATGAACATTTTACCAAACTAATGAAAATTCTAAATATTAATCACTACCACACTTACTCTACAACTAAGGCGGCTATTGTGGAAAGGTTCCAGAGAACTTTAAAGAATTGGTTGTATAGAGAGTTTAGTGCACAAGGGAGTTACAAGTGGTTGGATTTACTTCCAAAGTTAATAAGGATATATAATAATAAAGTACATAGATCCATAGGGATGAAGCCTAACCAAGTAAGCGCTAAGAACTCTAAAGATGTACATGAAAGGTTAGCATCTAAAGTACAGGTTAAAAAGCCAAGATATAAGGTGGGGGATAGTGTAAGGATATCTAAATATAAACATGTATTTAGTAAAGGATATACCCCTAACTGGACGGGAGAGCTTTTTACAATAGCAGAAGTTAAGAAAACAAAGCCTGTGACTTATATTTTGAAAGATGAAAATGGCAATATAATCAAAGGAGGATTTTATACAGAAGAATTGTTAAAGACTAAATATAAAGACATGTATTTGGTAGAGAGGGTAATTAGGAGGAAGGGTGATTTATTATATGTCAAATGGCTCGGGTTCCCAAGTAGCCAGAACTCGTGGATTTCTGCAAAGGATGTATTAAAATGAATTTAGAGCAAATTTTAAAAATATATGGGGAAAATGTATTTAAGGCAAGGGTACTGGTCAAAAAGAAAATTTGTGTAGGGTAGGATCGGGCGTCGGTACAAAATCAGTCAGTAAATAGTTGGCAGTATTTTTTTTTAATTCGACCGTAATAGTTAATTTGGAAATGTAGGATTTATTAATGCATTAGATATCCAACTTGCAGACAAATCCAAAGTTAGATTTTTGAAATTTTTAAATATAGAGGATGGGGAAAATGTATTTAAGGCAAGGGTACTAGTACAGGCTAACAAGAAAATGTGTATAGGGCGGGAGCTGGTGTCGGTGCAAAAACGGCTCCCCATAAGAATAACATGGGAAAAAAGTGCCGAAAGTGGCCCCTCCCCGGTAGTTCTCCTCTACTTTGCTATAAACAAGTTACCCTGTTTTACATATAATTCTGGGTTTTTTAGTTTTCATCAGCAGTTTTGGTTTGGCATTTTTGTTTATAGTCAGAGTTTGAGTAATGTCTTTAAGACCACGCTACCCTGTCGGCCATATTGGTTTTATCGCCCATTAGAATAATGTTAAGTTCAGACCCCAATTTTTTTGCTTATCTCTTGAGATAAAATTTTGATTTTGGTGTCAATTTAAAGATACTCTTATCGCGGGTGATTATTGTTGAAGATATTTTGAAAATGAATTATAATATTTAATAAAGAATTTAATTTTGTTTATGTTTGAAAATTTTTTCTGGTACTCTGTAACACTTATACGAATTTTTACTCGCAAAAATCACTATTTACTTTGTTTTGAGTAGTCAACAAAAATTACCTAAATAAGATTGAAAATTAAATAAAAATGTGGGCTTAAATAAATGTTTAGTTAGTATTGCGCTTATGGAGAGTCAATCCAATATGGCCGACGGGGGAGCGTGGCCTTAAGAGTCTTCATCACCCTCGCGAAAAAAGCTAAAAACATGCTTTCGTAGTACCCTGTTTCTGACACCATTTTTCAACCGATTTTCTCATAAATACTCTTAAACTTATCACGAAGAGTGTGTCTCTTTTTATATAACCTCATAATATTGAAAAATATATAATTTAGCATCGAGAAAATCTATCAAAATCAGCCAAAATTACTTGATTTTCATAATTATTTTAAAATACTTCCATAAATAATTTTGAAATTTTTAGGTTATAGAAAGAAGCAGTAAGATTCGAAATGTACGCAGAAATTTATCCCATCAACAATTGTTTGTATGTTGCGACGGAAACAGGGTACTACGAGAGCGTGTTTTAGGCAAAAATGGGGCCGGCGAACAAAGCCGTCTATGGCGCTACTAGCCTTTCCACAAACATTGTCATTTTCACTCACACAAGCACACAAAGATTGATTTAAACATCCTACACGCGTTCGCAATCTCCGAGATTCATTGTCCGTGTTCCAAAGTTGGATATGAGGATTACAAATCTGCGTCAGTGCTATGGTTGCGATTCATCTTACGTAAGAAATTTATTATTTTGTTAATTTTTAAATAAAATCTTTATTTTATTAATTTTAATTATTTACAAACCAGTAATTAATTAAAAACGTTGTTTTATTTCAAATATCTCACCTATAAAATAATGTGCAAAGATATTTTGCTTTAGTTCCAAACCAAACATGTAGGCTAGAAGGCCACCATAGAAAAAATGTCTATAACAGGCTAGTTCTTATGTTTTAAAGAATATATAAGTCTGACAGATTTGGGTAAACGTTCCGTCTGGATCTTCCTGCTCATTAAATCGCTCTGCTACATTTCATAGACAGTGATTGTTGTGATATAAGTATACTTCCTAATACCTCACCGACAAATCTATCGAGGGCTGCTTTTACACAATGCCACGGGGCGTCGGGGCGCGCTACAGTAGTTTCCCGCTCCCGCCTTTTTCGTTCTGTGCCGTGCATAACGTGCAGTCTGAAGTGTACTCAGTTCGCAGATCTTCAGTTTTATTTTATTTCCTGTAGTTTTTGTCGAAGTGAAGCATGGGAAGGAGACGGTCAAAAAAGGGTGGGTTGTTTTTAAACGCCAAGCGTAAACAAATAATTATAAATGTTGGTATTGTGAAATGGCGCCAACAACAACGTACGAGGTGAGTGTATTTTAGTTTTTTACTCAATACATTTATAAATTCAGCAGAACGAGTAATTTTAGAAATAAAAGTGTAATCAGACGGTTTCACCCCAAACTGTTGAGATCATCCCTTAAATACTTAAATACTGTCTGATTACAATACTTTTCATCCTGATGTTTAGGTTAGGGGCCATGCATAAATTACGTCACGCTATAAACAGCCCGTTTCGACCCCCTAACCCTCCTTTGAGACGCTCTGGCATCTTTTTGGGGAACACCTAAAGTGCAAGAATCTCAACTATTTTTGTAATGGTCACAAAGAACGTAACAGGTGAGTTAGTAAATGAAAATTCATAAATTAGTTTACAATCGGCCTACATGGTTGGTATTTACGCTTTTTGGTTGGTGTTGATTTTTACAATAATACGCTTTTTACACTCTAAACTGAAACATATGGTTTATCTGACCACATATTAAAATAAGGGTTTCATCACCCGTTTTTAGCTGGTTTGGCATTTGTAAAAGGATTGTAACAACAATAACAAGGTTATAATAATTTAGTAAATAAAAAACTAATGCGACATGCAATTTATAACAAATTGAATATGGTAACAAATACATATAAATTGAATGTAATAAAGGAACACATAACAAATACCATAACTTTGCTAACATTTAAAATGTTACAACAAAACTTATTCATATATAAAATAATCATGCGTAGCGCTAGCGGCGGGGCTCGTGACGGCGCCGGCGCTCGGAGCAGCGTATGGAGGTACCATCCAGTTCACTACCTAACCCCGAGCCAGACCCCGAACAAAACAGCGGACCGATCTTTCATTGATCTTTCGTCAAAAAACCGCCTCGAGAGCGCTTGTTGCTCGGTCTGATGTCTGATCCGATGTCTTGTTCGGGAAAAGTCCAGTAGTGTGTGGCCGTCTATAAGATTCAATTTAGTTAGTGTTTCGAAACAACACATGAAATGTCAGCACAATATCTTTTTGGAACTTCATATTGATTATAGAAAAGAATCATCAAAATCGGTTAAGTATTAACTTCAGGAAGTGATTGAACAAAAATCAGGAATTTTGTTAAATATGTAGATGGGGGCAGGCAAAGACACCGTGTGGAGGGTACTCAATGGAGAGAATTTGTACCCATATCATCTCCAAAAGGTTCATGCCCTTGAACCTCAAGACTATCCAGGTCGGGTAGATTGTTCCAGGTGGTTCCTGCACAAACTGGCGGACGATCCAGATTTCTTGAAATCCGTTCTTTTTACAGACGAATCCAGTTTTAACCAGGATGGTATTTTCAATACCAGGAACAGCCATGTTTGGGCTCCTGAAAATCCCCACGAAACTGTTATTTCCAGCAAGCAACACCGTTTCTCAGTTAATATGTTTGGGCTGGAGTTTTTGGGGATAATTTAATTGGCCCCTACATTCTCCCAAATAGGTTGAATTCCCCCACCTATCTTGTGTTCCTGAGGGACATACTCCGAGAACTTCTGGAGAACGTCCCCTTGGCAGACTTACAGAACATGTGGCTGCAACATGATGGTGCTCCTGCACACTTTGGGCAAATTATAAGAGATTTCCTCAACCAAAATTACAATCAGCAGTGGATTGGTCGCGGGGGACCGGTGTCGTGGCCTCCGCGATTACCTGATCTTTCTCCCCTAGATTTCTACGTTTGGGGGAGAATGAAGGAACTTGTTTATTCAACACCTGTGGAAAATGAACTGGACCTGATCGGTAGAATTGTAGAGGCTGCTGCGGTCATCCAAGAGAAAAATGAATTTGAAGCTGTCCGGCAATCCATGACATCGAGGTTCTCGATGTGCAATCGACTTGGCGGTGGGTATATTGAACATCGTTTGTAAATACTGTAGAATTGTAGTCATATCTCATGTAAATAAATCATTTTTTTTTTTAATTTTAACGCATTTTTTACATTTTATGTTTTATTTGAAGCATTAGTGAACCCTGGGAATCGTAAGGGTATCAATCAGGTGATTGGTGCAAATAAACTTAATAACAGCTGGTTAATGTTTTAATCAGCTGTTTGGTGGAATTATACTTGAAACAGCTGATCGACGTGGCTCACTAGCAGCGATGTCACATGATAACAGTTGATAATGACAAGAATGCAATATCTTAAAAATAGATTTTCTCCGTTATTTATGAACCGACTTCCGTAAATTTGGTGTCATTAGATTTGAAATTAAATTCTCTAAATAAAACGTAATTAATGTAATTTTTTTACTATGAGCGGTTTTTAAGATATTTACGTTTGACATTTTTAGGCAGCCGCCATTTTGAAATTAATGATTGTAAAAAAAATCATTTTTTTCTGTAATTAGGTATTTCGGGAATAAAGCTAAATACCAAATTTCATTTAATTATAACTAGCCGTTCTCGAATTAAAATTTCCTATGTGAAAAAACAAAATGGCGGCTATACGAGTAACTTTTGAGTTTTCGAAATTTTGAATATGATATTTTGGCTTGTCTATGGTCCAGGAATAATACCTGAAAAGGTTGGTAGTGAGTTCAGAGACACCCTGTATATATCTTGGCTTTAGCATTCTTTCTTAAACCGAGTACCCTTTTTGGGTAAAAGAAATAAATAAATGAGTTAAATGAGGTTTACGGCGCGAGGAATTTTTTATTTTAAAATGATTTTCGGAATCATATCACAGGATAAATTCTTTAGCTTTTGGTACTAAATTCAAATGTATTTAACCTCTGATTATAACGTAAAAACACGTGTAGTTTTCAATATTAGTATAAATATCTCGATATTCACGTACTTAACCTTGATTTGTATCGAAAAATTAATAATTTACGACTCTATATCTGTCATATTTGCTTTAATCGATACATTCCTCAATTTTTGATATGAAACCAAACTATATAACAACTAATGTAAGGCTTTTGGAGAGGCTTAGTTTTGAGTTTTGAGATAAAAACATTGATTCTATATTATTCTATTTATATTTTCGGTAGAAAGGTTTATTAACAACTACAGGGTTTCTACTGTCAGGGGAGTTCAGGGGAAGTCAGGGAAAGTCGGGGAATAGAAATTTGGTCAGGGAAGGACGGGGAAAATCAGGGAACCCAGTAATAAAGCTTATTTTAATAAGTATCGACCCCACGTGCTAAAGATATGAAAATAAATTTGTATCTTATAGACAATACTGATTACTATTACACCTTAATACTACTTCTCAAAATTAATTTTGTAAACTTTGTTAAGTCTCAAAATAGGTTATGAGGGTCATTATCACAACAAGAATAACTTCCTCTGAGGAATCATACAAAATTTACATGATAATTCGGTGCTTCTTATTTTCCATCTTATCCCCGATGATGACAAAACTGAGGAAATGTTTGCTCCAGGTTGTATACAATCTGTTGTAGCAGTATTTTTCAGGTGAAGTCCCAATTGTTGGCTAATGATCTAAGGATTCCTAGGAGTTTATTATTAACATCTTGTAGTCCTCAATTATTGAGTTTTTATTGAGATCAATTTATTTAATTTTGTTTTATTAACATTCATGACGTACATGATATAGAAAATAATGTTTTACATATTAAATATATAATAACTGTGCACACTCTCGCTTGTTTATAAAGCGAGATTGCGAAGACGTATAATGAAAGTTGGTCAGGGGAGTTTGACAGAAGGGTCAGGGAAAGTCAGGGAAATAGAAAATTGAAATTCTGTAGAAACCCTGAACTAAGTATCCTTCGTATTCAAGTTCCTTGATACGTTCCGCTGCCAAACACATTTGTATAGGATTGGTTATAAGTAGGGGGCAATGGCCGATTCTGAACCAGCAGCAACCTGCTTGCTCCACTGTGGAGCTGTGGAGCCCCCCCCCCCGTCACGTGACCCATTAACCTAACTTAAACCTGGTGCCTGGCGTGAGGAGCCTGAGGAGCCCCCCCCCCCCCGTCACGTGACCCATTAACCTAACTTAAACCTGGTGCCTGGCGTGAGGAGCCTGAGGAGCCCCCCCCCACGCCCCCCCCCCCCGACGCCCCCCCCCCCGGTCGCCAGTGGCACTTTTCGTGATGACCTTGAACATGAGGAAAAAACTTTCGAAAATTAATAACTAGCCTATTTATCCATCGATTCCCACGGGACTTTTTCCAGAGTGTAGGCCTATCCCAGAGGAAGCGAATGACGTAAGAACCCCATAGATCCGCCATTAAACAAGGCCGCTATTAATTTATAACCGCGTTTTCCTTATGGGATCTCAGCTGTTTACCAACCGATTTTGACGAAACCTCACCACATGTCAGGCGGCAGCCTAAGTAAACCATCGCTTAAAGAAAATTGAAAATCCACCGTTAAACGGACCCGCTATTAATTTTTAACCGCGTTTTCCTTATGGGATCTCAGCTGTTTACCAACCGATTTTGACGAAACCTCACCACATGTCAGGCGGCGGTCTAAGTAAACCATCGCTTAAAGAAAATTGAAAATCCACCGTTAAACGGACCCGCTATTAATTTTTAACCGCTTTTTCCTTATGGTATCTCAGCTGTTTAAAGACCGATTTTGATGAAACTTCACCACATGTCAGGCGGCGGCCTAAAGAAACCATCGCTTAAAGAAAATTGAGAATCCACCGTTAAACGGGCCCATTATTAATTTTTAAACGCGTTTTCCTCATGGGATCTCGGCTGTTTGCTGACCGAACTCGATGTGACTTCACTACACGTCGTATGCCGGCTTGGTCAAACCAAACTGCGAGCGGCTCCGCGGCGTCACGTGTCGAGGCGCGTGCTAGGGCCTACGTGACTGTCCCAGCCTGTCCACTCCTCCTCCACTCCGCTATCCCTCCACTCCTCCTCCACTCCGCTACCCCTGTCGTGGACCGCGGTGACATCATCTCCATGCCTACGTGACCGTCCGGGCCTGTTTACTCATTAGCGGTTCCGAGAACTGTTTACCGCTTTCACCGCCTACTGTACGGTACGTAGCTATGTTACTTCAGTGATTGTCATCGCTTCCTTCATTCAGTTTGTGTTTGGAGCCCAGTGTGTGTAGACGTTCTACTTCAGTGCTGTGCTAGTCCTTACCGCACCATATTCCGAGATCTGTTAAACGTAAGTATATGTAGTCTTATAAGTTGTAGTGTGGACCGCCTCAGGCCGTTTACTCATTAGCGATAATTGCCGCGATTTCGAGAAATGTTCCACCGCCTTCTACTGTACGGTACGTAGCTATGTTACTTCAGTGATTGTCATCGCTTCCTTCATTCAGTTTGTGTTTGGAGCCCAGTGTGTGTAGACGTTCTACTTCAGTGCTGTGCTAGTCCTTACCGTACCATATTCCGAGATCTGTTAAACGTAAGTATATGTAGTCTTATAAGTTGTAGTGTGGACCGCCTCAGGCCGTTTACTCATTAGCGATAATTGCCGCGATTTCGAGAAATGTTCCACCGCCTTCTACTGTACGGTACGTAGCTATGTTACTTAAGTGATTGTCATCGCTTCCTTCATTCAGTTTGCGTTTGGAGCTCAGTGTGTGTAGACGTTCTACTTCAGTGCTGTGCTAGCCTTTACTGCACCATATTCCGAGATTGTTAAACGTAAGTATATGTAGCTCTTAGAAGTTGTAGTGTGGAAGACTATTACATTCCCCTTTATAGTAAGATTCTCATTTAAGGTATGATCGTTCAGCAACTTTAAAGTCAGAATGTGCAAAGAGAGGTCTGGCTTGTTAATAGAAGTTGAATAATCTGTTCTTTGCTAAAACCAATTTAATAAACGAGGAAACCCGTGTACTAACATTAAATTTGCCATGGCCTTGACTCTTGTCTACCACGCATAAAGTATGTGTTATGTTACCAATGAAGTGTTCTCGTTGCGACTAATTTGTAAATGCAAGAGACTTATCATATTCGTTGTTGCAGATGAACAACCAACACATGTGCGAGGTCTGCGGCCGAGCCTTCAGCCTGCTCAGAAACCTGAGGCGGCACGCGGAGTCCGCCCACAACGCTAGACGTCACGACTGCCACGTCTGCGATAGGCGCTTCACAAGAGGCGACAGCCTCCGCCGCCACGTCGCCACGGTTCACGGACCACACGCCGCGGCGGAGCCCCAACCGCAACGAGCGGACCATGCCTGCCGACTGTGCCCGGCCATCTTCGCCAGCCTGGAGGACGTGCGCTGCCACATGCAAGCGGCTCACTCCGCGATGCCAGCAGCAGCTCCTTCCTCCTCCTCGAGCCCCGATCGCCACGTGGAGTGCGAGCGATGCGGTAGACGCTTCGACCGCGACCTGGAACTGAGACGACACGTCCGGACCGTCCATCCTCCCACGTTCCGTTGTGCCTACTGCGACCGCGGGTTTACCCGTCGCTTCAACCGCAACCAGCACGAGTCTCACAACTGCCCTGTTGTGAGGAACCTGGCTCAAGAACCATCCGAGTTCCGCTGCGTGTACTGCGAAAAGGGGTTTACTCGCCGCTTCAACCGCGACCATCACCAGTCTCACAACTGCCCTGTTGTGAGGGACCTGACCCAAGACCGACTGCCTAGGTTGTCCTCTCCTCCCCCTCTTCCACACAGCAACCAGTCGTTGCGTCAAGGAGCCAGCGCCGAGCCCCGATCGCGCCAGATGCCTAGCGCCGAGCCACGACCAGGACCAAGCACCGAGCCACAGCCAGGGCCCAGCACCGAGCCCCAGCCCCGCCCAGGACCTAGCGTCGAGCCTCAGACCATCGATGACGAGATGGAGGGTGGCGGCCGCCCCGTGTTCCAGCTCGTGCATCGGACCTTCCGGAGTCGCCTCCTCACCTACCGCCTGGCCCAGCCGTTAGACGCCTTGCTGACCGTCGAGGATGCGCTGACCCTGTTGTTTGACGAGGTTCTGGACCTGATGGAGAACGTCATGACCCAACATCCGAGCATCAAGGCGAACATGGTCCTGGAATGTGAGTTCTCCAACATTCACGGGGCCACCTGCCTGCGCTCCTTCAACACGAAGAACGTCCCACTGACCGAGGCCTCCGACTTGGAGGCTTTCCTCTCCGCGACGTTCGAGACGATCGTGAAGAAGAAGGAGCAGTGCGAACTGGTAGGCAGCGGCTGGACATACCTGCGTATACGGGACCTGGAGATCCGCGTGAACGAGTACACGCCGCTCGGGGGCAGAGCGTATCTCCAGCTACCAAGGGCTATTGCAGACAGGCACGCTGTTGTCAATGTGCTAAACGCCGACGACATGTGCTTCATGTACGCTATCCTGGCCAAGTTCGTTGCGCGACACGCGGAGAGACCTGCAGCGTATACGCCGGACATCATCGCCCGCTACGACTGGACCGGTTTGCGTTTCCCCGTGACGCTCAAGGACATCAAGACCTTCGAGGGCAAGAACAACATCAGCGTAAACGTCTACGGGACCGAGCACGCGATGGTGGGAAGACGCCCTGACGGAACTCCCAAGTTCATGGATAGGGTCTACCCCTTGAAGATCTGCAAGCGAGAGCTCGAAGACCACAGGGACCTGCTGTACGTGAGCACCGACGGGGACAGCCACTACGCATACATCACGGACCTGAGTCGACTGGTCCGTCGCCAGCTCACTGACCACGGGCATAGGATCTACGTCTGTAAGCGGTGCTTCGCTTACTTCGACAATCGGCCCAGCAAGCTAGGGTTGACGGGCGCCCAGCGCCTCGAGGAGCACAGGCGTTACTGCTACGCCAAGGCTCCCCTTCGCCTGGACTTGCCGAAGAAGCAGCAGATCCGCTTCACCCATCCAGAGTACACTAGGCGGGAGAGGTTCTGCATCTACGCGGACTTCGAGTGTGCTCTACAGCCTGTCGCTGTTGACCCGGTGGAAGCGTCGCCACCCGGCACGACGCCCCTGCAAATGCACGTCCCGTACGCCTTCGCCTACCAGATCGTGGACTCGCTGGGGCTGGAGGAGTTTGAGCCGCGGGTATACTTCGGAGCTGACGCGTCCAAGGTCTTTATGGAACGGCTCAAGATGGACGTGCTGAGCCTGTGGGAGTTCCTGTTCAGCACGAGAGCTCTGCACCCTTCTCTGACCCGGCAGGAAATGGACGAGTATCTCGCAGCGACCCGCTGCTACCTCTGCGGCAAGGATTTCACCGTAAAGGTGCGGGACCACAACCACGCCCCGCCTTACGAGTTCCGAGGAGCGGCGCACCGCTCGTGCAATCTGCGGTACAGGGAGCAGCGGGTCATCAACTGCTACTTCCATAACCTGTCCAACTACGACGCTCACTTCGTAGTGCGGGAGCTGGCCATCGACCCCGGCGATGTGGACGTGCTGGCGCACACCGAAGAGCGCTACATCGCCTTCACCAAGCGGTTTCACTTTGGCCAGCCCGGGGACAACCCACGACAGAGCAGTTTCGCGGTGCGGTTCCTCGACACCTACAGGTTCTTGTCCATGAGCCTGGCCAGCCTGGCAGCGGGACTGCCCACTGACAAGATGCGCGAGACCAGGAAGCGGTTCCCCGACGACCGGCTGTTCGACCTGGTGCGTAGGAAGGGCGTGTTCCCCTACGACTTTGTCACATCGTACGAAACGCTGTACAGGACCAGGGAGCTGCCGCCCAAGGAGGCGTTTAGGAACACCATGACCCTGGAGGACGTCAAGGACGAGGACTACCAACACGCCCTCAACGTGTGGCGAGCCTTCGAGTGTCGCCATCTCAAGGACTACGCCGACACGTACCTGCGCTGTGACATCGCCCTCCTCACCGACGTCTTCGAGCAGTTCCGTGACACCTCTTTGGCCGAGTACGGACTGGACCCCGCCCACTACTACACCCTACCGTCCTACGCTTGGGACGTCATGTTGAAGACCTGCGACGTGGAGCTAATGCAAGGGGTAGTAACAACACAGATGTATGCTGTAAACTAAACTGTTTGACTATATTTGCTTACGAATACTATTTACAAAATATTTACAAAGTTAACCTAGTTCTATTTACACTTAAATCTACACCGGGAACTCTTCGTCCATGTCCTCCTCCTCGTCCATGTCCTCCTCGTCCACCTCCATAGGCCCGCCTTGCTGCTCCTCCTCGGGATTGCCTCGCCTTCTTGCTGCGGACAGTGGTGGGATGTCCTTATGCCCCCAAGGTAAGGTGTTGATACCATCGGCCAGGATGTAGCGTTTATCATCGGCCGGGCTCAAGGATAGCTTTTCTACTTGTACGGTGAAGACACGGTGCAGGTACGACTGGAAACGGGTGTTGACGGTGGTTTTCAACACCCCGTCGAACAGACATTCCCTGTAGTCGTCGGGGGTTAGGACGTTTTTAACAACCCCCTTAGCGACTCCCTTGGCTCGCTTGATCGCCTTGGATCCGTTGTCTTCGTCCTCAACGTCCATGAAGTAGAGCTTTGAGCGCAGGCCGAGGTACTCGAACAAGGATCGGCCGTTACACTCGTCCTTGAACTTGCCAATCACCTTGGCGTTGGCGGGGCTGTAGCAGGGGTGGGACCTCGGGTAGGCGCTGGTATCGAAGTCGTCCAAGTGCTCCATCATCTCCCTGTAGATGTTCCGGGATAGGATGTCGAACACGAAGCTGTCAGTGTCCATGTAGTCTACGTTCAAGCGGTCACCGTAGCGGTCCTTCATCTTCCGCAGAAACTCGTACATGAGCCACTTGCTCAGCTCCAGGACAGACATGCCGACGTAGATGGGCTTTTCCAGGACGATGTTTACCCTGGCGAGGTGCACGAGAGCTACGTCCTCCGTGTAATACGTGCGGTCTAGGAAATTGGACTTGGCCACGTACTTGGAGAACTTCTCCGGAGTGCAGACCAGCTTGACGTTCAGGCGCTTGCGGACGTTCTCGATGGTTTTGCCAAAGACCGCGTTATTCATTAACTTGAAAAAGTCTTGCTCGAACTTGGTCTTGGCCTTCTTCCGCAGCTCGGTGTTCATGAGGATGTAGGGCTCTAGCCACCGAGACTGGCGAAACGAGATCGCCCTGTGCACAGCCGCAAGCTCCAGTCCGTTGTTCAGCGCCTGCTGCAAGACCCTGTAATGGCAGACGTAATGCATCTTGTCGTCCAGGGTGGTCATCAGTTTGGGGTATTTCCCTGTTGGCGGACGCTTGGTCTCGCAGCAGTAAGGGAGGTCCTTGTGCAGGTCGTGGAGGTGGGTGGGGTAGCGGAGGTCCACTTCGAGGATGTAACCCCGTTCCGCTTCGGCATCCAGCGCACCAATGTCCAAGGAGTCGATCTCCTCACGGCTGAGCCACTGGAAGTCTCCGGTGGGCAGGTACTGGGACATGGCCCAGCCGTAGAGGTTGTTGGCGTCCAGGTACAGGAGGTGGCGTGTCGGCTCGTCGGGGCGGTAGTCCGGGCACCGATCGTGGTTGGCCTTGGCGTAGCGGGTGACGGCCTGGGAGATGCCTCCTCGGATGCCTTGCTCCACGAAGAGGTACATGTCGAAATCCTGCAGCGTGTCCAGCTCCACGTCGCAGGTCTTCAACATGACGTCCCAAGCGTAGGACGGTAGGGTGTAGTAGTGGGCGGGGTCCAGTCCGTACTCGGCCAAAGAGGTGTCACGGAACTGCTCGAAGACGTCGGTGAGGAGGGCGATGTCACAGCGCAGGTACGTGTCGGCGTAGTCCTTGAGATGGCGACACTCGAAGGCTCGCCACACGTTGAGGGCGTGTTGGTAGTCCTCGTCCTTGACGTCCTCCAGGGTCATGGTGTTCCTAAACGCCTCCTTGGGCGGCAGCTCCCTGGTCCTGTACAGCGTTTCGTACGATGTGACAAAGTCGTAGGGGAACACGCCCTTCCTACGCACCAGGTCGAACAGCCGGTCGTCGGGGAACCGCTTCCTGGTCTCGCGCATCTTGTCAGTGGGCAGTCCCGCTGCCAGGCTGGCCAGGCTCATGGACAAGAACCTGTAGGTGTCGAGGAACCGCACCGCGAAACTGCTCTGTCGTGGGTTGTCCCCGGGCTGGCCAAAGTGAAACCGCTTGGTGAAGGCGATGTAGCGCTCTTCGGTGTGCGCCAGCACGTCCACATCGCCGGGGTCGATGGCCAGCTCCCGCACTACGAAGTGAGCGTCGTAGTTGGACAGGTTATGGAAGTAGCAGTTGATGACCCGCTGCTCCCTGTACCGCAGATTGCACGAGCGGTGCGCCGCTCCTCGGAACTCGTAAGGCGGGGCGTGGTTGTGGTCCCGCACCTTTACGGTGAAATCCTTGCCGCAGAGGTAGCAGCGGGTCGCTGCGAGATACTCGTCCATTTCCTGCCGGGTCAGAGAAGGGTGCAGAGCTCTCGTGCTGAACAGGAACTCCCACAGGCTCAGCACGTCCATCTTGAGCCGTTCCATAAAGACCTTGGACGCGTCAGCTCCGAAGTATACCCGCGGCTCAAACTCCTCCAGCCCCAGCGAGTCCACGATCTGGTAGGCGAAGGCGTACGGGACGTGCATTTGCAGGGGCGTCGTGCCGGGTGGCGACGCTTCCACCGGGTCAACAGCGACAGGCTGTAGAGCACACTCGAAGTCCGCGTAGATGCAGAACCTCTCCCGCCTAGTGTACTCTGGATGGGTGAAGCGGATCTGCTGCTTCTTCGGCAAGTCCAGGCGAAGGGGAGCCTTGGCGTAGCAGTAACGCCTGTGCTCCTCGAGGCGCTGGGCGCCCGTCAACCCTAGCTTGCTGGGCCGATTGTCGAAGTAAGCGAAGCACCGCTTACAGACGTAGATCCTATGCCCGTGGTCAGTGAGCTGGCGACGGACCAGTCGACTCAGGTCCGTGATGTATGCGTAGTGGCTGTCCCCGTCGGTGCTCACGTACAGCAGGTCCCTGTGGTCTTCGAGCTCTCGCTTGCAGATCTTCAAGGGGTAGACCCTATCCATGAACTTGGGAGTTCCGTCAGGGCGTCTTCCCACCATCGCGCGCTCGGTCCCGTAGACGTTTACGCTGATGTTGTTCTTGCCCTCGAAGGTCTTGATGTCCTTGAGCGTCACGGGGAAACGCAAACCGGTCCAGTCGTAGCGGGCGATGATGTCCGGCGTATACGCTGCAGGTCTCTCCGCGTGTCGCGCAACGAACTTGGCCAGGATAGCGTACATGAAGCACATGTCGTCGGCGTTTAGCACATTGACAACAGCGTGCCTGTCTGCAATAGCCCTTGGTAGCTGGAGATACGCTCTGCCCCCGAGCGGCGTGTACTCGTTCACGCGGATCTCCAGGTCCCGTATACGCAGGTATGTCCAGCCGCTGCCTACCAGTTCGCACTGCTCCTTCTTCTTCACGATCGTCTCGAACGTCGCGGAGAGGAAAGCCTCCAAGTCGGAGGCCTCGGTCAGTGGGACGTTCTTCGTGTTGAAGGAGCGCAGGCAGGTGGCCCCGTGAATGTTGGAGAACTCACATTCCAGGACCATGTTCGCCTTGATGCTCGGATGTTGGGTCATGACGTTCTCCATCAGGTCCAGAACCTCGTCAAACAACAGGGTCAGCGCATCCTCGACGGTCAGCAAGGCGTCTAACGGCTGGGCCAGGCGGTAGGTGAGGAGGCGACTCCGGAAGGTCCGATGCACGAGCTGGAACACGGGGCGGCCGCCACCCTCCATCTCGTCATCGATGGTCTGAGGCTCGACGCTAGGTCCTGGGCGGGGCTGGGGCTCGGTGCTGGGCCCTGGCTGTGGCTCGGTGCTTGGTCCTGGTCGTGGCTCGGCGCTAGGCATCTGGCGCGATCGGGGCTCGGCGCTGGCTCCTTGACGCAACGACTGGTTGCTGTGTGGAAGAGGGGGAGGAGAGGACAACCTAGGCAGTCGGTCTTGGGTCAGGTCCCTCACAACAGGGCAGTTGTGAGACTGGTGATGGTCGCGGTTGAAGCGGCGAGTAAACCCCTTTTCGCAGTACACGCAGCGGAACTCGGATGGTTCTTGAGCCAGGTTCCTCACAACAGGGCAGTTGTGAGACTCGTGCTGGTTGCGGTTGAAGCGACGGGTAAACCCGCGGTCGCAGTAGGCACAACGGAACGTGGGAGGATGGACGGTCCGGACGTGTCGTCTCAGTTCCAGGTCGCGGTCGAAGCGTCTACCGCATCGCTCGCACTCCACGTGGCGATCGGGGCTCGAGGAGGAGGAAGGAGCTGCTGCTGGCATCGCGGAGTGAGCCGCTTGCATGTGGCAGCGCACGTCCTCCAGGCTGGCGAAGATGGCCGGGCACAGTCGGCAGGCATGGTCCGCTCGTTGCGGTTGGGGCTCCGCCGCGGTGTGTGGTCCGTGAACCGTGGCGACGTGGCGGCGGAGGCTGTCGCCTCTTGTGAAGCGCCTATCGCAGACGTGGCAGTCGTGACGTCTAGCGTTGTGGGCGGACTCCGCGTGCCGCCTCAGGTTTCTGAGCAGGCTGAAGGCTCGGCCGCAGACCTCGCACATGTGTTGGTTGTTCATCTGCAACAACGAATATGATAAGTCTCTTGCATTTACAAATTAGTCGCAACGAGAACACTTCATTGGTAACATAACACATACTTTATGCGTGGTAGACAAGAGTCAAGGCCATGGCAAATTTAATGTTAGTACACGGGTTTCCTCGTTTATTAAATTGGTTTTAGCAAAGAACAGATTATTCAACTTCTATTAACAAGCCAGACCTCTCTTTGCACATTCTGACTTTAAAGTTGCTGAACGATCATACCTTAAATGAGAATCTTACTATAAAGGGGAATGTAATAGTCTTCCACACTACAACTTCTAAGAGCTACATATACTTACGTTTAACAATCTCGGAATATGGTGCAGTAAAGGCTAGCACAGCACTGAAGTAGAACGTCTACACACACTGAGCTCCAAACGCAAACTGAATGAAGGAAGCGATGACAATCACTTAAGTAACATAGCTACGTACCGTACAGTAGAAGGCGGTGGAACATTTCTCGAAATCGCGGCAATTATCGCTAATGAGTAAACGGCCTGAGGCGGTCCACACTACAACTTATAAGACTACATATACTTACGTTTAACAGATCTCGGAATATGGTACGGTAAGGACTAGCACAGCACTGAAGTAGAACGTCTACACACACTGGGCTCCAAACACAAACTGAATGAAGGAAGCGATGACAATCACTGAAGTAACATAGCTACGTACCGTACAGTAGAAGGCGGTGGAACATTTCTCGAAATCACGGCAATTATCGCTAATGAGTAAACGGCCTGAGGCGGTCCACACTACAACTTATAAGACTACATATACTTACGTTTAACAGATCTCGGAATATGGTGCGGTAAGGACTAGCACAGCACTGAAGTAGAACGTCTACACACACTGGGCTCCAAACACAAACTGAATGAAGGAAGCGATGACAATCACTGAAGTAACATAGCTACGTACCGTACAGTAGGCGGTGAAAGCGGTAAACAGTTCTCGGAACCGCTAATGAGTAAACAGGCCCGGACGGTCACGTAGGCATGGAGATGATGTCACCGCGGTCCACGACAGGGGTAGCGGAGTGGAGGAGGAGTGGAGGGATAGCGGAGTGGAGGAGGAGTGGACAGGCTGGGACAGTCACGTAGGCCCTAGCACGCGCCTCGACACGTGACGCCGCGGAGCCGCTCGCAGTTTGGTTTGACCAAGCCGGCATACGACGTGTAGTGAAGTCACATCGAGTTCGGTCAGCAAACAGCCGAGATCCCATGAGGAAAACGCGTTTAAAAATTAATAATGGGCCCGTTTAACGGTGGATTCTCAATTTTCTTTAAGCGATGGTTTCTTTAGGCCGCCGCCTGACATGTGGTGAAGTTTCATCAAAATCGGTCTTTAAACAGCTGAGATACCATAAGGAAAAAGCGGTTAAAAATTAATAGCGGGTCCGTTTAACGGTGGATTTTCAATTTTCTTTAAGCGATGGTTTACTTAGACCGCCGCCTGACATGTGGTGAGGTTTCGTCAAAATCGGTTGGTAAACAGCTGAGATCCCATAAGGAAAACGCGGTTAAAAATTAATAGCGGGTCCGTTTAACGGTGGATTTTCAATTTTCTTTAAGCGATGGTTTACTTAGGCCGCCGCCTGACATGTGGTGAGGTTTCGTCAAAATCGGTTGGTAAACAGCTGAGATCCCATAAGGAAAACGCGGTTATAAATTAATAGCGGCCTTGTTTAATGGCGGATCTATGGGGTTCTTACGTCATTCGCTTCCTCTGGGATAGGCCTACACTCTGGAAAAAGTCCCGTGGGAATCGATGGATAAATAGGCTAGTTATTAATTTTCGAAAGTTTTTTCGTCATGTTTAAGGTCATCACGAAAAGTGCCACTGGCGACCGGGGGGGGCGGGCGTCGGGGGGGGGGCGTGGGGGGGGGCTCCTCAGGCTCCTCACGCCAGGCACCAGGTTTAAGTTAGGTTAATGGGTCACGTGACGGGGGGGGGGGGCTCCTCAGGCTCCTCACGCCAGGCACCAGGTTTAAGTTAGGTTAATGGGTCACGTGACGGGGGGGGGGGCTCCACAGCTCCACAGTGGAGCAAGCAGGTTGCTGCTGGTTCAGAATCGGCCATTGCCCCCTACTGTTATATTGCTGATATAGAGGATTAGTTTTAAGTTTTATATAAAACATATATTTATTCGTCATTTTAATCAAATTTGTAGCTATTTCATTTACGACTAAGAAGCTTTCATATTTGGAGGGGAATAAATGTTTAAGTAACAGATAGTTTAAAAGGATGTAAGTTTTGTTTTATAAAAGGCAACGTTATGTTTTCTTACTGAAGTATTTTATTTCATTATTGATTCAAAAAAGTTGTTGCTTCACGAGTAAAATATAATCAATCACTAATCGGATAATGTTTATCTTATCAAATAATGTTTTATTCTTTCATACAAGTAAGTCTCTTATTATTTACTGTCTAATTTACTTTAAAAATCAAATTATAAGATTCCTCATGAGCCTAATTACATCTCGATAACTGAGTTTTCTATCAAAATCGAAAGCTATGTTAAAAAACTGTAATATAAATACAAGATGGAGTAAAATGTACATAATTAATATTTTACAGGTGAAAATCTGAGTAAAATGAGGATCATTTAATTATGCTGGATGTGGTAGAACAGCGTGGAGCCGTGGTCCGCGACGACGGCGCGCTTATAACTGAACATAGCGGTTATTTAGATCGGATTATTGAACAAACTATAAGTTATATCGAAAATTGTTTTGATTGAAAATTTAAGATCATCTAATTAGCTACAACTTTCTCGCTGGAAGTTTGTTTCTACCTCAAAAATAAAAAAGTTTCTCGCTTGCTGACTTTTTCATGTCATGCTGTTACAGCTTTCTAGTATTGTTATTATTAAAAATTACACATAATTGTAAACTAAAATATATTTTTACTGTTGAATGCGGAAATTTATGCAGAAAATTAATATATAAGTTTCATTGCAGTTTTATTATTATTACGATGTACAGGAAAGTGTAAACGACAACGCGCTCACCGCTCGGGATTACTCACTTATCGTCTGGCCTGACAATGCCGCGGACCGTTTTCTGTCCATTTGGCGAGCTCTACATGGCGAGCTGGGGTAGCGTATCTGTCGGGGAAGGACCGCATTGGGACGACCGCAACGGCCGGCGGCGTGGCGGCGCGGTGGTAGATGGTCTGATGTTTTTAGAAAAGAGCCCCCTCTTCGCCCCTCGTCCTAGCCTGGCGCACCTGACTATACGAGGTCCTTTGGAACCAAACCAGACTGTACGGTCGAACTTTTCTCAAAGGTGATGAAGACTCTTAAGGCGGCCACACACTATCGGACTTTTTCCCGAACCAGACATCGAACAAGACATCGGACCGAGTAGGGAGCAGGGAGTAGGGCACAAAGGTAGCTAAATTCACTCCGAACTTCTTGCCGATCAAGACCCCGATCAAGACATCGGATCGGACAGATTGAGCGCGAAAACATCGAGCGGGGTAAACGGTGGGGACCATTTTAGTTGCCGTTGTGCAGGTCGGCCATTTACTTGTGTGCACTGTTGTATTCCGTGTTCCTGTGTATTTGTTTGTTATTTTTGCAGTGTAGTTTGTGATGGAAGGGGAGGCGGCTGCTGCAGCCACTCTCAAAAACAGAAGAAAGAAAAGGAGACGTCGTTGGTGGGAAACTCTGCTGTTTGAAAAGAGACAAGACTGTGGCGGAGGTACATTGATATCGGACTTAAATTTCAGCAAGTTAGTGGACAGTACAACAATTTTACAAGAATGTCCCCTGTAGATTTTGAATACCTTCTAACTCTGATTGGAGGGAAGATAACTAAACAAGATACGCACTTGCGGAAACCAATATCCGCTCAAGACAGGTTAGAGGTAACTTTGCGTTTTCTGGCGACTGGTGACAACTATAGAAGCTTGCGATTCCTATTCAGAATATCTGAACAAGCTGTTGGTAAATTATACCGGAGGTTTGCCAAGCACTTTGCAATGTTCTTAAAAACATTAAGGCAAGTTTGTTTCGAATATGACATAATACAATTAGTTTTAAATAGCAATTTGTTGTCGGGTACATATTTAGGTGAGGGGGTAGCGGCAGTATAAGGGGTGTAGGGGATGCAGGTAGGGTGGTAGGGGGCTGGGATTTTTGTATTCGGAAATAAACAACAAAATGGTTTTCTCTGACCACTCCATCGTGCAGACTACGTTACATAAACTAGTGAACTTACAGTAGAATGACAACGGTCAAGACTACAACCCTCACCTTCGTAGCGCTAGCGGCGGGGCTCGTGACGGCGCTCGGGACGGCGCTCGGAGCAGCTTATGGAGGTACCACACACTAACGAATCTCGAACCAGACCCCGAACAAAACATCGGACCGATCTTTCTTTGATCTTTCGTCAAAAAACCGCCTCGAGAGCGTTCCGTGCTCGGTTCGATGTCTTGTTCGGTGTCTAGTTCGGAGGCCCCACAAACTACCGGATTTTCTCCCTTCGAAGCCAAATCCTGCTCGGTTCGATGTCATGTTCGGGAAAAAGTCCGGTAGTGTGTGGCCGTCTGTAAATTATGTTTATGTAAATAAATAAATAAGTGAGATATTCCTTAGACAGATTCCGTGTTAATATAATCACTCACTATTCCCTGAACTGGATGCAGCGCGTACAGGATGGTCCACCAGACGTCCCGTAAAAACGGAAATGAATTTTTGTTAATATTGTGTTTCTTTGTACCGAGAAATTATTTTAGGAAGTCAAAACGTCACGTCTTTTTAGTAGAATATTGAGACTCTACTTTCCGTAATTCAATTATGCTACGAGTATTTTATTCTTCATAATTTATTTCCATAAAATATTATTTCAGTATTTTTAACAATATACAAGATAAGACGAGTATTAATAATACTATTATTAATAACGAGTGTTATGCCTTTATTACTTGATATAGAGTTGCGCACCTATATCGGGACCAACCCGGTTGGAAACGGCCACAAACGATCCAACTTGGTCCGACCCGACCGCGTTGGGACCAGGTTGGGAGAAGCTTACGGCCGAGACTCCCAACAAATGTTGGGAGAATCTGGTCCGTCCCAATATGTTTGGTGTGTTAAGAACTGTCATCACCACACACGATCCAACCGCAGCCCACCCGGGTTAAATCGTGTATGGGCCCTTTATTTCTTGGAGTCTGACGGGGTCCAGAGAGGGTGTTGTAGGGGGGGGGAAATGCTGTAGCCTGGGAGCGCAAACCAAGGATTTATCTGTGCTGGGAGTGGGCCCTAACGTTACCTACCACAAACGTTTGCAGTCGCAACGGTCACCTAAGAGAATGACTCCCTTTTCAATCATTAAGTATAAAATATAATTAACATTCGCGAAGTTTCAAATTGTAAATTAAACATAGTTTCATAACTAAATTAAATTACTTATAACATGTGCAATTTATATTTTGATGTTAAAAATTACTTTCTATTTAACGAAGTCAGTTCATTCTAAATTTGTATATGTAATAATTGCATTAAGAACTCAAACTATTTTGTTATAAATAAAGATAATATTCTCTTTAACCTTGAAAATACTGATATTTTTCCCGCCAGAGAACAAAATCAAATGATCAGAAATCATAAATCATTTATTGTGCTTTAACAACATTTGCTGGAATGGACAAAGTCAACTTATTCTAAATTTAAAATTGCATAATACAACTGTGACTTTAAAATTACGGTGAGAGAAGTTACGATGAATCTACCATCGAAATTTTAGAGTGTCCACATTGGATTCATCAATTTCAGCGATGCTGTAAAATCACTGTTGTAGAAGCCACTTTTCCAAAGTGTACTTAAATATACAGTGGGCCACAGTCCTGGGAGAGGGAGCCTATTGAATAGTCTGATAACAGTGGCTCGATAGCTCCTTTGAGTTTCACTTAATCTAACAAAGTCGACATCAATCATATGACTGTGTCTAGTATTATGAGAGTGTCTTTCACTTCTAAGGCTGAATTTTTGAAGGTTCTGTTTGACAAAAAGTAAACTGTACATGATATTCAAGCTAGGTAATGGTAATCAAGATAAGCCCTTGAAACAAAGTGACGTTTTAAGATTGTTTGTTTTATGCCTACAATACACCTATACATTAATTGCCTTCTCTTTTGCCACCTAAACACTATCTCAGAACCTGGTAAATTACCCCACAGAGTAATGCCATACAATAAGGAAGCAAGAAAAAAGCAAAATATGCATTCATAAGAAGATTAGGACTATACATTGTTTCAGCATTTTTAAAGAAATGTAACCCTAGCTAGTATAGCGCATAGGACCTTTACACGAATTCCCAGTTGAATTTATTTTCCAGGCAGATGCCCAGCAATTTAACACTCTTTGCTTCATGACAAGAGAAGCTAAAAATAATTTCCTCAGTTTTCTCATTATTCAAAACAAGCTGATTGGTACAGAACCAGAAATCTGATCTTTCCAACGCATTAGACTCCAACAGTTTAAATGCTTCAATATTCTTATGAACGTTAAGAATGGTTGTATCGTCTACGTAAAGTACGCAATTGGAGGAGAGAAAACTGTTATGGCGTTTTCTTAGATTGTAAATAGGAAGGGCTTCAGGACAGAGTCCTGGGCTACCCCCACCACTTCTTGGAAAGAGCCAGACTTCTGCTCATACAATTCAACAAATTTCCATCTATCGTTAAGGTATTGCTTTACAAGATACTGTTCTGCCTCAATCATCCCATAAAAAGACAGGTTTTCGATGAAATGTTATTTAATTTTAACACCTGTTCTGCTTTGATTACCAGTTTTTTTTTGTTTAACATGTAGTTACAGAGGTAGCTGCTACATGACCACACTGTTAACATCAAACCATGATGGTTAGTTTAAACTGAAGTAATTAATATATTGTTCACACTTAATTGGATAACGAAACGAAGTGGAGAGTATTCTCATACCCAACTTCAATGCTTGTACTGCTAACGAAAGTGATTCAAACTGGATTGTCTTTACGCACAGTAACTCAAAAACGCCTCCATAGATCTACATTAAATTTTGCAGATAAATTATTTAGTACAAAATCTCGGTTGAGTTCGTTATTGGAATGATTCTGTTCAGTATTAACAAAATTATCTTCAAAACAAATTGACTTTTCCCCCCACAAGAATAACATTGGAAGCCATTTTAGTGGTGCTTGAGTCGTTTAAATTTAGCCAACGTCTATGCTCCACCTATAGAGTAACATGAATGCCTTCACTTGAGTCTCTATCAACAAAAATTGTTGGGGATTGATTGGCCCTACAACAGTCTCCCACGGTTGGCCAACGGTATGTATTGGCCAACTTGCCTCCGTTGGGCCACTCCACCAATTGCCAACCGTGGCCAACGGTTTCATACTTCGCTGGGCCAACGAACCATCAGCCTACGTTGGCCCAATCCACCAATTGCCAATCGTGGGCCAACTAACCATCAGCCTACGTTGGCCCAACCCACCATATGCCAACCGTGGGCCAACAGATGCATGCTTCATTGGGCCAACTAACCCTCAGCCTACGTTGGGCCAATTTACCATTTGCCAACTGTGGTCCTTGCAGCTGGGTACACATTTTGTTGTATTGGGCTGACAACTTACCACTAAGCTCCAACAAGCTAATGAAGAAATTAAAATTATTAGCAATAATACAATAACTGTTTATTATTTTTTGTATAAAATATTTGGTTTTTGTATTTCATAAAATGACAATTTAATAAAATAATCAAGCTGAAGCAAATATTTTAAGGATGGATACCAATTTAGCCTCTTTTATCTAAGCAATATAATTAAATATATTATTAATTGGTTGTGTTTATATTTGTAAAATACTTCAAAACTGTTCATTCCCTAAAGATGGTTTTACTTAAAGTAGTGTACAAAGGCTTTATATACATGTGTATTTATATATATGTGTTATATACATGTGCATGTGCTACAAGAAACTTGAATTGTAATTGCTACCTACTTTAAATAAAACCAACCTGCAATATCCTGTAAATATATCAATCAAATTATTAATGACTTTTGACCTGGCCAAATTCTGATTTGTTAACAGAAAAAAACATAGAAGGCCTAGTTGGCTCTTAAGAACATCCAGAAACAAAACCAAAACAAAAAAATACATAAAAATCTATTTAATTAACTACGGTAATTTATCATTTTGAATGCATCAAGTTAACATTAGGCAAACACATAATATAACTACATATATATGTATGAGGGCAGGCCTTCCACTATGCCTTTGGTGTCGCGTACATGACTGGTGACTGCTGTGCCTTGAGAGGTGTAGCCTATATCTCGATCTTCAGCAGTTTAAGGAGGTTTGCATTTCTGACCTGTAAATACAAAGATCAAGTTTAGTTATTTAGGTTTGATTTGGTTATTTCCTTTGGTTGCTATACCTTTGGTTAGGTTGTATTAATTTGGGTTTGGTTAGGTTACAATATATTTGGTCGGGCTTATTAAACTTACTTAAGTTAGGGTTTTCTGAGGTACCGGTACGCTATATTTCGTAATTTTTTTTAATTGTCTTAATATATTTCGTTAGGTGGTTTTGGTTAGGTTTCCGTCCACTGTTTATTCCCAAGATGCGTGAAAACAATTTCCATTAATTTTAATACCATATTTTTATTTAAAAGATGATTTAACACTTTTTCCACCTAAACCAGGCTAGACCCGCTCACTTTTTTGCTATTTTAGGTTATAGTGCCTTCCCATCAACGATGTCACCAATAGAAACCATAAGTCCCATTGTAAAGTGTGTGTATCATTTACTATATCCCTGTACCTTTATATTTGTTAGATGTTATTATAAAATAAATAACAGTGTCCGGGTCAACCCCCCATAAACGGTCTTCACCGGACACCCAACTAAATAACATTATAACGCATAAAATAACCTCTCGTCTGTAGTTGGACAGTGTTTTGAGGTCTGCAGATTCCTTTGCACTATTCAAAGGCTTAAAACCACGATAAAGAATGTCCTTAATTTAGTACAAACTACTTAATTTATCATAATCAACTTTAATAGCCCAAATTGTAATTTCACACTAAGGTTTTGCTAAACCAATTTTAAAGATCGTTCAAATTAAAATTTCTATGCAACTATACTGAAAGACCACCCCAACTTCTTTACATTCAAATTCACACTAGGCCTATGTTGAGAATCATATTAGAGAGGAAACCAAATAAAAATAATAGTGTACGCTTGTTACACAACACTATCGGAATTAAAAGCTCATGATCAAAACATGTTTAAAGGGTAGGTCTAGGCTACTTACAAACAGTTGTGATCAAGCCACTTTGTAGTTCTAGAACTTTAGGGTAGACTTTCATAAGCGGAACGATATAAAAAACCGAATGAAATTGTTCGATAATGTGTATCGATTAGGTCGATATTTTTATCGATTACAAGATATTTTCTTGTTCGTATATTAGTTAATACGTCATGTTTGTTTTGTTTAGTTTGTTTTTCATGAAAACTAAAACTGAAAATAAAAAATAAATTTGGGTTACCATACGTCCTCTTTTCCTCAGACATGTCCTCTTTTTGGATCATTCAAAAACGTCCGGGCGGATTTTTTAGAAACCCACCATTTGTCCGGGTTTTTATAAACAGTCCTGAGTCCTGAGTGAGGTTATGCAGTTTTGCGTGAGAAGTTCGGCTTTTGGCAGATAGTTTGATTTTTCGGAAAATTATGTTACCCTCATTAGTTTCAATGCCTAACAAATTTTCTTTTTAAGAAATTGGCAGCTTAAAGTCCCCAAAGATTAATTTTATGATTTAAAAAAAGATCAAACAACATCTAGACCAACATCTAATTATTTTTAAATACCCGACTTTCATACTTAAATTGGGTGGGGGGTTCATATTTTCGCGATTTATTGATCCGCCTCACAACGGTAATGGGTTTCCTCTTTATTAACCCAGAGAATATGGTAACCCTAAAATAAATAAACATGGCAATTACACGACATGATAATGTTTGTTTCTGGCATTAACTTACATGTTTGTTTAGGTAATAGTGGAATGTTGAATCAACGTTTATTATCTGGACAAATTTCAAGACACCTGAACTGAAACATAACTTAACTGAAACCATAACAGAATAACCTAAATAATCGTAATACCGTATCGAACAATTTCATTCGGTATTTATATCGTTCCGCTTATGAAAGTCTACCCGAACTTTATTATAACCATCTGTTGGAAATCGACCTAGATGCAGTTTATTAGTAAACACTTTGTTACATGCACAAGAAACTCTTTATTATATTATATTTCTATTCACATTTAATTTGTCAATTACAGTAATGCAGAGCGAGTGTTGCTGGGCCCAAAAACACTCGTGGATCTCTGATTTAGTTGTGGGTTGCTTGAAAGAAAAACCTGATTGCAAGAAACTATTTTATTTAAATCTGAGCAAAGACATTACAACATATACATATTTAAATTAGAGCCGGAAAAGAGTATTTTAGATTAATGTAAAATGGATCACCTTAGAGGTTATGGCTTTGGTCGATTTCTGGCCTTTTTAGTTTTAATATTTTTTTGTATTTGTGTTTTAAATAATCAAAAGCAGTTCTCAAGTTAAAGTATCAAAATGTGGTAATCAGGAATCCCTAGTTAATCAAATGGCGGTTTATTAAAGCAAGCGAGTGGTCGGGAATAAATAACAATATATTAGTCCTCCTAACTAAGCCTCCTGACCTCCGACACACTCTATCCTCCTATATCTTTTTACCACCAAATTAAATTACCCCTTCATATGTTCCATGATTAACTTATTTAAAATCTGTTGTGGTTCCTGATCTGAGCTCTGAACTGCAGATTAATTAATTTTACTCTTTTTTTTTTAAATCAACCAAACAGTAACACTCTGTTATATAAGTACTAATTTCCTAGAATTTTGGATTCTACTTAATTTCCAGCTCTTAGAATTATTTTAGATTTGAGACAATGTAATTGAATTTAAATATTTTCCAAAAGTTTTCTTGCTTAATACAAATTAATTCTTGTACAGAAAAAATGTCTTTAAGTTAAATCATAACAAATAGAGAGTTACTTTAAATGATTTGTGAATATGAAATTACATTAAATAATTAACAAAGATAAATGAATTTAAACTTAACAATTATTAAACTTTGATCAGTACCAGTTATGACATGTGCTCTATGAAATATGACCAAGTATGTAAAACTAATAAATATTACTTACATGAACATTGTAGAAAATTACATACACAAAACGCTCACAATATAAATACACTGTAACACTACTATTGCACTTAATACTAATAATACCAGTTGTTTAATTTATTCCCAGTAAAACGACAAGAATGGCAGTGTTAAAACCTGCTCTTAGCACGTGTAATTTTGAAAAGTTTAAATTAATTAATTAATACGAATGCGTGATTGTACCGCGAATTTCAGCCTTTTCCTTAAAATAATTCGCGAAATAGAGAACGTATGGGATGCACCCCGTTAACAAATCGACGAACTTTTGGAATTGGCAAATAAACGCGGTATTGAATTTAGAAAAAGGTTTTAGATGATGTTACACCGAATAGTTCCGAGCTAAGAGAACGAGAAGCCGCAGTCGTCCAGTTTTATGAGCGAGGCGGGTCACGTGACTGCATTGTTGTCAGTTACTCCTGTACGCGGTAGTGTCTTCTAGATGTTTCTGATATGGCGGCAAGTTTGAGTTTGAACTTGTAACAACTTGCAAAATGTGCCGATTTGCCAATGGTTACAGAACAGCGACAAATTTAATGTGTCAGAAAAACGCCAATAAACATTGATAGGGTTAGCATTTAATCTACCATACAACATTAATTCTTAAAAGTCAGCATACAGCACTTAGAATAGCAATATCATAACAACTCGGCCTAGCCTACCACAACTAAGTTTTAAAATGCAGAAATAACCTACCACAACTTTAGGCCTGACATTGAAGTCTAATTTAAGCTGAAATTAGTTTTAAAGGTAGGCTAGCCAAAATCATATCCAAATGAAATGCTTTGGGAGGATATTGTTCTAACTTGTGGGACAACAAACAATTTTGTTTGGTTGGAGTGTGGTTGGCCTCACCTAGGCCTAGCTAGACTAACGAGTAGTTTATATTGAACCAACCAAACACACCTGCAGTAGAAAAATATTCACATATTCTAATGAAATAGACTAGTGGATGAGTTAAATATTTTATTTCAATTAATTTTGCCTTCAAAACTTATTCGGTCTAAGCTATGCAAACGAACTTGCCATTTTATCATTTATCATTAGTGATTATTCTATTAGGTACACTATGGCTAAGCTACTTACGTTTTGCTGTAACGAAGGTTAGCACTTCACTTTTCTAAATACTAACGTAGCATACTAAGTAATTCAATTGAATGATAAAACAACATAACTACCAAGACAACACTAAAAGTAAACAAAATGAGACATTAAGTTCAAGTAAAGACACAGACTGATGCGACGATACGTGATGCGATCTCAATCTACTCAAGACAAGATGTCGTCTTGTCGTATTTATTTCACTTCATGACTAGAGATTGAGCTAAAATGTATAATTTAGTTCCTTTTCTCGAAACAAAGTCGACTATTCCTTCGAATTAAAGGTTTTAGCCAGTCGCGATAAAAACCAACCGAAATATAGGCATATTTTTTATAAAAGTAGTTGGGCAGTTAATTTTATCTTCAGGAGGACCAACCAATAATACTGTTGTTGAGCCAACCCACTATTTTATAACAAAGGCCCATCCAAAATTTTGCTGACGGAGGGCCAACGATTTTTATTTCAGTTGTGCCAACGTTGGCAGTTTGTTGGCAAAACCCACCCACCATATGCCAACCGTGTCAACGAATTCCCAACGTTGGCCAAACCAGCCTTGTTGATTCGGGGTGTAACTACATTTTTATGCTGTATAAAAAGAGATTTTTGTAGACCAAAATACACACAAATTAAAAATTAAATTGTAGTATATTTTATAATAATTGTGAGCATATGTCTTAATTGTTTTATAAAATTACGAGTAGTCTTACTATGTGCAGGCCTACTTCGTGGGCGCGAATAAGCAAAACAGACAACAGACGACGCGACGACTAAGTAAGATACGAATACGGTATTTTATTTGGTTAGAGCCAAAATAATGTAAAAAACAAGATCATGAATATTTCTACAGCAAAAATGTTGCGAAGTGACCGGGGATCGATACTGCGATCCTAGACTCGTGAGACTAGTGCGCTTCCAAGTGAGCTAGCATCATGATGATCTGTCGGCAAAGTCACTAGTCAAGAAGCAATGAAGCAATTAAAGGCCTGACAGTGCATTCTAGTGGCCCTTGAAAGAAACAGAGAAGCAAATTCTGATGAGATGATTCAAATCAGATCATTAATTTGTTAGAGGCACAATTACAAATTATTGTTCATGTGTTTCGATTATCCTTATACGGGAGGAATGAGCGTACACCTAGTTTCAATTAAAGTTTTCTCGGACCCCTCCACCCTAGGCTGCCTGACTGGGCATCCTTACCTAGCTATGCTGTGAGTAATGATATGCAGGAACTTGTCGTTCAACGTCGTCCGGTAGATAAACCAGTTCGGTAATTCGCGTCCGGCCGTAACGATCAATTTCGTGTTAAATGATTGTATTTTATCGTGCCTCGTACTATTTTACATGTGTTGTGTGTTATTTGAAACAATAAAGACCTCCATCATGAAGTAAAGATTGACATAAAGGGTTTGATAATGACCTTTTAAGGTCGAAACTCGAGACACCATTGTGTGAACAAATAATAGACGATTTATTTAGGTTAGTAACCTGTTATAGTTAATCATCTCGATTTAGGAGCCCATATAGCACACGTTGTCAATTTGACATCAATAAGTGATCAAAGTCATCAAATTGATGATGTTAAGTAAAATATTAGATCAAATACTGACGTCACAGTGATGTAAATACTTTTACATATTTTTTTTTAAATTTGGAAGTCATCTAATTTAAAAAATAATTTGTTAGGAACAAATTTTGTAGTCATTTAGAACAAGAACTCCTTTTTAAATGTTTGGAACAGTTGAACTCGTCAAAAAGTTGACATAATTTGAAGTAAAAATTAAGGAAATGAGTAGGGGGCATTGGCCGATTCAAAACCAGCAGCATTGTGCTTGCTCCACTGTGGAGCAAGCCCCCCTCCCCCCTCCACCCCCGACCACCCCCCGACCCCCCCCGACCACCCCCGGTCGTCCGCAGCACTTTTCATGATGACCTTGAACATGAGGAAAAAACTTTTGAAAATTAATAACTAGCTTATTTACTCACCGATTCCCACGGGACTTTTTCTAGAGTGTAGACCTATCCCAGGGGAAGCGAATGACGAAAGAACCCCATAGATCTGTCATCAAACAAGGCCGCTATTGATTTATTACCGCGTTTTCCTTATGGGATCTCAGCTGTTTACCGACCGATTTTGATGAAACTTAACCACATGTCGGGCGGTGGCCTAAGTAAACCATCGCTTGAAGAAAATTGAAAATCCACCGTTAAACGGGCTCGCTATTAATTTTCAAACGTGTTTTCCTTATGGGATCTCAGCATTTTACCGACCGATTTTGACGAAACCTCTCCACATGTCGAGCCGTGGTCTAAGTAAACCATCGCTTAAATAAAATTGAAAATCCACCGTTAAACGGGCTCGCTATTAATTTTTAAACGCGTTTTCCTTATGGGATCTCAGCTGTTTACCGACCGATTTTGACGAAACCTCACCACATGTCGAGCCGTGGCCTAAGTAAACCATCGCTTAAAGAAAATTGAAAATCCACCGTTAAACGGGCCCGCTATTAATTTTCGAACGCGTTTTCCTTATATGATCTCAGCTGTTTACCGGCCGATTTTGACGAAACCTCACCACGTTTTGGGCCATGGCCTAAGTAAACCATCGCTTAAAGAAAATTGAAAATACACCGTTAAACGGGCCCGCTATTAATTTTCGAACGCGTTTTCCTTATAGGATCTCGGCTGTTTGCTGACCGAATTTGATGTGACTTCGCTACACGTTGTATGCCGGCTTAATCAAACCAAACTGCGAGCGGCTCCACGGCGTCACGTGTCGAGGCGCGTGCTAGGGCCTACGTGACTGTCCCAGCCTGTTTACTCCTCCTCCACTCCGCTATCCCTCCATTCCTCCTCCACTCCGCTACCCCTCCACTCCGCTACCCCTGTTGTGGACCGCGGTGACATCATCTCCATGCCTACGTGACCGTCCGGGCCTGTTTACTCATTAGCAGTTCCGAGAACTGTTTACTGCTTTCACCGTCTACTGTACGGTACGTAGCTATGTTACTTCAGTGATTGTCATCGCTTCCTTCATTCAGTTTGTGTTTGGAGCCCAGTGTGTGTAGACGTTCTACTTCAGTGCTGTGCTAGTCTTTACTGGACCATATTCCGAGATCTGTTAAACGTAAGTATATGTAGTCTTATAAGTTGTAGTGTGGAAGACTATTACATTTCCTTTTATAGTAAGATTTTCATTTAAGGTATGATCGTTCAGCAATTTTGAAGTCGTAATGTGCAAAGAGAGGTCTGGCACGTTAATAGAAGTTGAATGATTTTCATTATGCCTTAGGGAAAACGATTCGTTATTGCTATAGAACAACTTACACGTTATTTTCAATTTCTTGGAGGAAACCAGTGTACTAACATAAAACGAGGAAACCTGTGTACTAATGTTAGACGTGTCACGGTTCTAAATCTTGTCTATCGTGCATCAATGTAAAGCTCCCATTCTCTAACTTACTATCTTTTCCTTCTTTTTATATAAACTAATTTAATAAAGGAGGAAACCTGTGTAGGTACTAATGTTAGACGTGTCATGGTTTCAACTCCTATATATATTATGCATCAGTCTAATAAAGCTTTCGTTCTCTTACTTACTTTTGTTTTCTTTTTCTTTTGCTAAAACCAATTTAATAAACGAGGAAACCCTTATACTAACATTAGACTTACCATGGCCTTGACTCTTGTCTACCACGCATAAAGTATGTGTTATGTTACCAATGAAGTGTTCTCGTTGCGATTAATTTGTAAATGCAAGAGACTTATCATATTCGTTGTTGCAGATGAACAGCCAACACCTGTGCGAGGTCTGCGGCCGAGCCTTCAGCCTGCTCAGAAACCTGAGGCGGCACGCGGAGTCCGCACACAACGCTAGACGTCACGACTGCCACGTCTGCGGTAGGCGCTTCACAAGAGGCGACAGCCTCCGCCGCCACGTCGCCACGGTTCACGGACCACACGCCGCTGCGGAGCCCCAACCGCAAGTGGCTCACTCCGCGATGCCAGCAGCAGCTCCTTCCTCCTCGAGCCCCAATCGTCACGTGGAGTGCGAGAGATGCGGTAGACGCTTCGACCGAGACCTGGAACTGAGACGACACGTCCGGACCGTCCATCCTCCCACGTTCCGTTGCGCCTACTGCGACCGCGAGTTTCCCCGTCGCTTCAACCCTGACCAACACGAGTCTCACAACTGCCCTGTTGTGAGGAACCTGGCTCAAGAACCATCCGAGTTCCGCTGCGCGTACTGCGACAAGGGGTTTACTCACCGCTTCAACCGTGACCATCACCAGTCTCACAACTGCCCTGTTGTGAGGGACCTGACCCAAGACCGACTGCCTAGGTTGTCCTCTCCTCCTCTTCCTCACAACAACCAGTCGTCGCGCCAAGGAGCCAGCGCCGAGCCCCGACCGCGCCAAGTGCCTAGCGCCGAGCCACGACCAGGACCGAGCACCGAACCACAGCCAGGGCCCAGCACCGAGCCCCAGCCCCACCCAGGACCTAGCGCCGAGCCTCAGACCATCGATGATGAGATGGAGGGTGGCGGCCGCCCCGTGTTCCAGCTCGTACATCGGGCCTTCTGGAGTCGCCTCCTCACCTATCGCCTGGCCCGGCCGTTAGACGCCTTGCTGACCGTCGAGGATGCGCTGACCCTGTTGTTTGACGAGGTTCTGGACTTGATGGAGAACGTCATGACCCAACATCCGAGCATCAAGGCGAACATGGTCCTGGAATGTGAGTTCTCCAACATTCACGGGGCCACCTGCCTGCGCTCCTTCAACACGAAGAACGTCCCATTGACCGAGGCCTCCGACTTAGAGGCTTTCCTCTCCGCGACGTTCGAGACGATCATGAAGAAGAAGGAGCAGTGCGAACTGGTAGGTAGCGGCTGGACATACCTGCGTATACGGGACCTGGAGATCCGCGTGAACGAGTACACGCCGCTCGGGGGCAGAGCGTATCTCCAGCTGCCAAGGGCTATTGCAGACACGCGCGCTGTTGTCAATGTGCTAAACGCCGACGATATGTGTTTCATGTACACTATCCTGGCCAAGTTCGTTGCGCAACACGCGGAGAGACCTGCAGCGTATACGCCGGACATCACCACCCGCTACGACTGGACCGGTTTGCGTTTCCCCGTGACGCTCAAGGACATCAAGACCTTTGAGGGCAAGAACAACATCAGCGTAAACGTCTACGGGATCGAGCGCGCGATAGTGGGAAGACGCCCTGACGGAACTCCCAAGTTCATGGATAGGGTCTACCCCTTGAAGATCTGCAAGCGAGAGCTTGAAGACCATAGGGACCTGCTGTACGTGACCACCGACGGGAGCAGCCACTACGCATACATCGCGGACCTGAGTCGACTGGTCCGTCGCCAGCTCACTAACCACGGGCATAGGATCTACGTCTGGAAGCGGTGCTTCGCTTACTTCGACAACCGACCCAACAAGCTAGGGTTGACGGGTGCTCAGCGCCTCGAGGAGCACAGGCGTTACTGCTACGCCAAGGCTCCCCTTCGCCTGGACTTGCCGAAGAAGCAGCAGATCCGCTTCACCCATCCAGAGTACACTAGGCGGGAGAGGTTCTGCATCTACGCGGACTTCGAGTGTGCTCTGCAGCCCGTCGCTGTTGACCCGGTGGAAGCGCCGCCCGGCACGAGGCCCCTGCAAATGCACGTCCCGTACGCCTTCGCCTATCAGATCGTGGACTCGCTCGGCCTGGAGGAGTTTGAGCCCCGCGTCTACTTCGGGGCTGACGCGTCCAAGGTCTTCATGGAAAGGTTGAAGATGGACGTGCTGAGCCTGTGGGAGTTCCTGTTCAGCACAAGAGCTCTGCACCCTTCTCTGACCCAGCAGGAAATGGACGAGTATCTCGCAGCGACCCGCTGCTACCTCTGCGGCAAGGAGTTCACCAAGCTGGACGTCAAGGTGGGGGACCACAACCACGCCCCGCCTTACGAGTTCCGAGGAGCGGCGCACCGCTCGTGCAATCTGCGGTACAGGGAGCAGCGGGTCATCAACTGCTACTTCCATAACCTGTCCAACTACGACGCCCACTTCGTAGTGCGGGAGCTGGCCATCGACCCCGGTGATGTGGACGTGCTGGCGCACACCGAAGAGCGCTACCTCGCCTTTACCAAGCGGTTTCACTTTGGCCAGCCCGGAGACAACCAACGACGGAGCAGTTTCGCGGTGCGGTTCCTCGACACATACAGGTTCTTGTCCATGAGCCTGGCCAGCCTGGCAGCGGGACTGCCCACTGACAAGATGCGCGAGACCAGGAAGCGGTTCCCCGACGACCGGCTGTTCGACCTGGTGCGCAGGAAGGGCGTGTTCCCCTACGACTTTGTCACATCGTACGAAACGCTGTACAGGACTAGGGAGCTGCCGCCCAAGGAGGCGTTTAGGAACACCATGACCCTGGAGGACGTCAAGTACGAGGACTATCAACACGCCCTCGACGTGTGGCGAGCCTTCGAGTGTCACCACCTCAAGGACTACGCCGACATGTACCTGCGCTGCGACATCGCCCTCCTCACAGACGTCTTCGAGCAGTTCCGTGACACCTCTTTGGCTGAGTACGGACTGGACCCCGCCCACTACTACACCCTGCCATCCTACGCTTGGGACGTCATGTTGAAGACCTGCGACGTGGAGCTGGACACGCTGCAGGATTTCGACATGTACCTCTTCGTGGAGCAAGGCATCCGAGGAGGAATCTCTCAGGCCGTCACCCGCTACGCCAAGGCCAACCACGACAGGTGCCCGGACTACCGCCCCGACGAGCCGACACGCCACCTCCTGTACCTGGACGCCAACAACCTCTACGGCTGGGCCATGTCCCAGTGCCTGCCCACCAGAGACTTCCAGTGGCTCAGCCGTGAGGAGATCGACTCCTTGGACATTGGTGCGCTGGATGCCGAAGCGGAATGGGGTTACATCCTCGAAGTGGACCTCCGCTACCCCACCCACCTCCACGACCTGCACAAGGACCTCCCTTACTGCTGCGAGACCAAGCGTCCTCCAACAGGGAAATACCCCAAACTGATGACCACCCTGGACGACAAGATGCATTACGTCTGCCAGTACAGGGTCTTGCAGCAGGCGCTGAACAACGGACTGGAGCTTGCGGCTGTGCACAGGGCGATCTAGTTTCGCCAGTCTTGGTGGCTAGAGCCCTACATCCTCATGAACACCGAGCTGCAGAAGAAGGCCAAGACCAAGTTCGAGCAAGACTTTTTCAAGTTAATGAATAACGCGGTCTTTGGCAAAACCATCGAGAACGTCCGCAAGCGCCTGAACGTCAAGCTGGTTTGCACTCCGGAGTTCTCCAAGTACGTGGCCAAGTCCAATTTCCGGGACCGCACGTATTACACGGAGGACGTAGCTCTCGTGCACCTCGCCAGGGTCAACATCGTCCTGGAAAAGCCCATCTACATCGGCATGTCTGTCCTGGAGCTGAGCAAGTGGCTCATGTACGAGTTTCTGCGGAAGATGAAGGACCGCTACGGTGACCGCTTAAACGTAGACTACATGGTCACTGACAGCTTCGTGTTCAACATCCTATCCCGGGACATCTACAGGGAGATGATGGAACACTTGGACGACTTCGATACCAGCGCCTACCCGAGGTCCCACCCCTGCTACAGCCCCGCCAACGCCAAGGTGATTGGCAAGTTCAAGGATGAGTGTAACAGCCGATCCTTGTTCGAGTACCTCGGCCTGCGCTCGAAGCTCTACTTCATGGACGTTGAGGACGAAGACAACGGATCCAAGGCGATCAAGCGAGCCAAGGGAGTCGCTAAGGGGGTTGTTAAAAACGTCCTAACCCCCGACGACTACAGGGAATGTCTGTTCGACGGGGTGTTGAAAACCACCGTCAACACCCGTTTCCAGTCGTACCTGCACCGTGTCTTCACCGTACAAGTAGAAAAGCTATCCTTGAGCCCGGCCGATGATAAACGCTACATCTTGGCTGATGGTATCAACACCTTACCTTGGGGGCATAAGGACATCCCACCACTGTCCGCAGCAAGAAGGCGAGGCAATCCCGAGGAGAAGCAGCAGCAAGGTGGGCCTATGGAGGTGGACGAGGAGGAGGACATGGACGAAGAGTTCCCGGTGTAGATTTAAGTGTAAATAGAACTAGGTTAACTTTGTAAATATTTTGTAAATAGTATTCGTAAGCAAATGTAGTCAAACAGTTTAGTTTACAGCATACATCTGTGTTGTTACCACCCCTTGCATTTCCCTGACATTTACTTTCAAAAGACTCTTCTAATGCAAACCAAATTTGTCAAAACTACTTTCAAAATTAACCTTTTATGAAATTGTAAATCTATCATGTTTTCAAAACAAAACTTTCAAAATTGTTAAAAATTCGATATTCTTTCTTAAATACTAAAGAGAAGGACAAGTGAAAACAACAGTTAACGAGAAACAAAACATTTATTGAAACACAATAAGAATATACATACAAACATATTACAATCAAGAACTCAAAAGGTATTTACACAAAAATAGTCTTAAGCGAAGATGGAGTCGAAGAGCCTGCGGACCAGTGGCGTGCTGAGGGCGTGTTGATAGTCCTCGTCCTTGACGTCCTCCAGGGTCATGGTGTTCCTAAACGCCTCCTTGGGCGGCAGCTCCCTAGTCCTGTACAGCGTTTCGTACGATGTGACAAAGTCGTAGGGGAACACGCCCTTCCTGCGCACCAGGTCAAACAGCCGGTCGTCGGGGAACCGCTTCCTGGTCTCGCGCATCTTGTCAGTGGGCAGTCCCGCTGCCAGGCTGGCCAGGCTCATGGACAAGAACCTGTAGGTGTCGAGGAACCGCACCGCGAAACTGACCCGTCGTTGGTTGTCTCCGGGCTGGCCAAAGTGAAACCGCTTGGTAAAGGCGATGTAGCGCTCTTCGGTGTGCGCCAGCACGTCCACATCACCGGGGTCGATGGCCAGCTCCCGCACTACGAAGTGGGCGTCGTAGTTGGACAGGTTATGGAAGTATCAGTTGATGACCCGCTGCTCCCTGTACCGCAGATTGCACGAGCGGTGCGCCGCTCCTCGGAACTCGTAAGGCGGGGCGTGGTTGTGGTCCCGCACCTTGATGTCCAGCTCAGTGAACTCCTTGCCGCAAAGGTAGCAGCGGGTCGGGGGGTTGGGGGGGTCGGGGGGGTCGGGGGGGGTCGGGGGGGGTCGGGGAGTCGGGGGTGTCGGGGGGGTCGGGGGGGTTGGGGGGGGTCGGGGGGGGCGGGGGGCGGGAGGGAGGGCGGAGGGGTGGGGAGGGGGGGCTTGCTCCACAGTGGAGCAAGCACAATGCTGCTGGTTTTGAATCGGCCAATGCCCCCTACTGAAATGTTGTGATCAAGAAGTCAAAAGTTGTACATAATTATAAATAAAAACCACAATAAACGTTTGGTACTGTAATTTCAAATCAAAGTCTTACTTGGAAACACTTTACCATTTTTCTAAGTAGTCTAAATTATTAATTACTATCTACAATTATTATAAAATATATTATAGGTGTTTCAGTAGTTTTTTTTAGATTAATTTGACATTAGAATTAGATAATTTCAGTTTAATATATACTTGATTTGACTGTTCTGTATCATGTCGCCATATCGCCATCTTGCAGATCCTCGTTCTCCAATATAGCAATGTCTTATGTCGCCTGCGCAGTCTTTGTGTTCGTGTATATGCCTCATTTCGTTTCTCTGTTTTCCTTAATTCCTTTGTTTTGAATTTGTTTAGTTAAGTTGAGCTCGTTATTTGGCTGTATTGGTCTTGGGAATTCATCCGGGTAAGTAAATTAATCTTCTACCTTTAATTATTTTTAACTTTGTCATAGACTTAACCTTTAGCCTAGTCCTTAGCATAAAAAGTGAGCTGCGAGGTCACACTTCAAATAAGGACATTATTTAATGTAGTTCACTGGTGAAACTAATAATGATTCATTGAGCTGATATATTAAGCTTTTGCTTATATATGCAAATAAGGCTTTTGATTGAATAAATTTTGCCTTAAGTTAACCTTAAAAGTTCCAATTGACAAACAATGGTTAGTGAGGGCAGGTGTTATATATGTACTAGATAGCTTTTATGAAGATCACTTTTTACTTTGCAACTATCGGGATAGATAAGAGGCTTAGGAGTAGGAAATGTTTTGCGAGCGGAATAGGCAAGTCTGATTTGACTGTGCTTCAATTTATCGTATTTAATATCTGTGAGTGTTGCAGTGCGGTCGAAAATGCTTAGGCCTTTGAGGTTTTGTGTTTGAATGTCTGAACTAGGCTTTACCTCTATAGGCTACGTTACATTCTTGATTATCCAAGGTCGCTTTAATGTTAAGTGACATAACTTATCCGCCTCTGCTGGTCTCATTTGTTTTTTTCTGTGTACCTACGCCAGTGGAATTTTTTAACGTTTTGATACTGAACGATCCGAACCCTCGTCTTCTTCTTAGAAAGCATAATTAATTAATAGCCCAATGACAAATGGCAGCGCTAGGTCCAGTTTCGATTTTCTCAAAATTTTGCGATTTTGATCAGGATGGATCTGGCGAACGTCGGATTACGAGGCGAGCACGATAACCACTATGCTACTCAGCCAGTCAATTAAGGAGGAAGGCAATATCTTTAGGACCTAGGTAGGTCTACGACATGCATTTTGATTGACAGATAAATTAATATGGTAAGTTTAACTATTTTGACCGTCAATAACTCATTTCTAGAAAAAGGTTGATAGTATGATGAATAATTAATTCAAGCATAGACAATTAGGCTAAGGTACTTTAAAATGTCCTAATAAGTTAGTTATATATAACTTAGGACCTAATATTATTGGGCTAAACATCAGTTTATAGGCTAATATAAAAAGTTTATGGTACAATGAGTAATGGCTGCAGTTCAGTATGCATCCCACATTCGTTTGATTAAATACATAATTTCTTTTGATTGACAAATTCAATTAAAAATATTGGTAGGGCATATATCGATTACGACATTATTGTTGTTTGTTTATTTTTAGTCTATTTTTAGAAAAAACCTTTACCCAGGAGATGACTAAACATGGTAAAAACATTACATGTAGGCTCCTATTTTGTTTAAAAGATCACATACAATTTTTAAAACATTACGTGTACTTATCTTTGTTTAAAATATCACATACAATCTTAAATAATTATGGAATTACTGAATACCAGGACCATTGTTTTTAATGTATCAATATTTCAATCACCAATAGTTAATGAAATCAATATTTTGGACTGATTTTTTCAATCCAATGAATGTGAGATACGTACTAAACTGTTGAAAAGTTTTGAACAGTATCAGTTTAAAAGTTATGAACACAATAAGAAAGATTTAAAGACTTTTATAACTGAAATTAGGCTATTTATTAAAAATCTTTGTTTGGTACTGGTATTTAAATCTTGTTTGCAGCAACAATGTGAATCCATTGGTCAATTATCGGAACATCATCCGATGTGTTAATATCTTGAGACTGCTTAAGAAAGAGGAACTAAATCCAGTTTTATTAATCATTAGACCGGTACATTAATCATATTATTATACTATTTTTATCATGTCTTTTGACATTTTTGTTCTCTCCCTGAGATCATTTAAAGAGTCTCCAAAATTTAAGAGTCTTTTGAGGGAGTGGCTACTAGCAAGGCCAATGTACTCCTTGGATGAATTTTTCAATGTACCGGTCTAGGCTTGCTGCCATCTGTAAATAGTTGTAAATATGTAAACTCATTGTTTATTCAATCTGTATATCCTGCAGTGCTGGACGTTGAGGAAGGTAATTCAATGGACTTTGGAACCATGACAATGGCAGCGGCCCTGTTGTAAGCTCAAATCCCAGTCCTGACTAGGAAGTTTTATCAGTTCTGCCTGGCTTTTAATATAGGTAGCGGATCACATCTTACTTTGTGATACTTTCCAGTGGGCGGAAAGAAATAAAAATGCCTTCAACCTCTTTTTCAATAGTAAAAATAATAGGCCTAAACTGTTTATATTTATATAAAATTAGCTGGTGATACTGTTGTATTGGTTGCAGATCTTCTTCTTCCTGTTGTTGGAGGGGACTGATGGCTGGAAGGGAGTGGAGAGGTAAAGTTGCGCCCCGGCTTGGGGCTGACACCCGAGGACGCCGAGCTGCTCAAGGCCCAGATGGAGTTCATCTTCCATGGCGCTGCCAGTCAGGTAATGCCAGATCAAATTATTACATGGGTTAAATCTCCGACTTTACCACAAGTAGGCCTATCAAATTCTTCTTGTGATTTGTACATTATTCATTAGTATTTTATGCTCCCATAGGTCCTTATCCTTCTCAGGACAACAGAGCCCTCAAGCTAGCGACCCCTCCAGCTTTCTGATCTGCTCCTCCCAACCCAGTCTATCATCCAATCTCACTCCCAGAGAGTCCACAGTTTTTATTTTTCAATTCTCTCCTCTCCAATAAATAAGTTCGGAGTCCTATTATTTTTTGAATTTTGTCTCTGCACAGTTTGGATACATAAGTATCCTGTTTTTTGAGAATTTAATTTGAGTTTTTTGGGGAAAAGAAGTTGCCAGATCATTTACTTTCTCATTAGACTCTGTCTCCAATGCTGCACAGTCCGACCCCCTCACGAATAATGTTAGATCATCCGCAAAGAGGTAGACATTGCTTAACGGGAGAAGGTCTGTTATGTTGTTAATGTAAACCAAGAAAATGAGACGCCCAAGGACTGATCCTTGCGGAACACCGCTGGTGATCGGTTTTGGAGTTGAAAGAATTTTTCCAATTTCTTTTTCTGTGTTTTGCTGAATTTTGGTAATTTGGAATCAGTTGCTCAGGTAAGATTTGAACTACCTTAGTGCCAAATCCAAAATTCCTATTGAATAAAATTCTCCAATAGAATTGCAGGATCGACACAATCGAAGGCTTTCGAGAGATCCGCAAAACAGCCAACTACTGTTTCGCCAGCCTCCATTGCATCTATACTGCTATTAATGGAGTCAATGAGTGCCAATTTCGTTGATTTGTTTCGTCGAAACCCATACTGCCTGTCACACAGCATGTTGTTTCTTTCTAGAAAATTGCTAATTTGCTCCGAAACCACTTTTTCTAACAATTTTGATACGGATGAAAGAAGGGAGATTGGACGATAGTTTCCTGGGTCGGTCCTATCTAATTTTTTAAATATTGCTTTTGCTTTTGCAATTGTTTGGAAAAGTTCCAGAGCTTAATGAAAAATTTATAAAAATGTATTTTCCAGGATTTTAAAACATGCATGCTTAGCCCATCAACACCACAAGAGTGTTTTGGTGCTACATTTGAAAAATATCTAACAGATATGCTGGTGTGATCAGATAAAACTGCCTCAGCTCTGTCTTCGGGAAACCCTTCGGCAATCCTGATAAAAGTTGCCTGTTGTTATTTTTGTTCACGGTATTTGGGTCTTCCACAAAAAAATGTATTAAATGTTTCACAAACTTCTGTTGGATTTTCCATCATTTGCCCATCAATATTCAATTTTATGTTGTTGCATTCAGTCGATTTTTTAGGCCTAATGCTAATTATAACTTTCCAAGAGTCCTTAGATTTATTCTTCGATTGAGATATGCAATAATGAGCCCATGTAATATTACTTTGTTGAATTTTGTTCTATATTGTTCCCTATAGCCTAAATATTCATGGTTATCTGCGATAATTCCTGTCAACTTCAAAGTTGTGTAGTGTTGAGTATAGTTTTCTTTAGCAGCTACTATTTCATCATTCATCCATCTGTTCCTGGCCACAGTACCTGATTTTACCTTGGTTCTTTTGTTTGGACAACTAATATAAAAATAATATTTAAATGTGTCGATAAAATTATCGTACTTAGAATCTATATCTATGGCATCATATACTGCTATCCATTCTTATGAATGTAGCCTTATTTTAAGTTCATGAAGATTTTCATCAGAAATAATTCTTTTTTTTTATTGTTTTACTATTGGTTTTGTTTTACATATATTTTCAATCAGGCCTATTTCAATTGAGATTGGACAATGGTCTGAAATATGGTTCTATTACTAAAGAAGTTTGTACTTCAAAGTTATTAAGAAAATTATCAATACAAATGCTGATTGTCTCTGTAATCCTGGTTGGATCAAAGATATTTGGCTTTAGGTTAAAACCGTTGATTAATGTTATGAATCGATGATAATTGTGGACTTTTTTAAGTATGTCGATATTGAAATCTGAGCCTATTACTAAATGTTGTTCTTAATATCTAGTTTGACAAAATATGCATACAGTTTATTAAAATATTCATCTAGGTTGTTGCTATATGGTGATCTGTACATAGAAGCTACTGTAAAACAAGTTTTTTCAACTGTAAAGTTAATTTCAACGCATTCAAAAATTGTTTATTCTCTAAACGTAATGCGTATATCGGTGGACTTAAAATCATCTAATTTTAAGCAGTTCACATTTCTAAAAATCGCCACTCCACCCATACTTTTGTTCTTCCATAAGCTGCAACTAGTTCAAAGTTTTGTATATTTAATGCCAATAAACTGTGTTGGTCTAGGCCATGTTCATTGACAAGAAATAAATCAGGATTTTCATAATCTAAAAAGTGTTGTATCTGTTCAATTTTGTTTGTTATCCCTCTAATATTTGTGTAGGCCTATTTATGTTTTGTAAATATAGGTCTCTATTATTTGTAATGTAGATTGCAAATTTTTGTCCAACACCTGAGGCAGATTTTTTCTGGCTCTGATATGTCTACATTTTTAAGGGCTGACATGTTATTTACTTTTTTGGGCAATGGTGTTTCAGTTTTTTTTCAGGAAATTGTGTTTCAATCTTTTCATGCAATGGTGTTTCAATCTTTTCATGCAGTGGTGTTACAATTTTTGTTTCAGTTTGTTGTTTTTTTGTTTCTTCTTTAGGCAGTGGAGTTTCTAGTGAAGTCAAATAGGCTAAAACTAAACTACAAAGCAATTCTTGTTAAGGTGCATGCTTGTTAATGTGCATTCCACTGCTTGTGTAACAATCATGGTCAAGCATGGCGTTTAGATTAAGATAGGCCACTCTATTCTGAACACAAAAGTTTCAACTAAATCATTTTTTTAAATATCACTATTCAAACCATTTTTTCCATTTAAGTAGGATGATTCTACAAAAACCAAATTTCTAGGGGTTGTCATCGCATGCACTATCCCTCCAAGTTCTTTTAGAACAATATCTACTGACTGAGATATTAAAATTAAAAAAAAAACCGTTTTTTCAACAGTATACGGAATATTGTTTTGGCCGCCATTTTGTTTAATATCAACGGATTTTAATTAATTTTATATTATTGATTTTAGCGTGAAAAGACGTATAAAATGAGGGGTCACTATTTAAAAAAATAAGTTTCCCCTACCCCCACCCCCATAGGCGGTTGAAACAATTGTGTTGATGTAAAAAGTCCCGGAACCTTTGTTAACCTTTGTCAATGCATATCTATTATAAATATTCCTATCTATTTTAGTTTAATATTTGTTTCAATACTTAATTTACACACTGTATAAGGATGTAATTAAGTTAATTATATAACTTAGTTAAATGTTAGTTTTAAGAGCAGAACTTCGCCTACATTTGACCTTAGGCCAAGAAGAGATTACTTCGGCCTTTTGGCTACGATCAAAGTGTAGGCGGAGATAAAATCTTGTCAGTTTAACATCTGATATATTCAACAACGTAACGTGTGTAATGTAGGAGGAAGCAGAGTTTGCTCGTAATGGCGTTTGACAGCTCGTTTCATTACGTAATAAAAGGGGCACTCCTTGTGATTTCTCTATCTTTTGAGGTTTTCCTTGATTAAAGTATAGCACAGAGAAAAGCTGAAAACCACATCATAAATTTATTTACATCTCAAATAAAATCTAAAAAAAAAACTATTTTGAATTGTTAGTGCCAATAACGTCATTAACTTTATTTCGGCTTTGACGTTATTTTCACGACACCCTAACAAAAGGCCTTATTACGTTTTGGTCAACCAACTAAGTTGGAAATTCTATCTCTTTGAAGTTGAAATATTGTGGTTTGTGACTTGTCGCTTCAGAATACAACCGCGAACCGCTTTGATACAATTATTTTGTAACGGAGAGAGACGCTTCCTGGAAACCAAGTGATAAATGTAGCCAGGAAAATGCTAAACCTTCACTCCTGGTAGCTCGGGTTTACAATCATTTAGGTAATTTGGAAATACTTTATTATGCTTCTTCAGTAAACGAATCAGTTTCTCTGATTGGCCCTGATGATGACCGGTGTGACTAGTTGAAATCGATCGCCTGTTATCATATTTGTTTGTATATTTACCGTCTTGTATGTAAGTACCGTTTAGGTGTAAATATATTTTTTAATAAAGTGAGACTTAGTTTATTTATCCTGTTCATCAGTTTCCCTCAGTTAACTATAAGGCTGATACTGTATAACTAAAAAAGCTGTATATTACCGTGGGTTTATATTCTACGCGGGAATTGAATATGCCCATTTATTCAATTTGAATATTCTAATTATTTACAACCACTAAAATTTACTTTTGTTAATTTTGTGAATTACTTTATAGTTTTTAAAACCCTTGGGAAACTTGAAGAGGTGATTTAAAATGGGTGCTAAATATGAAGTCTTAATACGTTTGAATATGTCAATATTGGCTATACTGTGAGAGTTAAATTACTATTCTAAGATAAAAATATTAATTTCCTCGGACAGACTTGTTATAATAATGTTATGAATGATACTTTTTAACCTGTATTAGATTTATATCTATATATTTAAGTTACATTTGATTCATTGTCACGTAATTATTTGATGCTCTATGCGTTTTAGTTAAAATCATATCAAACCAAACCTCAACTACTTTTCCATTATTATTTAAGCAAGTTTCTGAGAACTGTGATGTTAAAATAAGTAAATAAATAAAAGTGAGGTTTGAATAACATGTATTTCTTTGTGGTAGCGCATCTACGTACCACACTTGTTAGGCAAATTATGATCTGTAAATTAAAAAACTTGTTTGTATAAAACTGAGTTTATTATCACTTGGTAAATTAAAATGTGAAAAATAACTCTATAACTGAATAAATAAAGATAGATAAAAGATCGGATCTTTATGTAATATGTCTAGTCAAATGGAATGGATATAGTCTAAAAATGGATTGAATCGTGAGCCCCCCGAGGTGTGATGCGGTTGACGCAAGACGGACGACTGAAGGTTGAGGGCGACGGCCTGGACAATAACCCCCTCCAATACCCCCGCAATCGGCGTCAACAGTATTTATAATCATCCGATAGTTTATATAATCTGCCATCTGCCTCCCCCTCACCCCTTGGTGAGTTTCTGGCGCAGGAGACTTCGGAACCGTGGAAGCGGCTATCCAGTTAAATCTAATCAATAAACCTGATACAGATACTTTATTAACTAAGCTCAATATATGTGCTGGCAATTTGCATCTGCTCTATCACGGTAACACGAGTCAGTGGTCTATTCCACGTATACTAGAAAATAAATGGTATGGGCGTAGGTGGATCGAATGTAAACCAATTTTCCTGACGTACGGTTCTGTTTTTTGTATGCACTTATATCCTCACCAAAGGGATAACAGGGAACACCCTGGCCTTTTTGAAATTTATATGTTTAAAAAAACTGTTTACATTCGAAATCTGTGGACATAAATTGTTTAAACTATGTGAGTAAACAAAATTTGTTTACAAATGTAAACTGAGTTAATGAAATTAGAGTGAACACAAAATTTACACTACAGAATTCTAAGTGAACTTCGGATGAATTATAGAAGCTGAGAAATCAACATATTATTACAGGTTATCCTGTTCAGTAAAAAGAAAACAATGCTGACTTATGGCATGGTAGTTTTAAAGTGGGGGGTACAGTTAGAGAAACGTGTGTCTTAATCGGACGAAGTTACAAGAAAGCGAACCGATGTTATACATCCTCTATAAATATACTTTACCCGATTTTGTGATATATTTCATCAATTACTAAGTCCAATGGTAGAATGAAGAGTTTTCAAATTTACATTCTCGTGAAATATGGTTGCGCTTTGTACTTTGTTGATAAATAAACTAGACTGTTTTAGCAAGTTAATACCAGATGCTAGGATCAATCACTGAGATATGTCAGTATCAAAGCAGAAATGCAATAAAGCTATTTTGATTCTCGATAAAGACTAATCTGTGGCTCAGACTAACGTCAGAGAGAATCAGTTATGAGACTAGCATTGTTAATGCAGGTTGGCTGTGTGATTTAAAACTATCAATATGACAAGCAAGTGAATCAATCATTGTAGCATGTTCTTCGATGTTTCCCTTACTTTGATTTAATGTATAAAAATATAAAAATTGTAAATGAAATACAATATTCATACATCAGTTATGATTTCCCAAAGCAGTTTTGTTCTATACTATTTTACGTCACACGACAACTACACAGAATTAACGTAATAACTACTACATTTCTGAAGCCTATTTTACTGCACTACATGGTGGTTGAAATTGTTAGAGAAGATTATAATATTCTAGGCAATTTCTCAAGTCTCAAGACACCCATTAACTATCAGAATTTCAGAGCTTTCTGGTCATATCAGCTCAAACAACACCTTTTAATGTAACGCAAAAAATAAAAACTATTAAATATGATAACATTAGTCCCAGCAGATACAAATAAACGCTGATTTGATATTATACTACATAGGCCGGTCACCTGTTAACTGAGGTGGAAAGATAAGCTAACAGCCGACCTATCCGGGCACTTTAGAGATCGCGTCCATATGTAGACATGGAATCAGTGCGCTGTGGTGGTTAGGTTAAACTATGTTATGGTAGGTTTATTTTTATATTCATAAATAACTTAAATTTGCCTCTGGAAGAGTATAGAGAACATTGGAGGTCAATCAAGCGATTTTGAACCTTATAGGAAAATGTTTCAGGTTAATATTAACAGATAAACTAAAAGTACCAGAAATACTTATCCTAATTTATGTAAAAGAATAGAATATAAATAATTAAATCATTAAATTACCATAATGATGCTCGAATGTTTGAATCCCTGGATGGATTACTTTCCAAAAATCAATACCATAACATACCGCAAACAAGGTTATAATACCAATTACGGTTGATTCAATGTGAAATTTACACATTAAACCTTACAACGGTTATGTCTGCCTTTTATACAACATTTAACCATTTAGCCTCCATTTCAATGTTAGCATTGATAAATGTTTTCTTTGATATTTTGTGATGTTATTGTGATTTGAATAAATACTAATGGGAGATAAATTACCAATCACAAATTTAACTCAATAACTCGTTTGTTAGACCAAATTTACAAAATATATTTCTATTAGTCAAGTCACTAAACTGCAACACGTATTGAAATAAAATAATGTAATCTTTTCCAACAAAACATAAACTAAACCAACAAGACCTTATAATGCTACTAAAGATACTATAACTAGGAAAGCCCGCAAGCGAAACATTCACGGCCACTGTAATAACTCTTATCCAGAATTAAAAGTTAAAGTTGAACTAAATTAAACATTTAAAACAGTAAATTTTAATAAGATTTAGTATAGCTTACTACAATGCATAATACTAATAAAGAGTTTTCCCATAGTACTTCTTTAAAAAAGATATTTATTAAAAATCAACTTTCGAGTGTGAATATGACTTATATCTCCTCTTTTTGCTTATTGTCAAAATATTCAAACTAGAAAATAAATTCTTGTCAAATAAATAAACCGTTTAACCTTGCATTACTTGAAACTTACTTCATTTTGCTGTTTACTTCTTAGTCAAAAAGATACTTTATTGCTTTGCTGTACATTACTTCAAAGAAGGATGGTTCCTTCGACGGATTTAAATTTAATCAACATAAGATACTTTATATATAAGTATTAAATGTCAGATTATTTAAAGTAAACTCACATGGACAAGACATACTTTCTCTCTTCTAACCTTCTTTTACTCTATGGATTCCTTTATTTGATTATTGGGTATTTATCGGTACATATTATCAATTAATCACCTTTATTTGTTACACACAGTGGTTTCAAGAGAGGAATCCCTTCTCCTCCCTTCAGGGTTAGGGGACAATATTCCGAATATTCCCCGATCTACTTTTTGACGTAAAAATCATGTTTTTCCTCCTCTGCGGTTTTGGCCCACGAGGAGTTAGAAGAAATTCTTAAATAGCAGGATGGGTCGAGTTTGATATCAATTTGTAGGTATTTGTAGTAGAATTCAATGCCGAAAACCCGATCTTAAAAGGTTGACTCAAAATGTAATGGTGGCGGTTTAGAGGTACGGAATTGACAATATGTTGGATTTTTTAAAGATCAGCAAGATATGGTTAGTAGTTATGGGTAATTATTCGATAATTTTCATTAAGATATTTTAAAGAAAATAACTCAAGGAGGAAAAGAAAATTGTGCACATTAGCAGTGAATTTTTAAATGTGAAAGTTGTAAACTTTAGGGATTTCCCATGAAGTGGACTGCAACCCTTGTTGACAGGAGCTATTTCTGTTATCACATCAGTTGCTTTCTGTTAGTTCTGTTAGAAGGTTAAATTATTTCTCGTTTACATAATCTTAACCTTCCAAGTAATTTAAAATGCTTTAAACCATCATAATGTTTGACAGCATTATTCTTTTCAAGTGCAGTTTGCGGCATTATTTGTTGTTTAATATGAGCTTTAATTTGGTGTACATCATATCGTATTCTTACAATTAAATAAATAAATAAATAATGGCTTTATTAAGCAAGCGTTCATCAAAGTATAACTCTGGTTTACATGACAACTCTTGTCAACATTATACAAAGAAATACAACAACAACAAAATAGGAAAATAACAATTAGATATCTAAATAGTCTTGTGCGTAATATATACAAACAAATATCAAATATACAATTCTTTTACATCTTTTTAAAATCTAGAATAACTAACATTCCTTAAACTAAGAGGCAAAGCATTGTATGTTTGTGGTCCAAAGTATCTAAATGCCCTTTTCCCAGTTTCTAATTTTGTTTTTGGCAGGTGCAACAGGCAATCCTGCGCACATTGATTTGATGTCTAAACACTAGCTTTTTTCTTGGATATTCAAGCTTCCCAGTCTGCAGGACTTTTTGGACTAACTTGACAGTTTGCAAATCAGAGAGGTTCATTATTGATATCAGTGAGTTATTGATACAACCCTAGCACTTAACCTGAACTCACTGATATGGTCGATTTTTTCAGGTTGTAAACGAACCTCAGAGCTCGGTTCTGCAATCGGGTGAGAACCATCTCATTTTCCCGTTTTAGACAATAGGAAAAAGCTGGAAGGGAATATTGAATGACAGGAAAGATTGTCGATTGTATGATTTCCAGTTTAGATTACTCTGCTAAAATTGTGCTAAATCTGAGAAGATTTTTCAATCTGACTATAACTGTTTTACATATGGAATTCAGGTGACTAGAAAAATCAAGATGGGAGTCAAGAGAGACACCAAGAACCATAAGAAAGTTACTTGACGTCAGTGGTTTGACGTGGTGGCTCCTGTCAACACTCCTAGCTCCCAGTTGACTCCTCGAGGACAACGAGTCAACAAGCAAGACCGAACATTTACTAGAATTTAGTAGAAGACCATGCTCATCCGACCAAATGATCTCTTGACCTTCTCCAAATCAGAGTTGACACAGCGCACAGCCTCTTCTGCTTCTGAAGGATTAAAGGATATCAGCAGCTGTGAATCATCAACGAAAGAGTGCAGTGAGTAGTGTGGGAAGGGGACTTCTGGGCCAAGTGATTGACAGCTTCCGGTCACGTGACCGGAAGCGCTGAGTCATTAAATACGTCATCTGAGGCTGAGCCAGTGACGTAGGCGGTTTTGTGACGTAATGAGTGAAAGGTTAAAGTTCAAGGTCACGGGGAGGTAATTTTAAAAAAGTACTACCTCGCACGCGTAAAATCCGATTGTGATTCGATAGTTAATCGATAATAAATATCGAATGAAACAATCGAATGAAGCAATCGAATGATACGAGTGCGAGGTAGTACTATTACAAATATTACTTTATTTTATTTACAATAATTCATGTTTACAATAGTTCCCCGTTGTTTGTCGTCATCGATGTTGTTGATCCGGACGAGTTGCGGCCATCACTTCGCTTTCTGATGAAAGACGGTAGATACTTCGATTCCTGCGCAGAGTCCATGTTGTTTTTTGATGCGTAAAGTTCCAAAGATAAATCGTAACCGGACGCAATGAGAAGTCTTAACTCTTCATTAAAAACCTCGAGGTCTTGGAAAGTCGCCAGATGAATAGAGTCATAATGAATACACCTAATTTTGATGGACATTTCAACAGAGAGCTCGATGTACACTGGTCAAGAGCCGGAGGTGTACTGACTATTCGCTAGCTAGCGTTTTGGTATCAAACAAAATGGTGGGGGTAAAAGTGTGGTGGGGCGGAGCAGATGGCGGACGGCAGATGGCAGGCGGCAGATGGTAGGCGGCAGGTGGCAAGTGCGTGGCAGATGGTTGCTACTCCATTCGCCGCCAAAGTAATGCAAGCCGTCGGCGTAATTCTTGTATTTTATCTTGTCGGTTCATTTGATACGTTTTACATCTACATATGCAATAGCTGAAACAGTTGCACTTACGACAAGCTTTCCCGTCAACTTGATCACCTGGTATTTTAAAACATTGTAACTCGCAACAATATGTCTTCAAATTGTTATCGAAAAATAAATTGTTCATAGGTGGCACCGACATGTTAGCTGCAGCGTGTGTTAGACAAGACTGAGACTAACTTCACTGCTCCCTCTCTTTTATACCTCTGCATAAGTTAACCCTGAATGAAAGTTCAAGGTCACCCATTTGAATTTTAAAAAAAAGCAACACAGCAGTATATAAAATAATATACTGCTGTGTTGCTGTTTTTCTTTTTTCTTTTTTCTTTTTTCTTTTTTTCTTTTCTTTATTAAACAAACATCTTACAATACAATAAGCTTAAGTCTAACATTAATGACTAGAAATACAAACAGAGACATTATGTACAAATATGCGTGATGTGCAGAGTGATTTCCGTAGAGTTGTTGCCGCTTACACCGTGTGATACCAAATACAACGTCCCCGGTTGAATATCTCGCAAATCTTCATTTTGTAGCAGTTGAACAAATCGTTTTGGAAGAAATACTTGAAACTTCGGCTCATCTCCTGGAGTGAAAGGTCCTTCGCTCAATGAAACTAGAATTGCTTCTCCATGTGTGGTTTCCACTTTCTTGATGTTATGAATAATGTAGTGTTTTTGTTCTTTTAGTTCTGAACACTTTTTAGTTAGCAGAAGGTCGGATTTTGAATGAGTGTTGAATTGATCAACCAGTGTTTGTAGAAACTGTTGTGATGCCATCTTCGTCAGTGGTGGTTGTGGTGTCTTCTGTGATGTTGCCTCTTCGGAGTCTCGAATAATACTCGTGCTGGAGCGGTGCTGTCTCCTCGTATTTATAGGCCCCGCTACCCCCACCACATTTCTGTTCTCCGCTACCCCCACCACATTCCTGCGTTTGTTTCAAGTAAGCAGCCAAACGATATGCGTTGTACAATGCACAGTTTGTTTGGCCGTGTTTAAGATCTTTTGCAGCGACGCAAATATTACCGAGATTAATGTTAAAGTCCTTACTGATAGTTATATCGAAAACATCACCGTGCGTGTACTTTTGTATCCAGTTCTTTTTTTCTAATCCTCTTGTGTATATATGTGAATATTGTTTGCAAAAGTTAAACATAATACTGTGCAGATTACTATAGCTTATAAATCCTTCATACCAATGTATGTGATGAAAGTAGTTTGTTATCCATTTGTTTGTACTTTTTGCTTTGGTGTTACGTTTGTTAAAAGAAAAAGGAGCTTCAAACGTGAATGGGTAGGCTACAAATGTAAGCAAGTCTAAAATTACTAATTCCTTGATAATAAACCTATCATCATTATTTCGAAATGCTTGAAATTCTATTACACAAGGCTTTACACTCACTTCTTCATCCCCTCCGCTCATCATGGCACCTAGCGATCAACTAAACTGTTTTCCACACCACGGTAGGTTAAATACCAGGCCGTACAGTTGCAGGCGCGTTGGTGTATATTTAACGTGGGCACCGTCCCCAATAGGCCTACCCCACGTGTGTTCTTCTTTACTAAGTCAAACTTTAGTCTTTTTTAACTTCTTCTTCTTGTGTTTCGTTTTCTTCTTCTTCTTCTTGTTTCTCCGTTTCTTCTTCCTGTGTTGTTTCTTCTGTAGCTTCTGTAGCGATTTCTACAAGTGGTTCAAAATCCTTTAACTTTCTCCACATGCAAACTTCATGAGGTATTCTATTAAAAATAGATGTATCCACAGGTCCGTACACGATGGTGCTATCAGGTTGTTTTTCCAAAGTATCGACCAAATATTCTTTAATAATAGCGCTTGCAAATACCAACTGTCTCATGTACCTTGTAATAGGTTCTGTTGCGTAGTTTAAAACGTAGAATTCTTCACGTGACAGTAGAATCTTATTTTCATGTTGAGTCAAGTCTCTAATTCGCACTTGTAGTTGTCCGCGATGTTTAACAATATCGATTTCATTGTCACAATCCAAAAGTCGAATATGTGTTTTCCTTCCACACAAACTGTTAGTTAAATAACATTCTATTAAATGTACATGTTTCAAAAATGACTCCCAAGCATTTTGCGAAAATAAAACCTTTTTTGTTCCATGGTGTAGTATTACTGCAGGGGAATAATCCAATGACTTCATCAATCCAACTGATACACTTTTACTGATGCATGCTGAGATGGGGTAAAAGATTCGCAAAAAAACTTCAGTTAAAATGTGAGGAGGAATATTTTCTTCAACTTTCTTCTTCCTCTTTGGTACTACCTTTGATGGGTCTGCATTACTTTCCTCCTCTCTATCTCTTTTACCAAACTTTAAAAATGCAGTTATTTCCTTGATGATTTCTGCTTCACTAGTATTATCACGTTCCAATAACGGTGCTACCTCTGCATCACCTTGTACAACAGATGGAGAACTCATTTTGTAGAAGATGTTACCCATGCGACGATAGACTATCAACTGAAGACCTGCATTGTTGCTCCGCTATTTATAGGTTAGCGACAGTGGCGGTGCCGGTGGTGGTACAACGTTTTACAATACTGTCTTTACAATACCGGTCAACGGTGTGTATGTAACAATTTTATCGTGCAAAATTAAACAATACGCAGATGTATTTGCAGGTACGTTTTCTTGAAATTCCATTTCTATTTTTATATCAACACTAGACGATTTTACAGATTCATTTTGTTTGGAACAACCAATTACAACAATCGGAGCTTTCGATTCAAACTGTACGGGAGATAGTAGAGGTGTATTTGTTTTGCCGTAATATGAATTTTGGAACCTAGCGTACATATCGTATAAAACACTGTACCTTTTTTTATCAAAAGAAATATTAAAGTTGTCGTAGGGAAAGAATTGTGAATTCAGGAACACTTTACAGTTTGTTAATTTACAATGGTCAAATTCACCAGCATTTTCAGTTATTATACTTTTCTTCTTCGTTTGTAATCCAAATATTACATATCTCGCTTTTTCCAAATGAGTAGAAGTTTTTACAGTCCATGTATGCCGTTGTGTTGTAGGTAAAACGGGGTATTCATGAAACTCCCAGCTTCTGAATGGCATTACAATGTCTCGATCTGATTTTAACTTTCTTAATAATGTAATCCTGTGTTCATCATTTAGTCGCACATGTGGTACTCTCCAAACAATCTTGTCTAATGTTAATTTCCAGTCTAAATTGGCATCAGTTGTTCCAGCAGCTGCTTTAATAATATCATTATCGTTTGATGATCTTAATAAAACTAGTTCTTGTTTTACATTTATTATTATTCTTCTGTAGTCTTCAGCAAATCCTAGGAGTAATCTTAAAGGTACGTAGAAATCAAAGTTTCCCGAAGAGTCAGGAGCGATTGTACTTTTGTCTGGTGAAACCCATCCTGCAACAGCTAACAGATTCTTCTCATTTGGTGTTAAAGACGCTAATCCTTTCAATGTACTGGAAATTCCAACCTTTTTTGTTGAATCGACTGTAACTCCTGAAATTTCATATCTAATCTCGTCAAACAAAAATTCCATAGGATTATTTATGAACGGAACAGTGGTTCCAGCAGTACCATCAGTTTTTGTTACTTTTCCTTCAATATATAAATAACTTTCGCATGGAAGAGTATAAATGTCTTGTTGTTGTATAGGAATCCTAATTTCATCGTTATTGTTTAATTTGGACGAAGCGTAAGGGTTGTGCGTGTGATATTCCTTTTCCCATAAGGTCTCGTCGAATGTTGGACCCTGCGCTATATCCAGTATATCCATTGTTAATGACCTTTAATCCAATTTCTTCTAGAAAACGAATGTTGTCACTTGTTAATCCTTCTACAGCTGATGAGCTACTGACCTCTTTGCTGGTTGGCTCTCTCTTTTTAAATGATAACCCCATTGTCTAAGCGGATGATTTTATATGTATTCTTACAGTAATAGCTTCTCCTCTAAAGTCAATAAGGTTTCCGTCTTGATCCACTATGTTCAGCACGATGTCTGAAATGAAACTGGTGTTTAACGGTAGGTACACAAGGTTTTGAGGCTTTTCTACTATCTTGAAACCCGGTGCAACTGATGGGTAGAATGTGTGTAATATATGACGATTTTCTCCATCTCTGTAGGATCCTTGTATAATGTTACATGTAATGTCTATGCTATTAACTTTGATGATCGTCACAGTTTTATTCCCAGAATGAGTTTTATTAGGTTCTAATACTTTTGTTTCCTTAGAAAACCCCAATAAACTACCAATTGAATGTTCTTGACTAAAATCAATATAATACTTAGAAGTAATTTCGGCTTTCATTGTATTGTTATTGCCTTTTATCGTTATATTTTCTTTTCCAATTTCAGCCAAACCAGTTGAGCCCCCACCCAAATGGTTCTGACCTTGAGTGGGGGGGGGTGTTTTGTTGTAAGAAATAAATACATCTTCCAATATCTTACCAAACAAAGATTTTCTAAGTCCCGAAGTGGGTCAAGGTCATCTGAACATGTTGCCAAAACGGGGAATAGAGCAGTAAGTGATTCCCACTTGGACCACAAACTGCTCTATTCCCCGCTCTGTATTAGGGAAGTGAATTTTGAAGAAAGGTCACAGTTATAGGCAATAAACCTGATAACAGAACCTTTTATTAATTTATCCAAACAAAAGGAAGTTACAAATGGTTTGCAGGGAGTATTTTCAAAAGTTTCTCGAGGGTAAGATGGGTAATGTCAATCGGTTTTCGTGCCATATTGACAAAGGTCGGTTTTCGTGCCATACCTTTTTGTAAGGGGTTAGGAAAAGGATGAGAAACATACTGATCAGTTAAAGTTAATTTTACAAAGACCAACCAAGGTCGGTTTTACAAAGGTCAACAGCATCCTGAAACCCAGTCGGACGTTGGTCAGTAACGGGCGCCAGGCAACTGTGAACCAAAGTTTTGACCAAGGTTAGTTATAGCGTGTAAGAAAATGACATACCAACCAAGGTCGGTTTTACAAAGGTCTACAACATCCTGAAACCCAGTCGGACGTTGGTCAGTAACGGGCGCCAGGCAACTGCGAACCAAAGTTTTGACCAAGATCAGTTTTAAAGCGTGAAAGAAAAGTACATATTTCATTAGTAAATAAAAACACTTCAAAGACACTTTAAAACCAACACCAAACTAACTACAGTTAAACTAACTACATTTACTAGCAGCAAACTACAAGCGTTATTCTAACATGCTTAATAATAAACAGACATGCCTTAAGCTAAGGTAGCATCTCTAATATACAGTGGTACCAACTCTATACTAGAGATACTATTGCGGACAGCGCGGGCAAACAGCTAGCTAGGCTGTCGGCCTGCGACTGCGAACCCTCTGCGGGCTGCTCCCGCTTTTATAGGAATATATCATGGGGGGGGCGGGCAAGGACTTCGACAGTAGTTTGTTCCAACACTGTATCGCATACTCTGAATTGCTCCAAGTCCGGTAACTGGGTCAAGGACACGTTAAAATATTTTGTAAAATAGCAAAGGTGTTACCTTTGCCATTTTACTTTGGAAGCAAGCTGTACTACGTTTAAACAAGGGAGACTATTATCCGTTTTACATAAAACTCCTTGCACGATCTTTTGATAAAATGGAAAAGATTAATGCCGGAGGGCGATTCCCATTCCATCAAAATACAATGCATATCATTTCTATGCAACGGTCTCAGCTCTACCTTTACTTTTAATTTAATGCCTCGGAACTCATAAGTTGAAAACTGCGTTGATGACCTCCAGCCTATGTGACCCTAGTTTTATTGTAGGAAATAAATATATCTTCCAATATCTTACCAAACATAAATTTTCTAAGTCCCGAAGTGGGTCATGGTCATCTGAACATGTTGCCAAAACGGGGAATAGAGCAGTAAGTGATTCTCACTTGGACCACAAACTGCTCTATTCCCCGCTCTGTATTAGGAGAAGAGGACTAGTTTAAAGTTCGCAATTATAGGCAATAAACCTGATAACGGAACACTAACCTCTCCCCCGAAATATTATTCACCCAACAAACAAACGATATGGTCAGTTAACAACAGTCGCGCACTCTGAAACCGCAAGGACGTTCATCACTGTCTAGGCGTCAGAGTACTACGAACCGAAGTACAATAATACCTGACCAAGGTCCCCTTAAGTTTATTTCCCCGAAGATGTATCCCCCCAAGATAAGCAAAATGGTCAGTTAACAACAGTCGCGCACTCTGAAACCGCAAGGACGTTCATCACTGTGTAGGCGTCAGAGTTTTACGAACCGAAGTACAATAATACCTGACCAAGGTCCCCTTAAGTTTATTTCCCAAAGATGTATCCCCCAAGATAAGCAATATGGCCAGTTTACAACAGTCGCGTACTCTGAAACCACAAGGACGTTCATCACTGTGTAGGCGCCAGAGTACTACGAACCGAAGTACAATAATCACCTGACCAAGATCCCCTTAAATTTTACAGAAATTTAAACAAGATTCCCTTAAATTTTACAAATATTTAACCAAGATCCCTTTAGATTTAACCAAGATAAGCAAACTAACTGAATCTGTTTCTCGTGAGTGAGGGCTAAGATAGGTAAAAAAAGTCATCCGGTTTTCATGCCGTAATGACTCAAGGTCGGTTTTCGTGCCGTACCTTTTTGTAAGGGGTTAGGAAAGGTGTTTATTTGAGAAACATAATCCCCCCTGAGATATTTAAAGACATAAGGTCGGTTTTCGTGCCATACCTTTTTGAATGGGAGCGTGAAAGAAAAGTACATATTTCATTAGTAAATAAAAACACTTCAAAGACACTTTAAAACCAACACCAAACTAACTACAGTTAAACTAACTACATTTACTAGCAGCAAACTACAAGCGTTATTCTAACATGCTTAATAATAAACAGACATGCCTTAAGCTAAGGTAGCACCTCTAATATACAGTGGTACCAACTCTATACTAGAGATACTATTGCGGACAGCGCGGGCAAACAGCTAGCTAGGCTGTCGGCCTGCGACTGCGAACCCTCTGCGGGCTGCTCCCGCTTTTATAGGAATATATCATTGGGGGGGGCAAGGACTTCGACAGTAGTTTGTTCCAACACTGTATCACATACTCTGAATTGCTCCAAGTCCGGTAACTGGGTCAAGGACACGTTAAAATATTTTGTAAAATAGCAAAGGTGTTACCTTTGCTATTTTACTTTGGAAGCAAGCTGTACTACGTTTAAACAAGGGAGACTATTATCCGTTTTACATAAAACTCCTTGCACGATCTTTTGATAAAATGGAAAAGATTAATGCCGGAGGGCGATTCCCATTCCACCAAAATACAATGCATATCATTTCTATGCAACGGTCTCAGCTCTATTTTTACTTTTAATTTAATGCCTCGGAACTCATAAGTAAGGATGGACAGAAAGGCTTCTGAAATAGCAAGCTCGGAAGGAACAAGCCAAGTGTTTACACCTACAGCTTCCATAGCGATATGATGATTTTTACCACGCTGTTGCAGTATATAAAACATTTCCCCCTCCAGTTTTTATTTTTAATACAACATTTTTGTGTCAACCTTGTCCGCATGAAATATCTCTAAGTCCACATTTCTTCCAATATTTGATCAAACGACGGTTTTTCTAAGTCCCGTCAGTAGGTCAAGGTCATCTGACATAATGCCAAAGCGGGGAATAGAGCATAACATACTGCTCTATTCCCCGCTCTGTGTTGGGGAAGGGGACAAAAGACAACAAACAAGAGACTGATTTTAAACAAGAGACTGATTTTAACGTTTCTCATGGGTGAGATAGGTGGTGTCAACCGGTTTGCATGGCCGTATTGATCTTATTGACAAGGCCGGTTTTCAGGGCCGAACCTTATTGTCAGGGGGTTAGGAAAAGGATGAGAAACAAGATACATTACTTTGAAAATAAAGACTTTACCAGCAACTATGTAAAAGAAACAAATTAATCAGTTAACGTTATTTTTACAAAAACAGCCGAGGTCGGTTTTGCAAAGGTCAACAGTATCACTGAAACCCGGTGGGACGTAGACCCAAACACCCGGCGTCAGGCTGCTGCGAACCCAAGTTTTGACCAAGGTTGTTGAGGGACCTGTAGGGCCGGGAGTACATATGTTATTAGTAAATAAAACACTTCAAACCAATACCAAACACTAACATATATATTAGACTAACTACATTACCTAGCAGCAAACTACAAGCGTTATCTAACATGCTTAAACAAACTAACTAAACATGCAAGGGCGCGGATCTCTTAATTGCGCGTCGGGCCCAACGCACACTTAACAGACCTACGCTGCAGCAGGCACTGCAACCCAGTGGGACGTTCATCGCAACGGGCGGCAGGCTACTGCGAAGAGACGCTCGAAATCTCGGGTTATATAGACGGAGAATGGGAAATCGGGATATTAAGGGGAAAGCGGGATAAGGGATAACCCTGCTTCGTTGCGGGATTTTATCCCGCACTTCCAAGAACATTTTTCCCTCGACCTTGACCTTGACCTTGAACATGACCCAAATGGGGGGGGGTCGAGGTCGGGGGGGGTGCTGCTCGAGGGGGGGGGTGATGCTAGAGGGGGGGGTGCTCGGGGGGGGGGTGCTCGGGGGGGGGGTGCTCGGGGGGGGGGTGCTCATGCTCGGGGAAGGGGGGGGGGATTGACGTAACCGGTTCTAAACCAGTCCTCAGCTTTCTACCCATGTATGGATAGGGCAAGGTTTCACTTTACGACCTGCTTCACTCTGTCTGCCACCTCATTCCAGCTTTGGTTTGCAACCAGTACACACGTGCTCTATCCAACTCTATCTTATCCATTTTCTCTTCCATCCTATTTACACCATGTCTTCTCCTCTGACTCCCGAAAAACTCCAGCACTTAAAGGAATCTTTGAAGAGGTCGACGGAAAGAAGGAGCGGGTTTAAGAGACCTTCAACTTTGAAGTCTCTCAAACGGAATCTCCGTGGCCATCCGCTGTATTTTGAACAACGACCCTCGACTCAGCCTCGGCCTTCTACATCGGCTCAGCCTCGGCCTTCTACATCGGCGGCTCAACCTTCGTCTCCAACACCGACTGTCGATGAGGTGATGCAAAGGACAAGGGTGATGGGGCTGAACGACTTGGTGACGCCGTTTGAAGTCTCCAAGGTCGAGTTTCGAAATCTGAAGCGGATGACGGAGTATAAATATGTGGCAACCAACGGGGACCACGTGTTCCTGTTTCAACTGCTCTATTCCCCGCTCTGTATTAGGAGAAGAGGACTAGTTTAAAGCCACTTTGTGAAAATTTCTAAGTCCCAAAGTCCTTGGACTTGACCTTGACCTTGAACATGACCCATGTTGGGGGAGGGGGGTACAAAGTTTTTCCAAAGTATGTCATGTGGGTACTCAAATTACGCGAATTGATCAGACGAACAAGGAGGTGCAAACAGAATTTTGATCCGGCCAAGGGTATAGTAGCAGAAGCGAAAAAACTACAAAGTTTGTCCAAAGTATGTCATGTGGGTACTCAAATTACGCGAATTGATCAGACGAACAAGATGGTGCAAACAGAATTCAGATCCGACCAACGGTATAGCAGAAATAGCGAAAAAACCAATGTTTTCAAGGTTACATACTAATAGCTTCTTTATTATTGGGTTAAAGTATAGCGAGTGGGTACTCAAATTACGCGGGTTAATCAGACGAACAAGATGGTGCAAACAGAATTCAGATCTGACCAACGGTATAGCAGAAATAGCGAAAAAAACAATGTTTTCAAGGTTACATACTAATAACTTCTTTATTATTGGGTTAAAGTATAGCGAGTGGGTACTCAAATTACGCGGGTTAATCAGACGAACAAGATGGTGCGAATAGAATTCAGATCGGACTGAGAGTAGGGAAGGAATAGCGCGAAAACAACACTTTCAAGGCCTGATATAAATAAATACTTTGTTTATGGATTAAACTACGACAAGTTATTTATAGTTTAAAGTATACCGAGGTAACGTTGTGGTGCGGGTAGGTCAGGTGGGTATCATAAACGCTAGCGCTATATCATTATACTTTCAGCTCTTGCAGGATTAACATCTACATATAGAGTTTATGTTATTCTAAAGATATCACAGTTTTACAGAAATATGACGAAGGTGTCCTTCAACAGTCCGCCTGCCACCACCTTCTACTTCTCCGACTACGCTGTTAGTGGATTGTGAGCGATTTCGCCGTAGAATACTCCAGGCAGAAACATTCTTAGCAAGTTCTCTGCTACGCAAGATGCATCATATGAGTACATGCAATAAATTAGATCACAGTGACTGTTATGATTGCGTAAAAACAGTGTCGAGCAAGAATTGTTAATGTTTTCAGTTACGGAGCTCCGATCCTCACAGAGTCAGAGCTAGACCCTAACTAATGCATGACCCGTAGTTATTGTGCGATGTGAAAACTTGGTGGGGGAAACTGGTGTGGTGGGGGGTAAAGGCGAGTGTCTATCCTACATGCTTGTATCACTTCAGTATACCTGCGGCTATTGCATAGTTCACATGGATTCGCAAATACAAGGCACTACTGTTTCTTCCACATGTTCTTCTTTTAATATTGAGCAAGCTGACAATACAAATGATGAAATACAAGTACATGAAGTTTCTAGCACAATATCTTCTGATGCAGAAGCAATAATGGCATCCCTAATAGGGTTTGACTAATGATGGTGGATGTAGTAGCAACCATCTGCCTCGCACCAGCTGCCACCTGCCGCCTGCCATCTGCCGTCCGCCATCTGCTCCGCCCCACCACACTTTTACCCCCACCATTTTGTTTGATACCAAAACGCAAGCTAGCGAATAGTCAGTACACCTCCGGCTCTTGACCAGTGTACATCGAGCTCTCTGTTGAAATGTCCATCAAAATTAGGTGTATTCATTATGACTCTATTCATCTGGCGACTTTCCAAGACCTCGAGGTTTTTAATGAAGAGTTAAGACTTCTCATTGCGTCCGGTTACGATTTATCTTTGGAACTTTACGCATCAAAAAACAACATGGACTCTGCGCAGGAATCGAAGTATCTACCGTCTTTCATCAGAAAGCGAAGTGATGGTCGCGACTCCGGATCAACAACATCGATGATGACAAACAACGGGGAACTATTGTAAACATTAATTATTGTAAACATAACTTATTATAAATAAAAAGAAAAGTAAAAATAAAGTTAAATGAAATAGTACTACCTCGCACTCGTATCATTCGATTGCTCCATTCGATTGTTTTCATTCGATATTTTATCGAATGAAAACTATCGAATCACAATCGGATTTTACGCGTGCGAGGTAGTACTTTTTAAAATTACCTCCCCGTGACCTTGACCTTTAAACTTTCCCTCATTACGTCACAAAACCGCCTACGTCACTGGCTCAGCCTCAGATGACGTCTTTCATGACTCAGCGCATCCGGTCACGTGACCGGATGACGTCACTTCCGGTCTAGCAGCCCCAAATGCCCACTACTTGCAGTGAACAGAAATTCGACTGATCCTTCAAATCTGCTGCGCATAGAAGAAAGAGAATAGGTCCTAGACAGAACCTTGAGGAACACCTACTAGAAAAGAACCTTAAGGAACACCTACAGATCTTGGAAGAGCTGCCGATAACTGCCCGTTAAGATTTTTGTCGGACTCTTTGTGGACTATCATCCAGTTGAAGTGAAAAATCAATAGCTATCGATACAGGTAGTGACATTAGGTAATAAGTAGATTTTTAGGAGTTTTACTGTTATGATTCATGTTAGGAAACAATTACTTGGCCATCTTTAACAAATCCAACTTTGCCAATTTCGTAAATTTAAACCGCCGCTATTTCATTTTGGGTCAACTTTTTCAGATCGGGTTTGCGGCATTGAATTATACTAAAAGTATCTACAATTTCATACCAAACTCGACCCATGCTGCTATTTAAGAATTTCTTCCAACTCCTCGTGGGCCGATCCCGTAGAGGACAAACATGATTTTTACGTCAAAAAGTAGATGAATGGTCCTGCTGCTGATTTTTGGTGTTTTGTTGCTTTATCTGTAACGAGAAAATAAATATTAAGCCGGTCCAGGACTTAATCTAGACCCTGTATAAGAAGTGTTAATGAAATTGATAATTTAATGAGAGGAAATTAATAATTGATTGATTCTATCATTAGTAACAATGGACCAACATAATTAATTGGACAACGAACTGTGTTTACCGGACCGCTAATTAACAATTTATATTTAATCCTCAACTATTAAGAACAACATGATCATAAATAATACACTATATATAATTTATAACGATTCCCCAAAACTGTTCAGATGGTTCTCGTTAGAAACTTCTATGATAGTTCCGAGCTTAAGTTTCAAGTTTGGATCATGCTAATAGCTCACTTTTCCATAGGAAAATCTCAAATAGCATGGGGTGTCCTTACTTATTTTGTTTTGTGTACACTGCAGTTAGTTCGCGTTCCTAGGCCGTAAAGCTCCCCTGCCATCGCGTTATCATTGGCGACGACAATGTTATGTTTGTGGTAGCTGTTTGTTCTTCCTAGCCTTTGTTCAAACTCTCCTTTCTTGTATTTAATTTACCTAACTTTAAAACATATTATTTGAATATTCAATAGTAGTCTGTAAAAAAACTAAATAATGTCGAGGTACATTTTTGTGCCGAAATTAAATTAATTAGACTATAAAAATAAATTTGTAACAGTATTTCAACTATCCTTTTTTTTTGGATAATTTCTTTTCCATGAGAGCTCGTTTTTCTGCCTTATTGGATTGTTTCCTGTAAGTTTACAATAATTATTTATAAATCATTGTTGATGTGAAAAACTCATTTATTTACGTGAAGACCGAAAGATGTCCCACATATACTACATTTTTCAATCTGAAAATTCCACAGTGCATTTACCATAATATTCACTACCATACCCCTGTGGAAAATTAATTTTAGAATATCTTGTTTAAATATTTATCCAACAATTAGATCGGAAAATACCTTGAACACACATAGGCCTACTATAATTTTAATAACTGTATTTGAAGGATAATTCAGACCTTCCCCGTCAGTGAAATCATTGAAAATCGTAAATAGTATTTGCCATTGGGAATACATTTTTAGTTGCTCAGAAACAATAAAACTGTTAAAGCTGTATGTTTCCTCATAAACCTTTAAGTTTATATTTGTACAAACCAACTGTACACTAATATCAATTTATCTTTGTTTACAAACACTGTGCAAATGGTTACGTTTATAATTAAAACTACAAATTCAACCGATATCACTACGAAATCCGCTTATGATGGAGTGAAAAAGAATAATAGTTTCCGTAAATATATATTTTCCTAGGTTATTTGTTTGGATATAATATTACTAGCTGTCATCGTACCCGGGAATAAAACCTGTGGTGAGTAATGCATCCTGTGGTGAAACCGTGGAACTACAATAATGATCAGGTTTGAATTTTCATCAGCTCCAACCAAAGTGTATATTCATAAAATTAACACTGTATTGGAACTCTGACAACACGGGAGGCGGACCACTAAGGGAATTTACGTGGTTGTAGGTGTAGAGGTTTGGCCTGGGGAAGATCAAACCTTATATTTGTATTTTAGGTATAGAAGAAGATTTCCAGGATCAATGAAGCATCCAAATCTACAACCAGCAACGTACGGAGTGTTGAGGTGGATCAATCGTTATTATACTTCTTCGACTGTGATAACTTGAGTATTGCACACGTGCTGTCTGTACACAAATAAGACTTTTTATTTTCCCTTTGTATTTATTATTGAAACCGTCACTTTTAGCGAATTTCCCCTATAGGGAAGAAGCTATTACTGTAGGTCTCATGGTAAGACTTAAGCCCCAGGCCATGATAACTTTTTGTTTTGAAGTCCCCAGATGCCAAAAACACTATTCGTTCAAATTTATATATATGTATATATATGTATATATATATATATATATATATATATATATATATATATATATATATATATATATATATATATATAAATGTGTGTGTGTGTGTGTCCGTGAATGCGATAACTTGAGTAAAAAACGTCCGATTTCGATGAAATTTGGCTCAAATGTGTAAAATGACATTCATGAATTTAAGTTCGAAAACCAGAAAAAGCGGACCATGGGAAGGGGGGTTTATGGGGTTTTTAAATTTTCCAAAAATCACTTTTTTGCATTTTTTATCCTAAAATTTTTAAAACACTTAATTTTGGTTTTGACCATGTTATAGAGCTTAAAAAACAAATAAAATAGTATTTTGAATTATTAACCTAGGTTAAGTGGTTGCGGAGAAAATCCAAAAAACCTACTAAAAAAATCTCCCATGTTAATCTTATGGGAAAACAGTTTTTGGCTTTTCCTCAATTTATTTTAATGTAAACTTCACATTTGCTTTTACCAATCTGTTCAGTTCCACAAAACAATCATTTTGGTGTTTAAATTTTGATTTTACGTCCAACCGTTGCAGAGATATTCAAAGTGCTAAACACAGTACGTTGTCCAATGTTATCCTTATGGAGAATAAATAGAATTTGATATCTTGATTATTTATGAATGTATGTTGATGAAACTTGGTATGTGGCTTCACGTAGCAATGCTAAATTGATATTTGTACAACAAATCTAGTTTTTAGTGATTATTCCCTTAGCAGCAAACCTACGTACTCAGCCCCCATGTTATTCTTATGGAGAATAAGTCAAATGTATTGACTCCCTTAATTATGAACATAAATTAATAAAACTTGGTATGTAGCTTCACTTGGTTGAGTTATATTGATAATTGCATAAAAACCCATTTTTTTGTTCCTTGTTGCAGCAACCCTGCTTACGCAGCCCCCATTTTATTCTTATGGAGAATCACTAAAATGTTATATAGTGCTTATTTATGATTGAATATTGATGAAACTTGGTATGTGACTTCGCCTAGTTAAACTCTATTTATATTTGCATAAAAACCAATTGTTAGTGTTCCTTATTTCAGCAAACCTACGTACTCATTACCAATGTTATTCTTATAGAGAATAATTAAAATTGCTTACATGTGAATATATTTTTATGAAACTTGGTAGGCGGCTTTATGTGGTATTAAGACATATATTATGAATTGGAAATTCGCTGAGTATGCAGGTTTGCTGCGACGGGGGTATATATTTATAATTAAAATGACTATTGATTGTATCTCTCTTGATCGTAGTTCGTCATATATACTATAAACAAATTGTTTTGAACGTTATGTCTTTTCCACTAAAGTTTGATTTTTTTATTTAACTGAAGAAATCCAGTACATTTACAATAATTTGCAATGATCCTTCCGGCTAAATGTTTAATATGGAGATATAACTAATATTGTTTTAAAGATATTGGTAACCTCTTTTTGCCTTATTTCTCCCGTCCACATGGACTATAGATATATGCGTGGAAGGTATGCAGCCAATACTGATTCAATTCACAGGCCAAGACTGAAATTCGAACCCACGAAAAGGCCGCTGTCATGGTTCTTGAGTCCGTCGCCTTGATCAGTTCTTCAATGCCTCACCTTATGTTGTTTATACAACTGTGGTTTGAGCAATAATTACGATACTTCAGATAAACCTATTTGTTATTTATTCCTCTGTTATTTTACTATTCTCTATAGTGATATACTTACTAATGGATATACTTACTGAATGTTAATGCATACTAATACACCCGCCGGGTCTTGGTATAGAAAGACGACACATTTACAATGATAATACAATGTGTTAATACAATACTAATTGAAACATGTTGTTCTGGTTCCCTCCATCAACTGGTTGTATTTGTACAAGCGATTGGGGACAAGCGACATTGGGGATGAGTACACAGGTTTGCTGCACAAGGAACTAAAAATAATTGTTTTTATGAAAATATCAATAGAACTCATCTAAGTGAAGACGCACATACCAAGTTTCACCCATATACATTCACAAATAAGGGATATATAACATTTGAATTATTTTCCATAAGAATAACGTGGGGACCGAGTACCTAGGTTTGCTGCTACGGCACCATAGGCGATAAATTGTTTTTTGTGAAAATATTAATAAACCACAACCAGATGAAGCCATTTACCAAATTTTGTTAGTTTATGTTCATAAATAAGCGAGATATGAAATATTTATTTTTCCCCATAAGAATAACATTAGACAACGTTCTGTATGTAGCACTTTCAATATCTCAGTAACCAATTAACGTAGAGCAATGATCAAACTTAACTGAACTTTCTTACTGAACTGTTAATGCATACTAATATACCCGCCGGGTCTTGGTATAGAAAGACGACACACTTACAATGATAACACAATGTGTTAATACACTGCTAATTGAAACATGTTGTTCTAGTTCCCTCCATCAACTGGTTTTATTTGTATAAGCGATTTGTTGCGACTCGACTCAATAAACTAGTTCCACTCACATGTTATTACAACTCCTGTATTTCTCATAAGGGCAAAGAGGTTTCATTTTTACCTCAGTAGCTGTCATTTCTTTTAAACAAATTACTTTTGAAGTACATATTATGCGGAATATAACTTTTCTATTTACAACGAAATACCCATACATAAGCTATTTAAAACATTACTTATTATCCATACAAATATCATAGGCAATGCACTGTACGTAGCATAGTTAAAATACCCCCGTCGTAGCAAACCTGCATACTCAGCGAATTTCCAATAAATATATTACATAACACATTAAGTCACTTAACGGGATTCATAAGAAATATATTCACAAACAAGCTATATTTAAAATATGAATTATTCTCCATAAGAATAACATTGGGGATGAGTACACAGGTTTGCTGCACAAGGAACTAAAAATAATGGTTTTTATGCAAATATCAATAGAACTCAACTAAGTGAAGTCACATACCAAGTTTCACCCATATACATTCACAAATAAGCGATATATAACATTTTAATTATTTCCCCTAATAATAACATGGGGACCGAGTACCTAGGTTTGCTGCTACGGAGCCATAGATGAAATTTTTGTGTGCAAACATCAATAAACCAAAACCGTATGAAGCCATTTACAAAATTTTGTCAGTTCATAAATAAGTGAGATATAAAATATTTATTTGTCTCCATAAGAATAACATTAGACAACGTTCTGTGTTTAGCACTTTCGATATCTCAGTAACAAATTGACGTAGAGCAATGATCAAAATACAAAATTGTTTGTTTTTATGCTCAATTTAATGGTAAAATTAAAATTTGATTTAAATAAAAATTACATGTGGAAACCCAAAAACAATTTGGGGTACAAAACCCCCCAAAAACCCCCTTCGGATGTTGCGATTCATCTGGTTTTCGAACTCGTTCAAATAAACGGTACTTTACACATTTCTACCAAATATCATTAAGATCGGACCTTTTTTACGAGAGTTATCGTACTTACGGACACACACACACATATATATATATATATTTCACTTGAGTTCACGAATAGGGCTGCTAATAATGTTATTAGATTGAAAACAAAACTTCCAGAGTACCCTTTTTAAAATATTTTTATTTCACAACGCGGTTCGGCTATAATGCCATTTTCAAAGTGTATGAAAAGTATAATCTTAAAATAAAATAGTAAAATTTAAAATGAATAAACATATGTTAAGATATAAAGTAATAAACAGTATCAGGAAACTGACACATACTGTCTCCCTTTTAACCCAACTTTAATGAATAAATTACTTTTTATTTACTAAATATAGAATACAAAGCACGGTCGAATGTACAGAAAATCTTGTAAACAAGTTGTTTTAAAAAACATCCACCCAAATCCCTGCTTTGGAGGCACTACAGAATCCATTGCTACACTCGTGGTTTTAAGAGGGAAAATGCTCCCTATTCCTCCCCCCCCCAGGGTTATTAAGGGGCAACATATTTCGAATTTCCTCTGTTGGTCAATGCTAAATTGACAAGCATATCAAGTTTGAATGAAATTGATCAGTACTAACATTTTTTTTAGTAAACAAGAGAGAAATAGTAATTTTTTTATCCCCCATAAGAATAACATTGGACAACGTACTGCGTTTACCGCAAAATGAAAATTTCAATTTTCTCCGAAACCAGCAATCGTAGAATAGTAATTCAAAATACTAAATTATTTAGTTGTTTGAGCTCTTTTTAATGGGGAATAGTAATATGTTTTTATATTTATGTCTTTTTATGAAAAATCCAGAAAACTTAATTTTTGATGTTTTAAGTCCTGTAATTTCTGAACCCGAATTTTCACAGGAATGCGGGTGGTATCATTTTGTTGGAAAACTAAAGTTCTACAAACGACTAAAGTTTAATCAAAATCGTTAGGGCCGTTTTTGAGAAATTTGGATTTTTCATGTTTTTTGGCGGTTTTGGGGGGATAATTACGCTTCAAAACCAAAAATTCAAAAAAATGAAAAAGGCACCTGGAGATATCGTAGATTAGTACCTACATACCAAATTTCATAAAATCGGCCCATTGGTTAAGGCTCTAGCTCTGTACACACACACACACACACACACACACACACACACACACACACACACACACACACACACACACACACACACACACACACACACACACACACACACACACACACACACACACGGACATACACGGACACACACGGACACACACGGACACACACACACACACACACACACACACACACACACACACACACACACACACACACACACACACACACACACACACACACACACACACACACACACACAGACATCACGTAAAAACCACTTTTTTGGGTTCAGGGAGCACCAAAATGAATATTTTCACTAACAACTCAAATTCGAAAATTTTGACGAAAACAATAGGCCTACTTTCTACATATACTATGTATAGAGGGAGAAAGTAAAAAATAAATAAAAGATTCTACTATGTTCATCTTTTCACCTTTTTGTACAATATTTGGAATTTCCATATTTTCTGAGATATTTTTGTAACCATGCTGGGTTACAAGAATATGTTCAGCAAATGCAGATTTCTGTGTTGTTCGGTTGTTTGATTTTATAGATTGTATATGTTCACAAAATCTGCATTTAAAGTTTCTTCCTGTCTGGCCTATATACAATTTGGAGCATTCGCTGTACTGGATTTTGTAAATGGCACTTTTGTCGTATACGTCAAAGTTTTGCTGATTCTTTGCACAACTTATCTTTTGTATCAGTTTGAATGAGTTGTTTTTTGTTCTATAGCTTATTTTAAGGTTTGATCCGTCAATTTTTTTCTTACAGCTTTATTAAAAACTTTACTATATTGTAGACATATATACTGTTCTTTTATTTTATTTTTGGGACCAAGATTAGTTTTATTCTTCATGTTGTTTATCGCCGTGTCGATAATTTTTGATTTATAACCATTTCTTACAGCTAGAGTTTTGATAAGTTTTTCTCTTCAACGTAATGCTCTTTCTCCATTGGTATGTTTAAAAGTCTATGAATCAATGATCTAAAATTTGCTGTTTTATGTTGCCAAGGGCGGCTTGATGTAGCAGGTATTATTAGGTCTGTTTGGGTTTCTTTCCGATAAACTTTAAACATTGTACTGAGTAAGAGAAATGTTAATTAAATTTAAATTATTTTAATTCACCAGAATATATAATGTATATAAAATTTCATGACCAAAGGATGAAATTTTTATAATAGTTATAATAATCTCAGTTTACCTTGTTGGCAGAACTGGAGAACAGCTGTCAGTCAAGCAAATTAACTCAATTATCCTTGTAATTAGCTTCTTTATTCATTAGGTTGGCTGATTCCCATCTAACATGTATAAAACTCGTGAAATATTAAGTTGAAAACCATTATAATTATAAGAAAACTGATTTATATGCTTTGTATTGTAAATAATATTGTTTGCCATGATTTTATCTTTCATTGTATGTAATTATTTCAGATGTAGGTCAGCTAATGGCTTTATAATGGTCAAATATTAAATACTGCGTTTTCATGTCTGATTTGGATCGAAAAGCACATGTTTTCTGAAAGTTACAAAATCACAAATTCTCCTTTTAATTAATTATTTTTGACTTCAATTGTGTATTAAAATATTATAAGTTAAGTTACCTGTTATTATTTCTTTTGTATGTTGCAGACGATTTCAAATACATAATTCAAATACATAAATACAAGTACTGGGTAATCGTATAGAAGTAACTGTTTGGGAATCAGCTTAAACGTAATCAAGTAAGACTGTTCTTTATTTATATTTACTGAAATTAGTAAAATTATATTATCCCCGAAGAACTTAATGAAATACCTTGTTACTAAATGATGTGCAGTAATTGAATAGCTACCGTACCATCTAAGGGGAAAACACCATGTGGGCTAAGGCGGCCAACACCACCTCGGCTGTCGATGCAGCGTTGGAATGGCACTAAACTAAAATTTAAATCTTACCTACCCACTCTCCGGTGATTGGTATATTCAGGGGTACTGGGTAGTTGTATAACATGTGTTTTTCAAGTTGTCTATATATAGTTAAATCTAGAAAGTTAATAGTATCTCTTCTCTTTTCCATTGTAAATGTAATACTGTGTGATATGGTATTTACGGTAAGTATTGTAATAAATGATCACAAGTTGATTCATCGCCTTTCAAAATACAAATGGCATCGTCAACATATCTGTACCAGTAAATTATGTTTTATTTACATGGGTTACAATAATTTATGATTTTAGATTTTTCTAGTTCTTGCATAAATAAGTTATCTAGCAGGCCTGAAAGAGGAGAGCCCATGGCTAACCCTTCATTTTGTTTGTAATATTTCACATTAAATTCAAAATAGATCTGAGAAATTGTAGTTTTGGTTAATCTAATTGTTTATGAACATTATTTTTGCTTAGGTTAACATTTTTCGAGAGTAATTCTTTAAGGATTTTTATAGTTTCATTAGTTGGAATGCTGGTATACATGTTAGAAACATCAAAAGAAAAAAAAAGAAAAATACCGTTTTCAGGGATTATTATATTTTTGATTTTTTGAATCAATTCATATGTGTTGGTAATATTACACTTTCAACAAATTGTAATTGAAATTCTTTTATTTAGGAATTTGCATAGTTTGTAGGAAGGGGCACTAGTGAAATTGACAATTGGTCTGATAGGAATATTTTGTTTATGAATTTTAGGTTGACCTCTCAGTTTGGGTGCTGTTGAATTTATTGATTTTAAATTGATTTTTCAGCATTTGAGAGAGTTTTACATTTGGAAATTACCTTGTCTTCATTCATATCTTTGGAAATTCATATCTTTATTAAATTCTTGAGTAGGGTCTTTTTCAGTTCTGTGTTCAGTTCTTGTGGTCTTGAGTTCATGTGTACAAATTCTTCTACTTTTCTGTTGTAATCATCATTATTAATTATGAAAACCGTGTTTCCTTTGTCTGATTTAGTAATCATCGCATTATTTTCTTGCAGTTTATTTGATATTGATCTGATAATGTTCATTTCAGCGTTTTATCTTGTTATAATGTTTTTATTCTTCATTGCAATGTTGGTTTTATTGAGTTCATAGATAAAATTATATCTAATTGGATCTTGGATGTCTTTATCCTTTGTTCTGATTGCAGCATCAATTTCTATAAGTTCCTGTTTGATAATTTTATTTTTGTAATCAAGATTTATGTTGTATTTAATGAATTTTTCTAATGTTGTATTCAACATCATTAAATATTTGTGAGGTTTTGAACATTCTTTTGAAATTCAAGCTGATGATCATGGTTCGTTTTATTTTTATGTGGTTTTTGAGCATTAATTAAATTGTTAATTTCTTTACATGAGTTAATTTTTTCCTTTGAAAAATGGGTTTTATCTAGTTTTCAAAGTAATCATTAAATTCGTCGATTGATTCTGGGTGGTATTGACTATTAAGAATTGTTTGTAAATCATTCAAGGTTTTGTTTAAATGGTTCAGTTTAGTATAAAGAGTATTTATGTCTTCTTTGATCCATATTTTTCGTGCTGTTTTTATTGTTCTTAGAGCAGCCATCGATGTTGATTTAGTATGGATTTGAACGTAGTTTGGTGTTATATCCTCTTGCAGACATCATTTGTTGAAGTATAAAATCAACAGAAATAGACCACCAACCACAACTTGTTCACAAAATAAAATATATCACGCTAAGAATAGCAATAACAAAAGAAGATATATACTTTAAGATATAAGGTACAGGAACAAATAACATTGAACCATTTTTTCCAATACCAGACAAGGAGAGAAAGCGAAAGTGTAAGGTTATCGACTTGGACGATTTTGAAAAAGATGTTGTGCGTCGTATTGTGTGGCTTTCTTTTTATGACCGTGGAGAGTTTCTGTCAAGTGAAAAAATAACTAAAGAACTGAAAGAAAAATTATTTGTTTAAAGGTTCAGAAACATAGACAAGAAGGTTGCTCAAAAGTATCGGATTTAAATACCGCAAGACGAGGGATGGAAGAAAGTTTTTATTGGGAAAATCAAGATATTACTGCAGCACGTATACATTTTTCAAGAAAATGCAGGAAATAAACAGTTCTGGAGATTCTCGTCCAATCTTCTACCTTGACGAGACTTGGGTGAATGAGAACCATTCAAAACAATGTATATGACAGGATTCTACTGAGTCAGGAGGACTCAAAGTTCCTCAAGGAAAATGAAATATATTAATAGTCTATCATGTTGGTTCTTCAAGCAACGGATTTGTTAAAAAGTGCAAATGGGTTTTTAGATTCCAAAACCTCAAGTAAGGACTGTTACGATGAAATGAATTCGACATCTTTTAAAGGGTGGTTTGTCTTATTTCTAAACTTATTGGAGGAAGGATCAATCGTCATAATGGACAATGCTCCATATCATTTGGTGTTAGCCGAAAAATGTCTGACGACTTCATGGCGAAAATCAGACATACAGGAATGGTTGACAAAAAAGGGAATTCATCATGATAACTACGAAACAAAGGCCGAGCTACTCCTCAAAGTGTTACATTTAAGATCTGAGAAAAAATATACGAACTAGACTTGCTACCTAATAAGATGGGTCATACAGTGATAAGACTTCCCCTTATCACTGCCATAATAACCCAATTGGGTTAATTCGGGCAAAGGTGAAGGGGGAAGTAGCCTAAAAATAACACCTTTAAAATAAAGGGCTTTGAAATGTTGCTACACGATGCTCTGGACAATTTCACAGTTGAAGACTGGAGGTCAAGGGTTGCACATGTGGGAAAACTGCAACAAGATGTTTTTCAGAAGGAATGTGCGCGGATGGACACAATTGAAAATATAATGGTTACTCTGGATGACAGTGATTGTGATTCAATCAGTGAATGGTCAGATGATGGAGAGAACTGTGATCGTGATGGTGATGAAGTTCTAGCTATAGCTTTGCAAGAGGAGAATGAAGAGCAGTCTGCTAAATTGGTGGAGATTATGAAACAAAACATGTTTGCGTTTTAATAAGTCTAAAACAAAACTATTACAATAAATCACACAGGAGGATACTGGAACCCTTTAAAGAATTTGTGTACATTATTCATCAGTATAGATATTAACAATATTTATATAATTTAATAGTTCAGCAATTTGCAAATTATATTATTATTATTATTATTTATATGCATTCTCATTAATCATTTAAATAGAATAGATTAAATCGCCCTCAGTACTGTATTAACAGTTCACGCCGCACCGGAGCTGCTGCAGAAATCAAAAATAAGCGATATATACAGTTTTAATTATTCTCCAGAAGAATAACATGGGGATGAGTACGCAGGTTTGCTGCAACAAGGAACACCAAAAATGGGTTTTTATGCAAATATCATTATAACTCAACAAGGTGAAGTCACATACCAACTAACTAGTCATGTTAACTTAGTCATGTTCATAACTAAGGGAGACATTACATTTTACTTATTCTCCTTAAGAATAACATGGGGGATGAGTACACAGCTTTGCTGGTACGGGAACCATCGGTATCAAATGATTTGTTTGTGCATTTAACAAAATACCATAGCCAGATGAAGCCGTATACCAAGTTTCGTTAGTATACGTTCATAAATAAGCAATATATAGAATTGTTCTAATTATCCATAAGAATAGCATTGGACAACGTACTGTGTTTAGCACTTTCAACATCTCTGTAACCAATTGACGTAGAGAAATTATCAAAACACCAAGTTGTGTATTTTTTAAGCTGAATCCAATGGTGAAAAATAAAGTTTGACTTTTTAAATATTACATGTATAAAGTTAAAAAAGTCATTTTTGGGGTACAAACCCCCCCCCCCCAAATACCACTTCGGATGATTCGACCTGTCTGGTTTTCAAACTTAAAGTCAAAAATGCTGCTTTACAAGTTTGTATCACATTTTATCAAAATCGGACGTTTTTTACGAGAGTTATCGCACCCACGGACACACACATATATATACAGTTTCGAACGAATTATGTTTTTGGGGTCTGGGGACCTCAAAACGAAAAGTTATGATGGTCCCGGGTCTAGGTCTTACGGTAATAGCTTCTTCCCTGTCGGGGGAATTCGCTAAACGCAATATGTAACCTGAACTAGATTCATACTGTTAATTTGATACTAACAAAATTGCAGCCGCAAAATGTATTGTAATAAATTAAACAGTACGACCAACAAAATGCAACCTTTGGATGGTTTGATTGTTTTTTGTTTGTTTTTTTTAGCGAATTTCTCCTATAAGAAATAATCTATTACCGTGGGTGGCATGGTAAGACTTAAGCCCAAGACCATGATAACCTTTTGTTTTGAGGTCCCCAGATGCCAAAAACACTATTCGTTCAAATTTATATATATGTATATGTGCCCATTACCTCGATAACTTTTGAAAGAAATACCCGATTTTGATTAAATTGGGCAAAAATGTGGAGAGTAATATTTATGGCTTTGAATTCGAAAACGAGATCTATCGGAGTATGGGAAAGGGGTTTTATGGGGGTTAAATTTTTCAAAAAATAGGATTTTTGAACTTTTTACCCAACAATTTAAAAAACACTCGATATTGGTTGTATTTATTTTATAGGGCTTAAAAATACAAATAGTGTAGTATTTTTAATCATTATGCTGGATTAAGTGGTTGTGGAGAAAAGTCAAAAAACGCGTCCATAAAATTTCCCATGTTAATCTTATGGGAAAGAGGTTTTTGGATTTTCCTCAGATAATTTTACTAAAACCTTCACACATCTTTTTACCAATACGTTTAACTCTACAAAACAATTATTTTGGTGTTTTAGTTGTTGTTTACGACCAACCGTTTCCGAGATATTCAAATTGCTAAACACAGTACGTTGTCCAATGTTATCCTTATAGAGAATAAATAAAATTTGATTTGATATCTTGATTATTTATTGATGAAACTTTGTATGTGGCTTCAACTAGTTATGGTATATTGATATTTGCACACAAAAAAAAATTGTTTACATTCCCCGTAGCACCAAACCTGCATACTCGGCCCCCATGTTCTTCATATGGAGATTAAGTAAAGTTTGATATCTCCCTTAGTTATTTAATAAAACTCGGTATGTAGCTTCACCTGGTTGAGTTGTATTGATAATTGCAAAAAACACATTTCTTATCTTCCTCATTGCAGAAAACCTGCGTACTCAGTTCTCATGTTATTCTTATGGAGAATAAATACATTGCTATTTATCACTTATTTTTTAATGTATTTTTGTGAAACTTGGTAAGTGGCTCTATGTAGTAATGAAGTAGTGAGACACATATACAGGGTGTTTCGCAGGAACCCTGACAAACTTCAGGAAATGTATAATTTGGTCAAAAGAAGAAAAAAATGTCCTATAAACATAGGACCTAATCTCAATCGTTTTCCATTTAGAAGAGAAAATAGTTTTTTCAGTTTTCAGTTTTGAACATTTTTACCTCTAAATTGAAAAATCGATAAAATACGTTGACAAAATTTCCATAGATAGAAAACATATTAAATTTAAAAGATATTTAATTGCTATTTTGTGCAAAACTATTGCTTTGGCTGAGAACAACTAGTTTTAAAATAATTTTTTTCCGAAAAAATCAATATACAATTTTTTTTACAGCCTTTTATAATACAACCGTTTAAGCATTTAGATTGCAAATTTACAAAATCTTGTATATTCCTCTGGGGAATAAAAAAATATTGCGTATATGCGTCTATTCTCACATAATCGTTGCTTACAAGTGAAGGAATCATTTTGTTTTGATCCTTTTAGTCCTTTTTAGATCTTTTTGATCCTTTACACACAAACGCTCGATTATCTGCTATCCCTCATTTAAAGACACAAACGCTCGATTATCTGCTATCCCTCGTTTAAAGACACACAAACGCTCGATTATCTGCTATCCCTCGTTTAAAGACACACAAACGCTCGATTATCTGCTATCCCTCGTTTAAAGACACACAAACGCTCGATTATCTGCTATCCCTCGTTTAAAGACACACAAACACTCGATTATCTGCTATCCCTGGTTTAAAGACACACAAACGCTCGATTATCTGCTATCCCTCGTTTAAAGACACACAAACGCTCGATTATCTGCTATCCCTCGTTTAAAGACACAAACGCTCGATTATCTGCTATCCCTCGTTTAAAGACACACAAACGCTCGATTATCTGCTATCCCTCGTTTAAAGACACACAAACGCTCGATTATCTGCTATCCCTCGTTTAAAGACACACAAACGCTCGATTATCTGCTATCCCTCGTTTAAAGACACACAAACGCTCGATTATCTGCTATCCCTCGTTTAAAGACACACAAACGCTCGATTATCTGCTATCCCTCGTTTAAAGACACACAAACGCTCGATTATTTGCTATCCCTCGTTTAAAGACACAAACTCTCGATTATCTGCTATTCCTCGGTTAAAGACACACAAACGCTCGATTATCTGCTATCCCTCGTTTAAAGACACACAAACGCTCGATTATCTGCTATCCCTCGTTTAAAGACACACAAACACTCGATTATCTGCTATCCCTCGGTTAAAGACACACAAACGCTCGATTATCTGCTATCCCTCGTTTAAAGACACACAAACGCTCGTTTATCTGCTATCCCTCGTTTAAAGACACAAACTCTCGATTATCTGCTATCCCTCGTTTAAAGACACACAAACGCTCGATTATCTGCTATCCCTCGTTTAAAGACACACAAACGCTCGATTATCTGCTATCCCTCGTTTAAAGACACACAAACACTCGATTATCTGCTATCCCTCGGTTAAAGACACACAAACGCTCGATTATCTGCTATCCCTCGTTTAAAGACACACAAACGCTCGATTATCTGCTATCCCTCGTTTAAAGACACACAAACGCTCGATTATCTGCTATCCCTCGTTTAAAGACACACAAACGCTCGATTATCTGCTATCCCTCGTTTAAAGACACACAAACGCTCGATTATCTGCTATCCCTCGTTTAAAGACACACAAACGCTCGATTATTTGCTATCCCTCGTTTAAAGACACAAACTCTCGATTATCTGCTATTCCTCGGTTAAAGACACACAAACGCTCGATTATCTGCTATCCCTCGTTTAAAGACACACAAACGCTCGATTATCTGCTATCCCTCGTTTAAAGACACACAAACACTCGATTATCTGCTATCCCTCGGTTAAAGACACACAAACGCTCGATTATCTGCTATCCCTCGTTTAAAGACACACAAACGCTCGTTTATCTGCTATCCCTCGTTTAAGAACAACGCACCTGTAAGGCCTAGTCTTCTTAATGAGCATTTATCACTTTAAGAGTTGATAGGGAAAATCTCTGAGGGAATTCTGGACATAGGCTGAATTTTGACACGAATCGGAAGGTTTCCCATTTTATTACATAAGCTTTCCAAAATTAACGCTTCATTGAATTTTTTTAAGAAATCCACCTAACGTGATAATGGAAAACAAACCCCCATCTAGTGACAAACAGTAAATCGTCAGGGTTGTTGCACAATCTTGTAAACTCTCGATATTGTGTAACACCTACACAAACAAACTGTAAATCTCCTCCTGACTTCATTTTGTCTTGGTTATTTTGGTTTTGTTGTAAGTAGCTCAATTAGATCCGATACTTTGTTTTAAATAATTTACAATATTTAGATATGAACTCAAAACTACTAACCTGATCAGCTGGACACACCTGGTAAATATTATTGCTAAACTTTTCTGATTAATGTTGACATTTTCATTCCTAGATTTTGTTTCAACCCGAGCGATTTCGAAGTAAAGGCTGTCATAGTTTGTTCCATGAATTTCTTATGAGAAATAAATGTAATTGGCATCGCTCTTATCTACTAAATTACTGCTAAATTAAGAATACGTATAATATCCAAAACAAAACAATATTTACAATTTACAAGTTAGCCGCCGTATTAGAAAATGTTAATGTGGTTTCTGAGCCATTGATGGTGGCCCAAGTAGAATTAATAGGTACCCTATATAACATTTATAAATATACCTTTACTGCTGAGAGACGAGGGATGGGTCTTTAGAAATTTAGCATTTATGTAAAGAATAAACATTATGTACAGAGTCGTTTTACAGAGATTCGAATAAATAACAAACCAAGACTTGTCACTTTCCATTATTTTAGATCCGTCTTCGTTATAGGTAATGATGATAAATTTTGAAATTCAGAATACCGAGGTTATCTCAAACCTGAACAAAAGTAAAGTTACAATACTTTTGAAGCTTTTGAAATGCTTACTCTTCTGTAACCTATGATTTGTTTCTTGATAAAACAAAACTACAAGGAATGTTTCTGTTATACAAGCGAGATTTAATCGGTAGCATTAAGATGGATGGTGTTTACTCGGGTTCTTGTTTATCTTTATCGGAACAAGGCAATAAATTATCCCGAGGAAGTAACTATTTTGCTGTGCTTCATCAAAAGAGGCCTTAGGTTTGCTATTAGGAATTTTTTTCGTTTTAATGGACTTTAATTTTATGTTTTGCCATTTTATGGCAGTTTAAAAATAAAAAGGAAGTTGTTCCTATGTTAACTTAATTTTTAGTTAATCGAAACTAGTAGCGCGAACCCATAAAACACTAGTCACATTACATGTGTTGTTAATGTCAAATGTACGAGGACAACTTTATGGCAAAACATCGACACGTAGTGTTTACCAAGGTTCTATCTAGTGTAAAACATGTCAAATGGGGGGGAGGGGGAAATTTCGAATGTGTAGTTTAGAATCTTATATACAAATATCTGAAAATCAAATATAGTTAAGTATTAATTTATAAATTAGAATAAAGCTATATCTATCTTGTAATTAAAACTTAGCTAAGCTGAACTTTGTTCCAAAGGTGCCTGGTTTTAAAACCGATCGATTCAACTGTCCACGGCCGCTTGCAAATTACTTTTTGTTGACGCACACCAAACGCCAGGGCTACAAGACTCTCTCAAACAATTATCGGTTAAAATGTAGGAAGTCAATGTTTATTCTTTTTGTATGAAACTTGTGATAATATTTGAACAAAAAAAACTTGTTTGATTGACTTCATTGAAACCATTCTCGTTCAAAATAAACGCAATGAATGTTTATTCTGTTTTTATTAAACTGGTGAGCAGATTTGAATAAAGACAATTTTTACTGTGAATAAATATTGTATCAAATTTGTGAAATCGCTGTCATTCTAAACAAGGTTTTTTGTATATCATTTAACTGAAACTGCATTCCTACTACGTCACCTAACTTGGAGTATTTGCACAGTTTATAAAACGAGCAATCAACTTGTTTATATACAAATTATTTTCAAACGGGTAAGTAACCTAATTGTATTGTATTGTATAAATAAATAAACTGTATATAGCCTATATAAAGGGTGTCTCACGTAAGGTGTCTCAAACCGATTGCAGACGAACCACTTGACCTAGAACGATGAAGTAAAATTATTTCCCACTAAATCAACCCCAAGGAGTAACGTACAATAATTTGAACTTGTTTAAAATACAGGATGTACCAAAAACTGAGGGTCACTAGTTCGAATCTCGGAATTTTCAAATGAAACATACGTCATGTTATACACCATTTTAAAGCTCTTTGACAGACAAACAGTTAGGTGAAAACAGAACTCACTTATCTCTATTCGTTTCAATATGGTGGTAATTTTTGCGAAAAATATTAACATTTACGGAATAAGCTGTATCTGCTAAACTACAAGACATATTTTTATTCTGATTCAAATTTCTTACTAGTATTGAACTCAGCTTAACTCTGATATGCTACATTCCAGTATTTAAAACATTATAAGAAATAAAAAAATATACTTTTTTGAAAATGTTTAAAACTCCAAATACTCTGAGGCCTCTTTTATAAATGAGTTATGTAGAACTAACATGCGTATTTTATAAGGGTTATGGAAAGGAAGATTTTTGTTGATTGCTAAAAAACAAAAATATATACGAGGTTGATGTAAATTAGAAAGTTGTTAGGATTTCTAAGACCTTTAAAATTATATACTTTTTTATATACTATTTGACTCTTTTGAATTTTGTGCATGTAAACATTTTCAAAAACGAGTATTTTTTAAATTTTTTATAATGTTTTAAATACTGAAATTTAGCATTTCAGAAATGCTTTAGCTGAGTTAAATACGAGTAAGAAATTTGAATTAGAATAAAAATATGTCTTGTGGTTTAGCAGATACCGAGTATTCCGTAAATGTTAATATTTTTCGCAAAAATGGCCGCCAGTTTGAAACGGATAGAGATAAGTGAGTTCTGTTTTCACCTAACTGTTTGTCTGTTAAAGGGCTTTAAAATGGTGTATAACATGACTTATGTTAGCTTTTGAAAATTCCGAGATTCGAACTAGTGACACTCAGTGTTTGGTACACTCTGTATTTTAAACGAGTTTAAATTATTTTTATGTTACTCCTTGGGGTTGATTTAGTGGGTAATAATTTTATTTCATCCTTCTATATAGGTCAAGTGGTTCTACTGCAATCGGTTTGAGACACCTTACGTGAGACTCCCTGTATGTTCCCTGTATGAGACTCCCACAGGGTGTTCAGAAAGCATCATTACAAACTTTGGGGGCTGGAAGTACTTATCAATTTGACACACAAATTTGGTATAAACATAGGTTGACAAATTTTCCGTTTAGCAGCTAGCCGTCATTTTGTATTTTTAACAACCAGATTAATATATCGTGAAAAGCAACAGAAACTAAACTTTGCACGTATGTTAAATAACCAAAAAAGCAAATAATAAAAATTATTATTAAATTGTCTTAAATATTTTTTTAATGGCACCCCTTTTAATATTTTAAAGTAAAATAAGAAACAAACCATTAATTTTATGAAAAATATACAAGATACGAAAAAGATAAAATTCTTATCACAAATCGAATGACACTTTCTTCAACGGATCAGCGAGAAAATGCACTTTTAAGGGTTGCTTGCACAAATCGGGGGCAAGAATCAGTGATTTCGGCGCTCATTGTTGCCCCCGACTTGTGCAAGCAAACCTTAAAAGTACATTTTCTCGCTGATTTGTTGACGGATTGTGTTGAATAAAGTGTAATTAGATATGTGATAAGAATGTTTATCTTTTTTGTTTCTTGTACTTTTTTTATAAAATCAACGGTTTGTTTGTTATTTGACTTTAAAATACTAAAACGGGCGCCATTTTGAAAATATTTAAGACAACTTAATAATTTTTTTTTTGCTTCTTTGGTTATTTAACGTACGATCAAAGTTTAATTTCTGTTGCTTAAATAGTTCACGAAATGTTATTTTTTTTAATACAAAATAGCGGATAGCGGCTAAATGGACAATTTGTCAACCTATGTTTATGCCAAATTTTTGTTCAAATTGATAAGTACTACCAGCCCCCAAAGTTTTTAATGGCCCTTTCTGAACACCCTGTATATAATTCCGTATAAATTTTAATAGTAGTTAATAAATAATATTTTTAAATTACACAATAAAATCTATGACTGTTCAAAGTAAGAGATTTATCAAAATAGTTCTTATGTGTTATGTCTGAATATTGACAGTCAAGGAATAAACTTGGTAAATAAATATGTGAGTTAGACTGAAGTGTGTATATAAATAGAAATGCAATTGGTTATTTTACTTTACTAGGAAAATTTCAAAGAAACATTTTGTCAAAGGAGCAATGTCTGAAAATATTAATATTGTTCCCCTCACAAGTTTCCCTTTTCATATTAATGCCATCACCTGTTTCAAAATATTATAAGTGCGTTGCAATTTCCATTATATTTCAAAGCGAACATTCATGTTAGAAAACTAATATCCGAGCTTACAAACCGTGTTATACGTATAATTTCCCATAATTACAAATTAAAAATGAATATTTTAATATTTTATTTTAAAATTGATATTTTATATTTTAATACATTAAATACTGTCTTAAATATTGATACCAATTTTATTCGAAATCGAAGGGTTAGTTCATAAATTACAGTGTAAACGGCCTCGAATCCAAAAAGAATGTAAATGTACAAAATAGGTCATATTCAAAATTATACATATAAAATTTTCAAAAAATATAATTTATTGTAGTTAGATTGTTTTCTTTAAAATAATTCCTTAAAAGTCGAAATCAAGCAACAGGTATATGAGTTATTAACGTTTAAAGCATACACTGTAATGTTTCTAGTCCGCCATCTTGATGACGTCATCACAGGGTGTTCGAGAGCTCTGAGAGAGTGTTTCTATAAAAGCTAGTCAGATGAAGAAACAACGTGCAAAATTTGGTACCGGCAACCAGAAGTGAAATATTTTTGACCTAACGATGCAGCCAGCGCCGGCGCTGCGCTGGTACGGTAGCTCTGCATCAAGGTGCGCGCATTGAATTTCAGTGTTGCAATTACTTTTATTTAAAACTTGTTGTTAAATGAACCTTCGGAATTTTTCTTTCTAAAATTTATTCGTTTATTTACCTCACAACTACACTGAACTATATTATTCATACACTATACAATCAATATACAATGGTTTTTACTGGTAAAATGTTTTTATGTAAAAATCAGCTATCAACCCATGTTCGTCATAATAAATTATTAAATAATATCAACATAATCTTTTTACAATATCAATACAGGCTACTTGATTATTGCCTGTGATATTCAGCCTTAAAACGTGAGAGGCGAATAAATCGCCGAAATTCCGCCGCCGATGTGGCGTCGCGGCCCAAAGTGCACGCGCTGTGTTTGAGCCTCCATTGTTACGTTTCCATTGTTGAAACTATAACAATGTATATATCATTGTACGCGGAATATAATTTAATACAACTTTTGTTTGAAGTATTTCCTGGATATCTTGCGTATTTGTATTTTATAGAAGAATAATATTAAAAGGTATTTTAAAATTGTCAAATATTTATTATTATAATGCGAATATCTATTGAAACATTGGTCTGAGCTATTATAATGACTGAACTTTTTTTATAGATCGTTATTTAGGCAATCAAACAAACAAATAAATATGAAGCTACAATAAATATTAATGGAGATATGAGCATTTTTGTGAATGCTTGCAGGAAGGGGGTTAAGGGGACTTAAAGGGGGGCTACGAGATAAGCACCGGTGGGAATTTAGGAGTCTTTAGGGGTTTTGTACCTCTAGGTAGGTATAGGTAGGTATAGGTATTGACTGGTATATGTTTCAGCCTGTTACTAATTTCTTCCGACATTCGCTCGTTTTTTACCTTCATTGCCTGGACTATATAGTGGTTTAGGAATGGCACTGCCAGGTTAGGCCGGTGACACACGGCAGTCGCTGACGTCCGGTGCAAGCCGTCCGCTTCAGCCGTCAGTTGCAGCTTAAAATGACAAGCAACCGGGGAAGACACAAGGGTACCGTCCGTTGCTGATCCGTCCGGTACGCGTCCGTTGCAGCGGGTCAACGGAGGCTTTGCCGCAATAGACTACTCCGCCCTATCCTTTGCGGATGTTTTTAATAAGTAACGTCTTGGAGGGTAATTAACCTTTTTGAGGGTAAATTGGACCTTTAAATTTATTTTAGAGTGTAACAAGGACGTTGTTCCTATAAAATAAAGTAATAGTATAAAATGTTATTACTAATTTAGGTAAATACTAGTAGCTTGAAGGGGCGATAGCCCCTAACCTTGCTCCAAGTAGAAACACATGTCAGTTCGTAAACAAAGAAGACACTTAATCACATGTTTTAATGTAAACAAAGCAGACGTTTTTAAATCCCCATGCTTTTCTTACGGAGAATGTTTTACGTTATTTATTATTTGATGGTACTTTTTTAGAAATACTGCTATTCTTCCGAGTCCCTGGGATCAAGACCTTTCATTTGAGCCGTCTCCCTTCATCCTACAATTTTCCAAACTCCCACAATTTTGACTTAAAAATTTCCCTTACAGAATTATATATAAAGATATGAATTAAGAGTCCAATGAATGATCCATAGCTATCTCACAAAGTTGGTAGATAAATGAAAATTCCTAACACAGGGGCTGAGTGGTCGTGCTTAGGCTTAAAGATCAGAATAACTTTGTCTCAAATTATAAAAAACATGGGGTTCTAGTTCATAAAGTGGAATGAGCTTTATAAATCTTGATGGGCTGCACTAAAAGGATGACTAAAGCTCTGAGCTCGGTAGGCTATATAGTTTTGGGATTCATTTGACAGTATATATTTGGTTTTATAATGACATTTAATTCTAATGTGAGACAAAATTATTCTAAACTTTAAGCCTTAGCACAACCACTCAGACCCTGTGTTAGGAATATTCATGTATCTTAACAAAAAATATACCAATTTGGCAAAGATAGCTGTGGATGATTTTTGAGACTTTTGATATATTACCTAAATTAATAACAACATTTTATTCGCAACTATTCTCCCCCAAAATTTTACATTCATTGTAATCCCTTTGTTATTTAACCATAATCTGAATTGTAAAGTAATGAATAAACTTCCGACATTTTGTTGGTTGTATTTATGAGTTTTTATTCCAAAAGATTAGGTAGAAACATCTGTTAGGCGTAATTAGCATAACCATATTTAAGATAATCATCTGTTCAAGGATTACCTTAAGATAGATAACCAATTAGGAAAAAATTATCACTCTATTTATAATCAAACTTTAACAGAACAATTAATCATTATTAAAAGGTAGTCAAGAGAGTTGTAATATTTCAACCTATGAACGTGATGTATACAATATAATTAATTGTACAAGGTTTCTAAGTTCAAATGCGAAACTAAACTGTATATATTTTTTTTAATAAAACCAAAATATTTTTTAAAACATAACAATTGCGCTTTTGTAAGTGTTAAAATAAAGAGCTAGTCCAAATTTGTCTACAGAATATAAAAGTAAACACTTTTTAGTTACAATTATATACCAAAAACATTAATATTAAAGTATTAAAAGTAAAAAGAAAACAGTGGAGATATATTATTTGTATAAGTGAAAATAACAACTCATGAGGTAACATGGTTATAATAAGAGCTAATGTTATGACAGCGGCTTAGCAAAATTAAAAGAAAAACAAATTTCATATTAAAACTGACTACCGGTATATCGATCAAATCGTTCATTTTTAATTATTTAACATTTTTGTATATATATATATATATATATATATATATATATATATGTAATAATAAACAAAATTGAGGTATAGACTATAACGTATATTCCTGCTGTAAGAACTAGACATTATGCGTATATTCAGTAATTATTTTAATTTCATTATTAGATTATTAAAATAATTCGGCTCCGGCGTACTGGGCTTTAGAGTTCAAATGTCACCATTAAAGATATTTCCTAAATTGATTACTAGCAAGAACCCTTAATCACTTAATCACAAATCACAGTGTAACTAGTGTATTACGCCGACGAATAATGTGTAGACCGCTGGAACCCTTCCCGCGTCCGTTGCAGCGGGGCAACGGAGGGTCATGCTGCGACGGACGCATATGGACGTAAGCATTTAGGATGTCAACAAAACATGAACTCATGTGTTATCAGTTTTTTGTTACATCATTTACTGTAATAATGTTCTAGTAATATTAGGTCCTAAAACGCTCCGTTTCCCTTATAGCTGCAGTTTACTTTTTGTTCACTGAAATCATATAAATTTATTGTACAGTTATTGAATAGTTGAACCGATTGTTATTAAATTCTGTAGGCCTATATAGATCTTTGTTTTATTAGCACGTAAGTTTATAGAAATAATTAGCATAATATATTCATCCTTTTCAAAATGTGCGATTTAAAAACTTGAAATTGAAGTACCTAAAAGCCCTTAAATTATATTTAAAGTCATCAAAGTGCTTTTGGCGAATTTCCCCTATAGGGAAGAAGTTACTTATTTTTTGTCCTTTTGAGTATTGTAAAATTTAATCTCTCATACAATAAAGGATGAAAGTAAGAATGCCCTTATGCACAGATGTTATCGGTAGCCCATACTTTGTATTTAATGGGTATCTGCACAATAATAGACGCTCTGTTTTACTTTCATCCTTTTTCTAGTAGTTCCCACAGTAATATTATTTTAAAAAACTAAACGGGCAACAAAATTAGTTTCATATATTTGTACGAGTATATAAATCTGCGAGTTTCGGGTTACAAAGTTTAAATTATTCCCCTGTCAAAGTAAACCTGCGTCCAGTAATACAAATAAACCTCACTATACCACACGTGAAGCTGCTGACAAAGTTCCGTCAACATACGTTTATAAGTAATTGGTTGATACCCGTGCTTCGCACAGTAGCTGATTAGTTCCTGCTGCAACTACATCTGTTTAAGTAATTATCTGATCCATTAAACTCTAAGAATAACACTGTAACTTCAAGGGCCACTGGCTGGGGCGTAGCCCTAGGGGATTGCCAATATGGGAATAGGCCTATATGTAGCCCAGATAAATTATCTAACTTCATGCAAATTTTCAGCTCGATTGGTTGAGTAGATTTACGTTAAAACGGAAGATACAAGTTGACAGACAGATTTACAGACACCACCTTTCTTTTATAAATGTATAGGATGAGTGATACATAAAGTGTTACTTTTTATCCACGATAACATATAGAATACAAAACAAAAATAGAAGGTGCACCTTAATTATGGTGTTTATTATTGTCACCTGTCTCACTCAACCTATCTGTAATCCTGACATTAGATAAGCTGAAAGATAAATAGCATTAGCTTCTTTATAATTGGTTCTTATGGTGGTTAACTAAAGTCATTGCAGGGATATGTTAGTGATTTTCATATGCCCACTGTGTTTGTTAAGCAGCCAAAAAACATCTAGGAAAAATCCTTTGCACATCTCGCATGACAAATGGAGACAAAAAACTAGCTGACGTTCAACTTCTATTTTCGTTTTTTATTCTATGATAAGAATAACATTTCTTTATTAGGGCTGAGTGCAAAGGTTTACTGCCAACGGGTACCAAAACAATGAGTTTCGTAGACAAATATCAATAGGCGACAAACCGGATGAGGTTTACTACATGTTCAATAAGCGAGATGTCAAATTCGATAGTAGTTTAAAAATACCCCCGTCACAGCAAACCTGCGTACTCAGCGAATTTCCAATGCCTAATATATGTCTTAATACCATATAAAGCCGCAAACCAAGTTTCATAAAAATATATTCATATATAAGCGATTTTAATTATTCACCATAAAAATAACATTGGTAATGAGTACGTAGGTTTGCTGAAACAAGGAACGCAAACAATTGGTCTGTATGCAATTATAAATATAATTTAACTAGGCGAAGCCACATACCAAGTTTCATCAAGATACATTAATAAATAATCGAGATATCAAATTTTAATTTTTCATGTTTTTTGGCGGTTTTGGGCGGATAATTACCCTTAAAAATCAAAAATTCCAAAAATTGAAAAAATGCCTGGATATATCGTGGATTAGGACCTACATAACAAATTTCGTAAAAATCGGACTATTTTTTAGGGCTCTAGCTTTGTACACATACACACACACACACACACACACACACACACACACACACACACACACACACACACACACACACACACACACACACACACACACACACACACACACACACACACACACACACACAAACACACACATACGCACGCATAAGCTGTTATTAGATCCGAGTAATAATCCAGCCATATTAGATCCGGCAGAAGGAGTCAATATTCGGCCTTACAAATCATTACTCTTACTTAGTATATCATACCAAGCAACAATATCACATTCTGAGTAGTGTAATTTAAAGTATAGTCGTATGTATTTTACGTTCACTGTTAGATCCGGTATGTAAGTCGTTATTAGATCCAATGATGGGTGTGTAAGTCATTGTTAGATCCGATGGTCAGTGTATGTCGTTATTAGATCTGATGATGTATAAAGCTGTTATTAGATCCGATGATCAGTGTATATCATTATTAGATCCGAATATGAGTGAAAGGGGCTGAAGACGGATTTATGCAATAATTTCAAATGTCATGCTCAAATCAGATAAATGTATTTTTTGAATATTTTAATAAAATACTATCTATTTTTTTATTTATTTGGACTTTACCTATCGCTTCGTTGTGTAGTTTTAAACACTAGAAGCGATAGGTAAAGTCCAAATAAATAAAAATATAAATTCAAATCCATCGCTATTATGAGTTTCAAAAATACAATACTATCGTAACGAGAGTAAAAGATTAAAAAATAAACGGTATCAGGAAACTGACACATACTTTCTCCCTTTTAGCCAAACTTTAATGAATAAATTACTTTTTGTTTACTAAATATAGAATACAAAGCACGTTCGAATGTACAGAAATGTTGTAAACAAGTTGTTTTTAAAAACATCCACCAAACCCCTCTTTTAGAGGCACTACAGAATCCATTGCTACACACGTGGTTTTAAGAGGGGAAATGCCCCCTATTCCCCCCAGGGTTATTAAGGGGTAACATATTTCGAATTTCCTTTGTTGGTCAATGCTAACTTGACTAGCATATCAAGTTTGGACGAAATTGATCGGTAAATAAGAAATAAATAGTAATTTTTGTATTACCCATAAGAATAACATTTGACAACGTACTGCGTTTACCGCAAAATGAAAATTTAAATTTTCTCCGAAACTAGTAATCGTAGAATAGTAATTTAAAATACTAAATTATTTACTTTTTTAAGCTCTATTTAGTGGGGAATAGTAATTTTTTTATATTTATGTTTTTTATGAAAAATTAAAAAAAACTGAATTTTTGATATTATAAGTCTTGTAATTTCTGAACCCGAATGTTTACAGAAGTGCTGGTGGTGTCATTTTGTTGGAAAACTAAAGTTCTACAAACGACTAAAGTTTAATCAAAATTGTTGGCGCCGTTTTTGAGAAATATTAATTATTCATGTTTCTGGCGGTTTTGGGGGATAGCTACCCTTAAAAATCAAAAATTCCAAAAAATGTAAAACTACCTGGATATATCGTGGATTAGTATCTACATACCAAAATACACGAAAATCGGACCATTGGTTAGGGCTCTAGCTTTGTACGCATCCATACAGACAGACAGACACACAGACATCACGTAAAGATCACTTTTTTGGGTTCAGGGAGCACTAAAACGAATATTTCCACTATCAACTCAAATTCAAAAATGTTGACGAAAACAATAGTTTCTCCATATACTACGTATAAGGGGGAGAAAGTAAAAGGCTAGATAAGGGATTGAGGGTATTGAAGGTTTCAGAGTCACGTATGAAATTCATGTTGCCTCATGTTGTTAGTATTAGTTAAATATTTCCTCACTTTGCAAAAAACAGACTTTTATAAATATAAAGTGAGCCGTAAAACATAATTGTCTGTCTGCATGATAAAACATGGTAAATAAATATAGCCATTGTAAAAAATATGAATTAAACAAGAAACGGTGTACATGACTGCCTGTGCAATATAATCACAATGTGATCCAAATAAGTCTTTTCCGTAATTTGAAAATATGTTGTTAGTCCATAGACTACTCCAACATACCAACTCATACCTCAGGTGCGGCTTTATTTACCCCAATCATATTGGACAATGCTCAAAGTCTGAAAACCACAACCTTAGACTTGTCAGTGTGGATTAATTCAAACTTATAACCAGATTTATTCCAGGAGATCCATTTTGAACATAATTAAACAAGGATGATTAATTAGTTATATTTTGTAAATATCACAAAATAATGCATATAACCAACTTGAATAAACAGTTATTCACATTATCTGCCCCTTTTGGCTTTTTGGGAAATACTGATTTCGGAATTAAGGACAGAGGACTTGATAAAATAGGAATGGAAAATCTAGTAGTTAAATACCTTTACCCTAAATTATTTTTAGCTACAAATTAATTGATGTCCATTGAAGAGGTAGTAAGTCCTTTATTCTTAAAACATTAATGATTAAAAATATGAAATAAAACATCTGTGTTGTATTTTCATCCATTGCTACTAAATTTATTATTTAAGAGAAAGAATAACCTATTACATTCATCAAATCTAACTAAATATAGTCTTAACAATCCTTTTACTATTTTCCCTTTTTTATGAAGGTGACATTAAGGGACAACAAATTTATGTATATATGAGTCTGTGATAGATATATCCATTTCAGCTCAAGTTAAACGGTTTAATACTCAGTTTTATATTCGTAAAAATTCTAAAATATAATTCGATTTGTCTTCTTAACATCAACCCACAACAAATGAATAGCAATCAAATGAAAATATACACAATATTTATAATATTTAATCATAAAGTGTTTTAGTTCAGTTTTAATGCAGTCTAACTATAAAATAATTTTCAATTAGCTTACTAGAAATTATTTTATTCTAATTTGTGTGTCCAATTTGTTTATTGTTAAGTAAACTGGGAAAAATTAAAATTACTGAATCTTGAAAATTGTTTGTATTACAAATAATTACAAAAATTTAAAACTAAGGTCTCTAACATATGCCTAGTTAAATGGTCAGAAGGCTTGTTCAGGTACTACTGCGATTGGTCATCAGGCACTGTGATCTTTCACTTTATTGGCTGCTTCCTGGAAAACACATGAAAACAACATTACTGCTGGTTTTAGAAGCTACCACCATACTTTTCTGAACCATACAATTTACTGGTGTCATCGTGGAGAGTTTGGCAGATTGCTATCAATAACCAGCTTCAAAACTCAACAACTGTTCAACCCTACCACTTTGTGGACACATATTGGTTAACTCACCCATTGGACAGCTTAAAAATAATTTTCAACTTTTTGGGTTTGCAATCCTATTTTATTCAACCAAATTAAATGGAAATGTCAGATTTTTATATTGACTGTGTTGTTGTAAACTTTGGGTAAAAATTACTGCACAGGAGCGTTTGAAACAGTGGTATAGATTTTTTAATAAGTTTTACAATGTGCCCAAAACATTAGATTTATTTTTAATTTAACGTGGGATGATCATATTACCGGTACCAAGTATTATAATACTATACACCTTAAGTTGAAAGAAACAAGAAAATACCAATTTTAATGTTGTTATTCAGCATTTTTACAGATAAAAACCCAAATACTTTGCATACAAATTTACTTTCACTATAAATATAAGCATGACAAGTACCCGTCATGGTGCAAGTATGTTAAATATTCATGCTTTTATATTATAATCAATAATTTTTTGACACAGCATCAAGATTACAGAATTCTTTACCAAACGATTTCTGTAGAGAGGTCAGTCAAGCTCGTTTTGGGGTAACGTTGAAGAGGTTACTTTCGGTTGACTTATGGGGGTATAAGCTACTAAATATGTCACTTCTTGTTAAGTAATTTTATATCATAAAGCCAATAAAATTATGTACTTCAATTTAATAACTGAACAAATGAAACCGAAACCAAAATTAGCCTACGTTAGCCCATGTAACCTAAATTATACCTGCAAAAACTCTTTTGCAAATACAAATTTACTTGATCTGTCTACTCTGTTTATTGTTCATAAAAAACCCCAGATTTTTATTGTTGCACAATATTAAGTGGTATCAAATTAGCCTACTTTATCAGTACAACTTTTAATTATTGATAACCTGTATATATACAAGTTTTTAAAACAAATATTTGTTGTTTTATTTCTTTCAGTTGACAGCAAAATGTTGTTCTTTTTTCTTTACTTCCCACGTATTCAAACAAACTGACCAACCCAACCACGTTAGTATAACTGTACCTAACCCTCCCTCTAGGTAAACCTGATCTCTGCACTTTTTATTTGAGGGGTATGCCCTCAGACTACATAAACCCATGGTATTTCCACGATCAGGCAGTAGATTTTAGTTGATACAAATAAATTAATCGAGTTTGTTTATGATTATTATCGTCTCTTCAGTTATAATATCAAATTACATATTTAATCAGTTTTTATTTCGGGAAGTGTACCCAATTTTTGTATTATCAGTTTTTAACGTTGATAAAAGTTGTATTAATTAAATTACATTATTAATTTATTCTTAAGATGCCAGTCTTCGAGACATATGTGGTAGAGGGCACTTGTCAGTCCCAAATTTGAGTAGGCCTAAATAAATAAAGCTCATTATTATTATTGTGGGGGGGGGTCTTTTCTAAATAAGAGGGTTAGGTGGCTTAGGGTGATCAAATTTGGTATTTTTATACTAAAGGTATAAAAAACAAAATCCTTCCAACCATTCCAACTTTGTAATAAACTGATCTCTGCCGTGTATGCTATTCTATCTGGGGGGCACGCCCCCAGACCCCCAACGTTTTTGCGATTATGTCCGCATATAGATTCATAAGTTATGGTTAAATTGTGTTTGTTTATGATTGCTTTTGATTAGGTTTCAATATCAATACCGAATAGATATTAGGTTTCAATATATATTCGGTTAGGATTTTGAATTAGTTCAGTTCTCTATATCAGTTTTTTATGTCGTACCGCGAATGGAAGTGTACCCAATCTATTTCATGGATGAAACCCAGGAGCCATGGGCTTGGGGGACCAAAATTAAAATACTACTAACAGGGAGGGCAAATAAATTACTTATGTGATAGGGCCTAGGCTCAGTTTAGCTTTAGTTTAAGTCAACAGGCCTGAGCTGTAGTAAAATAGGTAAGCTTACTGTAATAGACCCTATTTGAATTATCAAACCAAACTAAAAGGAGGCCAACTCAACTAGGTTTTGAAGAGGTTACCTTGCTTATAAAATTAATACATGAACAAGCAAAGTTATCTTCTAGATCTGATAAATGGTATTTTTGACAAAGAAAACGCCAATAACAGTCATGCTGGACATGGACAAGAGAATTAACCTCACAAGTTGCTGCTCTTAACTTTACAAGAGCTGAAAACTGTGTATAAACGCAGTTGATTGACAATTCAGTCAACTATAGTAAGTTAATTAAAATTAAAACAATTGTCATGCATTGAGAAAAGTAATAATGCCCTGTAGCCTTTTACAAAATGTTAAATTAATGTTATAGAAGTGAACTTACCTCATTAACTATTTCAACCTTTTTCATTTTACATTTTGACAAGTGAACACAAAACGTTGCTAAATGAACGATGGCAATAATCACATATCATCACTACTAACAACTTAATATTCTACTAAAAATAATACAAAAATCTCTAGTGCAGTAGTTCAGTTGAGCCGGCAACTCTACTCAGCTTGACGACACGAGAGCCGAGAAGTCGACTTCTTACGAAGCCGTTATTAGATCCGACATATGGTTACACACCTACAATATTAGATCCGACGACGCTACGATACACACCTGAATCGCGACCGCAGCACAACGTGGTGGCCACTTCCGGAACCTCATACACACGCACTATATGTCTGAAACCGGCTATATTAGATCCTGCTCAAATCGGGTAAATTCGACTATTTCCGTGATGGCCGGAACGCCAGAAACTCAAAAAAAGAACTTTGGCGCTATTAGATCCAGCAGGGTGGATCTAATAGCGCCATCGGATCTAATAGTGTGGGTGTGTAACCATATGTCGGATCAAATAACGGCTTATTCGCAAGAACACATACACACACACACACACACACACACACACACACACACACACACACACACACACACACACACACACACACACACACACACACACACACACACACACACACACACACACGCACGCACACACACACGGACACACACACACGGACACACACAGACAGACATCACGTAAAACCACTTTTTTGGGTTCAGGGAGCACCAAAACGAATATTTCCACTAACAACTCAAATTCGAACATTTTTACGAAAACAATACTTTCTCCATATACTATGTATAAGGGGGAGAAAGTAACAATAATTGAATGTTGTGATAACTTTGATTGTTGTAAACGCAACAGCTGATTCTATTGGAAAAGCTGATGCTATTGGTACAGCTGATTGAGCTCTGCCGGGAGTGTAATCGTAAAGGCGGTCCCACACTCTTCGCGAACACGTCCGAACATTCGGCCCAACTCATCCGAATGTCCGGAGTATTCGCGAGAAGTGTGAGAGCTGCACGAAATTTTGAATGCATACAAGAGCATACGGGACGGAATCTTCAGTGAACATTCGGGAAAATGTTCGGCGGAATTTTCAGGCCTGTTCGCAAGAATTGTGGGAACGCTGTGTGTTATTACCTCCCTGGTCTGTAATAAAGCTCATATTTTACCTCTCAAGATAAGGACATTTAAAATGTGGTGGGATATAAACAAAGTTAGTTAAATTAAATAGTTACTGCGTGTCAATTTAAAGCTTTGAAACAGGTCACCTGATATTTCATTTAAACGTGTGTTTATTTTAAATTAAAGCATTGTTTACCCTTTTGATCGAAACAATTCAATAGATACATCAATCAATCTAACGTAAGTTGGTCTCTGGCAGGTTTGATTTCTTTTCCCTCCTGTAGCTGAGCGCCTAGATTGGTAGTCAGGACACGTTTAGTTATACTTCTATCTCTTGTTGATTGTAAAGACTCACCATTCATGGCACACCATTTTGTTCCGCTTGTGTACTAGTACGTCTTGATTGCACTTAGTACTTCAGTGATAAGTTACTTTTTGAAAAGAAGAAAATGAATCTCGGTGAAAACTGTATGTCACTTCAATAGAATAATTACCGAAGGTATCCATATCAAGGTCCTTCCCAATAAGCCAGGGTCTTATTGTTATTTTGATAACTTTGGAAATCAAATTTTAATAATCTGTAAGCAGTAAGCATTCACGATATGATAAATTTTGGAGTGAAATCCATTCCCTTTTCACAATATGGTTTATTTTCAAGGAGCTTTACAAATTGTTTTACGAATTGTTTACAATTGTACCCAATACTTTACAGGTATAGCACGCCTATGATGTTAAAATAATAATATGTGGAAACTCCGCTCTTCAAATAAATGAAATCGTGCTTAAAAATGTTCACTTTAAATCCCCAAATCAGGCAACGCTTTTAATATCATGTTGTATTTTAATCTCCTGCTATATCTGGCTCAAAAGTGCCGTGAGTATTGCGAATAACACTCAAATATATTTTGGGAATGTGAAGGGGGAATGCGTGGGGGATGGTTAGGGGGGATGGTTGGGGGGGTGTGGTTGAATATATCCTGTACAAACGGAGCTGCCATGTTAGCCTCACGAGTTTTCATCCTTTATATTTGATTGAATCAATTTATAATCTATTGATTAGCTACATTCTTTGTTGTTCTTCTTACCATGTGATGGCTTCGGCCGTTGATGAATTCGAATTCGTTCTCAGTATTATTTTCTTTTCGTAAGGCCTTTTTTGGGGGGGGGGGGCACAGTTCATAGAGTAAACCGTTAGACCACTACTTAAAAGATTATCTCTTATAAAAAACATTCAATCCATTGCCCATTTTAAAAAAACACCCTGATAATCTGCGTCTTTATATAATATTAATGTTTAGTTTATAGAAACATAAATTTACCTACCATTCGCTGCGATTAATGTTAATGTAGGCTAAGCGTAGTACAAATTCAATAAATAGATCAACTATCAAGAATCAGCTTTGTGAACCAAAATGCATCCAATGCAATTATATCAACTTGTTCAGTTTATAGCTTCCTTGAATAACCTCGTACTTCTCTACTTCTCCCAGATATTATTTATTGTTTGTAAGTTTCCATCACCATTATATATTTTTTCTTTAAGGGTATTTACAAATCTTACATCCCTTACGTACCTTATTTGTCCTTAAAGTGGATTCCTTATTCAACCTCCTAACTTTTAAGTTTACGGTAAAAATAAAGCCGGTAATAAATTTTTACTATTCTTTTGATGTCGTCTTTACAAATTTTGAAACGCATAGAGGATGTATTGGGCATGTAGATTTGAAACTAAAACTGCTTAGGTAAAAAAATATTGTGTATTGTGTCCTAATTTGGTTTCGCAGCTCACTCAAACAAATTTAAAAAAAATTCTAAATCAAGCGAGACACGTTATTTTTGCAAAGAACCATGTAACAGCTTATTCAAATAATAACAAAGTATTATACAAAGTAACTAGGTAAATCTATTGACTTACATCAAATAAACAAACGACATAGAAGTAACAGCAGTAGGGGGCATTGGGGCATTCAAAACCAGCACAGGCGTGTGAGGAGGAATGAGGTAGGCCTACACTCTGGAAAAAGTCCTGTGGGATGGTTTACTTAGACCGCTGCCCGACATGTGGTGAAGTTTCATCAAAATCGGTCGGTAAGCAGCTGAGATCCTATAAGGAAAACGCGTTTAAAAATTAATAACGGGCCCGTTTAACGGCGGATTTTCAATTTTCTTTAAGGGATGGTTTACTTAGACCACTGCCCGACATGTGGTGAAGTTTCATCAAAATCGGTCGGTAAACAGCTGAGATCCCATAAGGAAAACGCGTTCAAAAATTAATAGCGGGTCCGTTTAACGGTGGATTTTCAATTTTCTTTAAGGGATGGTTTACTTAGGTCGCTGCCCGACATGTGGTGAAGTTTCATCAAAATCGGTCGGTAAACAGCTGATATCCCATAAGGAAAACGCGGTTATAAATTAATAGCGGCCTTGTTTGATGGCGGATCTATGGGGTTCTTTCGTCATTCGCTTCCTCTGGGGTAGGCCTACACTCTGGAAAAGTCCCGTGAGAATTGGTGGGTAAATAGGCTAGTTATTAATTTTCGAAAGTTTTTCCTCATGTTCAAGGTCATCACGGAAAGTGCAACCGGCCGGGGGCTCCTCACTCCACCCTTGCTAGTTTTATTGGGGTGGGATGGGATAGGGTTATGGGTTGGGGTAGGACAGAGGGTTATGTGGTAGGACAGAGGGTCTTGGGTCTTTGGGTTGGGGTAACAGTAACCAGTTTGGGGTTTAACCGGTTACTGTCCAGGCCTTCTATAGTTTTCCTGGACGTCCGGCACCGCCATGCCGCCTTGGTCCAGTGTTAACTGCAGCCCTTGCAGAACCTCGTCCCACTGCGCCGGGTCCCCCGGGTCGTAACGACGGGAGGCCATCACGGGACTGGCTGGACTCCACCGCCCCGGCCTGAGGAAGACGTGGACACCTCTCCTCATCGCCTTCTCGACCCGAGTCCTTGTGGGAGTAAGGTACTCCGGTCCGAGCAGGAGGTACTGGCTAATGTTGGGGACGTTGACAAAGACTTCCACAGTAAGGGCGTTCATTATGGAAGCGGCTCTGGTCAAGACTGACTCGAATGTGCGCTTTCGCCCGGGAGGGTTGTTGACACCTCTAGAGTCTGGGTATTGTCACTTTCCAATGCCGCTTTCACCCGCTGTTGTTGACACCTCTGCTTGGGGGTCGTGCTTGGCTGTACCAGTCACCAGTCACTTCGCCCGATAAGCACGAGCGGTGAGGAACTGGCGACCTCTTCCTCATCTCGATCGCCAGTTTGAGCCCGGTAATGCAAGAGTGAGGAATTGCACAGAGGGCTGGCGACCTCTTCCTCATCTCGATCGCCAGTTTGAGCCCGGTAATGCAAGAGTGAGGAATTGCACAGAGGGCTGGCGACCTCTTCCTCATCTCAATCGCCAGTTCGAGTCCGGTAGTACAAGGGTGAGGAACTGCACAGAGGCTGGCAGCCCCTTGTTTACTACTTGAATCTGTTTACTCGGCTAAAGCCGTTTACTCTCTCTCGAAAACAGGTCATTAGTACTGGCGGTTTCTTGTTTAACATAAAAACCGTGCCTGGCGCTTGATCGTAAAGAAGGGTGAGGAATTACACAGAGGGCTGGTGACCTCTTCCTCATCTCGATCGCCAGTTTGAGCCCGGTAATGCAAGAGTGAGGAATTGCACAGAGGGCTGGCGACCTCTTCCTCATGTCGATTGCCAGTTTGAGCCCGGTAATACAAGAGTGAGGAATTGCACAGAGGGCTGGCGACCTCTTCCTCATCTCGATCGCCAGTTTGAGTCCGGTAATACAAGGGTGAGGAATTGCACAGAGGGCTGGCGACCTCTTCCTCATGTCGATTGCCAGTTTGAGCCCGGTAATACAAGAGTGAGGAATTGCACAGAGGGCTGGCGACCTCTTCCTCATCTCGATCGCCAGCCTATGTTAGGTTTCCGCTAGGTCACGTGACGGGGGGGGTGAGGGGGGGGGTGAGGGGGGGGTGAGGGGGGGGGGGGTGAGGGGGGGGGTGAGGGGGGTGCTCCTCAGGCTCCTCACGCCAGGTGCCAGGTTTAAGTTAGGTTAATGGGTCACGTGCCGGGGGGGGGGCTCCTCAGGCTCCTCACGCCAGGCGCCAGGTTTAAGTTAGGTTAATGGGTCACGTGACGGGGGGGTGACGTCACGGGGGGGGGTCAACGACCGGGGTCAAGGTCACCGGGGGGGGGGGTGATTCCTCATTCCTCCTCACACGCCTGTGCTGGTTTTGAATGCCCCAATGCCCCCTACTAACAGCTTGATACACGAGATAACAACTTTGTATAAGAGTTCAAGTGTTTGTTTGTGTGGAAAACTAATCAAATCATTTGAAAACAAATATAAAGTAACTAATAAATAAAATAATTGTAAACATTAACAAAATATTTAGATTAGAATTGTTTGTACAGCATTGATGATAATTAAAAACCAAGATAAATTATTTTACCATCTAAACTACTGGAGCAAACACCACCGATTGTTACACGGATTTGTATTTTGATTTTTGTTTACTAATAAAGTATCTGTATGTGTGTGTGTCCTGGTGATTTCAAGAAACTTCTCAAAAATTCTCCCAGACCATACCATTTGTAGGAAACAAAACACACTTGGATGCGGATTTTTATCTCCCAGACCTCAAGGCCCCAACCAACCCTTGGGCCCCTGGGAATTTTCTTTATATTCTTATGAAGAAATTATTTTATCTAAGTGGCTCAACAACAGCTTCCGGAAACTACTCCCGGCCAATCCCACGTTGTTAGTGACCAGAACATTTATGATTTTCACGACCTCAGGGTTCACCTCACTGGCCTTTTCTATCATTTCCCGGCATCCAATTTTGACGGTTCGTTGGATTTGTTTTACAAAGCCGTAACATTTAAGAGAAGCCCTTTGTCTGAATACGCTCCCCCACCCTCCCCCCTCCCCAACATTATAGGCTCCTCCCCACTGGCAAAGATTTCAAAGATTTTCTTACAGTATTCTTTAAGTATTTTTGTATGATTATAGTTAATTTCCATTTATCAATAAATTTGAAATACTTTTTTTGAACCGGTTTGCTTGTTTAGGTTTTTGCCCCACTGACCTTAGAAGCTGCCATGTAACTCTTATGGAGAAAATTTGAGTATTGGCCCGTCAAAAGGCGCTTGGACTATTACTCTTAAAACTGAATAAAATTTCCGTAATAAACAATAAGTTTCTGTTCTGTTTATATAATTAAATTAGTTTAGAGATTGTTAATGTTAGGTCATAACAAAAATCAAACACAAATTTCATATGATTTCTTTTCTCCGTTTTCTGACTATGTGAACCATGCAGGACTGATTTATAATACCTCCATGGTGAGACCGTGATGAGCACTTTTTCGCCTACGCTGAGATGAGGTTATTGATTCGATATCGAAAAATTTAACCAACCGGTTTGCTTGTTTGTGTTGAACTTTCAATTACGATTCTTGTTTTGTGGTGGAAAAGCATAAATGGTGATTTAATTCAAAGTCAAGCAGATATAATTTAAATAAAAAGTTGTGGATAGAACGTTAAATTGGATCTACAAATGTATTTGCGTGAACAAAATAACAAACAACTAGGTTGCAGTTCACAACAAAATTTAGTAACCTAACCTAACTAACTCCGCAGAGCGCTGTATGGTGGCTGTTCGTTGCGCAACATAATTACAAATAAAGGGATTAGTATAAATAAACAAAAGTAAAATGAAATAGAAATGCCAGGCCTAAAAAAGTAAACAACAAAAGTAAGATTTAACCCCGAACAAATTAGGCAAATTTAAAAAATTTCAGATTTCAAATATTATATATCTAATATGAGAATTAAACACGGGACCGCATGATCGCGGATCTGACGTATCCGCTGGGCTACCGGAGCCTGCCGATCCACCAGAAAGTTACAATTCATCAGGCACTGAGCAACGATTATAAATTCATTCGATAAAACAAAAAACAATCGGTTGATGAAATTGGTCGATATCATAACAATCGTAACCTCATCTATCGTAATCGTGATAACCTCATCTCAGCGTAGGCGAAAAAGTGCTCACCTGAGACTGTATGATCTTTTTAAAAAATACATTATATCTTTCAGATAACCTCTGTGATATAGATTTTAAAAATAGCACAAGTATTATTCTTGTTTAAAATATTTTAATTTTACACATTTTCAGCTTTTATATTATACCGTTTCAAAATGGTGCCCGTTTCAAAAGTTTAAAGGTCGATTTCTTAAAAAAGCAAATATTTAAAAAACTGTATAAACTTTTGAACCGAGCAGAATGGTTTCTACGACACAAAATTCTTCCCACGTATTATAATGTCAAATACGTTAAAAAGCTGAATGTCGTTCCGAGCGAGTAAATAAACCCGGAGATTAAGTTTCTTGATGGTTAGGAATGTAATATGTGATATAATAATACTGAAACATGACGTTTTCCCGATGCCGAGGCACATTGTGCTTAACCCACCCTTAACAAAATGTAAATACCCCCGTCGCAGCAAACCTGCGTACTCAGCGAATTTCCAATGCATGCATATGTTTCTCACTACCACATAAAGCCCCTTACTAAATCTCATAAAAATGAATGAATAAATAAATTATACATAGCATTTAATTTATTCTCCATAAGAATAACATTAGGGCTGAGTACGCAAGTTTTCTGTAACAACAAATATAAGAAATTGTTTAAAGCAATTATCAATATAACTCAACCGGATAAAGTTTAATAATATACCAAGTTTTAATAATTCATGTTCATAATTAAGAGAGATATAAAACTTTACCTATTCACCATAAGAATAACATTACGGCTAAGTATGCAGGTTTGCTGCTTCGGGGATAATCAACAAAAAGTCAGTTTTTATTGCAAATATCAATTTACCAGCACTAGGTGAAGCCACGTACCAAGTTTGATCAATATATACGTTCATAAATAATTGAGATATAAAATTGTAATTATTCTCCATATGGATAACATTGGACAACGTACTGTGTTTAGCACTTTGAATATCTCGGCAACGGTTGGACGTAGAATCAAAATTTAAAACCAAAACGATTGTTTTATAGAGTGAATTGATTGGTAAATGAAAATGAAAAGTTTACAGTAGAACTAACTGAGGAAAAGCTAAAAACTATTTTCCCTTAAGATTAACATGGGAGATTTTATGAACACGTTTCTTATATTTTCTCCGCAACCACTTAACCTAGGTGAATTTAAAATACCATATTATTTGATTTTTAAGCTCCATAAAATTATCAAAACAGAAATTGTGTGTTTTAAAAATGTTAGGGTGAAAAATGGAAAAAACTATTTTTGGACAATTTTGAAACCCCATAAACACCCCTTCCCATAGTCTAATTTTTCTGGTTTTCGAACTTAAAGTCATGTATGTTACTTTACCCATTTGAGCCAAATTTAATTTAAATTGGACTTTTTTACTCAAGTTATCGTATTCACGGACACATATATATAAATTTGAACGAATAATGTTTTTTGGCATCCAGGAACCTCAAAACAAAAAGCTCATGGTGTTACCATGAGACCTACTGTAATAGCTTCTTCCCTATAGTGGAAATTCGCTAAAATTTAACCAAGGAAATTAAATTCCAGTTTTTGTATCTATTAACCGATGATTATTTACATAAATATTAGTAGAAAAGAAATATTTACAGTATTGATGCAAAATTATGAAGCTAAACATTTAATGACAAAAACACTTTTCCTCTAGACACTTTTAGAGTTATGATACAAATACTTAAATCGAGAGTTTTTATTAATTGTATACGTATTCATTCCGTGAAACGTATAAACATGTTAATCAACTGGTTTATCAATTTTTTTTAACTAAAAAAAACTATTTATTATTTAAAGAAAAAGAGTAAATTTCAAAAACTTTTTACATGACAATATTCCAAAAGGAAACATTGAGTGATGTGAATAATGAAATAGCATTTGGATTGCCCAAAGCTTTTGCTAAGCTTTATTCACATTACCCAATGTGATTAATAGCTTCTTCCTTTGGCAGGCGTGGAAACATCTATATTGGATTGTAAAAATATCGTACCATGGATAAAAAGTATTTTCCTAAAGTTTTTGTTGGTGTTTAACTTTCAGTAAAAAATGTTTATTTATTTTAACTCACGCAATTCTATTTGTATGTGGAAAGTTTTATTTCTTGCTAAACATTTACAAATTTTTCATTGTTATTTTTAATTTATTTCTCCTGATTTTAATTGACTTCAATGATAAAATTAAACTAATTTCGAATAACATGGCAATATCCGGTATATGGTATTACCGTCAACTGTACAAAAGAATGCCCTGTCACCAAACAAAAACTTCTTCATACGTATTCATTTCTCTGATGAATTACACAAAATATATGTATTTTGACCTGTTCAAAAATAAATTATAGACCTATAAAACCGAATTTTCTACCATTGATCAGAAAGCAGTAACTCTGGTAATGAGTAAACGAGTTCGCACGCAGCACGCTGACGTGAGGGAAGTGAATTTCCACATAAAAACTTTTAAAACTCAAAATCAGTGTAAAAAAATACATTTGTTCAATTTTTATTGAAATCTGAAAACATAGATTTTTTGTCTGTTCTGATACTCCTGGTTTCACTTACTTGCAAAGCTGGGAATACAATTTTGCGCATTATAAGGTTAGTAGAAGGTCCAGACAGGCTTGAAAGTAGGCGTGAGGTTGCTGGGGATGGTAAAAGTACTCTAACAAAGGATTAATAGGCTTTTTTAGTGTAAAACCCCCATAAGACAACGTACTGTGTTTAGTCGATACACATTTGCATTAATAACTCGGTAAATATTTATGCTAGAATGACAAGAGAGGGCTTAAAACTTTCGCCTTTCTAATTCCAATATTTTAACATGCATTTATTTTACATCTGGAGCTTTAATGACCCTTTTGGGCCCAAAAACTCAAAATTTGAAAGAATAATCACCAAAAAAGGGGTTTAGAGTTTCCAGATTGTTTTGCCCAACGAACTTGTCCAACTGATTACAGAAAGGAACGTCCCTACCAAATTCGAAGTAAATCGGACAAAAAATGCGACCGCTAGAGTACAAACACACACACACACACACACACACACACACACACACACACACACACACACACACACACACACAAACACACATATATATATATATATATATATAAAATTTTGAAGGACCCCCAAAACGTGTTCAGGGGGTCACGTTAGGAACTTCTATGGTGGTCTCGGGCTTAAGTTTCACCGTGCGGGTCATGCTAATAGTTCACTTTCCAAAGGAAATTCACTAAAAATGTCATGCACAATAATTTTTGAAATAACAAGTATATTGCGGATTTGCGTTAAAGGTATAAGATTGTCAATTATCAAATTCAAATCGTTTACGTTTAATAAACTAAGTTTAAACAGCATGTATAATTCAATTGCTGACAATTTAATATTTATTTATTTATTCTATTATTATTGTTATATATATATATATATATGTGTGTGTGTGTGTGTGTGTGTGTGTGTGTGTGTGTGTGTGTGTGTGTGTGTGTGTGTGTGTGTGTGTGTGAGCACGATAACTCTCGTAAAAATGATACGATTTTGATGAAACTTGGTATAAACGTGTAAAGCAACCTGTATGACTTTAAGTTCGAAAACCAGCCAAATGGCTTCATCCGAAAGGGTATTTTGGGGGGTTTTGTACCCCAAAAATGGGTTTTTTGAATTTTTTACATATAATTTTTGAAATAGTCAAATTTTAGATTTTACCAATAAATTCAGCTTAAAAAACCACACAATTTGGTATTTTTATCATTCCGCTAGGTTAATTGGTTACCGAGATATTGAAAGTGCTAAAAACAGTACGTTGTCTAATGTTATTCTTATGGAGGAAAAGACAAATTTTATATATCGCTTATTTATGAAAGTATACAGACGAAACTTGGTATACGGCTTCATCTCGTTGTGGTCTATTGATATATGCTCAAAAAACAATTTTTTGCCATAGACTTCCGTAGCAGCAAACCTGCGTACTCAGCCCCCATGTTATTCTTATGGAGAATAATTAAATGCTCAGTCTCCCTTAATTATAAACATAAATTAATAAAAACTGGAATATGTCTTCACCTAGTTTAGCATAACAACCCATTTTTGTGTTCCTTGTTGCAGCAAACCTGCGTACTCAGCCCCAATGTATAATAATAATTGCGTACTCAGCCTTATGGAGAATAATTAAAATTGTATACGCTTATTTGTGAATGTATTTTTATGAAACTTGGTAAGTGACTTTATGTAGTATTAAGACATTTATATCTCCATTGGAAATTCGCTGGAATGCAGGTTTGCTGTGACGGGGGTATTTATCATTGCTATACGTCAAATGGTTACAGAGATACTGAAAGTGCTAAACACAGTACTTTGTCCAATGATATTCTTATGGAGAATAAGACAAATTGTATATCTCGCTTATTTATCAACTTATCCTGATGAAACTTGGTATATTACTTTATAACCGTTGTGGTCTATTGATATTTGCACTAAAAAACATTGTTTGGCCGATAGTACCCGTAGCAGCAAACCTGCGTCCTCAGCCCCCATGTTATTTTGATGTAGAATAAGTAACGTGTTATCTCTCTTAATTATGAACATAAATTAATAAAATTTGGTATATGGCTTTACCTAGATGAGTTATATTGATATTTGTATAAACCCCCATTTTTTGTGTTTCTTTCTTCAGCAAATCTGTATACTCAGCCGCCATTTTATTCTTATGGATAACAATTAAAATGTCATAAATCGTTTATTTATGAATTAATTATGAATTGATGAAACTTGGTATGTGGCTTTATGTGGTATTAAGATACATATATACGCATTGGAAATTCGCTGAGTATGCAGGTTTTCTGCTGGGGTATTTTGAATTTTTTATTTCTAAGGGTGATTATTCCTAAAAATCAACAAAAAAACATGAAAAATCAAAATTTCTCAAAAACGCATTAACGATTTGTATTAAACTCTAGTGGTTTGTTGATCTTTAGGTTTCCAACAAAACGACACCATCCGCATTTCTGAAATATTCGGGTTCAGAAATTACAGGACTTAAAACGTCCAAAATTCAGTATTTTGGATTTTTCATTGAAAAACATTAATGTTAAAAATGATTACTATTCACCAATAAAAAGAGCTCAAAAAACTAAATAAATTAGTATTTTGAAGTACTATTCTACGACTGCTGGTTGCGGAGAAAATTTAAATTTTCATTTAGCGGTAATCGCAGTATATTTTCCAATGCAGTTCTTTTGGGGAATACAAAAATTATTATTTCTCTCTTATTTACTGATAATTTCCATTAAAACTTGATATGCAGGTCAATTTATCATTGACAAACACAGGATGTTCGGAATATGTTCCTACGTAACCCTGTGGGGGAATGAGGGGGCATTTTCCCTCTTTTAACCACTGTGCGTAGCAAAAGATTTAAAGTCTCAAGAGTTTGACCATTGTTTAAGAGGGGCCCAAAAAACAAAGCTGAGAGTTATCATCCCATTTCTATAATTCCAGTTCTAGGTAAGTTACTTGAGGCCCTCGTATATAAACAAATTTATAGCTACCGTGAAATGAACAACATTCTAAGTTCTATGCAATTTGGTTTCAGGAAAAATAAATCTACTCTGCAAGCTTTAGATAAACTAGTGAGAGATGTCTCGCAAGCCTTTGAGGATAAGGCTTTTGCTCGGGCCACTTTGTGTGACCTGAGCAAGGCTTTTGATTGTGTATATATTAATGATCTTATCTTGAAATTATCATACTATGGTTTTGGCAGTAAGACTCTCTCTTTTCTCAAATCTTACTTGAGCAACAGGAAACAAAAAGTTTATAGCAATGCAGACTGGTCTGTGGAGACTACTGTAAAGTATGGGGTGGCCCGCAGGGATCCATACTAGGCCCATTGCTCTTCCTAATCTGTATTAATGACTTGCCATCTTTAGTTGCATCCACAACAATTCTGTATGCAGATGACTCAACTTTTTTAAATACGAGTAAAAATCTAGACGAATTGAACATTGTTACACAAAATACTTTGGTGGAAGCGTCTAATTGGTTTAAAATCAGTGGCTTCCTCTTAAATGAGTCTAAAACTCAAAATATTCTTTTCACCTTAAGATCATTTGAAAATCATGATGCTCAGTGCAACTCAGTAAATAGTGCCAAATTTTAAGGAGTGTTCATCGACAAACATTTAAATTGGGATGACCATATAAACTACGTTTCCACTAAATTATCAAGAGTGATATATCTTCTCAGACGTCTCATTTCCTGTGTCAATCAAAGTTATGTAAAATAATCTGCTTATGTTGTCTTTTTTCAATCCATAATGAGATATGGGCTTATTGTATGGGGCAATGCCAGTAAAATTAACAGTATTCTAACCCTCCAAAAAAAGTCATAAGAGTAATTACTAATTCACAACCACTAGAACACTGCAAACCTCTTTTTATTAGTTTAAAAATCCAAACAAAAATAAATCTGTATCTGTTTGATCTTATAAAGTATATTTTTCAAAATCCACACTTAATAATGCCTAGCAGTAAAAACCACTCCCACAATACCAGAAATAAGAACTCCGCAAGTATAAATTTTAATAGACTAAGCAAGACTCTTAATAGTCATTCTGTGATTGCACTGAGGGTCTACAATCACTTGGTACTTCTGGTGCAAAGGTATAACAATAGAATGTTTCTTAAAAAGTATTATCAATGCAATGGCTATTGGATAACCCCTTTTATTCACTGGATGAATTTTTCCTTATGAGGTCTGTAGTGTTTTGATTTTCCTATTACTGTACAATACTCATACAAACCAATATACTGTACAATTTTTGTATTACCAATTCATCTTACCACTTGGAAATGTTATTATTATAGTAGTTTTAGCGTAATGACCAAATTATATAAGAGATAAGCTTTCTAAAAATATATTGTAATTTTTACCTGATATTGGACCTGGCTGTCAATGGAGCTGTGATGTGACTTTGTCAATGATCTGTGATTTGTATGACAATAAAATGATTTGATTTGATTCCATAGTGCCTCCAAGAAAGGGATTTGGGTGGATGTATGTTTTTGAAAACAACTTATTTAGAAGATTTTCTGTACATTCAACCGTACTTTGTAGTCTATATTTATTATATCAAAAGTAATTTATTCATTAAAGTTGGGCTAAAAGGGAGAAAGTATGTGTCAGTTTCCTGATACCGTTTATCATATATTAAGATTTGCGGGGCAAAGCCTGCGGGTAACATCTAGTTGTACATATACTTTACAACTAGTGTTTGTATTTGGTGTTTAGGTTATAGAGGTTTTGCATTATTTTTATATATTTACAGTAAACCAATTATTGAAATTCACTAAGTAATGTTATCTAAAATTCCCTTCCTGAATACATAATGTCTTCTGTTAGATGTCTAGAGACAAGAACAATGGGGAACATTGTGTGTTGTGAACCCAAATGTAAGTAGGGTATATTGGACATTCCTGGGGCAGGAGGAGTCAGGAGGAGCACCCCCCCCCGAGCCCCCCCCCCCCGAGGTCTCGTCTGTGACACTTTGCGAATTTTTTTTTTGCGAATTTTTTTTTGCGAATTTTTTTTTTGCGAATTTTTTTTTTGCGGATATTAACCTAACCTAACCTAACCTAACCTAACCTAACCTAACCTAACCTAACCTAACCCATCCTAACCTAACCTAACCTCGGATCAGATTTCTGATTGCAGATTCTTGTTCGTCTAGTCGAGCCGAGAAATTTGAGTACCCACAACGTACATTTGGACGATGTAGGGGGGGGGGGCTATCTCGGTTACCATAAGTCGGATTTGAATTCTGATTGCAGATTCTAGTTCGTCTAGTCGAGCCGAGAAATTTGCATACCCAAAAAGTACATTTGGACGGTGTAGGAGGGGGCTATCTCGGTTACCATAAGTCGGATTTGAATTCTGATTGCAGATTCTAGTTCGTCTAGTCGAGCCGAGAAATTTGCATACCCACAAAGTACATTTGGACGATGTAGGGGGGGGCTATCTCGGTTACCATAAGTCGGATTTGAATTCTGATTGCAGATTCTTGTTCGTCTAGTCGAGCCGAGTCATTTGAGTACCCACATCGTACACTTTGGATGATGTTTACAAAAAAGGGGCCCGCACCACACTTTTGACCTTTTTTTTTGCATTTTTGGAATCTCCTCGTCAAGCCGAGTATTCTCAGTACCCACATGACATACTTTGGATAATTAATACAAGAGTTGATCAGGGTAACGCTACAACCAACAGAGCTAGCCCATCAGTGCTTGCGGTCAATTGAACTACCAGTGAATGCAAATTTTAAGGAGAATATAATTGCAATGCTTTGAACATATACTGCAAAGGGGGGTGTATCGATACACCCCCCTTCAAGTACTCTGTACCGAGGCAGCTGTTCGCACAACCGACTGACGCGTCCAGTCTACTGTCTGGGAATGCGGATGTTGTAATTTGATACCTCGACTGGAGGGTGCAGGTGTTCACACAAAAAACCGACAAGTTGAGACCTGTCTGGGAATGCGGATGCTGTAATTTGATACCTCGACGGGAAGACGGCTGACCCTTCTAGGAACCCATTATAGTCCGCCCGTATCGAGTTCCATTAGAGCAGGGTGGTCTTTACCCAAGACAGCGGTTGAGAGTTTTTGCCCCGACCTTCTCCGAAATCCATTAGTGGGGAGAGTCACCCACATCACCAGCACTCCTTCAGTTCAGTTCGAGAGTTCAGTGCGTGAAGACGTGTTAGTCCGATCCTGTTCCGTTCTACGCGATTTGTGTTAGTTGTTGATTGTCATCATTTGCGATTTGCGTAAAGCACCTTTGAACTATTTAAAACGTACGTGTTGTGCTGTATTGTTTGTGATTATCAAAACTTATAATCCATATTAAAGATGAACGCCACACACGTTTGTACCATTTGTGGTTGTATTTTCGTGCGTAGAAACAATTTGGTGCAACACCACATCAGATTCCACGGCTTGAGACCACAACTACTACCACCAACACCAACGCAGCAAGGTACGTTTTTTTGCGTTGCATTATTGTTTTAATCAGACCTAAATGTTAGTAATATAGGAATACGCTATGCAATATAACCGCAGAGTGATACAATTATAATTATTTAACTAGGCACATGAACAAGAATGAGACCGTGTCAACTGGTGTTCTGTTGATTAAAATTGCTAGGGGGGAGATTTTCGCTCCCCCTAACACATAATGGGTTAGGGGGAGATTTTCGCTCCCCCATACGTCAGGAATTGTTGAAGACTAGAACAAGAATGAGACCGTGACAACTGGTGTACTATTGATTTAATTGCTAGGGGGGAGATTTTCGCTCCCCCTAAAACATAATGCTTCTTTAGGGTTGGCGCAGCTCAATATTGCAGCTACATCCTTAGCCTTGAACCCCGAATCATGAATGTAGACAAACAGTACAGAAGATTACATTCCCTGTTTGAAAATTGATATTTTTAATTAACAACTCCATTTTGAAATGTGATTCTCGAGAGAGGGGAATTTGTATCTTTAGTTATCCTAATCTGTTTTTTATTTTTATTTTCAGATGAAGGACCGGGTCCTGGCCACCACACATGCCATGAATGCGGTCGCCGTTTCCGTCGTGAAGGAAACCTGCGTCGACATGTGGATTCGACCCACAGCAGAGTCCGCAGGTTCATATGCGGCACATGCGGCGCCGAATTCAAGAGGGAAGACAACCTGCGTCGACACACCATGCAATTTCACGGTGATGGTCAAGAACGGACATTCCCTTGCGCATACTGCGGTCAGGAGTTCAACCAGCTGTTCAACAAGGACCATCATGAGCGGTTCTCTTGCCCGATCATGAAGGACCTGATCCTGAACCGAGTGGCTATGGTACAGGACGAACCCCAGCCAGGACCCAGCACGGAGCCACAACCTGGAACGAGCACACACCCGCAACCCGATGATGTTGAGATGACTGGAGCAGGACAGTCAAGCCCCGTATTCTCACTCATTCAACGGGGTTTTCGCAACCGCCTCTTAACCTACCGTCTGCAGCGACCGATGGAGAATCTCGTCACAATCGGAGAAGTGATGGCGCTGTTGATTGTGAGTCTTACGGAGTTGCTTGAGAACACCTTGGTGAAACACCGCAGCATTAAGGTCAACTTGAAGCTGGAGTGTGAATTCCAAAATATTCACAACAACACCTGCCTGCGCAACTTCAAGACGAAGATGACTCCGCTGACAACGACCTCGGACCTGAACCAGTACATCACAACAGCTTTTGCGAAGCTTATCAGAGAGAAGGCTGAGTGTGATCATATCGGCTCCGGGTGGACATACCTTCGCGTTCGTGATTTGGAGGTCGGTATTAACGAATACACTCCTCTAGGTGAAGATGGTCGAGCTTGGCTCCCACTGCCTATGTCTCTGGAGAACACCAAAGCAGTCGTCAACGTATCGAACGCCGATGAGCAGTGTTTTATGTATGCAGTCCTGGGAAAGTTTGTACAAGAGAACCCTAAAAGACCGGCATCGTACACCGACGACATCTTCGCCCGATACGATTGGACCGGCCTTCAATTCCCCGTTGCTCTGAAGAGTATCAAGACGTTTGAGCGGACAAACAACATCAGCATCAACGTCTATGGTATTGATCACACGTGCGTGGGTCAGAAACCTGACGGACGACCAAAGTATCAGGACACCGTCTTCCCCTTGAAGATTTGTAGGCAGGAGCGTGAAGAACATTGCGACCTTTTGTACGTGACAACGGACGGTGATAGTCACTACGCCTACATCAAAGACCTTGGTCGACTGATCCGTCCCCAGCTTACAGCACATATGGGTAGGATATTCATCTGTAAGCGGTGCTTCGCGCACTTTGATAACCGTCCGAACAAGCTCGGTCTGACAGGTGCACAGCGTCTGGAGGAGCATAGGCGATACTGCTCCGCTTCGGCCCCTATTCGCATGGATACGCCGAAAAAGACAGAAATCAAATTCAGCCATCCAGAGTTCACCCGACGCGAGCGTTTCACCATCTACGCGGACTTTGAGTGTGCTCTACTGCCGACGGCGGAGATGGATGAACAAGTCGACGAACCGCACGGAGGAGTAGCCACCCACATCCACATCCCATACGCCTTTGCGTACCAGATCATCGACTCGTACGGACTTGAGGAGTTCGAGCCTCGAGTCTACTTCGGGGATGATGCGTCAAAGACATTTATGGAGATGTTGAAAACTGATGTTGAGCGATTGTGGAACTTCCTGTACGAAGCAAGAAATCTGCGCCCTGTCCTGACCCCAGCGGAAACGATGCAGTACAACTCGACAGCGAATTGCTACCTCTGCGGATCGGCATTTTCAAGCGAAGACCCAAAGGTTCGTGATCACAACCACGCGCCGCCCTACGAGTTCCGTGGCGCTGCGCACAGATCATGTAACCTACGCTACAGGGAGCAGAGAGTAGTCAACTGCTACTTCCACAACCTCTCCAACTACGACGCTCACTTCATAGTGCGGGAGTTGGCGGTCGACCCGGGTGATGTTGAGGTGTTGGCTCACACGGAAGAGCGTTACATCGCTTTCACGAAGCGGTTCCTGTTCGACCGAGCAGCGGCACCGGTTGGGATGCAAGGGCGTGGAAAAAGACAGCCAGGATTCAGAGTCAGGTTCCTCGACACCTACAGGTTCCTGGCTTTGAGCCTCGCCAGCCTCGCAGCCGCACTCCCACCAGCTCAACTCTTGGAGACGAGGAATAGATTCCCCGAAGACCACCTCTTCGATCTAGTCCGTAGGAAAGGTGTGTTCCCGTACAACTTTGTAACGTCGAACGCCGTATTGGAAGATACTACGGAACTGCCTCTGCAGCGAGATTTTCACAACGACCTGACCCTGGAGGACATCACGGATGCAGACTACGAGCATGCTCGCAACGTGTGGGAAACCTTCGGTTGTAGGAACCTCAAGGACTACGCCGAGAAGTACCTGCGCTGTGACATTGCGCTGTTGACTGACGTCTTTGAACGTTTCAGGGACACATCGATGGCTGAATACGAACTAGACCCTGCGCACTACTACACCCTACCGTCGTACGCCTGGGATGTTATGTTAAGGACCTGTCGAGTGGAGCTTGATACGATACAGGACTTTGATATGTACCTCTTCTTCGAGCAAGGCATCAGAGGAGGTATTTCCCAGGCGATCACCAGACACGCCAAGGCCAACCATGATGGATGTCGCCCTGAAGATCGACGACCTGAAGAGCCAACGAATCACCTGCTATACTTGGACGCCAACAACCATTACGGTTGGGCCATGTCCCAGTGTCTTCCACAGGGAGACTTCCAATGGCTCAGCCGCGAGGAGATCGCGTCCCTGGACATTGCAGCGTTGGACCCCGAAGGACCCACGGGCTATGTCTTGGAAGTTGACCTTCGCTACCCCGCCCACCTGCACGACCTTCACAAGGATCTCCCCTACTGCTGCGAGACCAAACGTCCGCCAGGAGGGAAATTCAAGAAGCTCGTTACGACTCTGGATGACAAGAAGAACTACATCTGCCATTACAGAATCTTGCAACAGGCGCTGGAAAACGGACTGGAGCTTGCGAACGTGCATCGCGTCATCTCGTTCCGTCAGTCTCGGTGGTTGGAGAGCTACATCCTAATGAACACCGAACTGAGGAAGAAGGCCAAGACCAAGTTTGAGCAAGACTTTTTTAAGCTTATGAACAATGCGGTCTTTGGCAAGACGATCGAGAATGTTCGCAAGCGAATGAACGCTAAACTGGTGTGTACGCCGGAGATGTTCAGGAAGTACGTGGCCAAGTCAAACTTCCTGGACCGAACCTACTTCAACGATGATGTTGCCATTGTCCACATGTCGAAAGTCAATATCGTCCTGGACAAACCGCTGTACGTCGGAATGTGTGTCCTCGATCTGAGCAAGTGGCTCATGTACGACTTCCTTCGAAAGATGAAGAACCGCTACGGCGATCGTCTGAAGGTTTACTACATGGATACTGACAGCTTCGTGTTCGACATCCAGACTGAAGATGTTTATAAGGACATGTTGGAGCATCTGGATGATTTCGACACCAGTGCGTACCCCCGAAACCATCCCTGCTACAGCCCCATAAACGCAAAAGTCATCGGAAAGTTCAAGGATGAAGCGAACGGTCTTCCGCTGCTCGAGTACCTCGGTCTTCGCTCGAAACTTTATTTCATGGACATTGTCGAGTTCGAGGAGAGGACCGAAGATGACGAGTTGCAGGTCATGACGGTGAAGCGCGCCAAGGGAGTCGCTAGAGGTGTTGTAAAACACAATTTAACCTCTGACGACTATCGGGAATGTCTCTTCAACGGCGTGTTGAAGAGAACCATCAACACCAGGTTCCAGTCCCGAAACCACCGCGTCTTCACAGTTCAAGTCGACAAGCTATCCTTGAGCTGTAACGATGACAAACGCTACATCCTTCCGGACAGTGTAAATACACTGCCTTGGGGACATGTTGACGTTCCACCTCAGCCCGAAGACATCCCGCAAGACGATGAAGAGGCGGAGGATGAGGAGCGTTGAGTGGTTGTGTCATATTACGTGCAGAGGAAAAGTTACGTGCATGTATCGCCAAACGACCGATTGTCTACGTCAAAGGTGCTGAGAAAAAAGAGTTTGTACGATACAATTTCATCACGGATCACTGTACTACTAATGTCATGGATATCAACGATATTGGCTGCGGATCACTATCGTCAATCAACAGTCTACTATCAACAAACGCAGTGCGATGTCGCCACCACAGAACAGCTCACACACGATGCGCTCTAGCCAATTGCATCACATTACGCAGTTGGTTACATCTAAGCACAAATATCGCTGACGCTGATGATTACGCTGACGATGGTGAGAGTGATACCAGTTCCTGCTTTTGTTTTGCTACTAGCACTACTACTCCTACTACTGACTGTGGCGTCGACACAGTAGAATGAATACCTTAGAGATTCAAAAGTGTATGGCTAAACTGCCCGTACAGAACGTTGGTGTCTACGCTGCGGATCAATTGCCCCATTATATTTCACCATCTACTGCTATGATTGTGAACACTGATCCACACAATGAAGATGGCACTCACTGGGTCGCTTTCTACCTTAACAAAGGAGGAGGAATAATTGAATTCTTTGACAGCTACGGTCAACCGCCACATCTTCAATTCTACCAAGGATTCCTGAGACGCAACGCTCGTCGCTACCTGTACAACGAGCAACGCCTTCAAAGTGACAACACTCTGGTCTGCGGTCAATACTGCCTTGTATTCCTGTACTGCCGCACCCACTACGGCATGAAGATGAAGGACTTTGTGCAGCTCTTTGAACACTCTTCTGTCGGCCACAACGATGCACTGATCAGAAGACTCTTTGCACAAATGTATACCAATTGAGTTTTGAAATTTTGCATTTGTTTTTTATCAATAAACTAGTTGTGTACTCAGAATAAAAAAGAAATATTCTTATTATTTCCCATCCTTGCCTCCTTTAGTAATTACTTTTAGCAATTAGTCAGACAGACACATATTGAACGAGCAAAACAGATATTGAATGCAAATTTTGAGGTAAAAGATGAATGTAATGCTTTGAACACATACTGCAAAGGGGGGTGTATCGATACACCCCCCTTTCACCCCCCTCGCGTGTTGGTGAAAACACTAGGTCTGACCCAATTTTGGACATACCTATCATACAATGATTCTAAAGTAACATTCATATCCTCACCTCCTTTAGCAATTACACTTTTAGCAAGTAGTCAGATATTTGAATTGGTAGTTTACTTTTGAATCTTAAGACTATGTGAGGGGAGGAAAAAAAAGACAAATGTATATACGAACAATTTGGCTATTTATTTACACACCTTATAGATACTTTACATCGAGTATGTGCTCCTGAACATTTGTGTTTGGCTAGCAAAAACGAGACTCGACACAAACTAACGACTAGAACAAAAAGAAAAAAGGAGCACATTTCTAAGTTTTACGAGACTCGATACAAACTAATGACTAGGTTTAGCAAAATCGGAAATATACAAGTCAAGTCAGGGTCTTTGGTAATATGACACAACCACTCAACGCTCCTCATCCTCCGCCTCTTCATCGTCTTGCGGGATGTCTTCGGGCTGAGGTGGAACGTCAACATGTCCCCAAGGCAGTGTATTTACACTGTCCGGAAGGATGTAGCGTTTGTCATCGTTACAGCTCAAGGATAGCTTGTCGACTTGAACTGTGAAGACGCGGTGGTTTCGGGACTGGAACCTGGTGTTGATGGTTCTCTTCAACACGCCGTTGAAGAGACATTCCCGATAGTCGTCAGAGGTTAAATTGTGTTTTACAACACCTCTAGCGACTCCCTTGGCGCGCTTCACCGTCATGACCTGCAACTCGTCATCTTCGGTCCTCTCCTCGAACTCGACAATGTCCATGAAATAAAGTTTCGAGCGAAGACCGAGGTACTCGAGCAGCGGAAGACCGTTCGCTTCATCCTTGAACTTTCCGATGACTTTTGCGTTTATGGGGCTGTAGCAGGGATGGTTTCGGGGGTACGCACTGGTGTCGAAATCATCCAGATGCTCCAACATGTCCTTATAAACATCTTCAGTCTGGATGTCGAACACGAAGCTGTCAGTGTCCATGTAGTCAACCTTCAGACGATCGCCGTAGCGGTTCTTCATCTTTCGAAGGAAGTCGTACATGAGCCACTTGCTCAGATCGAGGACACACATTCCGACGTACAGCGGTTTGTCCAGGACGATATTGACTTTCGACATGTGGACAATGGCAACATCATCGTTGAAGTAGGTTCGGTCCAGGAAGTTTGACTTGGCCACGTACTTCCTGAACATCTCCGGCGTACACACCAGTTTAGCGTTCATTCGCTTGCGAACATTCTCGATCGTCTTGCCAAAGACCGCATTGTTCATAAGCTTAAAAAAGTCTTGCTCAAACTTGGTCTTGGCCTTCTTCCTCAGTTCGGTGTTCATTAGGATGTAGCTCTCCAACCACCGAGACTGACGGAACGAGATGACGCGATGCACGTTCGCAAGCTCCAGTCCGTTTTCCAGCGCCTGTTGCAAGATTCTGTAATGGCAGATGTAGTTCTTCTTGTCATCCAGAGTCGTAACGAGCTTCTTGAATTTCCCTCCTGGCGGACGTTTGGTCTCGCAGCAGTAGGGGAGATCCTTGTGAAGGTCGTGCAGGTGGGCGGGGTAGCGAAGGTCAACTTCCAAGACATAGCCCGTGGGTCCTTCGGGGTCCAACGCTGCAATGTCCAGGGACGCGATCTCCTCGCGGCTGAGCCATTGGAAGTCTCCCTGTGGAAGACACTGGGACATGGCCCAACCGTAAAGGTTGTTGGCGTCCAAGTATAGCAGGTGATTCGTTGGCTCTTCAGGTCGTCGATCTTCAGGGCGACATCCATCATGGTTGGCCTTGGCGTGTCTGGTGATCGCCTGGGAAATACCTCCTCTGATGCCTTGCTCGAAGAAGAGGTACATATCAAAGTCCTGTATCGTATCAAGCTCCACTCGACAGGTCCTTAACATAACATCCCAGGCGTACGACGGTAGGGTGTAGTAGTGCGCAGGGTATAGTTCGTATTCAGCCATCGACGTGTCCCTGAAGCGTTCAAAGACGTCAGTCAACAGCGCAATGTCACAGCGCAGGTACTTCTCGGCGTAGTCCTTGAGGTTCCTACAACCGAAGGTTTCCCACACGTTGCGAGCATGCTCGTAGTCTGCATCCGTGATGTCCTCCAGGGTCAGGTCGTTGTGAAAATCTCGCTGCAGAGGCAGTTCCGTAGTATCTTCCAATACGGCGTTCGACGTTACAAAGTTGTACGGGAACACACCTTTCCTACGGACTAGATCGAAGAGGTGGTCTTCGGGGAATCTCTTCCTCGTCTCCAAGAGTTGAGCTGGTGGGAGTGCGGCTGCGAGGCTGGCGAGGCTCAAAGCCAGGAACCTGTAGGTGTCGAGGAACCTGACTCTGAATCCTGGCTGTCTTTTTCCACGCCCTTGCATCCCAACCGGTGCCGCTGCTCGGTCGAACAGGAACCGCTTCGTGAAAGCGATGTAACGCTCTTCCGTGTGAGCCAACACCTCAACATCACCCGGGTCGACCGCCAACTCCCGCACTATGAAGTGAGCGTCGTAGTTGGAGAGGTTGTGGAAGTAGCAGTTGACTACTCTCTGCTCCCTGTAGCGTAGGTTACATGATCTGTGCGCAGCGCCACGGAACTCGTAGGGCGGCGCGTGGTTGTGATCACGAACCTTTGGGTCTTCGCTTGAAAATGCCGATCCGCAGAGGTAGCAATTCGCTGTCGAGTTGTACTGCATCGTTTCCGCTGGGGTCAGGACAGGGCGCAGATTTCTTGCTTCGTACAGGAAGTTCCACAATTGCTCAACATCAGTTTTCAACATCTCCATAAATGTCTTTGACGCATCATCCCCGAAGTAGACTCGAGGCTCGAACTCCTCAAGTCCGTACGAGTCGATGATCTGGTACGCAAAGGCGTATGGGATGTGGATGTGGGTGGCTACTCCTCCGTGCGGTTCGTCGACTTGTTCATCCATCTCCGCGGTCGGCAGTAGAGCACACTCAAAGTCCGCGTAGATGGTGAAACGCTCGCGTCGGGTGAACTCTGGATGGCTGAATTTGATTTCTGTCTTTTTCGGCGTATCCATGCGAATAGGGGCCGAAGCGGAGCAGTATCGCCTATGCTCCTCCAGACGCTGTGCACCTGTCAGACCGAGATTGTTCGGACGGTTATCAAAGTGCGCGAAGCATCACTTACAGATGAATATCCTACCCATATGTGCTGTATGCTGGGGACGGATCAGTCGACCAAGGTCTTTGATGTAGGCGTAGTGACTATCACCGTCCGTTGTCACGTACAAAAGGTCGCAATGTTCTTCACGCTCCTGCCTACAAATCTTCAAGGGGAAGACGGTGTCCTGATACTTTGGTCGTCCGTCAGGTTTCTGACCCACGCACGTGTGATCAATACCATAGACGTTGATGCTGATGTTGTTTGTCCGCTCAAACGTCTTGATACTCTTCAGAGCAACGGGGAATTGAAGGCCGGTCCAATCGTATCGGGCGATGATGTCGTCGGTGTACGATGCCGGTCTTTTAGGGTTCTCTTGTACAAACTTTCCCAGGACTGCATACATAAAACACTGCTCATCGGCGTTCGGTACGTTGACGACTGCTTTGGTGTTCTCCAGAGACATAGGCAGTGGGAGCCAAGCTCGACCATCTTCACCTAGAGGAGTGTATTCGTTAATACCGACCTCCAAATCACGAACGCGAAGGTATGTCCACCCGGAGCCGATATGATCACACTCAGCCTTCTCTCTGATAAGCTTCGCAAAAGCTGTTGTGATGTACTGGTTCAGGTCCGAGGTCGTCGTCAGCGGAGTCATCTTCGTCTTGAAGTTGCGCAGGCAGGTGTTGTTGTGAATATTTTGGAATTCACACTCCAGCTTCAAGTTGACCTTAATGCTGCGGTGTTTCACCAAGGTGTTCTCAAGCAACTCCGTAAGACTCACAATCAACAGCACCATCACTTCTCCGATTGTGACGAGATTCTCCATCGGTCGCTGCAGACGGTAGGTTAAGAGGCGGTTGCGAAAACCCCGTTGAATGAGTGAGAATACGGGGCTTGACTGTCCTGCTCCAGTCATCTCAACATCATCGGGTTGCGGGTGTGTGCTCGTTCCAGGTTGTGGCTCCGTGCTGGGTCCTGGCTGGGGTTCGTCCTGTACCATAGCCACTCGGTTCAGGATCAGGTCCTTCATGATCGGGCAAGAGAACCGCTCATGATGGTCCTTGTTGAACAGCTGGTTGAACTCCTGACCGCAGTATGCGCAAGGGAATGTCCGTTCTTGACCATCACCGTGAAATTGCATGGTGTGTCGACGCAGGTTGTCTTCCCTCTTGAATTCGGCGCCGCATGTGCCGCATATGAACCTGCGGACTCTGCTGTGGGTCGAATCCACATGTCGACGCAGGTTTCCTTCACGACGGAAACGGCGACCGCATTCATGGCATGTGTGGTGGCCAGGACCCGGTCCTTCATCTGAAAATAAAAATAAAAAACAGATTAGGATAACTAAAGATACAAATTCCCCTCTCTCGAGAATCACATTTCAAAATGGAGTTGTTAATTAAAAATATCAATTTTCAAACAGGGAATGTAATCTTCTGTACTGTTTGTCTACATTCATGATTCGGGGTTCAAGGCTAAGGATGTAGCTGCAATATTGAGCTGCGCCAACCCTAAAGAAGCATTATGTTTTAGGGGGAGCGAAAATCTCCCCCCTAGCAATTAAATCAATAGTACACCAGTTGTCACGGTCTCATTCTTGTTCTAGTCTTCAACAATTCCTGACGTATGGGGGAGCGAAAATCTCCCCCTAACCCATTATGTGTTAGGGGGAGCGAAAATCTCCCCCCTAGCAATTTTAATCAACAGAACACCAGTTGACACGGTCTCATTCTTGTTCATGTGCCTAGTTAAATAATTATAATTGTATCACTCTGCGGTTATATTGCATAGCGTATTTCTATATTACTAACATTTAGGTCTGATTAAAACAATAATGCAACGCAAAAAAACGTACCTTGCTGCGTTGGTGTTGGTGGTAGTAGTTGTGGTCTCAAGCCGTGGAATCTGATGTGGTGTTGCACCAAATTGTTTCTACGCACGAAAATACAACCACAAATGGTACAAACGTGTGTGGCGTTCATCTTTAATATGGATTATAAGTTTTGATAATCACAAACAATACAGCACAACACGTACGTTTTAAATAGTTCAAAGGTGCTTTACGCAAATCGCAAATGATGACAATCAACAACTAACACAAATCGCGTAGAACGGAACAGGATCGGACTAACACGTCTTCACGCACTGAACTCTCGAACTGAACTGAAGGAGTGCTGGTGATGTGGGTGACTCTCCCCACTAATGGATTTCGGAGAAGGTCGGGGCAAAAACTCTCAACCGCTGTCTTGGGTAAAGACCACCCTGCTCTAATGGAACTCGATACGGGCGGACTATAATGGGTTCCTAGAAGGGTCAGCCGTCTTCCCGTCGAGGTATCAAATTACAGCATCCGCATTCCCAGACAGGTCTCAACTTGTCGGTTTTTTGTGTGAACACCTGCACCCTCCAGTCGAGGTATCAAATTACAACATCCGCATTCCCAGACAGTAGACTGGACGCGTCAGTCGGTTGTGCGAACAGCTGCCTCGGTGCAGAGTACTTGAAGGGGGGTGTATCGATACACCCCCCTTTGCAGTATATGTTCAAAGCATTGCAATTATATTCTCCTTAAAATTTGCATTCACTGGTAGTTCAATTGACCGCAAGCACTGATGGGCTAGCTCTGTTGGTTGTAGCGTTACCCTGATCAACTCTTGTATTAATTATCCAAAGTATGTCATGTGAGTACTGAGAATACTCGGCTTGACGAGGAGATTCCAAAAATGCAAAAAAAAACGGTCAAAAGTGTGGTGCGGGCCCCTTTTTTGTAAACATCATCCAAAGTGTACGATGTGGGTACTAAAATGACTCGGCTCGACTAGACGAACAAGAATCTGCAATCAGAATTCAAATCCGACTTATGGTAACCGAGATAGCCCCCCCCCTACATCGTCCAAATGTACTTTGTGGGTATGCAAATTTCTCGGCTCGACTAGACGAACTAGAATCTGCAATCAGAATTCAAATCCGACTTATGGTAACCGAGATAGCCCCCCCCACATCGTCCAAATGTACTTTGTGGGTATGCAAATTTCTCGGCTCGACTAGACGAACTAGAATCTGCAATCAGAATTCAAATCCGACTTATGGTAACCGAGATAGCCCCCCCCCTACATCGTCCAAATGTACGTTGTGGGTACTCAAATTTCTCGGCTCGACTAGACGAACAAGAATCTGCAATCAGAAATCTGATCGGAGGTTAGGTTAGGTTAGGATGGGTTAGGTTAGGTTAGGTTAGGTTAGGTTAGGTTAGGTTAGGTTAGGTTAGGTTAGGTTAGGTTAATATCCGCAAAAAAAAAAAAATTCGCAAAAAAAAAATTCGCAAACAAAATTCGCAAAAAAAAATTCGCAAAGTGTCACAGACGAGACCTCGGGGGGGGGGCTCGGGGGGGGTGCTCCTCCTGACTCCTCCTGCCCCAGGAATGTCCAATATACCCTACTAATGTAATCAACCAACATTTGGGTTGTGGTTTGGGATTACTGGGACCTTCAATCACCTCTGGTAATTAATTGGTACCGGATTCTCAGTTAATTATCATGTCTAACGTGTGCAAAGTCCGTTCAGTGTTCGGATGCCGGAATTGAAAAATGCGTCCCCCTTCAATCTCGTTGCTCCAACAACTATTTATTTGCCAAATAATTGAATAGATCACTTATTGTATCTAATCTAATAGTTTACTCCTCCTTGACAAATATTTGATAATAGTTTTCAATGTAATAGATATTGTGCGTGCATAAGTATATTTAGTTTACAATATATCATAATGTTACTTGTTTTGTATTTTCTTCTAAAAATCTAGGTTACGCGCAGGCCGGACGGCTGCACGTCCCTGCGATTTCTCGGTAAAAGCATGTATGTTAATGTTTTTAAAACAATATAACCATTAGCAATTAACTGAAGAAGTATTCAAAGCGTAATTTAAAAAGCTAAAATACCAGAAGATATCATCTCAGAATTTATCTTTTATCAGAAAATTTACATGGTTGTACTCTAACTGATTATAGTGATAAAATTGTTATTTATATTGATATTTTTAGATTGTTTTACTTTTCCTATTGCTTATGGTGCTCTAAATGTGAAAATTAAAATTAAAATAAACAGCGGTATAAAAGTATTATTTATATTTATAGTTCAAATTTAAGCCATTATTAAATTTAGCATTACGCCATTATTAATTGTCTTATTAACAATGGATTTAACTTAGGATGGATTAATATTATCCTCCTAACAATGGCTAAAAGGAGGACGAAAGGGTATTTTAATTAATTCGGCACTCGCGTTCCAAGAAATCAGCCGATCTTCTCGGGGAAAAGTCAAACGACAGCACATATTTTGGAAGTGGATTTTTATTGAATTTGCATTTGTAAATACTACTTACCTGTGTAACAATAATACTCCCAGTATTACTTGCTATTAAAATGAAAACTAACATGTTGTTCCGTACTTAGACGACTTCTTACATTAAACTTTATTTGTTTACGTAACGTCTGCTGTGGCGCGTGGTCATGTCAATGTTTTGGAATTAATAAACTATTTAAATAAAAAAATATGAACTTGTTGAATGAAAAACTGTTGAGTTTATTGTATTTGCACATACAAATTAGTGGAGTATAATTCATTGATTGATGGTTTTAAAATACTAATAATGAAAATTTATAAATAATAATATGCTATACGGAAGATGCTTCTCGCCGTCCTATAAATTGTGAATAGTAAAGAAATTAAATACCCCCGTAGCAGCAAACCTGCATACTCAGCAAATTTCCAATGCATATAATATTATCTTAATACCACATAAAGCCACATACCAAGTTTCATCAATATGCATTCATAAATAAACGATTTATGACATTTTAATTATGCTCTATAAGAATAACATGGCGGCTGAGTATGCAGGTTTGCTGAAATAAGGAACACTAAAAATGGTTTTTTATACAAATATAAATATAACACAACTATAGGTAAAGCCACATACCAAGTTCTATTAATTTATATTCATAATTAAAGGAGATAACACGTTACTTATTCTCTATAAGAATAACATGGGGCTGAGTATGCAGGTTTGCTGCTACGGGAACTATCGGCCAAAAATGGTTTTTTGTGCAGATATCAATAGACCACAATGAAATGAAGCAATATACCAAGTTTCGTCAGGATAAGTTGATAAATAAGCGAGATATACCATTTTTTTTATCCTCCATAAGAATAGCATTGGTACTGTGTTCAGCACTTTCAATATCTCAGTAACCAATTGACGTAGAGCAATGATTAAAACACCAAATTGTGCGTCTTTTTAAGCTAATTCCAATGGAAAAAATAAAATATTACTTTTCAAAAACTATGTCTAAAAAACTCAAAAAACCCATTTTGGGGTACAAAACCTCACAACCAAAAAATTCCCTTCGGATTTCCCTTCGGATAGGTCTGTCTGGTTTTCGAACTTAAAGTCATAAATGCTGCTTTACACGTTTGTACCAAATTTCATCAAAATCGGACCTTTTTTAAGAGAGTTATCGCACCCATGGACACACACACATATATATACCATGATAACTTCGTTTTGAGGTCCCCAGACCCCAAAAACATCATTAGTTTGAAACTATATATATAAGACTGGTCCCGGGCATAGGTCTTACCATGCCGACTACGGTAATAGCTTCTTCCCTATAGGGGAAATTCGCTAATACAGGAGGAGTCCTCACTGGACTAGCTATAATGTTGAACTTTAACTAAATGAAAATGCAGGAGATGATCCTTACTGCCCTAGCTACCCTACATTGTTGAACTGTCCTATATGAATCCTTGACCAGACCTAGTGAGACACCCTTGCTTGGGGGTGGAACTAATTTTTATTCTAGGAATTGGGGATGGCAGTTACAATTGGTTTGACATTTGCTATCCCTTTTAAAACACTTTTGAAAACCCCTATCATAAAACTACAATATAGAACTGCCCTGAGATAAAAAACTGAAAGAACAAACCTTTCGGGGGGACACTTTTAACAAGGGCTTTTATTGCTTTACTACTAGACAAAAAACTAAGGGTCTGAACAACATCTAAACATATATTTAATTATCTCCTCTGCCCCCCCCAGCCTTCTTTGGAGTTTGGCTGCACCTGCACTTGTCTGCACACGACTTCCAACTCGCCCTACTTTTCTCATCCTCAAAACTTTAACTGAAGGACCAGTTTTAGTACCTTCTTAAGACTGTAGACCATCAAATTTGGCAATACGATTTCCCATTTGATTCCATTTACTTGGAAATTACCGTTTTAAATATAGATTAATAAATCAAATATTGACAGTGTCAGGTTAAGAGTTACACAAAACAACTTTTTGCATTTCAAACAAATACAGGAGAGAAAGTTCTTTCCTATTGTTCCTATCTAAAAGATCTACCCATCAACATGTATTTGTGTTTGAAGTTCTTATTTCTCCTTTGTGTATACTACAAGATTCAGATTACTTTATTCAACCAAATGAAGAGTATTGTTATAAGGTACGTCAACGATATAAATTACCTTTTTCGTAGAGAGAAAAATTTTTAGAACAAACATCAGGTTTGAGACGGTTTCAAATTTTTAGGGGCTTAAATTATTTATATTTGTATATTGCTTTATTTAATAAATACTCTTTTAATTTTTAACTTGAAAATATTGTTAGATTATATTTTCTTCCATTCCTGGGGATTTAGTCCAGTGCAATAGCTCAAAAAAAGGCAAAATTTGGGAAATTGAAAGAAAAAGTTGAAACATGTTGGAAATCATTTGTTAAGGTCTTCTGGACCCACAGAAGAAAGTCCCAGAAACTCCCATTTATACCCTTCCATTTTAAAAAATAAGTCGGCCATGTTGGATTTGTGCAAGGGTAGTAGACTAATTGACTTAAAAACCTCCCGTTTGTATAAAAAGTATAGTAAAAACCAGGCTAAATATTACATAAAAAGATATGTGTGAATTATTTCGTTTACATTTTGTTTATTAATTTAAAACAATATTTATTTTTACATATTGTAAATAATAGTTAGCATTTTTCATTAATTATCTTCTAAGTTTGCATATATACAACAAACTCCCCTTGGAGGGTTTGAACTGTTAATACAAATTGTAGAGCATAAAATCCCCTTTCAAATACACTCTAATACGTTTTACCTTAATATTTCAAGCATCCTACTCAGGAAGCGTTCGCTATATTTTCACTAAGGCCCCCGTCGCGGCACTCGGCCACCTAGCCCAGCCAATGAAGATAAAACAAAAGGAAATGTCGGAAGAAAATAGCAGTCGATAGCACCCGCCTATAGAGGAACGAATCCCCAAAAATCCCCCAAATTTGCCCCGGTGCTTATCTTGTAGCCTCCTTTAAACTCCCCTAGCTCCCCTTCCTGCAAGCAAGATGACAATCTACAACAAAGGTCATGTCAATAAATTAGCTCAGAACAACGGTTCAATAGGTATTTGCATTATAACAATGAATATTTTAAAAATGTAAAATATTTAAATGCTATTTTTCTATACTATGTTATGCATTATTCTTCTCAAAAATACGAACACACACGTTTTCAAGAAAATACTGCTCAAACACGGCGCATGTATTTCAGGGCTGAGTATCAAGGACAAATAATCATGTAGCCTGGCAGTAGTGTGGGTTTGCGGGTTTTGCGCCGGAAGTGACGTCATCCGGTCACGTGACCGGAAGTGCTGAGTCATGAAAGATGTTATCTGGGGCTGAGCCAGTGACGTAGGCGGTTTTGTGACGAAATGAGTTAAAGTTCAAAGTTCAAGGTCACGGGGAGGTAATTTTAAAAAAGTACTACCTCGCACGCGTAAAATCCGATTGTGATTCGATAGTTTTAATTCGATAAAATATCGAATGAAAATTATCGAATGAAGCAATCGAATGATACGAGTGCGAGGTAGTACTAATACAAATATTACTTTATTTTTATTTACAATAAGTTATGTTTACAATAATTCATGTTTACAATAGTTCCCCGTTGTTGGTTGTCATCGATGTTGTTGATCCGGACGAGTTGCGGCCATCACTTCGCTTTCTGAAGAAAGACGGTATATACTTCGATTCCTGCGCAGAGTCCATGTTGTTTTTTGATGCGTAAAGTTCCAAAGATAAATCGTAACCGGACGCAATGAGAAGTCTTAACTCTTCATTAAAAACCTCGAGGTCTTGGAAAGTCGCCAGATGAATAGAGTCATAATGAATACACCTAATTTTAATGGACATTTTAATACAATGTTTTACGTTTGTGAAGAGCACTCGATGTTCACCAGTCGAGAGCCGGAGGTGTACTGACTATTCGCTAGCTAGCGTTCTGGTATCAAACAAAATGGTGGGGCGGAGAAGATGGCGGACAGCAGATGGCAGGCGGCAGGTGGCAGCTGGTTGCTACTACATTCGCCGCCACAGTAATGCAATCCTTCGGCGTAATTCTTGTAGTTTATCTTGTCGGTTCATTTGATACGTTTTACATCTACATATGCAATAGCTGAAACACTTGCACTTACGACAAGCTTTCCCGTCAACTTGATCGCCTGGTATTTTAAAACATTGTAACTCGCAACAATATGTCTTCAAATTGTTATCGAAAAATAAATTTTTCATAGGTGACACCGACATGTTAGCTGCAGCGTGTGTTAGACAAGACTGAGACTAACTTCACTGCTCCCTCTCTTTTATACCTCTTCATAAGTTAACCCTGAATGAAAGTTCAAGGTCATCCATTTGATTTTTTTTAAAAAAAGCAACACAGCAGTATATAAAATAATATACTGCTGTGTTGCTGTTTTTATTTTTTTTTATTTTATTTTATTTTATTTTTTTTTTTTTTCTTTATTAAACAAACATCTTACAATACAATAAACTTAAGTTTAACATTGATAACTAGAAATACAAACAATAAAATACAAACAGAGACATTATGTACAAGGATGCGTGATGTGCAGAGTGAGTTCCGTCGAGTTGTTGCCGCTTACACCGTGTGATACCAAATACAACGTCCCCGGTTGAATATCTCGCAAATCTTCATTTTGTAGCAGTTGAACAAATCGTTTTGGAAGAAATACTTGAAACTTCGGCTCATCTCCTGGAGAGAAAGGTCCTTCGCTCAATGAAACTAGAATTGCTTCTCCATGTGTGGTTTCCACTTTCTTGATGTTATGAATAATGTAGTGTTTTTGTTCTTTTAGTTCTGAACACTTTTTAGTTAGCAGAAGGTCGGATTTTGAATGAGTGTTGAATTGATCAACCAGTGTTTGTAGAAACTGTTGTGATGTCATCTTCGTCAGTGGTGGTTGTGGTGTCTTCTGTGATGTTGCCTCTTCGGAGTCTCGAATAATACTCGTGCCGGAGCGGTGTTGGCTCCTCGTATTTATAGGCCCCGCTACCCCCACCACATTCCGGTTCTTTGCTACCCCCACCACATTTCTGCGTTTGTTCCAAGTAAGCAGCCAAACGATATGCGTTGTGCAATGCGCAGTTTAATTGTCCGTGTTTAGGATCTTTTGCAGCAACACAAATATTACCGAGATTAATGTTAAAGTCCTTACCGATGGTTATATCGAAAACATCACCGTGCGTGTACTTTTGTATCCAGTTCCTTTTTTCTAATCCTCTTGTGTATATATGTGAATATTGTTTGCAAAAGTTAAACATAATACTGTGCAGATTACTGTAGCTTGTAAATCCTTCATACCAATGTATGTGATGAAAGTAAATTGTTATCCATTTGTTTGTACTTTTTGCTTTGGCGTTAAGGTTGTTAAAAGAAAAAGGAGCTTCAAACGTGAATGGGTAAACTACAAATGTAAGCAAGTCTAAAATTACTAATTCCTTGATAATAAACCTATCATCATTATTTCGAAATGCTTGAAATTCTATTACACAAGGCTTTACACTCACTTCTTCATCCCCTCCGCTCATCATGGCACCTAGCGATCAACTAAACTGTTTTCCACACCACGGTAGGTTAAATACCAGGCCGTACAGTTGCAGGCGCGTTGGTGTATATTTAACGTGGGCACCGTCCCCAATAGGCCTACCCCACGTGTGTTCTTCTTTACTAAGTCAAACTTTAGTCTTTTTTAACTTCTTCTTCTTGTGTTTCGTTTTCTTCTTCTTCTTGTTTCTCCGTTTCTTCTTCCTGTGTTGTTTCTTCTGTAGCTTCTGTAGCGATTTCTACAAGTGGTTCAAAATCCTTTAACTTTCTCCACATGCAAACTTCATGAGGTATTCTATTAAAAATAGATGTATCCACAGGTCCGTACACGATGGTGCTATCAGGTTGTTTTTCCAAAGTATCGATTAAATATTCTTTAATAATAGCGCTTGCAAATACCAACTGTCTCATGTACCTTGTAATAGGTTCTGTTGCGTAGTTTAAAACGTAGAATTCTTCACGTGACAGTAGAATCTTATTTTCATGTTGAGTCAAGTCTCTAATTCGCACTTGTAGTTGTCCACGATGTTTAACAATATCGATTTCATTGTCACAATCCAAAAGTCGAATATGTGTTTTCCTTCCACACAAACTGTTAGTTAAATAACATTCTATTAAATGTACATGTTTCAAAAATGACTCCCAAGCATTTTGCGAAAATAAAACCTTTTTTGTTCCATGGTGTAGTATTACTGTAGGGGAATAATCCAATGACTTCATCAATCCAACTGATACACTTTTACTGATGCATGCTGAGATGGGGTAAAAGATTCGCAAAAAAACTTCAGTTAAAATGTGAGGAGGAATATTTTCTTCAACTTTCTTCTTCCTCTTTGGTACTACCTTTGATGGGTCTGCATTACTTTCCTCCTCTCTATCTCTTTTACCAAACTTTAAAAATGCAGTTATTTCCTTGATGATTTCTTCTTCACTAGTATTATCACGTTCCAATAACGGTGCTACCTCTGCATCACCTTGTACAACAGATGGAGAACTCATTTTGTAGAAGATGTTGCCCATGCGACGATAGACGATCAACTGAAGACCTGCATTGTTGCTCCGCTATTTATAGGTTAGCGACAGTGGCGGTGCCGGTGGTGGTACAACGTTTTACAATACCGTCTTTACGATACCAGTCAACGGTGTGTATGTAACAATTTTATCGTGCAAAATTAAACAATACGCAGATGTATTTGCAGGTACGTTTTCTTGAAATTCCATTTCTATTTTTATATCAACACTAGACGATTTTACAGATTCGTTTTGTTTGGAGCAATCAATTACAACAATCGGAGCTTTCGATTCAAACTGTACGGGAGATAGTAGAGGTGTGTTTGTTTTGCCGTAATATGAATTTTGGAACCTAGCGTACATATCGTATAAAACACTGTACCTTTTTTATCAAAAGAGATATTAAAGTTGTCGTAGGGAAAGAATTGTGAATTCAGGAACACTTTACAGTTTGTTAATTTACAATGGTCAAATTCACCAGCATTTTCAGTTAATATACTTTTTTTCTTTGTTTGTAATCCAAAGATTACATATCTCGCTTTTTCCAAATGAGTAGAAGTTTTTACAGTCCATGTATGCCGTTGTGTTGAAGGTAAAACGGGATATTCATGAAACTCCCAGCTTCTGAATGGTATTACAATGTCTCGATCTGATTTTAACTTTCTTAATAATGTAATCCTGTGTTCATCATTTAGTCGCACATGTGGTACTCTCCAAACAATCTTGTCTAATGTTAGTTTCCAGTCTAAATTGGCTTCAGTTGTTCCAGCAGATGCTTTAATAATATCATTATCGTTTGATGACCTTAATAAAACTAGTTCTTGTTTTACATTTATTATTATTCTTCTGTAATCTTCAGCAAATCCTAAAAGTAATCTTAAAGGTACGTAAAAATCAAAGTTTCCCGAAGCGTCAGGAGTAATTATACTTTTGTCTGGTGCAACCCATCCTGCAACAGCTAACAGATTCTTCTCATTTGGTGTTAAAGACGCTAATCCTTTTAATGTACTGGAAATTCCAACCTTTTTTGTTGAATCGACTGTAACTCCTGAAATTTCATATCTAATCTCGTCAAACAAAAATGCCATAGGATTATTTATGAACGGAACAGTGGTTCCAACAGTACCGTCAGCTTTTGTTACTTTTCCTTCAATATATAAATAACTTTCGCATGGAAGAGTATAAATGTCTTGTTGTTGTATAGGAATCCTAATTTCATCGTTATTGTTTAATTTGGACGAAGCGTAAGGGTTGTGCGTGTGATATTCCTTTTCCCATAAGGTCTCGTCGAATGTTGGGCCCTGCGCTATATCCAGTATATCCATTGTTAATGACCTTTAATCCAATTTCTTCTAGAAAACGAATGTTGTCACTTGTTAATCCTTCTACAGCTGATGAGCTACTGACCTCTTTGCTGGTTGGCTCTCTCTTTTTAAATGATAACCCCATTATCTAAGCGGATGATTTTATATGTATTCTTACAGTAATAGCTTCTCCTCGAAAGTCAATAAGGTTTCCGTCTTGATCCACTATGTTCAGCACGATGTCTGAAATGAAACTGGTGTTTAACGGTAGGTACACAAGGTTTTGAGGCTTTTCTACTATCTTGAAACCCGGTGCGACTGATGGGTAGAATGTGTGTAATATATGCCGATTTTCTCCATCTCTGTAGGATCCTTGTATAATGTTACATGTAATGTCTATGCTGTTTACTTTGATGATCGTCACAGTTCTATCCCCAGAATGAGTTGTATTAGGTTCTAATACCTTTGTTTCCTTAGAAAACCCCAATAAACTACCAATTGAACGTTCTTGGTCAAAATCAATATAATACTTAGAAGTAATTTCGGCTTTCATTGTATTGTTATTGCCTTTTATCGTTATATTTTCTTTTCCCATATGTTTTTGTATAACTTCATTTATATTATCAATTTCATAAGCTCCTGTTGGTAAACTGAATTCTTCCAAAGCTGAATATTTTCCTTTATTATCTTTTGTCTTGTAATAATGTATTTTGTTATTAATTCCTTCACTAACGTTTGGAATAGAGTTATATGTTGTTAAATCCAATAATGCGGCTTCCCATAGTCTTCCTTTTTGCAAACGTAGCGCTGGAAACAGAATACTGCGCAAAGTACATGAGTTACCGGTTAATGACACTGTATACGAAGACATCTTAAAGTTGACTAACACTTTTAGCTAAAAAGTCTAAACATAAATGACCGCAAATGGATGTATCATCAGGTTGTTTTCTTGTATAATTGTAAAAAACATTTTCTGCCGCACGAAAGTATTGTTGAAGTTCTTTCGGTGGTGGAAGGTTTCCAAAACTGTCGAAATAATAAATCGTTTCACCAAGTTTCTTGTAACACACCCAATGAGTGCCTAATCCTTCACTATTATCCAAATTTACTATACCAGTCTCATTTTTCCACATTTTAACCGGTAATTCATCTTTCATAAATACTCCTCTAAAAAATGGGATTTTCAAACAAGAAGCATATGTAATCAGTTCTTCATTGGTTAATTCTTTGTTTTTAATTATTAATTGCTCTTTCTTATTTAATACACACGATACGGTCTTAGGTATAGTCCTCCTCCCTTTTTTATCATTGACCATATTGTTGGTTTCTTTTTACCTTTACCACTAGTAGATCGACGTTTTCTTCTGATATTACCTCCTTGTTTCTTAGCGGGTCTTTTCCCACGCCTTCTTCTCTTTCCTCCTCCAAACGTAGTTTTTGCTTTCATTGCTGCTGTTACTGCTAAAGACGATGCTTTTTCACCAATACTCGCGTCACTAGATTTTACTCTTTGCCAAGCTTTCTCAGAAAGTGCTCTATCTGCTATTGATCTATTTTTTGTATCACCAAATTTGGAATACGCTATATCGTGCTGTTTACAAGCCTGATCAAGCTTATTTATTCCAGGATCTCCTCTAGCAAGCCGTTTCTCTAATTTGGTTCCAGGACCACAATATTGATATCCTCCAGGTAAATGTAATTCCACAGGTAATAAATCAATCGCCTTGTTAACTATAGCTCCAACCGGTTTACTTAATAGAGAAAATGCTGTTGATGCTATTCCCCTTCCTCTCTGTAATCTCTCTCGATTATGACTGATGCGTTTAGCCCTCAGCATGACTATTTATAGCCAAACTTACAGTCAGTAGGTGCACTCTATAAATGTTTTACAATGAATGTAATATTAGTCTTGGCTTCTTGTATTATATATACTGTTTAAAATCCATTTATTATATAGAAATGGGTTAATTAATTAAATGTAGACATAATAAATAAAAGTAGTAAAAATTGAAATAAGGTGTAATTGAAGATGTTTCAAATGTTTCTCCGCTGGTGATGGTATCGTTGTTTTCGGTAAAATGAATAAAATCTAAATAGTTGTCATGTTCCCTTAGAAACTTGCCACTCAATCGTTGGTAATTAAATAACACATTCCAGTCTAGTTTATCTTTAAAATTGTCAATGTAATTTTCAGAGAGATTTTGATATTTACTTATTACTTCCCAACAGTTATTAAAATTTGATGTCATCTCTACAAGGAAGTTTTCTGAAAACTGTTGTCTTTGTAAAATATGAATCCAGTTAACTCTGTGAAAATAAATTCTTAACATAGTCATTGTGAAGAGGTAGTGTATGGAAAGTTGTTCCCAATCCATATATCTATCAAACCGTTGAACAAAACCATCTGTCAGCACTCCTTGGGGAAATCTCGGCTCTTGAGATATTAAACTCCACGCAGTAATATTGGATTCCATCATCCTCTCTGTATCATCTCTCGAATATAACTGATGCTTTATCCCTTATCATGGGTATTTAAATTCTTTTTTCTCTTATATAATCTTCATCGTTTTCTGTTGGTTCATTAATCACATTCACTTTATCCCCCTTTCCTAATGTCTTGACTTTAGAAGGCTCAGACGGTTTATCTAATTGATTAGGTTTTTCTGGATTGTGTATCTTTTTCCAGTCTAAATAATTGTGGCTGTCAACATCTGAAGCTACAGCTCTTCCTGAAGCCCGATGGATATAATTAAATAAAGCTGCACCAAACCTTTCCATATGTTTTTCATATTCTGTAGTCCATTTCTTGTGTACTATATCAAATATTTTCTTATTTACAGCGTCTCCATCCTGCTCACAATCACCTACATTTGACAATTTTAATTTTTTTACATCATAGATTGTATCAGTTTCATTCTTTTTGTAAATCGTTAACAATTTTAAAGTCGCTAAATTTACTGCTTCACCATCATAAATGGGATGTTTTATATTGCTTAACCTTTTACCGGAAAATCCCCAATGGTCTTCGTGTACAATCGGGGTTCTTTTATCCATGTATTGTACCGTAACCGCATCAGAAGACAAAAGCGGATCACCAACATTTTGAATTACTTTTCCTTCAAAATTATAATTACCATCAGGTGTTAACGGAAACCCAGCTCTTTTTTCACTATATCCAGATTTTACTCCAAACTCGGAATACCGTCCAAACTTGTCCACACTCATGATGTAACTGAATCGCTATCGTTTAGGTTCTTACTATATATATATATATATATATATATATATATATACGTCTACTGAACAATTATTTCTCGTTTTCGCAGTTCATCAACCAAAGCTACCCATTCGTTTTCTAAACCAGTGTGCCCGGCTTCCATAGCTTCATGTAATAACCTCATTCGATCAACTAACTTATTTATATCGTTGTAATATATTATATTGGTTTTATACAAATTTTTTAATAATCCCCTTCCAGATGTAGTAGGATCAGTTGTTTTTCTTTTTTTATGCAAAACATTTAATTCAGCAGAAGATAAAGCTCTTCTTTTAATTGGAGCTTTATTTGATTTCGAGGGGAAAAGACTAGATATAATGTTTGTGTATTTTATTGACCTGTTTCTATGAATAGGTAGTTCTTTGGAATATTTTTTTCTATGTGCATTTGTATACTCTAGTATATTTTTAAACAATTGTAAATCCTTTTTAGTATATTTACCAGGATTATTTTTAAAGATGAGTTCAAACAAACCTGTTGTACCTTTATATTTCTTATCACCAATAACTATATCATCATTTTCGTTTATATCTAACTTTCTATCTCCAATCATTAATCCTTTATCCTCTATTCTAGCTCCATATGTATGATAATTTCGATTAGCATGTGTGCCATGTAACATTTTTAATGTATATTTTCTTCCAAGTGTTCCTTTAAACATAATATCTGTGCCTAATTTGCTTAAGTTGGATGGGTTGATATCCTCTTCTTCTGCTCTTGTATCTTCCGCACTTGTATCTTCTGTACTTGTATCTCCTGCAATGTTCTTTTCCCTTAAATCTCCTATATCTCCGCTTTCTTCATACTTGTCGCTTTCTTCAGATGTTTGTAACTAGTCAGAACTTTCATCATTCTGAAATTCTTCTTCATATTTGGAAATTGGTAGCATTTTGTCTCCTTCGAAGCGAATTGAAGGTCTTTCCATATTTTGTGCTAATCGCTTTAAAGGTTCAGTAACAGGTTTGAATGTTGTTTCTAAAAATTGCTCTCTTTCATTTATACCTGATTTTAAAGCTCGGTTTTTTTGTCTAATAGAATCACTAAGTGATTTTATTTCCTTTAATAGCTTTTCCTGGTTAACCATCTTCACACCTTGACGACTTGTACAGTAATACCGCTAATCAGTGTATTAAAACGAATTTATCAAAACCTATTCTATAACGACCATCTTTTATAGCTTGATCTTTCATAATAACCAAAAATCCATACTTTTCCGCCCATGCTTTTCCGCAAAGCTCTTTAAACTTTTCAAATGGCATATCCGCATTCACATGATCGTTATATATATGTTTTAGGTTAGTATCATCTTGTTTGAATACAATTAGAATATTTGCATTATCTCTGATAAGTTGTTTTGGGATTTTGCTATAAGTTTGTCCTATATATATGCTGTCGATGTTATTATGTCTTCCCATGGCAAAGTAGTTTCTAATAGTATCCTGATTTTCACAAGATACATCGTCAAATATAAATACAGAATACGGTTTCGCTTCGTTTGGTTGCATAATGCTATCACTAGCGTTAAATTTGTAAAAATTAACATCAGACACATCAGATAGGATTTTATCCAGCAATTGATACTTTGGTTGATGTAGAGACTTTGAAAAAATATATAGGTTACTAAACCTTAATCCCTGCGGATTAGTGATCAAATTAAAGACAACATTGGTCTTTCCACAGTTTGAGGGGCCACTTACTATACATCGAACAGTGTTTGGAAGTAAACTACCGTGTTTACCATTGTTGATTTTAACGTTATCCACAGTTAAATCATCTATGTTATTAATATTGAATCGATCTTTATGGTGAATAATCTCCATCCTGCTCAAAGGTTAACGATGAAATGAGTTGCTTGTATTAAACCAAGTCCTTTATAGGTATCCATGAATCCTCAGTTTTGTTAAACCCTAACCACCGCACTTTAACTGCGTCCTTTTTTCTTTGTAACACTTTTTCAACAAGATATACATCACCTACTGTTGACTTTAACATTTCATGTCCATAAAATGCACCTTGCAACAAATCTCCTTTGTTATCTTTTGGGATATACGTTTCAGGTACAGTCGGTTGCACTTTATACACTGTAAAAACTTCATTCGTCCAATTGGGAAGGTATTTTTTGGTAAACACTCCCTTATATTTACTAATCCGTACTTTATCACTTACATTAAATTTTCTTGGCTGCATTTTTTCTACTTTAGGCTTTGTATTTTTCTTTATGCGTTTTAATACATCTTTTGCATTTCTTCTATTTACTTTGTTAGGTTTCATACCAATAGTTCTATGAAACCTGTTGTTATAATCATTTATTAATTGTGGTAAAACATCATACCATACGTAAGAACCTCTTTTTGAAAATTGTTTATACAGTGCTCCTTTCAAGGTTCTATTGAATCTTTCTACAATAGCTGCTTTTTTCTCTGAATTTGTAGAATAATGATTTATTTTATATTTATTCATTAACTGTGCAAAGTTTGTATTAAAGTATTCTGTTCCATCATCAGTTTGTAAATGTTTAATTTTGTTTTTATCTCTTTTTATGGCTATTTCCATGGCTTCTGTTACGCTTTTACCAGTCTTGTCCTTTAGAGGCAAAGCGTCTGCAACTTTTGTAAAACAATTAATAATTGTGAGTATATATTTAAATCCTTTGTTTATTCTGCTATGCGGTCGCATTTCAATTAGATCCGCTTGATATAGATCATTTATCCCTTTTATAACAGTATTTCTTCTTGGAAACTTTATTCTTGCAGGTTTGTGTAGTTCATTAATAATCTTCTCCTTCAGGTCTGACATGATGGTTTCACGAAGGCAGCTGATATGGTATTAAATATTCTTTGGTATAAATCTGCTTATATATATATATATACATATAGTTCAAGGTCATTTAAAACTTGTGTAAAAAAAGGGGAAACACAGCTTAACATTGCTGTGTTTCCCCTTTTTTTACGGAAAGGAAAAGGATAAAGGATCTAGGACGATGAAAAGGTTACTCGTCAATAGGGTTGAGGGAGTAGTGGCCGAATGGTAATGTGTTGATTTTGTCTGGAAGTGTTTGTCTTTTGTCGTCATTACAGGATAGCGCCTTTTTAACTTCAGTCACGCTGTACAGCTGATGGTTAAAACTTCTGATGGTGTTGAATTTAGCTGTAATGATGTTATCCTCAAATAAGCATTGCTTGTAGTGTTCAAAATGCACTTTCTTCTTTAAATATAAACTCTTTACACCTTTAGCTTTCTTAATATAGCTATTCTTCTTTTCTTCTTCTTCTTCTTTTTCATTATAGAGTTTCAAAGAATATAGTTTAGACATCAATGCAACAATCTCTTCAAGCAGAACACCATTAGCCTCATCCTTGAATTTGCCTAGTACTTTTTTGTGTCTGTCATTGTCGTAGTTTGGATGATCTTTTGGATAATCGGAGAAATCAAAGTCGTTCTTGTAAATAAATGTACGCAAATCTTTATACATGTCCAATGTTACTATGCGATATATGAAAGCGTCAGTGTCCATATATGTAATAGATATATTTTCTCTTCCGTAGAACGCCACCATTTTGTTGTAGTGAAAATCGTACATGTGTGTTTTTGAGATGTCCAAGATTGACATGCCTATATACAAAGGACGATCCATCTTCACACTTGTCTTCTTCATGGACACTGCTACAAGTTTTTCATTAATAATTATAGATGTTCCAAAATTTGGCTGCTGTACTAGTTTCTGTAATTTTTTTGCGTCGGTAACAAGTTTAACATTTTTGTGTCTTCTTTTGTTTTCCAATGTTTTTCCAAATATCGCATTATTCATTAATTTAAAGAAATCTTTTTGAAAGTCTGATGTAGCTGCTGCTCTTCTGATGGTATTTGAATCAATGTAGGGTTTCAACCAGCATGATTGAGAAAATTCCAAAACTCTATTAATTTTTGTTAGACGTAGTCCTAATTCGATAGCTTGTTGAACCACCCAAAAGTGAGCCACGTAGCGTTGTTTATTATTTAATGTCATCATTAATTTGGGGTGTTTTCCAATTGGTGAAATTTCTGTTTTAGCAAGAAGTGGAAGGTCATAATGAAGATCATGTAAATTTTCTGGGTATTCAAAATCGCAATCCAAAATATATCCAGTGTCACCATGTTTCGGAATTTGTAAAATATCGCCAATAGAGTCGGGATTAATCCATTTAAAGTTATCAAAAGGAAGTGGGTTTGACATTGCCCATCCGTACAGGTTATTTGCATCGAAATATCCTAAATAGGTTGACGGTTTGGTTTCATCGTAATCGGGTAGGTATTTGTTGTTGGCTTTGACATGTCTGGTAACACTTTGGGTCAATCCGCCTCTTACTCCAGCTTCAACCATTAAAACCATGTCAATGTCTGTTAAAAGTTGGAGTTTGCATTTTGTTTCTTTTAACATGGCTTGCCAAGCTAATCCTGGTGAAGTATACGAATGTAGAGGGTCCAAACCGTATGCAGCAAAACAGGTGTTTCGGAATTCTTCCATTACATCACAAAGAAGAGTTACATCTAGTTTGACATAAAAGTCCGAGTAATCTCCTAAGGTCTTCATATCTAACTCGTTCCATACTCGACGTGCGTGTTGATAGTCCTCAAGTGATATTTCCGAATCATTAAGTTTGTTTTTGAAGTGTTCTGGTGAAGGTAGTGATGTTTCATCAAATCTATGCAGTCCATCGATGTAATCATAGGGGAAGACTCCTTTTCGAAGAACCAAATCCATTTTACTATTGGGTACAATTTTGCTTGTTTCTATCAAATCTGTTCTTCTTAGATTTTCAGATAATTTCATGAGGCTTGAAGGCATAAATCTAAATGAATCAACAAACCTTAATTTAATTTTACCCACCTTTTTTGAAAAGCTTATAAATTTTTCCATTGTAGTAGCCAAAACGTCTATTGCTCCATTATCTCTTCCTAGTTCGGGGATTATGAAGTGCGAATCATAACCACTCAGATTGTGCAGAACTACGGGGATAAAATATGGTAGTTTGTAGTTCAAGTTGCAAGCGTTACAGGCTGCACCTCTGTACGCTCCCGTAAGATGATCATGGTCACGAACTTTAACGTTATCCAGTGTAAAGGTGTTATTACACAAATAACACGTTGTTGTTGAATCATAATGTTGAAGTTCTTCTTCTTCCATAGGTGACATGGGTACCTTTGTTCCATACAGTTCTTCTACCTTTGCAGCTATGTCATACAAATCATCGACAAAGTATTTGGCTGCTTCTTCACCGCGATAAATCTTTGGAGAAGATGATAGTCCATATTTTTGAAGATGGTCTTCAGTCAACGTGGATTTAATTAGTATGCAATAACTGTTTGGTGAATGAAGTTGGTATTTGCTTCTTCTTGTAACGTCCTCTTCTTGTTGTTCAAGCGGATGTAAAGAAGACTCGAAATCAGCGTAAACAACAACAGGTACACGGTATTGTTGTATTACTTTGTCAAATTTTATCTGCGCTCTGCTAGGATGCGGCAATTTAATTCTTACTTCATAGTTTCCATTACATAACCGCTGGTGTTCTACTAACCAATCAGACCCTCCCCTTCTTAGTTCTTTGTTCACGTGACAAAAACATCTTTTGCAAATTGTCATCTTTCTTTTATGCTTAGATAATTGATTAGAAACAAGACTTTCAAATTTTTTGATATACACAAAGTGTGAAATATCACCTTTAGTAATTAATAACAAATCGGTATGATCTCTGCGCTCATTTGGTGTTATACGCAAGGGGTACAAATTGTTTGTCGAATCCAATCCGAAGAGGTTGACAGAAGCTGAAGGATTTTGTTTTTCAAATTTTGAAACGTCTGTTATAGCAACAGGGTAAGTCATCCCTTGGAAATTATATCTATGTTGTACTTCTTCATAATAGTGACTTGGTCTTTCCGGATGAATTGTTACATATTTGGCCAACATAGCATATTTAAAACACTCAGTATCTTGATTTTGTACGTTGACGCAGGATAAGGTATTTCTAATCTTTGTTGGTAGAGGAATGTAGCTACTTCCTCGAATTCCATAGCCGTGTTTGTGTACTCTTAAGTCTAGCCCTGTGATGCTTAACAAATTCCATCCAGAGCCTCTTCCTTCATGTTCTTGTATTTTAGTCATTAGCTCTTCAAAACATTCAGATACGATTGAATCAATATCTGACGAAAACATAATAGTTCGGTTTTTTGTTAAAAACCCTCTCGGTGAAGTTTCATTTTGAATGTTTGTAAATAAAGCATCCATTAATAGTCCAAATTTAATAAAATTTAATCTTTTTAATTCATTTTGCAAAGTGTTGCTTACCAATCCTTTTGCGTTATTTAAAAACTCTTCGAGTTGTAATTTTGCATTGTCAATTTTGAAGTGGGTTACTACATTACCCGGAAGTGCTCGGGCATGTAGTTTTACATTTACTGCTGTTGATGCTGAAGGACGGTGAAGTGTAGACAGAGCATGCGTAGAAGTCGATGCAGCTGATGATGTTGAAGGATGATGAAGTGTAGACAGAACAGGCGTAGAAGTCGATGCAGATGATGATGTTGAAGGACGGTGAAGTGTAGACATAGCAGAGGTAGAAGGCGATGTTGATGGTGCATATTGAATAACACTAGGTCTGGAATTTTGGTGTTGAGCTAACATTTGATCTATTTCTTTCAATTCTTCTTCTTCATATTCTTCATTTTGGTTTTTGTTATGTTTCAGTTCTTTATGTATCATTAAAATAAATTCATCCTTAAATGAAGACTTGCAAATATCGCAGCGATGCATAATGTAGGTGCGATCTCCACAAGGGTCAAGGCAATAATGAACAACACTGCAAATACCCCTCTATTTATACCCTAGCAAAAGTAATGGGGGTACGTATTACGTTAAGTTTACTATTTTTTTTTTTTTTTTTTTTTTTTTTTTGCATTTTATATTTACTATTGTAGCTGGAGGCTACAAATTTCTGTATTTAGGTCAAGGTCATTGAACAAATTTACCAAAACGGGGAATAGAGCAGTAAATGATTTTATATTAAACCATAAACTGATCTATTCCCCGCTCTGTATTTAACTAAGACAATTTTCCCCAACAGAAACATTTGATAAATTTTAAACTCGGATGTGAAGTTGGATTGTACACATTGCATCTTGATCAACTAAAAATTTCATAAAACAATAGGGATCTTCAGTTGTAGATTCATCTTTAACATATTCAATAGTCAACATTGCCGAACGAAGATCTTGTGGAATTACGTCGACTTTTATGAGTCGCCTTTCGAGTTCGAACCGTTTTGTTATTGATGTAAGTTTTATCACATCATCGATATCGATGAGGGGAAAGCTGTAGCAAACGGAGTTTCCTGGTGGGTTCATCATGTCTATATGATAAATATACACTGTTGCATCGTCTTTAAATAGACGTTCCCCCACCATTAAATGTATAAGTTACCCCACTTTTTTTAATCATGTAAATGGGTCAAGGTCATACAACGATATTACCAAAACGGGGAATAGAGCAGTAAGTGATTCTCACTATAACCACAAACTGATCTATTCCCCGCTTTGTATTTAAAGTAAACTATTTGAAGACAACAAAAACTTATTCAGATTCTTCCGATGATAATGATGATGATGAGCTCATATCACTAAATAAGCGACGACGAACACAAAAGTTCCCTGTGACTGGATCTAGAACTACATCATCGATATTAATACTGCTTGGAGGGGTTTCACTATCAACAAGGTCCATTTCCTCCAAGCAAAGCAACTGATGATGAAATTCCGGTTCATTATTATCGACATCTTCGTCGTCAGTCAACAGCTCCAACAGCTCCATCTCTCCAAGATATGGTTCACTGCTAGCAAACTCACTCAGTAGTTCAAAGCCACTAAATAGTTCAAGATCACTAAATAGTTCACCTTCCATCTCTGAATCATCATCGTCTTCATCTTCGTTTAAATTTAATGGAATATTTTCAATCAATTCTAGTATAGTCTTCTTAGAAGGGAAAATGTTATCTCTGGGCGACATGATTCCAAGTAGCAGACTGATTTACCACTAATACGAAACCACCTTTTATACATGATTTCGGTGGTGGTGGGGGTAAGTGTTGAAAGTGCAAGTGGTAGGGAAAAGTGATAGGGAAGAGGTATTATTGTAACACAAATGATTAAGTCCTGTAAGTGGGTCAAGGTCACCTTATCCTATTACCAGAACGGGGAATAGAGCAGTAAGAGATTCTTATTCAAACCTCAAACTGATCTATTCCCCGTTCTGTATTCCCCCCCCCTTTGGCGTTTTATTTAGTTTATGAGGTTGTGTAATAAAGGCACAGTGTGTAGCCTTCTTGTAATAATTGGACAATTTTTTTCTTCAAAGGGATTGGTTTTACATCTATTTTTACTTCTTCTGTTCCACGAATACCCAATCCTTTGACCTGAACATGTTGGTACTCCGTTAACAGTTGGTAAACACGCTGGATAAAAGTATCCGCTTTAGCAGTAGAGTCAATATAGTGGAGGTATACCATGGTAGGTGCTCTCTTGACGCAATTCAGAACCAAAGTGATAATTGTCTCTGTAACATCGGGCTTATATACCCATCGTTTTTTTTTTTTTTTTTTTTTTTTTTTTTTTTGCTTTAATTACAGGTTTGGAACAATATAAAATGTTATATTAATGTTCCATCCTTTATCGACTAACCTTACCATATTACCAAAGATTTTATATAACTTTCTACTGTAGTTTGTTTCAAATGCTTCATTTTCACTACTATAAACTTCACCTGTTGGTCTCCACATGTACAATTGACAACTAACCTCTATATCAAGATACCGTAGCAGTAATCTCCTTACAGCAAGCACCTGATCAATGTTTTCGACCCGTCTGCTAACTATTATAGTTGCTGCAGAGATAGAAGTAGTGGATGCATTCATTTTCAGCAGAGTACTAATTTTTACCAGCGATGTAGAACCTCCTTTATACTTAGTTTAGGTAGTGGTGGGGGTTAGGAAAAGATATTGTTGTAAGAAATAAGAAGATCTTTCATTATTTTTTATCAAACGAATATTTTCTAAGTCCCAAGGTCATTTACACCAGTTGCCAGAACGGGGAATAGAGCAGTAAGTGGTTCTCACTTGGACCGCAAACTGATCTATTCCCCGCTCTGTATTTTAAAGTAAACAATAACTCTTCTCACTATTGAGCAGCCTTTGTTCTTTGAAGCTCAAGTTCTAAGTCTGCAACCAGGCGAAAGTCTGCATCATGCTCCTCCCATTGTTCAGGAGAACGCGGTTGACCACACCACTTAGTAAAGGCGTACCTCATCGCCTCATTGTACTCCTCCAGGATAACATGATAGGGTCTTGGTTGTTGCGTTGTTGACTGCATCGGTGATGTAGTTTGTTGCGGTTGAGACTGAGCACCATTTTCTGCAACCTTATTAATTTTATAAACCTCAGTCATTTCAGCAGCCTCAACAATCGCGTACAACTCCTCTTCGCTAATTTCCTTTCCCCATGTGTTGCTGTTGACGCTCATGACGATACAACTAATAATTATATTCCGAATCTCTCGCTTAAATACCCGCTTACCCCCTCCCCTCTTTACTGTTGAATAATGTCTTTAATATAATATTTCTCCTTTTTCCATTTAAGTTTTATCTTTGACTTAGTACAATATATCTAAGTCCGTTATTTAGGTCAAGGTCGTTGTAGCATTGTAAAAAAAAGGTGTGGACAACCTATTGACACTCTGCAGCATATGCTACAAATTGTAAATAGGTTGTCCACACTTTTTTTTTTAATTTGGAAAAGACTATTTTTAATTTGGAATACACTTTTTAATCTTTTTTTATTTTAAATGTTTTCCACACACTGAAACCTGTATCATTTCGAATTAAATAGTTCTGTTTGGTAAGTTCTTTGACGTGGAGGTCCATGCCTCTAGGCAACTCTACATAGTACAATTTACCTTCACATTGAACCACCACCTTTGCAAAGCCCTTTGATTTAACAAAAAAGTATCGTTTATTTCTACAAAGCCTATTAATTCGAATTTTGGTTGGTCTCACTGCTGGATGGGGTGTAGAAAGAGAAACGGTGCCCTTGTGATTTTGTTTTAAATGTGATCTGCATACTTCTTCATTTAAAACACAAGACTTAGCACAACGTTCCCCTTTCCTTGCACCTTTTTTAAAACTGTAGCTGCATCTTGGTGCAGGAAGTATAGACTGCCTTCTCAAGGTTTTTAATTGTTGAAATTTCTCTGAAGGAGATTCGTTGTTAATACAGATCACTGAAGGACGGGAAAGGACACTTACAGAAGGTGTAGAAGGTTTGGTAGGAGAAGAAGAATGTAGACTTGCAGATGGTGTTGAAGAGCCTGGTGTAGAAGGTGGAAGAATGCTTGCCAGCGCCTGCTGAAGAAGCGAAGGAGCTGGTGAAGCCAAAGATGGTGCAGTTGTTTGCTCATCCTTCCTCGGTGATGGAGAAGGTGAGCGAGAAGTAGCCGAAGAAGATGAAGACGACGAAGACGATGAAGAAGATGAAGAAGATGAAGAAGCGGACGGGGGAGCAACGAGGTTTTCTTGAAGTGGTTGCGGTCGTGGTGCAGGCTCCTCAGGAACAATGCATGATAATATTAACGCCTGCCGAAGGATGGAAGGAGCTGGCGGAGCAGATGACGGAGCAGGTGAAGAGTGCTCAACCTTCCTCGGCAAAAGTTGCTTCCTACGGTCAGACATCTCGGGAACTGAACTGTACTCGTGATGTGTAAGCAGCAGAATGATTTTACCACTGGTGAAAACCCTCCTTTTATACCCAGTTGTAGAGGGGGGGGGCTTTAGAGGTTAGGGAAGGAATATTGTTGTAATGTTTTACTAAACGAAAATTTTCTAAGTCCCGAAGTGGGTCAAGGTCATCTGAACATGTTGCCAAAACGGGGAATAGAGCAGTAAGTGATTCTCACTTGGACCACAAACTGCTCTATTCCCCGCTCTGTATTAGGAGAAGAGGACTAGCTTAAAGCTCGCAATTATAGGCAAATAAACCTGATAACGGAACACTAACCTCTCCCCCGAAAAAATTATTCACCCAACACACAAACGATATAGTCAGTTAACAACAGTCGCGCACTCTGAAACCGCAAGGACGTTCATCACTGTGTAGGCGTCAGAATACTACGAACCGAAGTACAATAATACCTGACCAAGGTCCCCTTAAGTTTATTTCCCCGATGATGTATCCTCCAAGATAAGCAAAATGGTCAGTTAACAACAGTCGCGCACTCTGAAACCGCAAGGACGTTCATCACTGTGTAGGCGTCAGAGTTTTACGAACCGAAGTACAATAATTACCTGACCAAGGTCCCCTTAAATTTAACCAAAAATAAGCAAACTGACTGAATCTGTTTCTCGTGAGTAAGGGTTAAGATAGGTAAAGTCATCCGGTTTGCGCGCTGTAATGACTTAAGGTCGGTTTTCGTGCCATACCTTTTTGTAAGGGGTTAGGAAAGGTGTTTATTTGAGAAACATAATCCCCCCTGAGATATTTAAAGACATAAGGTCGGTTTTCGTGCCATACCTTTTTGAATGGGAGCGTGAAAGAAAAGTACATATTTCATTAGTAAATAAAAAACACTTCAAAAACACTTTAAAACCAACACCAAACTAACTACAGTTAAACTAACTACATTTACTAGCAGCAAACTACAAGCGTTATTCTAACATGCTTAATAATACACAGACATGCCTTAAGCTAAGGTAGCATCTCTAATATATAGTGGTACCAACTCTATACTAGAGATACTATTGCGGACAACGCGGGCAAACAGCTAGCTAGGCTGTCGGCCTGCGACTGCGAACCCTCTGCGGGCTGCTCCCGCTTTTATAGGAATATATCGGGGGGGGGCTTCGACAGTAGTTTGTTCTAACGCTGTATAGCACACTTTGAATTGCTCCAAGTCCGGTAACTGGGTCAAGGACACGTTAAAATATTTTGTAAAATAGCAAAGGTGTTACCTTTGCTATTTTACTTTGGAAGAAATCTGTACTACGTTTAAACAAGGGAGACTGTTATCCGTTTTACGCAAAACTCCTTGCACGATCTTTTGATAAAATGGAAAAGATTAATGCCGGAGGGCGATTCCCATTCCACCAAAATACAATGCATATCATTTCTATGCAACGGTCTCAGCTCTATTTTTACTTTTAATTTAATGCCTCGAAACTCATAAGTAAGGATGGACAGAAAGGCTTCTGAAATAGCAAGCTCGGAAGGAACAAGCCAAGTGTTTACACCTACAGCTTCCATAGCGATATGATGATTTTTACCACGCTGTTGCAGTATATATTAAATTTCCCCTTCCATAAATTTTGTGCTAAAACGTGGTTGTGTACATTGAATGTTTCTTGAATATTTTCTAAGTCCTAATCTAGGTCAAGGACACGTTGAAGATAAAAGCATTAAGTGTTAAGCAAACTACAAAACATTAAATGTTAAGGAAACACATTCCATCTACAATGTTATTATAAAGCATCAAAATATGGTCAGTTTACAACAGTCGTGCACTCTGAAACCGCAAGGACGTTCATCACTGTGTAGGCTTCAGAATACTACGAACCGAAGTACAATAATCCCCTGACCAAGATCCCCTTAAATATATTTAACTAGCAGCAAACTACAAGCGTTATCTAACATGCTTAAACAAACTAACTAAACATGCAAGGGCGCGGATCTCTTAATTGCGCGTCGGGCCCAACGCACACTTAACAGACCTACGCTGCAGCAGGCACTGCAACCCAGTGGGACGTTCATCGCAACGGGCGGCAGGCTACTGCGAAGAGACGCTCGAAATCTCGGGTTATATAGACGGAGAATGGGAAATCGGGATATTAAGGGGAAAGCGGGATAAGGGATAACCCTGCTTCGTTGCGGGATTTTATCCCGCACTTCCAAGAACATTTTTCCCTCGACCTTGACCTTGACCTTGAACATGACCCAAAAGGGGGGGGGTCCGTCAGGGGGGGGGGGTCCGTCAAGGGGGGGGGGGTTCCGTCGGGGGGGGGTCCGTCGCGGGGGGGGGGGTCCGTCGCGGGGGGGGGGCCGGTTCTAAACCAGTCCTCAGCTTTCTACCCATATATGGATAGGGCAAGGTTTCACTTTACGACCTGCTTCACTCTGCCAGCCGCCTCATTCCGGCTTTGGATTGCAACCAGTACACACGTGCTCTATCCAACTCTATCTTATCCATTTTCTTTTCCATCCTATTTACACCATGTCTTCTCCTCTGACTCCTGAAAAACTCCAGCGCTTAAAGGAATCTTTGAAGAGGTCGACGGAAAGAAGGAGCGGGTTTAAGAGACCTTCAACTTTGAAGTCTCTCAAACGGAATCTCCATGGTCATCCGCTGTATTTTGAACAACGACCCTCGACTCAGCCTCGACCTTCTACATCGGCTCAGCCTCGGCCTTCTACATCGGCGGCTCAACCTTCGTCTCCTACACCGACTGTCGATGAGGTGATGCAACGGACAAGGGTGATGGGGCTGAACGACTTGGTGACGCCGTTTGAAGTCTCCAAGGTCGAGTTTCGAAATCTGAAGCGGATGACGGAGTATAAATATGTGGCAACCAACGGGGACCACGTGTTCCTGTTTCAACACACCATCCACTACATCGAGGTGCGTCTGCCGCAGTCTCTCCCACCGCCACCTCCTCTGATACCTGATACACAGGAGTTATTCTTAACCAGAAAAGATGGGAGGGTAAAGTGGGTTTTGAAGAATAAAGTTTGAACTGATCCTTATCCCGACCAACCTTCAGCACGCAAACGGTCCTTTTCAGGACCACCCTAAGCATTTCAAGTTAGGGACTTGGCCTCTACATAGGCAGGAGAGTTTGTTTGTGCAGCCCACTTTGTGAAATTTTCTAAGTCCCAAAGTCCTTGAACTTGACCTTGACCTTGAACATGACCCATGTTGGGGGGGGGGTACAAAGTGTTTCCAAAGTATGTCATGTGGGTACTCAAATTACGCGAATTGATCAGACGAACAAGGAGGTGCAAACAGAATTTTGATCCGGCCAAGGGTATAGTAGCAGAAGCGAAAAAACTACAAAGTTTGTCCAAAGTATGTCATGTGGGTACTCAAATTACGCGAATTGATCAGACGAACAAGATGGTGCAAACAGAATTCAGATCCGACCAACGGTATAGCAGAAATAGCGAAAAAACCAATGTTTTCAAGGTTACATACTAATAGCTTCTTTAATATTGGGTTAAAGTATAGCGAGTGGGTACTCAAAGTACGCGGGTTAATCAGACGAACAAGATGGTGCAAACAGAATTAAGATCCCAACGGTATAGCAGAAATAGCGAAAAAACCAATGTTTTCAAGGTTACATACTAATAACTTCTTTATTATTAGGTTAAAGTATAGCGAGTGGGTACTCAAATTACGCGGGTTAATCAGACGAACAAGATGGTGCGAATATAATTCAGATCCGACTGAGATTAGGGAAGAAACAGCGCGAAAACAACACTTTCAAGGCCTGACATTAATAAATACTTTGTTTATGGATTAAACTACGACAAGTTATTTATAGTTTAAAGTATAACGAGGTAACGTTGTTGTGCGGGTAGGTCGGGTGGGTATCATACACGCTAGCGCTATATCATTATACTTTTAGCTCTTGCAGGATTAACATCTACCTATAGAGTTTGTGTTATTCTAAAGATGTCACAGTTTTACAGAAATATGACGAAGGTGTCCTTCAACAGTCCGCCTGCCACCACCTTCTACTTCTCCGACTGTGAAGATAGAAGGTCTACGCTGTTAGTGGATTGTGAGCGATTTCGCCGTAGAATACTCCAGGCTGAAACATTCTTAGCAAGTTGTCTGCTACGCAAGATGCATCATATGAGTACATGCAATAAATTAGATCACAGTGACTGTTATGATTGCGTAAAAACAGTGTCGAGCAAGAATTGTTAATGTTTTCAGTTACGGAGCTCCGATCCTCACAGAGTCAGAGCTAGACCCTAACTAATGCATGTCCCGTAGTTATTGTGCGATGTGAAAACTTGGTGGGGGAAACTGGTGTGGTGGGGGGTAAAGGCGAGTGTATATCCTACATGCTTGTATCACTTCAGTATACCTGCGGCTCTTGCATAGTTCACATGGATTCGCAAATACAAGGCACTACTGTTTCTTCCACATGTTCTTCTTTTAATATTGAGCAAGCTGACAATACAAATGATGAAATACAAGTACATGAAGTTTCTAGCACAATATCTACTGATGCAGAAGCAATAATGTCATCCCTAATAGGGTTTGACTAATGATGGTGGATGTAGTAGCAACCATCTGCCGCGCACTTGCCACCTACCGCCTACCATCTGTCGCCTGCCATCTGCCGTCCGCCATCTGCTCCGCCTCACCACACTTTTACCCCCACCATTTTGTTTGATACCAAAACGCTAGCTAGCGAGTAGTCAGTACACCTCCGGCTCTCGACCGGTGTACATCGAGCTCTCTGTTGAAATGTCCATCAAAATTAGGTGTATTCATTATGACTCTATTCATCTGGCGAGGCCGCAACTCGTCCGGATCAACAACATCGATGACAACCAACAACGGGGAACTATTGTAAACATGAATTATTGTAAATAAAGTAATATTTGTAATATGAATTATTGTAAATAAAATAAAGTAATATTTGTATTAGTACTACCTCGCACTCGTATCATTCGATTGCTTCATTCGATAATTTTCATTCGATATTTTATCGAATTAAAACTATCGAATCACAATCGGATTTTACGCGTGCGAGGTAGTACTTTTTTAAAATTACCTCCCCGTGACCTTGAACTTTGAACTTTAACTCATTTCGTCACAAAACCGCCTACGTCACTGGCTCAGCCCCAGATAACATCTTTCATGACTCAGCACTTCCGGTCACGTGACCGGATGACGTCACTTCCGGCGCAAAACCCGCAAACCCACACTACTCCTGGCCTATATTAATATTGTAAAAAGACTCTGTAAATTAAGATAATATAAACATTTATTATGTAGAACATGGATATATACATATATAATTATACATATAACTGAATTTTACATAACAGTATTTTTCCAGAAAAAACCGTTGTAAATTGTATAGTGTATGCATAATATAGATCAGAGTAGTTGTAAGGTAAATAAAGTTTTAAATTTTAGAAAGAAAAATTACAAATGTTCTTGTTTGACTTTTAACGCTTTCGAAATAAACCAACAGGTATATAAGTTATTAAAGCATACATTGTAATGTTTCTAGTGCGCTATCTTGATAACGTCATCACAGGGTGTTAAAGTGGCGGATCCAAGGGGGGGCGAGGGGGGCGATCGCCCCCCCTCAAGCTCAGAAATGTTTGTAATATACTGTATAAAAACAGTGCAGTTATTTAATTTGCAGCTGGTTAAATGTGTTGTGATTAATTCTTTATCGCCAATCCAATTTATGCATTGTCACAGAGGAGGTTTCTTTCTAAAAATACTATCATGTTTAGTTTGGGTCCCTGTCTCTATGGTTTCTACAAATTTCCTAGCCTTCGATTGTACTGGCACTTCCCTCATTTACACAATTTCTACAACTCGACAATCATATTCTGCCGAACTATCTACTGAACTAATTTCTTCATCTTCTTCGTGTTCTTCTACTTCTAATTCTTCATTACTACAACAATTTATATAATACATATGTAACTTCCAACAGACAGAGATACAGCCCCAACTGTCACACCCAAGGCAACCCTCAGTAGAAAGCAACTCATAGCAGAAAAAGCACTGTAAAACAAACACAGCCATAGTTAGCAAGAGATTGATTATGTACATATAAAGTGACTGGAGAAGTTAACGTGTACTCAGCTTGTGATCCGATCCGTTGGTGCAAATGAATCAATATGAAAATACTTGCTTGAATTATAACAAAATCAAAATACACAAAGGTGCAAAATACATCAATGCTTGAAATCGTTCAACAGTGTCCGGAATATTAATGCAAAAATCAACTGTAACAAGGGTTCTTGAAAATATGTTATTCTTTTATAAAAGGGGGGGACAAGTTCAACAAGCCTATATTATAATCCTATTTAGACAAAGAATTGTAAACACCTGGTTTGTTTAATTTTGGATAAATATGATAACAGAGATATTTTGCATTATTACCACACAGAGTTTTAAGTTAATATTGGGCTTGCTGATATAAGTTAGATTCAAAACTAATCAGAAAAACTACTAAGGGGGATATTTTGAAGTTTGAATTTAAGGATAGGGGGCTTACTTGCAATTTTTGGTATCAGTTACTTTTGTCGCCCCATTAAACAAATATTAAAATCATAGATGAGAACAATATACAAATTTTGTTTAAATACCTTTGAAATAATACAATAGTTTGAAAAGAGGAACCAGACAAGCTTGTTAGTAGTGTAAATCATGAGTGTAATGATTCACTGCAGTCTCGTAGCCCTGAGCAGCCGGAACAATCGTTCCGGTAGAACTGGCTCCTGGCATTGTTCAAATGTTGCAGCAGTTCTGCCAACACCTATGCCGGCACTCATCTAATATCAACAACATTCTTTCAATCTTCTTTTTAAAAACTATCTATATAATTCTAGAAACTAAGGTAAATTTATGACATTCAAAGAACAATCTTTTATTAAATTCTATATCGGTATGTAATTTTGAAATTAAAATGAAGTAATATTCAATGTCCAGCAATTGTGATTATAGAATATTTTAGACTCTACTTATTAAGAATTGTTAAAATTATTGCATATTATGATATGTATTGTTAATATATTCAAATTGTTATTCATATTTTAGCGAATTTCCCCTATAGGGAAGAAGCTAATACCGTAGTCTGCATGTTAAGACCTAGGCCCGGAACCATGATAATTTTTTTTAGGTCCCCAGATACCAAAAACAGTTTGTTCAAAATTGAATACACTGTTTTTTAGCGAATTTCCCCTATAGGGAAGAAGCTATTACCCCACACAGCACACAACGTCCCCAGGATATCCCATTTGTGTCCCACTCATCCCATTGCAATCCCAGGATAAACAGGATATCCCTAGGATATCCTGCTATGTCCCGGGATATTGTGGACGTCCTAGGGATATCCACGATCTCCCGGGATAACGTGGATGTCTTGGGGACATCCCACGTATATACTTTATATCCCAGAACAATTTTAGAATAATTAATTGCAAGTTTTATTTATAGATTTAGTATTCAAACCAAATTGAATAACAAGTATAATGATCAGATATCAACAATAAAACATGTATAAAGGAAGTATAAATTTACAGTTTATATAGCGATGAAATATGCATAGAATTCTGACAATTTATAAGAAAAGAAAATACAAATTGCATTACTTTATACCGGTACACCAATAAAATTAACGGCCAATCCCATCTAAAACTACAATAATCCCCTTTTCAAAGAGGGAGAAAGAAACTGGCGCGGCGACTGCACAGCACCCCAGCAACAACAGGTCAACAGTCGACAGGAACAGACGACAGACCAGAGACCAGACGGCAGACAGTCCAGACCCAGACGTGCGTTGTAACATAACGGTCAATCTTATCTTGGTCGGTGGGTGGTTTTTTCCACTTTACAGTTTACATTTTGCAGGTTTGTTAGTTGAGAAAAATAACTTAATCTTCATTCAAGAGTAACTACAACTGTTTTGTATACAACGTACTGTTTCTTGGTAAGTAGCAAACTTTTTTAAACATATTTATGGTACAGGTTAAGGTTAACCCTAGTTTATTTCTTTCATAAATGTAATAAAGAGTTATTCCCCTAGGATGGTTTGGTTATGGAATGTTACCGATTGTACAGAACTAACATATTTCAATTGTTTTGAATCACAGTTTATTTAGTACTTGAATCACAATGAAACAGTACTGAATAAATTTAGTAAATCTCTTATTCTAAGAACTAGCATTGATTATTCAAAATCAAAGGAACTAGCATAACCTCAATATAACCTATACAGTCTGTTGCAGGAATGTAAAACCATTCCTTCCATACTTCCATAAGCCCAATGTTAAAATTAACATTATTCTTATGGACAGCCAGGAGCCAGGATTTCCACTTGCGCAACTCACCACAATACACAGTCCTAGATGACAGGATACTGTCATGCGTATTCTTGGGAAAGCGAAGGAATTAGACTATATCCTTTGCATTAGGCTAATTAAGTTTTAATTTTTTATTTTACCAGCTGATTTGTGTAGAAATTCTGTATTTAAAATCCTGACTCTAGGCCTCATGATAATGGCTTTAACCTTGGATTATATAAGTACTCTTTAATATAAGTACTATTTAAAATCTAAATACTACCTTAAGGCAATAAATATATTTATAACTAGCTGGACCGACAGACGTTGTCCTGTCCTAATGTCATTGAGTTTGTTTTATGTCAAATACTCGTTCTTTTTCAATATGAGCACGTTCGATTTGCTCACTCGCCTCCCAGATGAGCTCGTTCGATACGCTCACTCGCCTATCGAAAAAAAGAGTTTGAGTTGCCATTCAAGTAGTTTTTTTTATTTCCATTATATCAGAGTTGCCATTCAAGTAGGTTTTTTATTTCCATAATGAACATATATTTATGCATTTCAAGTACCTATGTTCAGATATACTCCTTGTTAACAACTGTTTGTTGTAACTAACTAAACTTTGATCAAATCAAAGGGAAATTTGAAGGTCAGTGGGACAGAGCCCTTAGATCGGATTTTTATGAAAAATAGTTTATGTCCTACTCCCACACCTACTGAATATACACACACAATTTCATAAGAATCGGTCAAGCCGTTTCGGAGGAGTTTTGTTACAAACACTGTGACACAAGAATTTTATACATTACATTGTGGTAAAATAAATTGCCAGTTGAGGGCATGGTTTGCCAGTCTGTAAACTAAGATCAGCCAATAGTAGATGTGCTGCATTGCCAAAACTCCACAACAGCTGATCGGAATAACATTCGAGTGATATTTTTCTATGGCAACAGTGACAGCGTACAGCCATGCTATTGGCCACAGCCCAACTGTCAATTTATTTGTCCGCTATTATAGTGCTATACCTCACACTAAATTTGGTTTAAGAAAAAATAAAATTCATAAACTGCTTAAGCCTAACATTAAACAACAAATTCAAAGTTTTATATTAATAACAGTAATTTAATTTAACATTTCAGGATACTAGAATCACTTGAAATGGGCCTAAATCCTATATAAAATTATGTAAATTTAAATGTTGCATAAGTGTAGAGCTTCATAAATCCTACATACAGTAATGTAATATTTTTAGTGAGTTTCCCCTATAGGTAAGAAGCTATTACCGTAGTCGGCATGGTAAGACCTAGTCCCGGGACCATGATAACTTTTCATTTTGAGGTCCCCAGACCCAAAAACACCATTCGTTCGAAACTGTATACATATCTATGTCTCTCTCTCTCTCTCTCTATATATATATATATACCTATATAACCTATATATTTGTGTGTCTGTGGGTGCGATAACTCTCGTAAAAATGATCTGATTTTGACAAAATTTTGTACAAACGTGTAAAGCATTATTTATGACTATAATTGCGAAAACCAGACAGATCGACCCATCCGAAGTGGTATTTTGGGGAGGTTTTGTACCCCAAAAATGGGTTTTTTGAACTTTTTACATGTAATATTTTAAAAAGACAAATTTTAGATTCCACCATTGGATTCAACTTAAAAATCACAAATGGAGTTTTGATCATTTCTCTACGTCAATTGGTTACAGAGATATTGAAAGTAACAAACACAGTACGTTGTCCAATGCTATTCTTATGGAGGATAAGAACAAAATTATAGCTCGCTTATTTATGATCGTATACTAACGAAACTTGGTGTATACGGCTTCATCTGGTTGTGGTCTATTGTTTATTACACAAAAACTCAATTTTTACCGATAATTTCCGTGGCAGCAAACCTGCGTCCTCAGCCCCCATGTTATTCTTATAGAGAATAATTAAAATGTAATGTATACCTTAATTATGAACATAACACAACTTGGTATGTTGGTTCACCTAGTTGAGTTCTATTGATATATGCATAAAAACTCATTTTTGGTGTTCCTTGTTGCAGCAAACCTGCGTACTCATCCCCCATATTATTCTTATGGAGAAAAATCAAAATGGTATATATCGCTTATATATGCATTTATATTGATGAAACTTGGTATGTGGCTTCACCTAGTTAATAATATTGATATTTACATGAAACCCCATGTTTGTTGTTCCTTGTTGCAGTAAACCTGCGTACTCATCCCCAATGTTATTTTTATAGAGAATAATTCAAATTTGTTGTATCACTTATTTGTGGATATATTTTTATGAAACTTGGTACCTATGCGGCTTTATGTGGTATTGAGACATATATTTTGCATGGAAATTCGCTGAGTACGCAGGTTTGCTGCGACGGGGTATTTTCTTAATGATTATTAGCACCTATGCAACTTTTGAAGAGAATATTGAAGAACACATTGCATTTTATCCTTTGGTTAACTTGTGTGGTAAATCAACCCTTTATTTTAAGAAACTATAATCATGATGCTAGGTGGAAAGAAAAATCAGTTTCGTCGTGTAGTTTAGAATGAATGAATACAAAACGTACGAGAAAGTAAAAATATAACATCTTTTAAAACTGAACCTAAATTGCAATATGATCTTAAACTTAAAGGGCTTTATGAGGGATGGGGTAGGCCTACATTAAAAGGAGGCATATGACGTAACTATGTGCTTTCAGGAAATTGTTAGGCCTAGTTTTTTGCTAATCAATTATTTTAATTAGCATGGTCTCTGTTTAGGAGCTGGTCAGAATCAGTTTGCTGAGGCCAAAATAAAACACAGGGTTCATGGATTGGATTGGACCCTTAAGGAATCAACTCCTTATATGAAGAGAAATCCAGGTAAAATTATATTAAAAAATTCTGCTTATTAGAAGGTAGATTAGAATAGGTACAGTACTATGATTAAGTGCAGTAGGCTTCTTAATTTGATTGTGCAAGAACTAAGATAGCCTTGACACCTATCAAAGTTATTACAATTTAGTTACTTACACAATTGCCTGAATGTGTCATAAGTTAAAATCACTGGGCCTATATATAATAACCAATATACATTCAAAGTTGACAGGATCGGTTAATTTTTTGTGAGTTATATGGTCAACACTGATTTTGCTACTTTTTACTTATGTCTATTCTATGTGCGTGCCAATATGAATCTTTAAACTGAAAGAAAACAATATTTTAACTAAAATACACCATTAATCCATTTAAAAACAGGATTTTTCAATTCCAATTCAAAGGTTTTAAAAAGTAAAGGCTAGGAACAGCACCAGTACGTCATTCTAAGCCGATGGGTTAAGAGTTAAGCCTTTATATCTCTATTATATATGATTGTATATTGATGAAACTTTGTAAGTTGCTTAGTTGTGGTCTATCGATATTTACACAAAAAGATTTTTTACTGTCCGCGTAGCCGCAAACTTGCTTACTTAGCCCTAATGTTATTCTAATGAAGAATAAGTAAAGTTTGATAGGTATCTCCCTTAAATATAAACTTAAATTAATAAAACTTGGCATATAGCTTCATCTGGTTTAGTTTTACTGATAATTGCATAACAACTCATTTCTTATCCCTGACAGCAAACCTGTGTAAGTTACTCAGCCCTAATGTTATCCTTATGGAGAGTAAATCAAATTTGATATCTCGATTATTTATTAATGTATATTGATGAAACTTGGTATGTGGCTTCACCTAGTACTGGTATATTGATATTTGCACAACAAATTTGTTTTTTTGTTAATCATTCCCATAGCAGCAAACCTGGATACTCAGCTATAATGTTATTTTTATGGAGAATAAGTAAAGTTTTATATCTCCCTTAATTATGAACACAAATTATTAAAACTTGGTATGTAGCTTCACTTGGTTGAGTTATATTGATGATTGCTTAATAATACACCTCTTATTTTTCTTGTTGCTGCAAACCTGCATACTCAGCCCCAATATATTATTTTTATGGAGAATAAATAAAATGCTATATATCACTTATTTATAAATGTATTTTTATGAAACTTGGTAAGTTGCGTTATGTGGTAGTGAGAAACATATAGGGCTATATGCATTATAAATTCGCTGAGTACGCAGGTTTGTTGCGATGGGGGTATGATTCATATGGAGAATAAGTAAAAATCCCTTAGTTATGAACTTAAATTAATAAAACTTGGTATGTAGATAGACTTGTAATTTGTAACTTGGTACCTGGTTGAGTTATATTGATTATCACAAAAAACATACTTCTTATCTTCCTTGTGTCAGCAAACCTGCGTACTCATGCCAATGTTAGTATGCCTAATATTTTAAATAATGGTATGCAATGGGTTTTTGGTTTAACACCACAAATTATTCTGATTGCTTTTTTGAATTTTAAAAATAAATTTTCAATTTGGTCTGTTGCTCCAGATTCAAGTTCCATAGCCAATATAACTCTGAACATAGGCATGGTAGGCATTTAAAATTACTCCTAAATTTACATTTCCTTTTAGTCTTCTTAAAACATATAATCCTCTGCTGATTTTTCCACTGATATATGAAGAGTGGTCTTTCCAATTCATTTGTGAATCTATCATAATTCTTAAAAATTTCATAGAACTTTTATTGTTATTAGGAAAACCCTATTTGAAACATTTATTTATAAATTTTGTGTTTTACTCATATTAAAGATTAATTTATTAGCATGACACCAATGTTGAATTTGTTCTGTCACAGTCTGAAGATTTTCAATCAACTGATCAGGAGATTCCCCTATTAAATTTACTCATAAATCATCAGCATATAAAAAATTAGTTCTATTTTCTCCAGCTAAACTGTACGGTAGGTCATTGACGAATATATTGAAGAATAGTGGACCTAAACAAGAACCTTGTGGTACACCCATCTCAACTGGTATTACTTCTGAAATTTCATTATCTTTCAGAACTGTAGTAGTGAGACACACATATATGCATTGGAAATTCGCTGAGTGTGCATGTTTGCTGCGACGGGGGTATTTTTGGATAAGATGTTACCCAAGGCAAAATGCAGTATTAGCTTAATTTTTTTATTTACAGGACACGAGGCCATGATGAAGATGAAAACAGAGTTGGAATCAACTACCACTACTTACTGTGTGTTCATATGCCCTGGTTTATGTATCTTACATTTTGGTTTTATATAAACTTATTTTTACTGCAATTATACTATAATTTTGTTTGAATTCATTACTGTATTATTTAAAAAAATCCTTAATTGTTTGTATCACATCACCGAACAATTATAAATTGAAATCCATCCTTCAATTTTTTAAATCTGTATTTATTAATTCAACTTTTGTTCTGAGAAATGTTTAGGCCTACACATGCATATATATTCATATTATTATAAACTTATTAAAACAACTTTTTTTAAGATTTGAGTAAATTGTAATAAAAAATATTAAGCTGTGTATAAATTTTCAGTGTCAATCCAATTAATGCGTTGGCTGCGGCGGACCCCGATCGGTTTTTTTTTCTCAGCATGGAAACTTGTGCAAATTTCATGTTTAAGAGGGGGCTCCAGTCCTCTGCGTCTACCTGCTTCTCCCATAAGACCAATGTTAACTTTCAAAGTCTGCCCCTCCTCAATGGGTTGTCCGAAATTGATTATTTGTGGTTTGTTTTAAAGATAAAAAATATATCTAGCGATTTTAGTAAGCAGAATTTCGTTATCATAATAGTTAAAATTGTAAATATTGAATATTTTGGAATTTTATTGATCGATTATTATTTGCAATATCGAAATTCTGCTTACTGAAATCGCTAGGTATATTTTTGCTCTTTAAAATGAGCCATAAATAAACGATATCGAATAATCCATTGAGGAGGAACGGGCTTTGGAAGTTAACATTGGAAGCAGGTAGAAACGCGAAAAGTTTCGTGACTGGAGCGCCCTCTTAAACATGTTTGCAGCAGCGAAAGTGTTAAGTACCTATACTCAGGACATTTGAGATACTTTTACAAATAAATCATGTAACAGTTATGATAAAAATTAGCATAAAATGTGACAAAGGTAACAATATAAAGTTGTTAAACATGATTTTCAAGTATTTGTTCTTTTGAACTGTGTTGTGATGATTTAAAGTTTTCTATGGTTCTGAAGATGACAAAATTACCTTTGACAAAACGTGTCATCCATTAAAAAGGTATCCTAGGATTACAAGGGAGATTACAGGTATTTAAAGTTTATACATTAGTCAACCTGATTAAAAAAACATCAATGTGAAGTAAAAACTTGTGTTTCTATGTGTAAGCTGGGCATGGGCAATTATAGTATTATTTTACAAAAGAATAATTTAAGGTTGTCCTGTAATTTATTTTAGAACTGTCTTCTTATCGGATTGTGTGATCATATTGAAAGGTGTCCCATTATTCTATCAGTATGAATCCCCTAACCCCATAGATACCCCTGCCTACCCCATGATAATTCTGCAGTCATCCATATGGCTTCAGGGTACGCACTATTACTAGGAGCCATATTGCCTCCTAAGGATGACCGCAGGGTTATCATAGGGTAGGCAGGGATATCTGTGGGGTTAGGGGATTCATACTGATAGAATAATGAGACACCTTTCAATACATGTCTCCAATAAATCCTGTGGGACATCCTGGGGATGTCCTAGGGCTTCAGAGAACAATATCCCTTTGTGGTCTGAGGGATGTCCCCAGTATATCCTGTGGTACATCCTGGGGATGTCCTAGGGCTTCAAATACAATATCCTTTTGTGGTCCGAGGGATATCCCCAGATAATCCTGTGGGACATCCTGGGGATGTTCTATGGCTTTCATTATCATGTCCTGATTAGATCCAAGGGACATCCCATGGTCATCCTGAGGGATGTCCCCAGGATGTCGTGGGGAGAGGACATTTTTGTGTCCTGGGGACATCCTGAGGGTATCGTGAGGATATCGTGGGATGAGATAGGGATGATCCTAGGATATCCTGCTTATCCCACTGTGATGTCCTTGGGATGTCCTGGGGACAATCTTGTGCTGTGTGGGACCGTAGGTCTCATGGTAAGACTTAAGCCCGAGACCATGATAACTTTTCATTTTGAGGTCCCCAGATGCCAAAAACACCATTCGTTCAAAATTTTTTGTTTTATATATATATATATATATATATATATATATATATATATGTGTGTGTCCGTAAGCACGATAACTCTCGTAAAAAAGGTCCGATCTTAATGAAATTTGGTAGAAATGTGTAAAGTACCATTTATTTGAACGAGTTCGAAAACCAGATGAATCGCACCATCCGAAGGGGGTTTTTAGGAGTTTTGTACCCCAAAAATGTGTTTTTTTGAGTTTTCACATGTAATTTTAATTTAAATCAAATTGTAATTTATACCATTGAATTCAGCTTTAAAAAAACAAACAATTTGGTATTTTGATCATTGCTCTACGTTAATTGCTTACTGAGATATTGAAAGTGCTAAACACAGTACGTTGTCTAATGTTATTCTTATGGGGAAAATAAAAATTGTATATCTCGCTTATTTATAAAGATAAACTGGTGAAATTTGGTATATGGCTTGATCTGGTTATGGTTTATTGTTGTTTTCACAAAAAAATTTTCATCTATGGTTCCTGTAGCAGCAAACCTAGGTACTCGGTCCCCATGTTATTCTTATGGAAAATACTTGAAATGTTATATATCGCTTATTTATGAATGTATATGGATGAAACTTGGTATGTGACTTCACTAAGATGAGTTCTATTGATACTTGCATAAAACCCATTATTTTGTTGCCTTGTTGCAGCAAACCTGCATACTCATCCCTAATGTTATTCTTATGGAGAATAAATAATATTTCAAATATCGCTTGCTTTTGAATATATTTCCTATGAATCCTGTTAAGTGTTTTAATGTGTTATGTTATATATTCATTAGAAATTCGCTGAGTATGCAGGTTTGCTGCGACGGGGGTATTTTATTACTTAACAACTTTTCAAAAATCTGTTTATCTGTCATTAACTTGCAGTTCTTCTGACTTTAATTATAATATTCTAAAATGTACTTTTACCCCTAACTGATCAATACTATCATTTTCTAATAAATGGAAAAGTTTATTATTTAAGGCTTTAGAAAAAATCTTAAAGTACATAATGTTTTCTTTAAATTTTCAATTTTAAAACAAAGGTTTTGAAAAATAAACAGTCCTAGTCACGGTAGCCGTTTGTAAGGAAAACTTCTCACAACATCCTCTTAACTGTTAACACAAATAAATTATCAAAACCTTTATTAAGTATTAAAAAAAAACATAAAATTTCTTTAAAACTAACTTCTTTATTTTTAAAAGCTACAATGAAAAACCCATGTTGACAAAACCAAATATTTACAAAAGACAATTTATTATTACATATTAAAAACAAAAGTCAGCTGATCAGCTGTAGGTTCCTTTCCCCAGAGGACCCTTCTTTTGCTCTCAGTCTCTTCCTCCAAACACTTTTCCTCACTCTCTCCTTAATCGCGTAGCCCAAGGAGGTATGGAAGTTGCACTGCTGAGATGAGTGTTGATGTGTAAAGTGATGTCCATGCAATGAGGTGTGAACTGTGTATATGTTAGGCTAGACTGTAACCTGGGGTTTGCTTTGATGTATGGTTAGGAGTTACGTTCGTGAGAGAGGGAGTGGTCTGATATATTAATTAGTCGATCAGTGTTCACAGGAGCGTTATGATTCCTTTGTTTCCCAAACTCAATACAGTGTCAGTTTCTGAGCTAGTAAAGCCCAACGAGGCATATATCTATAGAGGTCTCGTCTGGGGTAAAAAACAATGCATTTATGCTGACCGCCATTTTGACCCTCTATACTCTCCGGTCTCCATGGCAACAATATCCAGTAATGACTTTCTCCCTCCACACGGCTTTGTACAGACACCTTACCAAAACGCATCTTACTATCAAAACATAATATGGTCTCATAATTTTGGATATAGTTTTGGTGCTGTTGTTGCAAATTATGTAAATTAGTAGGCAATATGTAAACATAGCGGAAGTCAAGTCACATAATTGTCCTTGTGAAATTTTGGGTTGACCGTATGCAAATTTGGAGGGGAATAATGGTGGGGGGTATTCGCCGACTCTCTTGCGCTACCTCCCCTACACGCCAAGCACTGTGAACAGACCTGTACTGATTTACCTTTATATTTACATGTAAATTTTGTATTAATTCAATAGGAAAAAGTCATTATTGGAATAAATTTATGGTCCTATCAAAGGCAATTGTCAGCAAAAATCATGATAAATGAATAAAAGTACTTAATGAAATTTGCATGATGGGGAAATACCCCCTTCGCAGCAAACTTGCTTACTTAGCGAATTTCCAATGCATATATGTGCTACTATGTGTCACTACTACATAGAGCTACTTACCAAGTTTCACAAAAATGCATTCATAAATAAGTGATATTAAAGTAGCTTTTTATTTATTATCCATAAGCATGACATTAGGGCTGAGTACACAGGTTTGCTGCAATAAGGAAGATGAGTATTTTTTTTTTGTTTGCAATTATAAATATAACTCAACCAGCTGAAGCTACATACCAAGTTTTATTAATTAAGGTTCATAACTAAGGGATATATAAAACTTTACTTATTCTCCATATGTAAAACATGAGGGCCGAGTATGCAGGTTTGATACACTACAGGGAAAATCAACAAAAAACCTTTTTTTGTGCAAATATCAATATACCAAAACTAGATGAAGCCACTTACCCAGTTTCATCAATATACATTCATAAATAATCGAGGAATCAAATTTGATCTATTCTCCATAAGGGAGAATTGGACAACGTACTGTGTTTAGCACTATGAATATCTCTGCAACAGTTGGACGTAGAACGAAAATTAAAACACAAAAATTGCCGTTTTGTAGAGCTAAACATATTGGTAAGAATAAATTATTTCTCCACATCCACTTAACCTAGGTTAACGATTCAAAAGACTAAATTATTTGTTTTTTTAAGCTCTATAAAATGACTCCAAAATTGAGAGTATTTACAATTTTAGTGTAAAAATTAATGATTTTTGGAAAAGTTTAAACTCCCATAAAACCCTCTTCCCATAGCCCAATCGATTTGGTTTTCAAACTTAAAGTCAAAAATGTTACTCTCCACATTGGTGCCAAATTCCATCGAAATCAGACGTTTCTTTCAAGTTATCAAGGTAACGGACATACATATATCCATATGGATATATATATATATATATATATATATATATATATATATATATATGTACTAGCTGGTCCGACAGACGTTATCCTGTCCTAATGTCATTGAATTTGTTTTATTTCAAAAATGCTTGTTCATTTTCAAAATGAGCTTGTTCGCTTCGCTAACTCGCCTCTAGAATGAGCTCGTTCGCTACGCTCTCTCCCCTATTTTTGTATAGAGCTAACTTCGGCATCGAAAATAGACTTTGAGTTGCTATTCAAGTAGATTTTTTATTTACACAGTGAACATATGATTATGCCTTTCAAGTATGTTTACATATAATCCTTATATCAGATGTGTTGTGAAACTAACTTACTATTTAATATGCTATAAAAATCATACATTACTATAAAATACTAACCCGACTTTGTTTTATGTATTTAGATATGCATATATATAAATTTGAACGAATAGTGTTTTTGGCATCTGGGACCTCAAAACAAATAAGTTTCATGGTCTCGGGCTTAAGACTTACCATGCCACCTACGGTAATAGCTTCTTCCCAATAGAGGAAATTCGCTAAAAATCAAACTGGTTTAGATCTTATTTAACAAATAGACAGCAGTTTGTAGAGATTTCTCAATTATCGAATAACAGCCACATCATAATATATTAATCCAAATTTTAAAATTTAGTGACTGGAGCACCAAAATTCAATTCAATTCAATGCAATTTATTTATTCATTTCATCAGTAATAAAATGAACTAATCCAAATCAACACCAGTTATGTACGAACAGTTATTTATAAAGATAACTTATTCATCAAATAAATAAATTATCAATCTTCCGACGTCATCACAAAGAATACCAAACAAATCATTTTAACTGTTGTTATAAAGATGGTTTCTTAAAATTATTGAGGAGTGTTTCACTGCCGTTATTGCAGTCATATATAAAATTTTGATTGATCTAATTTGAAATTTTTCTAAAAATCATGAACTAAACTTGGGATAGTTCCCCTTGATCCAGTTAGCAATCCAATTGTTCTTTATAAAATTCAATTGTAGGGCAATATATTAGTTTTAAGGAAATGTACATCTTGGGGCTGTTTTCCACTGACTTCAAATCTAATAATAGTAGAATAAATTACATGACCTATCTTATTTTATCAGTGTCTGAATACATGGACAGTTCTTGATTATGAAATAATTAATAATATAAATAACCTGATTTAAATTAATATTCAAAAAGGCTCTGACATTTCTGAGACTATATTTTTGTTCTTTTATGTTTCATGATATTTATATTATTTATTAATTGTATCAGTATACTATGGAGATTTTTTCTAAATTTCTGTTTTTTCAACATCGATACACAACATTCGTAGCTGTGATTACAATGAAGTATTGTTATTGTCATTGTTACTTTTGTTTTTCTTCCTGTCCAATACAATAATATCACTAATTGAATCATTATCTGCAATAGATATAATTTCTTCGTACACCTCCTCGGAATTCAATCTGAATTCATCGGCGGTCAGAGACCTGATTCTCTTGTGTTGGTTATTTCTCCGGAGGCTCCCATATAGGCGGGTGGACTGACGGTATGAAAAGGGTGGTGGAAATATAGGTCCTGAGGGCGGCAGTATTTTGGAAGAAAATGTTGGGGAGGAGGGTGTGAGTAGGGGGCATTGGATGGTTCAAAACCAGCAAAGGCGTGCGAGGAGGAATGAGGAATCGCCCCCCCCCCCCCCCGGTGACGTCAGCCCCCCCCCCCCGGTGACGTCAGCCGCCCCCCCCCCCGGTGACGGCAGCCCCCCCCCCGGTGACGGCAGCCCCCCCCCGTGACGTCAGCCCCCCCCCCCGTGACGTCAGCCCCCCCCCCCCCCCGACGTCAGCCCCCGACCTTCCCCATAGCCAAGCTCGGCCCCCGACCTTCCCCTTAGCCAAGCTCGGCCCCTCGGTCACGTCACCGAGGCCTTCCCCATAGCCAAGCTCGGCCCCCGACCTTCCCCTTAGCCAATCTCGGCCCCCTCGGTCACGTCACCGAGGCTTTGCCTATTAGTTTTATTATAAGTTTTGTTTTGTTTGTTTTTTGTTTTTTTTTTTTTGGTTTTTTTTTATTTTATTTTTTATTTTATTTAATATTTTATAAAAAGTGTAAAAATGAAAAGGGATAAGGATAGGGTTAGTCGTTTATTATTTACATCCAACCGTCGTCGTCATCGTCGTCGATCAGCTCGACGTCGGAGCTGGAGTCGTTGACGGCAGCGGCCTCCTCAGCTTCTTGACGCCGCCGCTGTGCGTCCTCATCCAGCTCCCGCAGGAGGCGTTCGCGGGCCTCTTCCATTTCCCGCCTTCTGGCCTCCCGCTGCTGACGGTCCCATAGCAGCTGCCACTCCTCTTCCTGAAGCCAATTTTGGTTTTCGTGGACGTGAGGGAGGACAGCGCCTGTAAGGGAGAAGCCAGTGATTAGTAATACTGCTTAGTGCGTGAACTATCAAGACCCTAACCCGTCCCCAACCCGTACCTACGATACTTACATACGGGACGCTCGACGACCCGCTCTGACGTTTGGGTGGATGTGCTAATGGTTTCTTTCATGTCGGTCTGGGTCGAGGTGGAGGTGGAGTCGGAGGTGGATGGAGGCGGAACAAGGACGAAGGGTGGTTGCAGGGCGGATGAGGAGCATGGTGCGGAGGCGTCGAAGGTAGTCTGTGGAGCGGAGGAGGTGGAGGCATGAGTGAGGAGGTGAATCCTCAACTTGTCCCCCCTGCGGAACTCCTTTCCGCAGACGGGACAGTAATAGGATTCACCTCCTTCACCATGTGTGGAGTGGAGGTGACGGACGAGGTGGTCCTTGCGGGAGAAGGTGGCGGAGCAGCGAGGGCATGGGAACATGGTGTTGGTGGTTTGGCGGTCAGGGAAGGAATGATGGTCCGACCCAGAGGTGTAAACAACAGTAGGTGAAAGCGGTAGACTCCAGAGTAGTCAACAACGTAGAACGTTCCTCAGAGGTGTAAACAACAGGTGAAAGCGGCGATATTTAGACTCCAGAGTAGTCAACAACCCCCGGGGTGAAAGTGGTAATCTGTGGAATCGTAGAACGTTCTCCGTCTCGGAAAGTTCCAACGAGTGGGTCCCTAAAGCGAAGTGATTGCTACAGCCAAGCACAGCCCCCGACCTTCCTCACGACCAAGCTCGACCCCCTACCTTCCTCATGTCCAAGCCCCCCCCCCCCCCGACGTCAGCCCCCCCCCCCACGTCAGCCCCCCCCCCCCACGTCAGCCCCCCCCCCCCCCGTGCTAAGGACTACGTGACTGTCCCAGCCTGTTTACTCATCAGCGGTTCCGGGAACTGTTTACCGCTTACATTCCACGGCGAAGCTCCTATGGGTGAAAGCGGTGTTCGAGTCAGTCTTGATCAGAGCCGCTTTCATAATGGACGTTCTTACTATAGAAATTTTTATTAACGTTCCCAACATCAGCCGCTACCTCTTGCTCGGACCGGAGTACCTCACCCCTACAAGGACTCGGGTTGAGGAGGCGATGAGGAGAGGCGGTCACGTCTTCCTCAGACCGGGGCGGTGGAGTCCGCCCAATCCCGTGATGTCCTCTCGTCGTTACGACCCGGGAGACCCAGCGCAGTGGAACGAGGTTCTGCAAGTGTTGCAGTTAACCTTGAACCAAGGCAGCATGGCGGTGTTGGACGTCCAGGAAAATTATAGAAGGCCTGGACAGTAATCGGTTAAACCCTAAACCGGTTACTTTTACCCCAACCTAAGACCCTCTGTCCTACCTCAACCCAAGACCCTCTGTCCTATCCCAACCCATAATCCTATTCCCATCCCACCCTAATAAAATTAGCAACGGTGGAGTGAGGACCCACCGGAACATCATGCAGGTGAGGAGCGTCACGTTTCTGGAAGCTTCTAGAAGGTTCGCTGGAGCGCACGACTCGGCTATAAAACCGAGGCAGAGCCGCGCGCGCGCGACCTCAGTGTTGTTCGAGACGTCACCATGAACGGAAGCGGAGTCAGCGCAGCCGAAGTGGACCAAACGATCCGCTCCTTCCTAGAGGAGCTGAACGCAATGAACGATGAGAACGCCAACGCACCGCCAGTTCAGCAGGGATGTGCGTCAAAGAAGAAAAAGCTCGATGGGTGGACTGTAAAGAGGAAGGAAGTGCCTATCGATTCCCCGGCACTGTGCTGGTCCGCTGGCGGATATCAGTACACTGTGAAGAACCCTACTAACAGCGGTAACGTACTGTTGAAGATGAATGTGTTCAAAGGAGGTCGCCCCACGTTCAGCTGCGGCTTGTACTTGGACGAGGAGCGAAACGATGAAATCTGCATATGTCTAGAGGACCTGCTATCCAGATTGCAAAACCTATGGCTGGCAAATAGCGAGACGGGAGAGTCAAGATACGACGGGATCACTAGGACCGCTACTCCTCTACCCACTTGGCGAAAGACCGATTGCATCATCTCAGGGAAAACCAAGAGGAGTGCGCACTCCAAGCGCGCTACCCAGTAAACGAGAGAGCGTGGAAAATTCCACTAAGCAGTTAATAACCGAGATGCTTCTAGAACAATCCACTTGTTTACGCAGTAAAGCTTTCTATTACGTCAGCCTTCCTGGAATTGAGCGTGGAAACTTCCACTAAGCAGTTGATAACCGAGACGCTTCTAGAACAATCCACTTGTTTACGCAGTAAAGCTTTCCATTACATCACCCTTCCTGGAATTGAGCGAGTAACTATGTCATCATGTTGTTGATACGCGTGAGTCGGCACGTAGACACCGCCAATAAAAGGCGACTCGGTGGCGAGAGCCGGTCATTCTGCATCCAGCCGCTGCGCCATGCTCAACACGGACCAGAAGATGGACCTCAGGACAGCCCTCAATAGCTGCAAGGCCGCGGGTTACACTCGCATCGCGGATCTGCGGGACAACGCGGTGTACCCGATTCGCTCATTCGAGCGGGTAGATACACCGTACGGCGAGGCGGTGATGGCCACCTTGGAGGGTCTCGTCGGCGACGACCCGATCCGGATCTACATGCCTCGACGGTTCCTCACGGTCCTGGACGACAACGCCATCTCCCAGTACAACGTTGGCGTGGGGCCGAGGACGAGCCTTGTAAAGAGGAGCGGCCCTCCTGGCAGCAAATCTCCTTTCCTGGAATTTGTATAAAATAAACGGTATTTCCTATTCCTTTATTTCCTTCCAAAATTGAAAAAAAATAAAATCAAATAAAAAAGAGCAAGAAAAGAACCTTTAGTTACAAGAGCCGAGGTGGCGGTGCACGGCGGTCAGTAGACGCCATGGACTTGAGGTGGAAACACCCGTTCACCGCCATCGTGGCCGGGCCTTCGGGCAGCGACAAGTCGCACTTCGTGGCTCGCTTCATAGAGCACAAACCTAACTTAGACCTGCGTGCACTTGTCTGCAGACTCCAGGCTTGCACCTGACACACACGCACACGCATGCACACGCATGCGCATGCACACGCACACGCACGCACGCTCACGATATGATGAACACGTAGGCGCGGGGATGACGTCACCGCGGTCCGCGACGTTCTAGAAGATTCCAGAAGCTTCACAGTTTAATGGAAGCGGTAAACAGTTCCCGGAACCGCTGATGAGTATACAGCTCCGGGCGGTCACGTAGGCATGGGGATGACGTCACCGCAGTTCACGACGTTCTAGAGCATTCTAGAAGCTTCTAGAAAGTCGCATGCTCATTACATTGTGTTTCAAGGTGCGGGATCAAACCTAACTTAAACCTGCGTCTGTAAACCTAAACCTGCACGCACGCACGCACGCATTGGCCTACCTTAAATAGTGTAGTCGTGAACCGCGGTGACGTCATCTCCCCGTGCCTACATGACCGCCTCAGGCTGTTTATTCATTAGCGATAATTGCCGCGATTTCGAGAATTGTCCACCGCCTTCTACTGTACGGTACGTAGCTTTATTACTTCAGTGATTGTCATCGCTTCGCGCGACGTTCATGCATCCTCAAACCTAACTTAAACCTGTGTGCACTTGTCTGCTGACTCTTGACCTACCCTAGATAGTGTAAGCAAATGCGGGTACTGTGATTGGTGGAAATATCTTGCCCTCTGAGTGGCTAAAATTAGACGTTCTGCCCTATGATTGGTCGAATTAAAGAAACACTTCTTGAGATGGATTTTGTGAATATAAATGCAGACGCGCACCTTCAGTTTGTCTAGTGATGTTGTAGAGTAAACACAAACATGGCTAGTGCAATCGAAGTGGATGAATCAGTCCAGACGTTGTTGAAGGAGTTGGAAGCGATGGATGGCTACAGCACCATGTACTTTTCTCCACGAAATCCTGAACAACCACCGCCAGCACCATCACTGAAACGGTCAGTCGCCACACCATCGAAGCTGGTGACCTGGAAATGTCCATACTGCGCGGAGTCATTCACGTCACGAGATAGACTTCGTCACCATCATCGTCAGCACCACCTCTGTGTTAGAAAGAAGCGAAGAAACAATCGTTCCTCACAACCGAGATCGTTCATACAAACCTCGGCAGGAAGAGGTCTGCAGAAAGTCAACACATGTATTGAAAGCAGTTGCATAAACGACATTGAAAGTGACAATGCTCCGGAGATATCTGGAGACTTCGCATCACCATCATCCAACCAAATAACCGAAGGGGGAGGTTCCCAGAACGCCAGCATATGTGCCGATAGCAGTTGCATAAACGACAACAGTAGAAGTGTCAATCCCCCGGAACTACCTGGAGACTTGGAGCTTGTGGAAAAAGATTCCAAAGATTCACCACCGACTGTCAGTTGGGTCGATTCCGGTTATCAACATACAGTGCATAATCCCGCCAATAAGGGTAATGTGTTCTTGAACATCCAGTTACATCATAGAGGTCAGTATACACATGGTTGCAACTTATATTTGGATGAAAATAAAGACTATGAAATCTACATTATGATTATGAACATCATAACGCGATTGGAAAACCTTTGGGTGGACCGTTATTCAGGAGTCCCCAGAGTCACTGGCTTGACACATACAGTGAAGCCGGTGGTGATAAAGTGTGCAACTGGTAGTAATGAGGGTATCACACAATCGGCGGGGACTGCTTCCGCCCGCGATGAACACCACCCAGATTGAGAAGCGCCTGGTGGCAATCCCCCGGACTGAGCTACATGGAGGTCTCTACAACAGGTATCGACTCCAGCCGCCCACCTACCGGACCCTGTGCTGTCGCCACCATAAGAGCTCCCACAACCGTTGCGCCCTTCATAACTGCATAGTATTGCGGGACTGGCTCGTGGCTAACGACAGTCCAGACCCATCCACCTCGAGCTGCCTGTGCTGCTTCCGCCCACGATGAATACCGTCCAGATCAGAGAATGCCTGGCGAAGATCCCCGGACTGAGGAACGTCGCGGTCTACGCCTCTGACCAACTACCGGACGTGCCGGTCAAGCCTCTCACCGCCATCGTGTCCAACACGGTAGCACACACCGAGGGAGGCGAACACTGGGTGGCGTTTTACTGCTCGGAAGAGGACAGACTCGAGTACCTGGACAGCTACGGGAGACCGCCATACCAGACCGACTTTCAAAGGTTCCTGAGGCGCAATCCTCATCACCGCCACTACGTCTACAACAGGTATCGGCTCCAGGGCTACGATACTTCTGTTTGCGGCTACTACTGCCTCACTTACCTGTACTGCCGGGCTGTTCTCCGCACGTCACTCAGCGACTACGTCCAGCTCTTCGACTTCACCGCTCCCGCTGTCAACGACGCTCTGGTCCGCAGGCTCTTCCACTCCATATTCGCTTAAAACTAGTTTGTAAGGTTTTTGTAGTATGTAACCTTATTACTGTACAATACATGCCTCATAATGATAAAGCTTGTGTTTTCATTCCTCCTTTCTCCTTACTAAATTTTAAAAATAAATTAGCAAAACTGAGGCAGCGGGGCTGGACCTCAGGTTTATATACCAGCGGCGCGTGTCACTGGCTGAGCCCCCGCCAAGCGGCAGTGAAGGCCGTCAAAGAGGGCGCGCCACAAGACCCCTCAGGCATCAGCAAACCACTTAGCAACTCAAGGGTGCAACCTCGAGCGTCAGCAAGCCGCTGAGCAATTCAAGGGTGCAACCTCGAGCGTCAGCAGACCGCTGAGTAATTCCTTCCTGGGCAACTCCTTCAGGGCCGTCCCCCGACACGCGCCGCCAACCGCTCCCGGTTGGCGGGGGCTTTTTAAGCTGCACGGCTCGGGCCAAACGGCCCATAACGCCTTTCCGAGCCTAACGGCTTTTGAGTGAGCAAAGGGGAGGAAATAAACAACTCGGGTTCGTGCTGTACATAAAGCTATTATATTTTCTTACAAATACTATTTACAAATTTTTCTTAAAATTAATATTAAATCTAAACAGGGAATTCCTCTTCCTCGTCTTCGTCCTGGCGCTCCTCCTCCTCCTCACCGTCCACCTCCATCCGTCGATCTCCTCCTCTCCTGGCTGGTAGCGGCGGGACGTCCTTGTGTCCCCACGGCAGAGTGTGGATGCCGTCGGGGAGGACGCACCGCTTGTCGTCAGTCGGGCTGAGGCTCAGCTTGTCCACTTCCACGGTGTAGACCCGGTGCAAGTGAGACTGGAAGCGGACGTTGGTGGTGCGCTTTTGGACCCCGTCAAACAGGCACTCTCTGTAGTCGTCGGGGGTGAGGACGTTCTTGACAACGCCCTTCGCCACCCCCTTGGCCCGCTTGAGAGCCTTGCTGCCGCCTGTCGCCGCGTCCTCGATGTCCATAAAGTACATCTTGGACCGCAGGCCGAGGTACTCGAATAAGGACAGGCCGTTGCACTCGTCCTTAAACTTTCCGATGACCTTGGCGTTGACGGGGCTGTAGCAGGGGTGAGACCTCGGATATCCGCTGGTGTCGAAATCGTCCAGGTGTTCCTTCATCTCTGCGTAGACGTCCTGGGACACGATGTCAAAGACGAAGCTGTCCGTGTCCATGTAGTCTACGGTGAGGCGGTCACCGTAGCGCTCCTTCATCTTGCGCAGGAACTCGTACATGAGCCACTTGCTCAGCTCCAGGACTGTCATGCCTACGTAGACGGGCTTGTCCAACACGATGTTGACCTTGGACAGATGCACCAGGGCCACGTCCTCCGTGTAGTACGTCCGGTCCAGGAAGTTGGATCTGGCGACGTACTTGGAAAACTTCTCCGGGGTGCACACCAGCTTCACGTTGAGGCGCTTCCGTACATTCTCGATGGTCTTGCCGAAGACCGCGTTGTTCATGAGCTTGAAGAAGTCCTGTTCGAACTTCGTCCTGGCCCTCTTCCGCAGCTCCGTGTTCATCAGGATGTACGGTTCCAACCACCGCGACTGGCGAAAGGAGATCGCCCGATGCACCGCGACCAGCTCCAATCCGTTTTGCAGCGCCTGCTGCAAGACCCTGTAGTGACAGATGTAGTGCGTCTTGTCGTCCAGGGTCGTCAACAGTTTGGGGAACTTCCCTGTTGGCGGGCGCTTCGTCTCGCAGCAGTAGGGAAGGTCCTTGTGCAGGTCGTGTAGGCGCGCGGGGTAGTGGAGGTCCACCTCCAAGATGTAGCCTCGATCAGCCTCCGCGTCCAGCGCCGCGACGTCCAACGCCTGGATTTCCTCTCGGCTGAGCCACTCGAAGTCTCCGGTCGGCAGACGCTGGGACATGGCCCAGCCGTAGAGGTTGTTGGCGTCCAGGTACAGGAGGAAGCGCGTGGGCTCGTCCGGGCGGTAGTCCGGGCACCTGTCGTGGTTGGCCTTGGCGTAGCGGGTGATGGCCTGTGAGATGCCTCCTCGGATCCCCTGCTCCACAAACAGGTACATGTCAAAGTCCTGCAGCGTGTCCAGCTCCACACCGCAGGTCTTGAGCATCACGTCCCACGCGTAGGACGGCAGGGTGTAGTAGTGGGCGGGGTCCAGCCCGTACTCTGCCAGCGAGGTGTCGCGGAACTGCTCAAAGACATCGGTGAGCAGGGCGATGTCGCATCGCAGATACTTGTCCGCGTAGTCCTTGAGGTGCTGACACTCAAAGGCTCGCCACACGTTGAGGGCGTGCTCGTACTCCTCGTCCTTGATGTCCTCCAGGGTCATGGAGTTCCTGAACGCCTCCTTGGGCGGTAGCTCCCTGGTCCTGTACAGTGTGTCGTAGGACGTCACGAAGTCGTAGGGGAACACGCCCTTCCTGCGCACCAGGTCGAACAGCCGGTCGTCGGGGAAGCGCTTCCTCGTCTCACGCATCCTGTCCGTGGGGAGTCCCGCCGCCAGGTTGGCCAGGCTCATGGACAGGAACCTGTAGGTGTCTAGGAAGCGCACCGCGAAACTGCTCTGTCGTTGGTTGTCCCCGGGCTGACCAAAGTGGAATCGCTTGGTAAAAGCGATGTACCGCTCCTCCGTGTGGGCCAACACGTCCACGTCGCCGGGGTCGATGGCCAGCTCGCGCACTACGAAGTGGGCGTCGTAGTTGGACAGGTTGTGGAAGTAGCAGTTGATGTGTCGCTGCTCCCGGTACCTGAGGTTGCACGAGCGGTGGGCGGCTCCTCGGAACTCGTAGGGCGGGGCGTGGTTGTGGTCCCGCACCTTGACGTCCTGGTCCGTGAACTCCTTCCCGCAGAGGTAGCAGTGAGTCGCTGCCAGGTACTCGTCCATCTCCTGCCGGGTCAGAGAAGGGTGCAGAGCTCTCATGCTGAATAGGAACTCCCACAGCGCCAGCACGTCCGTCTTGAGCCTCTCCATGAAGACCTTGGACGCGTCTGCCCCGAAGTAGACGCGGGGCTCGAACTCCTCCAGGCCGAGTGAGTCCACGATCTGGTAAGCGAAGGCGTACGGGACGTGCAGTTGCAGGGGCCTCGTGCCGGGCGGCGCTTCCGCAGGGTCAGCGGCGACGGGCTGTAGAGCACACTCAAAGTCGGCGTAGACGCAAAAGCGCTCGCGCCGAGTGTACTCGGGGTGGGCGAAGCGGATCTGCTGCTTCTTCGGCAAGTCCAAGCGGAGGGGAGCCTTGGCGGTGCAATATCGCATGTGCTCCTCCAGACGCTCGGCACCGGACAGTTGCAGCTTGTTGGGCCGGTTGTCGAAGTAAGCGAAGCATCGCTTACACACGTGGATGGCGTTGACGTGGGACGTCAGCTGGTGTCGCACTAGCCTACTCATGTTTGTGATGTAGGCGTAGTGACTGTCCCCGCCGGTGGTCACGTACAGCAAGTCCCGGTGATCCTCCAACTCCCGCTTGCAGATCTTCAGCGGGAACACGCGGTCCTGGAACTTTGGCGATCCGTCGGGGCGTCTCCCCACCATAGCACGCTCGATCCCGTACACATTAACGCTGATGGCGTTCCTCCTCTCGAAGACCTTGATGTCCTTCACGGCCACGGGGAAGCGTAGGCCGACCCAGTCGTAGCGTGCCATGACGTCCGGTGTGTACGATGCGGGCCTCTCCGGGTGTTGCGCGACGAACTTGGCCAGGATGGCGTACGCGAAGCACATGTCATCGACGTTTTGCACGTTGATAACGGCACGCGTCTCGCAGATGGTCCTGGGAAGCTGGACGAACCTGGCTCCGCGTTCTCCCAACGGGGTGTAGAGGTTGACGCGGATCTCCAGGTCGCGTATCCGGAGATAGCTCCACCCGCTGCCCACTAGCAGGCACTGCTCCTTCTCTTCCTCCAGCTTGTGGAAGGAAGCCGATAGGAAGTCCTCCAAGTTGGACGCGGCGGTGAGAGGCACGTTCTTCGTCTTGAAGGCCCGCAGACAGGTGGCTCCGTGAACGTTGGCGAATTCACATTCCAGGAACATGTTGACCTTGATGTTAGGGTGTCGGGTCCTGACGTCAGCCAACAGTTCCAGGACGCTGTCGAACAGCAGCACCAACGCGTCCTCCACGGCCAAGAAGTCCTCCATGGGCCGGGACAGGCCGAAGGTCAGGAGGCGTCCGCGGAACCCTCGTTGAATGGTGCGGAACGTGGGTAGTCCGCCACCACCCACCATCCCGTCAGGTGCCGTACTTGGTCCGGGCTGGGGCTCGCGGCTAGGTCCGGGCTGGGGCTCGCGGCTGGGTCCGGGCTGGGGCTCGCGGCTGGACCGGGGCTCGGGTGACAGAACGGGCAGGCGCGGCATCTCGTCCACAACGAGGTTCCTCAGGACGGGGCAGTTGTGGGCCTCGTGCTGGTCCCGGTTGTAGCGCCGGGTGAAGCCTCGGTCGCAGTAGGCGCACGCGAACCTCATGCCGCGGTGGACGCTCTCCATGTGCCGCTGGAGGTACGCGGCCCTGCGGAAAAGGGCGCCGCAATCGGTGCAACGGGCCTCGTTGGCGTGCACCAGCTGCACGTGACGCCGGAGCAGGTCCCCGCGGGAGAATCGCCGCCCGCACACGTCGCACTCGGGCCGTGGGTCTCTGAAGGGTGGCGTTGCAGAGGAGGAGGAGGAAGTTGAAGCAGACGGGCTCGCACCGTGGACCGCTTCCATATGGTGGCGAAGATCCTCGAGACCCACCAGGGCGACGGAGCACAACGGGCACGGATGGCCTGCGAACAGGAAAACAAGTCCTATTAGTGACCCCGATAAACACGAAGGTGAGGAACTGACAACCTCTTCCTCATCTCAATCGCCAGTTTGAGCCTGGTAAAAACAAGGGTGAGGAATTGTATAGAGGCTTGGCGACCTCTTCCTCATCTCGAGCGCCAGTTTACCCGGGCCCGGTAATACAAGAGTGAGGAATCGCACAGAGGCTGGCAGCCCCTTGTTTACTACTTGAATCTGTTTACTCGACTAAAGCCGTTTACTCTCTCGAAAACAAGTCATTAGTACTGGCGGTTTCTTGTTTAACATAAAAACCATGCCTGACGCTTGATCGTGAGGATGAGTGAGGAACTGTATAGAGAACTAACGACCTCTTCCTCATCACAATCGCCAGTTTACCTAGGTCCAGTAAATACAAGGGTGAGGAATTACACAGAGGCTAGCAATCCACCTATTCTTGTTTAACATAAAAACCGTACCTGGTGCTTGGTCGTGAGGAGTGAGAAGATGAACTGTGGCGAGGTGGCGTCGCAGGTTATCGCTTCGCCCGAAGCGTCTACCGCAGACGTCGCAGTTGAGATGGCGGTCGCTGTGAGCGGCTCTCGTGTGGCGAGTCAGGTTTCCGGCGTTTGCGAACACGCGGCCGCAGACCACACACATGCAGGGACCAGCCATCTACAAAAACATCGGGTATCTGTATTCCCCGTCCGCTACAAAGGCACAATTGTCGCAGCAAAAACACTTTGGTAGCGATACCCCTGGGAACGAGGCGAGTCTAACCCTTTTAATAATGTTAGATAGAAATAGATGGCATGAATCGCTCGTATGACATTCCCAACACTGGTACACGTCTTTGTCTTTGTTACGCTCACACATAGCGATTTCGCCCTCGTCTATAATTCCACTAGGCACTTGAAAGTTCGATTTAAAAGCGAAACCAAATTTTATTTCACTCAAAACGTTTTTAAAAAGGAGTGGAAGCGAGTCTATTTTACTTTTTAAATTTGATTCGTTAACTATAATCGTTAGAAAACACAACTGTTCCAAGGTCATTACGGTTTCACTCATCTCCATCTGAAAAGAGACAAGGACAAGACTCAGTGTACCGAGATATGCAAAACATTAATATTAATTTTAGCTAATAAGATTTTAGAGCATTGGTAAACCTTCTGATGAAAAAGTAAATTACATGTTACTTACGTTAACTTTTACGGGAATCCAAAGGCAATGAACAGCAAGTTGTGTAAGTGTATCGCAGAGGCAGCACTACTTCGTCCGCACAGTAAGAGCTCCAAACACAAACTGGTGAAACCTCTGAAGACGCGCTCATAAATAGCACTCCGGTCGGGAGGAGAAATCGGTCGTGGAAGTTTCCACTGGAACCGCTAATGGGTAAACCGACTGTGGCGGTCACATAGGCGGAGGATGACGTCATGGCAGTTTCGGAGAAATCGGTCGTGGGACTTTCCACTGGAACCACTAATGGGTAAACCGACTGTGGCGGTCACGTAGGTGGAAGATGACGTCATGGCAGTTTCCTCCGAGTTGTCCTCCGAGTTGTTTACACCTTCAGTCTTACTCGTTAGTCTCCTTCTAACAGTATTGACAAGCGGTGCACCATGTTTCATTTATTCTCAATGGTTTCGGAGCCGGTAGGGACCTATCCAGCGACAATGCCTTTCCATATACATTCCACGATATCAGAGGTGGATTCAATAGACGCGGAGGTATTTCTACAAACGGTGTACTACTATACGAGATGCTTCCCCGGAAAATTACATGTTGAATTTTGGCTAGAAAGACCGTTGACCCCACATAAATGTCGGCAACTCAGGGCTAACCTAGGAGACTTTAATGTGATACCGACACACGTCTTATGCCGCAACGCCATACTTTGGCTCCTTCGGGAGATTAATCCTCCGATATATGTGAGAGTTGTAGTAAACGGAGGGTAGGTTAGGGTATTGCTTTTTCTGAATAAAATAAAGGATATTGGAGGAAACACTCAATACGGTTATAGCTTGTTTACTTCAAAAGGGTTTTTCCAACGGAGCGGAAAAAGGCTTCTGGAACGTTCCACTTGTTTACGACGTGGTAATGACTTGTTTGTTAGCCGAACCCTCATTCTTCAGTTGATGATCAACGGAACACCATGTCGGACACCATGTACGTCTTGTGCTGCCCCTGCACTGTGGCCACTACATTTCAAAAAATAGAGGAAGAAATGTTTCACGGATTAATAATCCTCCACCTCGGCTGGGTAGAAGAAGACGGAAGAGTACACTTCTTCCCCCGTTGGTTCACTGCCAATGTGCCGGTGGAGCTGAGCCTAGTAAAAGAGAGGGTTAACGGCTTCCTCTCCAATGGTTTCACAGCTGTCATAAGCTATCGAAGGGTTCAACTTCAATAATCTATTATATTCGTATTTGTACTTTTATATTCGTATTTTATAATATTATGTTAAATTATTAAACTAAACAAAACAAAAGAAAAAAAAAAACAAACAAAACAAATTTATAATACAACTGGTGGACAAAGCCTATGTTAGGTTTATGTCGGGTCACGTGACGGGGGGGGGGGGCTGACGTCACCGGGGGGGGGGGCTGACGTCACGGGGGGGGGGCGGCTGACGTCACCGGGGGGGGGGCTGACGTCACCGGGGGGGGGGGGCGATTCCTCATTCCTCCTCGCACGCCTTTGCTGGTTTTGAACCATCCAATGCCCCCTACTGGTGTGATACCCTGCAGTTCCAAGGGGACAGCATAGTACTGCAACTTTGTTCATGAAGATTCTCACTTCATTGGTTTCTTTGAACTTGAATTTTAACCCTAGCTATAACATTGAAAGATCAAACAATAAATGTATTTACATATGTCTGACATTTGAAGGAGACAGTCGGAAAACATGGTCCATAGAGCATAAAAAACCTAAAATGAAGAGATCTCCGACCGATGATGTTCGTGCCTCGATATACAGATCACAATATAACGTATTACTGACCGACTGAACACACTTGTATGACAATCTAACAAACAACTAAAAAAATCATCCGCATTTATATCACACTCGCAACACACACAATATGGCTTTTAAACATGTAGGAAAATTTTCTTAATTCATTACTTTTTTCATATCATTTTTAGATAGTCCTATGTATTAATTTCCCTTGGTTGATATCTACATTTCCCTTTAGGGTAGGACAATAAAGTGTATGGTGATTTGTACTGGTTTTGGAATTTAGACCATCCAGGCCTACTTACCTTTTAAAACTGCTCTTTTAAAATGATAATCTTGAAGAGTCCATATAAGTACCCAACAATACCACCTTGCTCATTCACCATATTTTAGCGAATTTCCCCTATAGGGAAGAAGCTATTATCGTAGGTCTCATGGTAAGACTTAAGCCCGAGACCATGATAACTTTTTGTTTTGTGGTCCCCAGATGCCAAAAACACCATTCGTTTAAATTTTTATATTTGTAAATATATATATATATATATATATATATATATATATTTATATATGTATTGTAAACATTATGAACATTATTGGTTAATAAAATCCCTAAAATAAAATTATAAAATAACGAGTACAATTAACTACGAAGTAAAGCTGAGGTCAAAGACTTGGAATTGGGAACAACAGGAAATGACAGAGTAACAAAACAGGAAATAAACGGTCAAATTACACAGGTAAATGACCCAGGGTTCAAGAGAAAAAATCAAAGTAACTCACCAAAAATTCCAATGATGGTGGCGGAATGCTGACCAGCTACGGCCACGAATCACGGCGGGTGTAGAAGTCCACGATCGACGTGATTGGTTGACGTGGGCGTGGTCGACCGAAATTGGGGGAAACACGAAATCGGGGGAAGCATATCGAGGAGAGATGATGGACAGTCAGAAAAGGAGAGGCAAGAAGTGAAGAGTTGGGAAGTAAGGGGGGCTGGATCGAGTAAGTCCCGCAGCACTTAGGTTATAGTAAAATACCGAGTGTTGTCGACCTTTCCAACCAAGTCCGCCAACGCAGGGCCAACAGAAGTACTCGTACAACAGCGACCACAACCCAGAGGGAGAAGAGGGCGGACCGTGTCTGCGACCGGAGGAGCCTTGGAAGAATTCTTCGAGATAACCACCGACAAGGGACCCGGGACCACTTCTGGACGCTGCGACCACTCCTGGGCACCTTGACCACTGCACGGGACCACGGAGAGGCGAGGACCGACCAACAACGCAGGGAGACCACCTGACAGCCAAAATTTCGGACTGCGTGGTATGTGATCTTCACTAAATTGCTGCTCTAGTTAAAAAGGGGAAATTTGAGATAACAGTCGAAGGTTAAGGGCAATGATTTGATGATAATAATGATTAAGCAATGATGAAGATATTTAAAAGGTAAAGCTTACTAAGACAAGCAATAAATAATCAAAACAGAAAGGGGAAATCTATATATATATATATATATAAATTTAAGAAGCCTCAGAGTAAATGACAGGGTTAATTGTTGATAAAAAAATTAGGAAGACGGTAGGCATAACCAGAATGGCCTATAGGCCAAGTTGAAGTGTAAAATAGTTGTACATAAAGATAGCAGTAGCTCGATGTCATTAACTATCGTTCAATTAATTTAGTAAGTGTTAATTAATAACTGATACATGAATGAATAATTGGTTATTGAAGTATAAAGACCCACATGGCTTAGCATTTTAATGTAATATAATGTGATAATGTTTAATTTGGAAAGGTTTGAGGGTAATTATTTTGATGCGTAATTGATGGATGAAATATAAAGGACTAAACCATTAACAACGTGAATTGAGTAAAGCTTTAATGGTAGATTAACGGCTACATGCCCAATAATGAAAATTAAATGTTAAATATCGAGTTAAGGGTGTGTATTCATATGGAAAGTGTGAACTGTGATGTATAGTTGCCTTAAAGAACTTTGGCCATGCCAAAACAGAGTGATCATTATTAATGATTTGTTAGCTTAAGAGAGTTGTTGATTTATATTGTGTTTGTCATTTCAGTTGTATATTATAAATAGGAGTTCGGGCACAGAGGCCTCTAATTAAAGGGTTGTCACGTATAATTATCATAATATAATAAGGAGGAAATAGTCATCCAATTTATGAATATTAAAAGGTACCTACATGTTATCACAGACGCTGGTGTCCTTTCAATCAATTTCCTGGTTTTGAAGCGGTGCTCTTCTGCTTCTTTATTTGATTGGTTAATATTTAATGCTTCTTTCTATATTTTAAAATGTATCTATTGCACCGACTTGGGTCTCAGTTTTGGTACTTCATATCCGCAAGTTCGGTCAATATTTAGCAGAGCTCTTTTTTAAACTAATCTCAGGGTCGTTTTAATACAAATAAGAATTTAAAGTGTATCTAAATAAAAACAAAAGTTAAGTTTCAAAATTAAGATTTCTTTAATACATATTGTCAAATGAAAATGAATACAGAGAAAGTATTAATAATTATTGAAGTTATGATTTTAAGTCAAAGTTAAAGTTTAAATCTAGACATGGAAATCAACACACAAATAAGTTCGCTGAATGGTGAAAACTCCACTTAGCTGATTGATTATACCCCAGGTCGTCTGCCTCTGTAGTCAGCGATGTGGTCCGTCGGTTCGTCTCACCTCTCAGCATGATAAACGTCTGTGGTCCGCGCGTCGAGTCGATTGTTGAACGCAAAGTTCCTTAACGGTGGCTCGACACCCTTAGGGTTAAACGCACCAGAGTCTAAATGTCTAATAACTGCTCGAAGCGGGTCTTGAGAGTCTACACGTGTCTAAGGGCCTTGCGTCCGGTGTACGACACTCTCGCCTACGACTATGGATCTCGGGTCCCGACGCAAAGTCTGATTAACACAAGTGGCCGTATCGAGGGTTCACAGCACAATGTCTAATACGCGTTCACCCGCCATGGGTGCTTGGAACACAGTGCTAACACAACTAGTCGCCTCGAGGGCTCAACGGATAATAAGTATGACACGACTGATCGCCTCGAGGGCTCGGTAGCAAGTGCAAAGTATACTACGACTGATCACCTCGAGAGCTCGGTAGCAAGTGCCCGGAACTCCCCACACCTCTCGGTCGGTGGGATAGGTCAAGTGACTGCTCAACCAATGAGATGCGTCCCTTGAGGACTATTTCATTAGAACCGCTCACGGTAACTCTCCGTTTCCCGTTTCTCCAGTGATTCCCGCGTTTCATATCTATACTATATTAAACAATCATCCTAAATCTATTACCTATCCTCGGGTTTCAGTGGCACTTATCCTAATGACCTACTTTTTACCCGACCAGAATCATCAAACTCCCCCTACTACTTCAATTTGAAAAATTTTAAAATTAAAAAATTTTATATTTTTTATATATATATTTATATATATAATTTTCATTTACTATACACTGTATACAAGTATCATATGACCCTTACTTATTTTTAATCAAAACATCTTATCTATATAATCAAACACTTATATCTTAAACATCTAACAATAAAACAGGTTATAACAATATTCAATACATCTTAAAATACATTACATAATACATCTCATTTTCATAAACCCTTTATTTATATATAAATTCACTTACCTAATTACTATATCAATACATCTACATTTTCCTGATCGTCTACTAACATCTCGTCATTATGTTTATAACTGTGCCCTAACACGTCATAACTGCATATCAACAATTCATATCATTATTTTTTTATAAATATGCTTCCCTCAATATAACATATCTTCGTTTTCCTCAAACGTATATCAATATATATTTTTTTATATCATTATTCATCCATTATTGCGCCTCAGAATTGTAATGAGATTACCAGCTACTTTTTTTCTATTTATTATAGCTTATCCCTACATACGAATCATCAAAGATCCCTGAATGCTTTATTCGAACTGTCAATTAATATTATTTTCATTATTTTCTATCAGACAGTTGAATCCCATTAACCATTATTTCATTATTTCTCAAACAGTATTTCAACCTTTTGATGAGACTACCAGCCTCCAAAACTATTTATTTCTCCTACTCAAACAAATTCACTAATATTGAGGTTTGACTTAGTCAACAATGACTCACTTTCCTGTTCAAACTTGAAATACATATTTTTTTATCCGCATACGCATTTCCCACGGTTAGCGAAACTGTCTGACCATCCGCTGTTGTTTACAGGAAGCACCTGCGCTTTATCAGCTAGCATTTTACAATCGCATAGTCCGACTGTCTTATTTACATCCTGTTTACCAAACCTTTGGCCTGGGAACTTAAAACTATCAGTGGTTAAATATTTTAACTTGCACTCTCCACCGCTTACAAGTGTAGAGGCAAAGTTTTGAAATTACATAATCTTTGGTTAGCAAATTGCAAAACCGTTTATAGTGTTTCGTTTTTGGAAATTTTGGGGGTAGGGGCCGAAACACTGAATATGGGGAATCATATATCTCCGCTAGCCACACGCCCCTTACAACGGGTCACTCATATTGTGCCCTTACTGGTTAATCTGCCTTAAAAGGGGCAGTTGAAAAAAGGTCGTCAAAAGTTCAAAAATATCATCATTGATTCAGCCAGGCATTCCGCCTAGACTGAACCAACCCACCGTTACGTCATCCTTAATCCTAAATTAAAATCACATACACGCTTTATCCTATTGCGGGCTAGACGGCTCTTTCATTCCTCCCAGATTCGTCATCTTCCATGCATCATACTTAAATTATGTCTAGTCCAGTTATGAGAAACAATTTTATCTTTACAGTACTCAAACATCATAATATTTTTAATTAACTCTTATGTATTTAAATTATTTACTTGTTACTTTATTCTCTCAGGCTACTATTCTTATTAATTCAATCTTAATATAAATTTCATTATTATTACAAACAAATAAAATATATTATAAAGTTGTTTCTTGTATTGTCACCCAATATGGTTCACGATTATAGCTCCCCATACGGTTTGTACCTCGTTTCAATTTGCTTAAGGGTGCAAATGAACGATTAAACTTAGCAAGAAAAAAACCCATTTTAAGGTTAACTTAAGTTATAAACCTTTTCAATTGCCTAACATTGTATGTACCTACTATTTCTGCAGTTTGGATATCTCTCAGTACATAAGCATTACCACATTTTACTTCACAAATTTCATACGGACCTTCGTACAGCTGAAAATACTTCTTAATCTTTTTTCCTAACTTATCTGATAGATAATGGGTTTTTGTTAACACTTTTTGCCCAATTTGATAGCTTATACCTTTTACTTTTTTATCAAATTTTTCTTTTCTTTTGCGCAATTTCTTATTAGTAGTTTCCTTAACTAAACTTACCAGTTTTTCATAGTCAAATTTTACCTTGGGGAAATTTACTAACTGTTTAAAAATAGTGTCCGGTCTTGTTTTAAACATCAATACATATGGCATTTGCTCAGTAACACCATTCACTGACAAATTTAAACAATCCTCAACATACTGCAAATAATCGGTCCACTTTGTATGCTTCTCATGACAATAAGCCCTACACATTCTATTCACTTCTTTATTGAATCGTTCGATCTGATTACTTTGCGGATTATACACAGATGAATGTTTACATTTAATATCCATTTGGTTCAGACCTTCGTACCATTTATTTGAAGTAAACTGTGTTCCGTTGTCGCTAAGGATACATTCAATTTTTCCCACGTCATTACAAAATTTTCTCGACTTTCCTAAGTAAAGTAGGCGAATTCGCCTTCCTAACTGGGTACAACTTTACATATTTGGTAAAAATGTCGACCATGGAAAATATATACTTAGCACCGAATTTTCCTGTCGGTAATTCCCCGATAAGATCAATGCTTACTAACTGTAATGGACGTTCTGCCGTGATTGATTGCATACTACCTTCATTATGACGATTATCGTGTTTGGTTTTTTGACACAGCTCACATTTCTTTAATTGTTCTTTTATTACCTTATCCATATTATTAAATACACAAAATTCCCTCAAAGTCAGATAAATTTTATGCCCGCCAAAATGACCGTACCTGCGATGTGCAAAATCTACTAACGATTTTATTTTTTCTTTTGGTATACAAAGCCTCCACCATTCGTCATCTTCTCTACTATTTTTGAATAGAAGACCCTCGTGACTTTGGAATACCTTATCTACTTTATTTTTACTATGCACGTCATTACTCTGCAACAACTCGATTACTTTACCATAATTCTCGTCCTCTAACTGACTATCTCGTAATCCCCCCAGAATTTGTTTTATTTCATTGTCTTTGAAGCCCAGATCCAATTTGTATTTAAGTACCTTTATGTTATGCTTATCCTTATTGTCCAATCCGTCATGTTTTATTCGAGAGAGTACATCACATACTACATTTTCTTTACCTGGCAAATACTGTATATCTAAATTATACTCTTGTAATACCAAATTCCAACGTAAAATACGACCGTGAACCAGACGAGAATCGCGTAGGAAGGTGAGTGCTTTATGGTCTGTTCTTACTATTATTTTATGGTGCCCTACTATGTACGCTCTAAATTTATTACACGCAAACACCAGTGCCAACAATTCTTTCTCAGTAATAGAATATGCCTTTTAGCTTCCAACAGTTTTCGACTAGCAAACATTATTACCTTTTGGTTACCTTCCTCATCTTCCTGATACAACACACAGGCTACCGCATTATCTGACGTGTCAGTACCTATGTAATACTCCTTTTTAAAATCTGGGTGACTTAATATGACTGAGTTTAAAAATTTTTTTTTCAACGTCTGAAAATCTTCGGATTCCTGCTTACCCCATATCCATTTACCTTTCCCGCTCAATAAATGACTAAATTTTGTAGTTAGATCTGAATATTTATGATGAAAACTCCGGTAATAATTCATAAGTCCCAATACTGACTGCAACTCCTTTCAATTTCTAGGGTCCTTTAATTCCAATATTTTATCTACTTTTTCTGGGTCCATCTTGATTCCTTCTGATGATATTATGTAACCAAGAAAATTTACTTCTGACTGAAAAAACTCACATTTGTTTAATTTAACCGTGGCCCCATATTCAGCTAATCTTCCCAATACTAAGTCTATATGTTCTAAGTGTTCGTCTAATGTTTTCGAGAAAATCAGAATGTCGTCCACATATGTAGTCATGAATGAGTCAAAATGTCCCTTAAATATATGTGTCATAGCTTTAATGAATGTAGCAGAAGAAATTTTTAATCCAAATGGCAAACGTTTATAACAGTAATTTGATCCATTAAAAACAAACGATACATACTTCCTAGACTCCTTGTCTAACTTCACTTGTAAAAAACCCTGCGTCAAATCTATAGACGTTAAATATTTTGTACCGGCGAACTGCTGTAGTATAATTTCCATTTTTTCTGTACGTTCACAATCACTAATTATATATCTATTCAGGTGTCTACTATCGAGGCAGACTCGCATTGTTCCGTTCTTTTTAATTACTGGGACCAAACTATTGTTATAGGGGCTATTAGTTCGCTCAATTATGTTATCTTTCAAAAGTTGCTCTATTTCACGTTGAACTTCCCTACGTTTTTGAAATGGAATAGGGTATGGTCTACCAATAAACAGATTTTTATCAGACAAATTAATACTAGCTTGAAAATATTTTATTAATCCAGGCTTATCTGAAAAAACTTCACTTTTTCGCTCTATCACCTTATACAACTCCCTCACCTGTGATTCCGACATTTCTGGATTTCTAGTATCTCTAACACCACTGTGTCTACAGTTTCCGTTATGGTCCGCGCGTCATGTCGTGGCAGCGAGGGTACCTCGGGTCCCGTGTGAGTCTCTATAAATAGACTAGTCGCGTGAGTCAGCTGTTGTTTACCGTTCCGCGTTCCAACTAAATTCGCATACACGATTCTTATTCCACAAATCTGTTCGACTGCATTACTTCTTGTCAACTTCGCTACAACTTGCCTATCATTTAATGTTAAATGTAACATATTTTCCTTGAAATCGATTTTTGCTTTATACTTTTCAAAAAAGTCACATCCTAATATTACTGTTATTGGAATATTTCTCACAATAAAACAAGGGATATCAAAACATACATTATTTATACTACATGGAACATAAGCCTGGTGATGTATTTTCTTCGATCTGACTCCAGTAACACCTTGTATAGTTACATTAGTTACAGGTAATTCTGGTATGTTAAAATTATTTTCCTGCTTGATAGTATTATAAATTTCCTCCGACATAATCGTTGCTTGCGAACCAGAATCTACAATACATCTACTTTCGGTCTTTCCTACATTAATTATTAACTCTGGGAGCTCGGTCCCTACTAAATTGGAAACTGGATTGTTATAATTACTCTCGTCTAATAATTCTTCTCTGAGCTCATGACCTCCCACTAACTGTGCAGTTCGGGTATCCCCATCGACTCGGCATGTGTTTACTCGGTGCGTAACTGACTTTTTGTTTATTCGGATAAACTCGACGCACTTATCAAAGATTAATTGTAGTCCTTCCTGATTTAAGTGTACCAAATCACTATAGATCTTATTCCCCATCTTGATGTCTTTCTCATACAAGTTCTCACTAACTCGACCATTCCTTAGCAATAGATCATTTACTTTTAAAAACTTGATCTTATTCAACCCGTCAAAAGTTTTTAAGTATGCATTTATGTTATTAACATTTTGAACATGGTTCCTGTCCGTTTGACTTAGCCTTAGAACAACTGGCGTTTCAACTATTAATACATTTTTCTGCAACTTTACTAGCTTACCTAACAACTGCTTATATAATGAACATACTTTTTCAACATTGTCACCTCTCAATAGATTATTCGCTCCGATCCATGTTATTACATTATAACCTAACTCATCTGGTTTCTCGTCAATCAACTTAATTAAATCCTCAATCTTATTCCCACCAACACAAAAATTAATATAAGTCTTCCCTTGCTGCGAGCGTTTAGTATTTAAGTTTAATATTTTATTACCCAATCTTACTCCAAAACTATCTGACAATAATTGAAAATTTTCAATATTCGGCTCTACTTTACTTATACTGTTATCTTGACCTGTTCTCATCACGTTAACCTTTTGATTATTTATCCGAACGCTCGCAACCTCATCTCATATATTAGGTCTATCTTTCCTCTCACCATTTTGTTTGTCTCGTCTTTTGTTACTCTGTTGATACCTCCTTGTATTTTGTTCGTATCTACGGCGGTCATCATTACCCCTACTATTCTCTTGTTCATATCGGCGGTACGGCACATACTTACCTTGGTTAGGTCTAAAGTTCTCCGTCGGCCTAGCATCACCTCCTCGATTATCTGAGTTTACTTTAACGGGTGGTCCGTTATCGCGTTGTGTCATTGGTCTGTATATTACTACACTTACTTGCTTAAGCAACGTAATCAAGTCTCTCTTGGTGTTTACACTACTTGCTCTAGATAGTGACAACAACGATAGTCCTATATTCTGCGGCAGATGTCTACATACCTCATCTATAAACTCTAACATACTGAGGGGCCTGTCTAAATATACAATCTTATCATACAATTTGCTTACATAGGAAACAAGGTCTGTTCTTCCTACTACAAAATTTCCTCTACCCAGTAATTCGTTTTCACACTGTCGCTGTATGGTCCTATTCCAATACTGTCTTTTAAAAGCAGACTCAAACTTCTCATAGCTACTAAGAGACATTATTATCTCCCGCACCCATACGTTTGCTGACCCTTTCAAATACTTAAGTAACACTAACTTGTTACTTTCCCAACTACCGTCTGACACTTCTACGAACTCTTTGGCAAACCTAAGGAAATACATAGGGTGGGTGAACCTTTCGTTGTCCCCATGAAAGTCGACTAAATATCCCTCTGCAAAGTTTGATGCAGTTTTACTCGTTGACCCTACGTTTTTTACATATTCATTATCTTCATTTCTTCTTTCACTAACGTTACTTGCTACAGGGTTACCCCTTAATTCGGCAATTTCTTTACAGAGTTCATTTCTTATCTCTACCAGGTCACTCTTAACATTTACTATCTTATCATTTACTTTTTCATCGTACTGAGAGATTTTCTGCCTTACCTACGCTTCTAACTCGGCCCCAAATTTACCTTTCCACTTCTCCTGCTCGATTTCGAACCCAGACTTAAATTTACGCAGTTCCTCCTTACTTTTAACGAGTTCCCTGGTAGTCTCATCACAATGTTGGTCCATTTTATTAGTAATCTCAACATTGAGCACCTGTACCTTACTCTCTACTTCTTGTCTTACATTAGCAACATCACTCTTAAGAGTGCCTACTTCTCCTTCAATTACCTCTACCTTAGCAGTAACAGTTGTGACGTTACCCTTTAATTGTTCAATAATGACCTTATTATCTGCTGCAAATTTATCAAATTTCTCATCCATTTTACTGCACATTTCCCCTTTTATTTCATTAAACTTTAAAACCATTTGCCCAAACTTTAGATTAATTCCAAGAGAATTTTTATTCATTTGCTCCCTCAGACTTTGATTTACTTCATGAACATTTTTATTTATTTGGCCCACGAGACCTTGTATCATGGCCATCATGTCAGACAACTGCGGCTGTTCAACAACACTACTCCCAGTCACTCCAACATTACTCGGTTCATTAATTTCCCCTGACATCAACTCACCACCCCCCAATGCTACTCCTTTTACATAATCTTCCATATTTGTTAACACTGACTCTGACTTATTACTATTACTATCTGATTTTATACTATCTTTGTCATCATCTGTCCAGTTGGCTAGTTCATTATCAATTTCTTTGTGAATAATTTCAATTTCTGCATTGTTTTCATTAAAATTTATACTCAAATCATTATCTTCATTCATGTTTACTCTATTAATAATCAATAAGCTTAAAGGTAGGTTGTCGTCAGATGATTCGGATCCGGCTTTACTCATCTAAGCTACCACTGAACCCTTAACATCACTACATATACTTAAGCATAACATCCTACCCTTTGACTTGACATTTTAATTTTTCAAAAATTTACTTTAACAAAAAATTTTAATTTTATTCAAAAATACTAAAGTTTTTTTGATAACTTATTTAGAGTAAATTACCGCCACGAGTTGGGGGCCATTATGAAGCGGTGCTCTTCTGCTTCTTTATTTGATTGGTTAATATTTAATGCTTCTTTCTATATTTTAAAATGTATCTATTGCACCGACTTGGGTCTCAGTTTTGGTACTTCATATCCGCAAGTTCGGTCAATATTTAGCAGAGCTCTTTTGTAAACTAATCTCAGGGTCGTTTTAATACAAATAAGAATTTAAAGTGTATCTAAATAAAAACAAAAGTTAAGTTTCAAAATTAAGATTTCTTTAATACATATTGTCAAATGAAAATGAATACAGAGAAAGTATTAATAATTATTGAAGTTATGATTTTAAGTCAAAGTTAAAGTTTAAATCTAGACATGGAAATCAACACACAAATAAGTTCGCTGAATGGTGAAAACTCCACTTAGCTGATTGATTATACCCCAGGTCGTCTGCCTCTGTAGTCAGCGATGTGGTCCGTCGGTTCGTCTCACCTCTCAGCATGATAAACGTCTGTGGTCCGCGCGTCGAGTCGATTGTTGAACGCAAAGTTCCTTAACGGTGGCTCGACACCCTTAGGGTTAAACGCACCAGAGTCTAAATGTCTAATAACTGCTCGAAGCGGGTCTTGAGAGTCTACACGTGTCTAAGGGCCTTGCGTCCGGTGTACGACACTCTCGCCTACGACTATGGATCTCGGGTCCCGACGCAAAGTCTGATTAACACAAGTGGCCGTATCGAGGGTTCACAGCACAATGTCTAATACGCGTTCACCCGCCATGGGTGCTTGGAACACAGTGCTAACACAACTAGTCGCCTCGAGGGCTCAACGGATAATAAGTATGACACGACTGATCGCCTCGAGGGCTCGGTAGCAAGTGCAAAGTATACTACGACTGATCGCCTCGAGAGCTCGGTAGCAAGTGCCCGGAACTCCCCACACCTCTTGGTCGGTGGGATAGGTCACGTGACTGCTCAACCAATGAGATGCGTCCCTTGAGGACTATTTCATTAGAACCGCTCACGGTAACTCTCCATTTCCCGTTTCTCCGGTGATTCCCGCGTTTCATATTTATACGCGCTATGATTCACTGCTTTTCTCGTTGAGACTTGAAAATATTTTAGCCGTTGGTTGCAACTGAATAAATCTTACCAAACTTCCTGATTCTATACATTAATATTATTTTACGTTGTTTGTTTAAATGAATTTGATTACTACGATGAATTAGTTAATTACTTTTAGGGTTTTCGACCCACCACAGTTTTCATCTCACTAAGCTAAGCGAGTTATGATTCAAACTTAAGAGAGGAGGGAAAAAAGGAAACGAATCTTACAGTATGTATATATATATATATATATATATATATATATATATATATATAATGTCCGTAAGCACGATAACTCTCGTAAAAAAGGTCGAATCTTAATGAAATTTGGTACAGATGTGTAAAGTACCATTTATTTCAACGAGTTCGAAAACCAGACGAATCACACCATCCAAAGGAGGGTTTGGGGGGGTTTTCACATGTAATTTTTATTTAAATCAAATTTTAATTTATACCATTGAATTCAGCTGTAAAAACAAACAATTTGGTATTTTGATCATTGCTCTACGCCAATTGGTTACCGAGATATTGCAAGTGCTAAACACCGTACGTTTTCTAATGCTATTCTTATTGAGAAAGATCAAAATTTTATATCTCGCTTATTTATAAATATAAACTGAAGAAACTTGGTATATGGCTTCATCTGGTTATGGTTTGTTGTTTGCACAAAAAACAAAATTTTCACGTATGGTTCTCGAAGCAGCAAACCTAGGTTCTGCGTCCCCATGTTTTTCTTATGGAGAATAATTAAAATGTTATATATCGCTTTATTTATAAATGCATATGAATGAAACTTGGTATGTGACTTTACTTAGATGAGTTCTATTGATTTTTTCCAAAAAACCCATTATGTTGTGTTCCTTTTTGCAGCAAACCTGCGTACTCATCCCCAATGTTATTCTTAGGGAGAATAATTAAAATTGTATTTATCGCTTGTTTGTGAATATATTTTTATGAAATTTGGTATGCGGCTTTATGTGGTATTAAGACATTGGAAATTCACTAAGTACACAGGTTTGTTGCGACAGGGGTATTTAATTTCATAATACAGTAGCCCAACAAATTTTAAGCTGCAGACGATAGTCAGCTCGAAGAGAATGTATAGCGCTTGACCACTGAGCTTGACCTCAGTGCGCTTGATAGGCCAATGCCCGTTATAGTTTACTAACCTCAAAAACAAAAGTTATAAATTAATTAATTTTACTATGGGACATTATTTATTTTAATGTGACATTTATTTTAATGATAATAATGATTCAAAATTAATAATTAAATTATTAATTTTTCCCCGTAGTGGAGGGCGCCAGGGCGCCATTATAGGAAGGGCGCACCGGGATCTTTCCCGGTGTCCCGGCGGGTCAGTCCACCCCTGCATGTAGGCACTGACGGAGGAAAAATTGTAAAAAAAAAGTAATTCCTTTGCTGGGACAGCACAATTTTTTGTGGCAAGTGTATCACTGATGAAATGAATAAATTCAATACCAATATTTGAAGATTGGAAGATTTTAATGCGGAAATTTGCTTCCCACACGTCATCAAATATACCACTTGGCTTTTAGCGCTTTTACAGATCAGTGAAGATGCTTACAGATGCTTACAGAAGCTGTCACCGTCAGAATTTGCTTAATTTTTTGGAATATGAAGGGGCCATATTTTATACAGGCCATATTTTAAATATTACCACCACTTCCTCTACAATTTGTTAGTTCATTTTTCTTAAACCTGTATGTTATCGGAATACATTTTGATTACTTATATGTTGAGTTAATTAACCATGAAATACATTTATTTACAGTATATATTTTAGCGAATTTGCCATAAAGGGAACAAGCCATTACCGTAACTGGTATGGTAAGACTCAAGCCCAAGACCATGATAACTCTTCGTTTTAAGGCTCCTCAAATGCCGAAAACAACATTTATTAACATATATGTCTGTAGACAAGAAAACAATGTGTAAATAAGGTTCAATATTGATGAAATTTAATACAAACGTTTAAAACAGCATAAGAAAACCAGACAGAGCGCACTATTCAATGCATGGCTGGTTTACATCAAAATTTGTTCTTTTGGTTTTATTTAACATTTAAAAATGTGTAAATATAATGAGATCGAAAGGTAATATTTAAATACCCCCGTCGCAGCAAACCTGCGTACTCAGCGAATTTCCAATGCATAATATATGTCTTAATACCACATAAGGCCGCATATCAAGTTTCATAAAAATATATTCACATATAAGACATTTTAATTATTCTCCATAAGAATAACATTGGTAATGAGTACATAGGTTTGCTGAAACAAGAAACACAAACAATTGGTTTTTATGCAAATATAAATAGAATTTAACTAGGAGAAGCCACATACCAAGTTCCATGAATATTCAATCATAAATAAGCGCTTTATAACATTCTAGTTATTCTCCATTAGAATAACATGGGGGCTGAGAAAGCAGGTTTGCTGCAACGAGGAACAAAAAAATGGGTTTTTATATAATTATCAATATAACTCAACCAAGTGAAGCTACATACCAAGTTTTATTAATTTATGTTCATAATTAAGGGAGTCATTACATTTTACTTATTCTCCATAAGAATAACATGGGGGCTGAGTACGCAGGTTTGCTGCTACCGCAATAATCAACGAAAAATAAATTTTTTGTGCAACTATCAATATACCAGTACTACGTGAAGCCACATACCAAATTTCATCAACATACATTCATAAATAATCGAGATATCAAATTTTATTTATTCTCCATTAGGATAATATCGGACAACGTACTGTGTTTAGCACTTTGAATATCTCTGCAACGGTTGGGCGTAGAATAACAATTTAAACACCAAAATGATTGTTTTGTTGAAATGAACAGATTGGTAAAAGCAAATGTGAAGTTTACATTAAAATAAACTGAGGAAAAGACAAAAATATTTTTTCCCATAAGATTAACATGAAAGATTTTATGAGTAGGTTTTTTGGTTTTTCTCCGCAACCACTTAACCTAGGTTAATAATTCAAAATACCATATTATTTGTTTTTTTAAGCTCTGTAACATGGTAAAAACCAAAATTAAGTTTTTTTTTAATTTGTGTGTGAAAAATGCAAAAAAACTGATTTTTGGAAAATTTAAAACCCCCATAAACCCCCCTTCCTATGGTCTGATTTTTCTGGTTTTCGAACTTAAGTCATGAATGTCATTTTACACGTTTGAGCCAAATTTCATCAAAATCGGACGTTTTTTACTCAAGTTATCGTGTTAACGGACACACACACACACACACACACACACACACACACACACACACATACATATATATATATATATATATACATATATATAAATTTGAACGAATTTATATATAAATATAAATCTTTATATATATTTATATATATTTGAGGTCTAGGGACCTCAAAACAAAAAGTTATCATGGTCTCGGGCTTAAGTCTTACCATGAGACCTACGGTAATAGCTTCTTCCCTATAGGGGAAATTCGCTAAAATTCCCTATAGGGGAAATTCGCTAAAACAGATTGCAGCATTGGGTTCGGCAAAACAAAATAGTTGAAAATATTGTGTCTCAAGTAGTGTGGGTTTGCGGGTTTTGCGCCGGAAGTGACGTCATCCGGTCACGTGACCGGATTTGCTGAGTCATGAAAGACGTCATCTGGGGCTGAGCCAGTGACGTAGGCGGTTTTGTGACGAAATGAGTTAAAGTTCAAAGTTCAAGGTCACGGGGAGGTAATTTTAAAAAAGTACTACCTCGCACGCGTAAAATCCGATTGTGATTCGATAGTTTTAATTCGATAAAATATCGAATGAAAATTATCGAATGAAGCAATCGAATGATACGAGTGCGAGGTAGTACTAATACAAATATTACTTTATTTTATTTACAATAATTCATATTACAAATATTACTTTATTTACAATAATTCATGTTTACAATAGTTCCCCGTTGTTGGTTGTCATCGATGTTGTTGATCCGGACGAGTTGCGGCCATCACTTCGCTTTCTGAAGAAAGACGGTAGATACTTCGATCCCTGCGCAGAGTCCATGTTGTGTTTTTGACACCTATCTGTTCTGTTAGGTGTTTGCATTTCATTGCTGTCAGGAGGAAATAATACGTGACGGCAATGAAATAGAAACATCTATCAGACCTTGAGTGAAATGATATTGTTATTTTGTGAAGAGCGTCTCGGAGAGCTCGATGTTCACCGGTCGAGAGCCGGAGGTGTACTGACTATTCGCTAGCTAGCGTTCTGGTATCAAACAAAATGGTGGGGGTAAAAGTGTAGTAGAACGAAGCAGATGGTTGGTGGGAGGTGGCAGGCGGCAGGTGGCAAGTGTGCGGCATATGGTAGTCCCCCCACTACACCAGTCCTCCCACTACACCAGTCTCCCCACCAAGTTTTACATCGCACAATAACTAGTTTACATGTGTTAGTTAGGGTTTAGCTCTTAGACTGTCAAGACCTTAGCTCCGTAACTAAAAACTTCAATAATGTTTGCGCTTCAACGCTGTATAAGTATAACAGCTACTATGATCTAAACCGGTGCATGTATTCATATGGTTCTTTTTGCGAAGCAAACAACTAGCTAAAAGTGTTTCAACCTCGATTATTCTTCGACGAAACCGCTCATTGTCCACTAAAAGTGTAGACCTTCTGTCTTCATTGTCAGGGAAGTAGAAAGTAGTGTCAAGGGGACTACTGAAGGTCACCTTCCTCATGTTCCTGTAAAACTGCGACATTTTTCAGATCCTCTAGGTAGATGTTTATCCGTCAAGAGCTGGAAGAATAATGATGGAGCGTTATCGTGTATGATAGGCACCTAACCCTCACCACAACGTTACCTTGTCCTTCAAACCATCGTTTTACGCTACAGATGCTATACTGTTGGTTAGATTTAAATTTAGATTGCACCTTCTTGTTTGTCTTGGCAAGCCGCGTAATTGAAGTACCCACATGTTATACTTTGAACTAAAAACAAAGAAGTTATTTAGGTTTGTCCTTGAAAATAGGTGTTTTTTCGCTGTTGCTGCTATACCCGTTGTCAGATCTGAATTCTGTTTGCACTAACTTGTTCGTCTGATCAATCCGCGTAATTTGAGTACCCACTTAATATACTTTAAACCGTAAATAAAGAAGTTATTTAGGTTTGTCCTTGAAAATAGTTGTTTTTTCGCTGTTGCTGCTATACCCTTGGTCGGATCTGAATTCTGTTTGCACCAACTTGTTCGTCTGATCAATCCGTTTAATTTGAGTACCCACATGACATACTTTGCACAAACTTTGTACCCCCCCCCCTTTTTTGGGTCATGTTCAAGGACCTTGGGACTTAGAAATTTTCACAAAGTGGGCTGCACACAAACATAAGACTAACAGTCTCCTGCCTATGTACAGGCCAAGTCCCTAACTTGAAATGCTTAGGGTGGTCCTAAAAAGGACCGTTTGCGTGCTGAGGGATGGTTTGGTTAGGAATGGTTGGTCTAGGGATCGCTGCTTAATTTAAACTTTATTTTTTAAAACCCACTTTACCCTCCCATCTTGTCTCATGAAGTACAACTCCTGGGTGTCGTTTATCAGAGGGGGTGGTGGTGGACAAGTCTGCGGCAGACGCACCTCGACGTAGTGGTCGGTGTGCTGGAAGAGGAACACGTGGTCCCCGTTCCTAGCCACAAACTTGTACTCCGTCATCCGCTTCAGATTCCGGAACTCGGCCTTGGAGGTGTCGATCGGCGTCACCAAATCATTGATCCCCATCACTCTTGTCCGCTCCATCACCTCATCTACAGTTAGTGGTGGAGTTGAAGGTCGAGCTGTGGACGTAGAAGGCTGAGGCTGAGTTGAGGGTCGCTGGTGAAAATATAATGGGTGACACCGAAAATCACGTCTAAGAGCAGACTTAAAAGCTGAAGGTTTCTTAAATCCGCTTCTTCTTTCCGTCGACTTCTTCAAGGACTCCTTCAAACGTTGAAGTTTTTCGGGAGTCAGAGGAGAAGACATGGTGTTGTTGGATGGAAGGGAAAATGAATAGAGCACGTGTATACTGGCTGAGAACCAAAGCTGGAATGAGGTGCCAGACAAAGTAAAGCAGGTCGCAAAGGATAACCTTGCCCTATCAATATATAGATAGCAAAGCTGGGTACTAATTAGAACCGGTTTACATCCGGCCCCCCCCCCCGGCCAAGTTCAAGCCCCCCCCCCCGGCCAAGTTCAAGCCCCCCCCGGCCAAGCCCCCCCCCGGCCAAGCCGCCCCCCCCCCGGCCAAGCCGCCCCCCCCGGCCAAGTTCAAGCCCCCCCCCCCGGCCAAGCCCCCCCCCCTTTGGGTCAAGTTCAAGGTCAAGGTCGAGGGATAAACTTTTTAGCAGAAAGGGACAAATTCCCGACAAAATCCCGCAACGAAGTAGGGTTATCCCTTATCCCGTTTTCCCCTAAATATCCCTATTTCCCATTTTTCGCCTATATAAGCCGAGATTTCGAGCGTCTCCGCGCAGTAGCCTGCCGCCCTTTAGGATGAACGTCCCACTGGGTTGCAGTGCCTGCTGCAGCGTAGGTCTCTTGAGTGTGTGTGGGCCCAACGCGCAATTGAGAGACCATGCGCATTTGCATGTGTAGTTAAATATATTTAAGGGGATCTTGGTCAGGGGATTATTGTACTTCGGTTCGTAGTATTCTGAAGCCTACACAGTGATGAACGTCCTTGCGGTTTCAGAGTGCACGACTGTTGTAAACTGACCATATTTTGATGCTTTATAATAACATTGTAGATGGAATGTGTTTCCTTAACATTTAATGTTTTGTAGTTTGCTTAACACTTAATGCTTTTATCTTCAACGTGTCCTTTACCTAGATTAGGACTTAGAAAATATTCAAGAAACATTCAATGTACACAACCACGTTTTAGCACAAAATTTATGGAAGGGGAAATTTAATATATACTGCAACAGCGTGGTAAAAATCATCATATCGCTATGGAAGCTGTAGGTGTAAACACTTGGCTTGTTCCTTCCGAGCTTGCTATTTCAGAAGCCTTTCTGTCCATCCTTACTTATGAGTTTCGAGGCATTAAATTAAAAGTAAAAATAGAGCTGAGACCGTTGCATAGAAATGATATGCATTGTATTTTGGTGGAATGGGAATCGCCCTCCGGCATTAATCTTTTCCATTTTATCAAAAGATCGTGCAAGGAGTTTTGCGTAAAACGGATAACAGTCTCCCTTGTTTAAACGTAGTACAGATTTCTTCCAAAGTAAAATAGCAAAGGTAACACCTTTGCTATTTTACAAAATATTTTAACGTGTCCTTGACCCAGTTACCGGACTTGGAGCAATTCAAAGTGTGCTATACAGCGTTAGAACAAACTACTGTCGAAGCCCCCCCCCCCCGATATATTCCTATAAAAGCGGGAGCAGCCCGCAGAGGGTTCGCAGTCGCAGGCCGACAGCCTAGCTAGCTGTTTGCCCGCGCTGTCCGCAATAGTATCTCTAGTATAGAGTTGGTACCACTATATATTAGAGATGCTACCTTAGCTTAAGGCATGTCTGTGTATTATTAAGCATGTTAGAATAACGCTTGTAGTTTGCTGCTAGTAAATGTAGTTAGTTTAACTGTAGTTAGTTTGGTGTTGGTTTTAAAGTGTTTTTGAAGTGTTTTTTATTTACTAATGAAATATGTACTTTTCTTTCACGCTCCCATTCAAAAAGGTATGGCACGAAAACCGACCTTATGTCTTTAAATATCTCAGGGGGGATTATGTTTCTCAAATAAACACCTTTCCTAACCCCTTACAAAAAGGTATGGCACGAAAACCGACCTTAAGTCATTACGGCGCGCAAACCGGATGACTTTACCTATCTTAACCCTTACTCACGAGAAACAGATTCAGTCAGTTTGCTTATTTTTGGTTAAATTTAAGGGGACCTTGGTCAGGTAATTATTGTACTTCGGTTCGTAAAACTCTGACGCCTACACAGTGATGAACGTCCTTGCGGTTTCAGAGTGCGCGACTGTTGTTAACTGACCATTTTGCTTATCTTGGAGGATACATCATCGGGGAAATAAACTTAAGGGGACCTTGGTCAGGTATTATTGTACTTCGGTTCGTAGTACTCTGACGCCTACACAGTGATGAACGTCCTTGCGGTTTCAGAGTGCGCGACTGTTGTTAACTGACTATATCGTTTGTGTGTTGGGTGAATAATTTTGGCCCGAGGCCCGAGGAGCCTGCACCACGACCGCAACCACTTCAAGAAAACCTCGTTGCTCCCCCGTCCGCTTCTTCATCTTCTTCATCTTCTTCATCGTCTTCGTCGTCTTCATCTTCTTCGGCTACTTCTCGCTCACCTTCTCCATCACCGAGGAAGGATGAGCAAACAACTGCACCATCTTTGGCTTCACCAGCTCCTTCGCTTCTTCAGCAGGCGCTGGCAAGCATTCTTCCACCTTCTACACCAGGCTCTTCAACACCATCTGCAAGTCTACATTCTTCTTCTCCTACCAAACCTTCTACACCTTCTGTAAGTGTCCTTTCCCGTCCTTCAGTGATCTGTATTAACAACGAATCTCCTTCAGAGAAATTTCAACAATTAAAAACCTTGAGAAGGCAGTCTATACTTCCTGCACCAAGATGCAGCTACAGTTTTAAAAAAGGTGCAAGGAAAGGGGAACGTTGTGCTAAGTCTTGTGTTTTAAATGAAGAAGTATGCAGATCACATTTAAAACAAAATCACAAGGGCACCGTTTCTCTTTCTACACCCCATCCAGCAGTGAGACCAACCAAAATTCGAATTAATAGGCTTTGTAGAAATAAACGATACTTTTTTGTTAAATCAAAGGGCTTTGCAAAGGTGGTGGTTCAATGTGAAGGTAAATTGTACTATGTAGAGTTGCCTAGAGGCATGGACCTCCACGTCAAAGAACTTACCAAACAGAACTATTTAATTCGAAATGATACAGGTTTCAGTGTGTGGAAAACATTTAAAATAAAAAAAGATTAAAAAGTGTATTCCAAATTAAAAATAGTCTTTTCCAAATTAAAAAAAAAAGTGTGGACAACCTATTTACAATTTGTAGCATATGCTGCAGAGTGTCAATAGGTTGTCCACACCTTTTTTTTACAATGCTACAACGACCTTGACCTAAATAACGGACTTAGATATATTGTACTAAGTCAAAGATAAAACTTAAATGGAAAAAGGAGAAATATTATATTAAAGACATTATTCAACAGTAAAGAGGGGAGGGGGTAAGCGGGTATTTAAGCGAGAGATTCGGAATATAATTATTAGTTGTATCGTCATGAGCGTCAACAGCAACACATGGGGAAAGGAAATTAGCGAAGAGGAGTTGTACGCGATTGTTGAGGCTGCTGAAATGACTGAGGTTTATAAAATTAATAAGGTTGCAGAAAATGGTGCTCAGTCTCAACCGCAACAAACTACATCACCGATGCAGTCAACAACGCAACAACCAAGACCCTATCATGTTATCCTGGAGGAGTACAATGAGGCGATGAGGTACGCCTTTACTAAGTGGTGTGGTCAACCGCGTTCTCCTGAACAATGGGAGGAGCATGATGCAGACTTTCGCCTGGTTGCAGACTTAGAACTTGAGCTTCAAAGAACAAAGGCTGCTCAATAGTGAGAAGAGTTATTGTTTACTTTAAAATACAGAGCGGGGAATAGATCAGTTTGCGGTCCAAGTGAGAACCACTTACTGCTCGATTCCCCGTTCTGGCAACTGGTGTAAATGACCTTGGGACTTAGAAAATATTCGTTTGATAAAAAATAATGAAAGATCTTCTTATTTCTTACAACAATATCTTTTCCTAACCCCCACCACTACCTAAACTAAGTATAAAGGAGGTTCTACATCGCTGGTAAAAATTAGTACTCTGCTGAAAATGAATGCATCCACTACTTCTATCTCTGCAGCAACTATAATAGTTAGCAGACGGGTCGAAAACATTGATCAGGTGCTTGCTGTAAGGAGATTACTGCTACGGTATCTTGATATAGAGGTTAGTTGTCAATTGTACATGTGGAGACCAACAGGTGAAGTTTATAGTAGTGAAAATGAAGCATTTGAAACAAACTACAGTAGAAAGTTATATAAAATCTTTGGTAATATGGTAAGGTTAGTCGATAAAGGATGGAACATTAATATAACATTTTATATTGTTCCAAACCTGTAATTAAAGCAAAAAAAAAAAAAAAAACGATGGGTATATAAGCCCGATGTTACAGAGACAATTATCACTTTGGTTCTGAATTGCGTCAAGAGAGCACCTACCATGGTATACCTCCACTATATTGACTCTACTGCTAAAGCGGATACTTTTATCCAGCGTGTTTACCAACTGTTAACGGAGTACCAACATGTTCAGGTCAAAGGATTGGGTATTCGTGGAACAGAAGAAGTAAAAATAGATGTAAAACCAATCCCTTTGAAGAAAAAAATTGTCCAATTATTACAAGAAGGCTACACACTGTGCCTTTATTACACAACCTCATAAACTAAATAAAACGCCAAAACGGGGGGGGGGAATACAGAACGGGGAATAGATCAGTTTGAGGTTTGAATAAGAATCTCTTACTGCTCTATTCCCCGTTTTGGTAATAGGATAAGGTGACCTTGACCCACTTACAGGACTTAATCATTTGTGTTACAATAATACCTCTTCCCTATCACTTTTCCCTACCACTTGCACTTTCAACACTTACCCCCACCACCACCGAAATCATGTATAAAAGGTGGTTTCGTATTAGTGGTAAATCAGTCTGCTACTTGGAATCATGTCGCCCAGAGATAACATTTTCCCTTCTAAGAAGACTATACTAGAATTGATTAAAAATATTCCATTAAATTTAAACGAAGATGAAGACGATGATGATTCAGAGATGGAAGGTGAACTATTTAGTGATCTTGAACTACTGAGTGAGTTTGCTAGCAGTGAACCATATCTTGGAGAGATGGAGCTGTTGGAGCTGTTGACTGACGACGACGATGTCGATAATAATGAACCGGAATTTCATCATCAGTTGCTTTGCTTGGAGGAAATGGACCTTGTTGATAGTGAAACCCCTCCAAGCAGTATTAATATCGATGATGTAGTTCTAGATCCAGTCACAGGGAACTTTTGTGTTCGTCGTCGCTTATTTAGTGATATGAGCTCATCATCATCATTATCATCGGAAGAATCTGAATAAGTTTTTGTTGTCTTCAAATAGTTTACTTTAAATACAAAGCGGGGAATAGATCAGTTTGTGGTTATAGTGAGAATCACTTACTGCTCTATTCCCCGTTTTGGTAATATCGTTGTATGACCTTGACCCATTTACATGATTAAAAAAGTGGGGTAACTTATACATTTAATGGTGGGGGAACGTCTATTTAAAGACGATGCAACAGTGTATATTTATCATATAGACATGATGAACCCACCAGGAAACTCCGTTTGCTACAGCTTTCCCCTCATCGATATCGATGATGTGATAAAACTTACATCAATAACAAAACGGTTCGAACTCGAAAGGCGACTCATAAAAGTCGACGTAATTCCACAAGATCTTCGTTCGGCAATGTTGACTATTGAATATGTTAAAGATGAATCTACAACTGAAGATCCCTATTGTTTTATGAAATTTTTAGTTGATCAAGATGCAATGTGTACAATCCAACTTCACATCCGAGTTTAAAATTTATCAAATGTTTCTGTTGGAGAAAATTGTCTTAGTTAAATACAGAGCGGGGAATAGATCAGTTTATGGTTTAATATAAAATCATTTACTGCTCTATTCCCCGTTTTGGTAAATTTGTTCAATGACCTTGACCTAAATACAGAAATTTGTAGCCTCCAGCTACAATAGTAAATATAAAATGCAAAAAAAAAAAAAAAAAAAAAAAAAAAAAAAAAAAAAAAGTAAACTTAACGTAATACGTACCCCCATTACTTTTGCTAGGGTATAAATAGAGGGGTATTTGCAGTGTTGTTCATTATTGCCTTGACCCTTGTGGAGATCGCACCTACATTATGCATCGCTGCGATATTTGCAAGTCTTCATTTAAGGATGAATTTATTTTAATGATACATAAAGAACTGAAACATAACAAAAACCAAAATGAAGAATATGAAGAAGAAGAATTGAAAGAAATAGATCAAATGTTAGCTCAACACCAAAATTCCAGACCTAGTGTTATTCAATATGCACCATCAACATCGACTTCTACCTCTGCTATGTCTACACTTCACCGTCCTTCAACATCATCATCATCATCTGCATCGACTTCTACGCCTGTTCTGTCTACACTTCATCATCCTTCAACATCATCAGCTGCATCGACTTCTACGCATGCTCTGTCTACACTTCACCGTCCTTCAGCATCAACAGCAGTAAATGTAGAACTACATGCCCGAGCACTTCCGGGTAATGTAGTAACCCACTTCAAAATTGACAATGCAAAATTACAACTCGAAGAGTTTTTAAATAACGCAAAAGGATTGGTAAGCAACACTTTGCAAAATGAATTAAAAAGATTAAATTTTACTAAATTTGGACTATTAATGGATGCTTTATTTACAAACATTCAAAATGAAACTTCACCGAGAGGGTTTTTAACAAAAAACCGAACTATTTTGTTTTCGTCAGATATTGATTCAATCGTATCTGAATGTTTTGAAGAGCTAATGACTAAAATACAAGAACATGAAGGAAGAGGCTCTGGATGGAATTTGTTAAGCATCACAGGGCTAGACTTAAGAGTACACAAACACGGCTATGGAATTCGAGGAAGTAGCTACATCCCTCTACCAACAAAGATTAGAAATACCTTATCCTGCGTCAACGTACAAAATCAAGATACTGAGTGTTTTAAATATGCTATGTTGGCCAAATATGTAACAATTCATCCGGAAAGACCAAGTCACTATTATGAAGAAGTACAACATAGATATAATTTCCAAGGGATGACTTACCCTGTTGCTATAACAGACGTTTCAAAATTTGAAAAACAAAATCCTTCAGCTTCTGTCAACCTCTTCGGATTGGATTCGACAAACAATTTGTACCCCTTGCGTATAACACCAAATGAGCGCAGAGATCATACCGATTTGTTATTAATTACTAAAGGTGATATTTCACACTTTGTGTATATCAAAAAATTTGAAAGTCTTGTTTCTAATCAATTATCTAAGCATAAAAGAAAGATGACAATTTGCAAAAGATGTTTTTGTCACGTGAACAAAGAACTAAGAAGGGGAGGGTCTGATTGGTTAGTAGAACACCAGCGGTTATGTAATGGAAACTATGAAGTAAGAATTAAATTGCCGCATCCTAGCAGAGCGCAGATAAAATTTGACAAAGTAATACAACAATACCGTGTACCTGTTGTTGTTTACGCTGATTTCGAGTCTTCTTTACATCCGCTTGAACAACAAGAAGAGGACGTTACAAGAAGAAGCAAATACCAACTTCATTCACCAAACAGTTATTGCATACTAATTAAATCCACGTTGACTGAAGACCATCTTCAAAAATATGGACTATCATCTTCTCCAAAGATTTATCGCGGTGAAGAAGCAGCCAAATACTTTGTCGATGATTTGTATGACATAGCTGCAAAGGTAGAAGAACTGTATGGAACAAAGGTACCCATGTCACCTATGGAAGAAGAAGAACTTCAACATTATGATTCAACAACAACGTGTTATTTGTGTAATAACACCTTTACACTGGATAACGTTAAAGTTCGTGACCACGATCATCTTATGGGAGCGTACAGAGGTGCAGCCTGTAACGCTTGCAACTTGAACTACAAACTACCATATTTTATCCCCGTAGTTCTGCACAATCTGAGTGGTTATGATTCGCACTTCATAATCCCCGAACTAGGAAGAGATAATGGAGCAATAGACGTTTTGGCTACTACAATGGAAAAATTTATAAGCTTTTCAAAAAAGGTGGGTAAAATTAAATTAAGGTTTGTTGATTCATTTAGATTTATGCCTTCAAGCCTCATGAAATTATCTGAAAATCTAAGAAGAACAGATTTGATAGAAACAAGCAAAATTGTACCCAATAGTAAAATGGATTTGGTTCTTCGAAAAGGAGTCTTCCCCTATGATTACATCGATGGACTGCATAGATTTGATGAAACATCACTACCTTCACCAGAACACTTCAAAAACAAACTTAATGATTCGGAAATATCACTTGAGGACTATCAACACGCACGTCGAGTATGGAACGAGTTAGATATGAATACCTTAGGAGATTACTCGGACTTTTATGTCAAACTAGATGTAACTCTTCTTTGTGATGTAATGGAAGAATTCCGAAACACCTGTTTTGCTGCATACGGTTTGGACCCTCTACATTCGTATACTTCACCAGGATTAGCTTGGCAAGCCATGTTAAAAGAAACAAAATGCAAACTCCAACTTTTAACAGACATTGACATGGTTTTAATGGTTGAAGCTGGAGTAAGAGGCGGATTGACCCAAAGTGTTACCAGACATGTCAAAGCCAACAACAAATACCTACCCGATTACGATGAAACCGAACCGTCAACCTATTTAGGATATTTCGATGCAAATAACCTGTACGGATGGGCAATGTCAAACCCACTTCCTTTTGATAACTTTAAATGGATTAATCCCGACTCTATTGGCGATATTTTACAAATTCCGAAACATGGTGACACTGGATATTATTTGGATTGCGATTTTGAATACCCAGAAAATTTACATGATCTTCATTATGACCTTCCACTTCTTGCTAAAACAGAAATTTCACCAATTGGAAAACACCCCAAATTAATGATGACATTAAATAATAAACAACGCTACGTGGCTCACTTTTGGGTGGTTCAACAAGCTATCGAATTAGGACTACGTCTAACAAAAATTAATAGAGTTTTGGAATTTTCTCAATCATGCTGGTTGAAACCCTACATTGATTCAAATACCATCAGAAGAGCAGCAGCTACATCAGACTTTCAAAAAGATTTCTTTAAATTAATGAATAATGCGATATTTGGAAAAACATTGGAAAACAAAAGAAGACACAAAAATGTTAAACTTGTTACCGACGCAAAAAAATTACAGAAACTAGTACAGCAGCCAAATTTTGGAACATCTATAATTATTAATGAAAAACTTGTAGCAGTGTCCATGAAGAAGACGAGTGTGAAGATGGATCGTCCTTTGTATATAGGCATGTCAATCTTGGACATCTCAAAAACACACATGTACGATTTTCACTACAACAAAATGGTGGCGTTCTACGGAAGAGAAAATATATTTATTACATATATGGACACTGACGCTTTTATATATCGCATAGTAACATTGGACATGTATAAAGATTTACGTACATTTATTTACAAGAACGACTTTGATTTCTCCGATTATCCAAAAGATCATCCAAACTACGACAATGACAGACACAAAAAAGTACTAGGCAAATTCAAGGATGAGGCTAATGGTGTTCTGCTTGAAGATATTGTTGCACTGATGTCTAAACTATATTCTTTGAAACTCTATAATGAAAAAGAAGAAGAAGAAAAGAAGAATAGCTATATTAAGAAAGCTAAAGGTGTAAAGAGTTTATATTTAAAGAAGAAAGTGCATTTTGAACACTACAAGCAATGCTTATTTGAGGATAACATCATTACAGCTAAATTCAACACCATCAGAAGTTTTAACCATCAGCTGTACAGCGTGACTGAAGTTAAAAAGGCGCTATCCTGTAATGACGACAAAAGACAAACCCTTCCAGACAACATCCACACTTTACCATTCGGTCACTATTCCCTCAACCCTATTGACTAATAACCCTTTCATCGTCCTAGATCCTCTATCCTTTTCCTTTCCGTAAAAAAAGGGGAAACACAGCAATGTTAAGCTGTGTTTCCCCTTTTTTTACACAAGTTTTAAATGACCTTGAACTATATGTATATATATATATATAAGCAGATTTATACAAAAGAATATTTAATACCATATCAGCTGCCTTCGTGAAACCATCATGTCAGACCTGAAGGAGAAGATTATTAATGAACTACACAAACCTGCAAGAATAAAGTTTCCAAGAAGAAATACTGTTATAAAAGGGATAAATGATCTATATCAAGCGGATTTAATTGAAATGCGACCGCATAGCAGAATAAACAAAGGATTTAAATATATACTCACAATTATTAATTGTTTTACAAAAGTTGCAGACGCTTTGCCTCTAAAGGACAAGACTGGTAAAAGCGTAACAGAAGCCATGGAAATAGCCATAAAAAGAGATAAAAACAAAATTAAACATTTACAAACTGATGATGGAACAGAATACTTTAATACAAACTTTGCACAGTTAATGAATAAATATAAAATAAATCATTATTCTACAAATTCAGAGAAAAAAGCTGCTATTGTAGAAAGATTTAATAGAACCTTAAAAGGAGCACTGTATAAACAATTTTCAAAAAGAGGTTCTTACGTATGGTATGATGTTTTACCACAATTAATAAATGATTATAACAACAGGTTTCATAGAACTATTGGTATGAAACCTAACAAAGTAAATAGAAGAAATGCAAAAGATGTATTAAAACGCATAAAGAAAAATACAAAGCCTAAAGTAGAAAAAATGCAGCCAAGAAAATTTAATGTAAGTGATAAAGTACGGATTAGTAAATATAAGGGAGTGTTTACCAAAAAATACCTTCCCAATTGGACGAATGAAGTTTTTACAGTGTATAAAGTGCAACCGACTGTACCTGAAACGTATATCCTAAAAGATAACAAAGGAGATTTGTTGCAAGGTGCATTTTATGGACATGAAATGTTAAAGTCAACAGTAGGTGATGTATATCTTGTTGAAAAAGTGTTACAAAGAAAAAAGGACGCAGTTAAAGTGCGGTGGTTAGGGTTTAACAAAACTGAGGATTCATGGATACCTATAAAGGACTTGGTTTAATACAAGCAACTCATTTCATCGTTAACCTTTGAGCAGGATGGAGATTATTCACCATAAAGATCGATTCAATATTAATAACATAGATGATTTAACTGTGGATAACGTTAAAATCAACAATGGTAAACACGGTAGTTTACTTCCAAACACTGTTCGATGTATAGTAAGTGGCCCCTCAAACTGTGGAAAGACCAATGTTGTCTTTAATTTGATCACTAATCCGCAGGGATTAAGGTTTAGTAACCTATATATTTTTTCAAAGTCTCTACATCAACCAAAGTATCAATTGCTGGATAAAATCCTATCTGATGTGTCTGATGTTAATTTTTACAAATTTAACGCTAGTGATAGCATTATGCAACCAAACGAAGCGAAACCGTATTCTGTATTTATATTTGACGATGTATCTTGTGAAAATCAGGATACTATTAGAAACTACTTTGCCATGGGAAGACATAATAACATCGACAGCATATATATAGGACAAACTTATAGCAAAATCCCAAAACAACTTATCAGAGATAATGCAAATATTCTAATTGTATTCAAACAAGATGATACTAACCTAAAACATATGTGTTTTGTGACGAAATGAGTTAAAGTTCAAAGTTCAAGGTCACGGGGAGGTAATTTTAAAAAAGTACTACCTCGCACGCGTAAAATCCGATTGTGATTCGATAGTTTTAATTCGATAAAATATCGAATGAAAATTATCGAATGAAGCAATCGAATGATACGAGTGCGAGGTAGTACTAATACAAATATTACTTTATTTTATTTACAATAATTCATATTACAAATATTACTTTATTTACAATAATTCATGTTTACAATAGTTCCCCGTTGTTGGTTGTCATCGATGTTGTTGATCCGGACGAGTTGCGGCCATCACTTCGCTTTCTGAAGAAAGACGGTAGATACTTCGATCCCTGCGCAGAGTCCATGTTGTGTTTTTGACACCTATCTGTTCTGTTAGGTGTTTGCATTTCATTGCTGTCAGGAGGATATAATACGTGACGGCAATGAAATAGAAACATCTATCAGACCTTGAGTGAAATGATATTGTTATTTTGTGAAGAGCGTCTCGGAGAGCTCGATGTTCACCGGTCGAGAGCCGGAGGTGTACTGACTATTCGCTAGCTAGCGTTCTGGTATCAAACAAAATGGTGGGGGTAAAAGTGTAGTAGAACGAAGCAGATGGTTGGTGGGAGGTGGCAGGCGGCAGGTGGCAAGTGTGCGGCATATGGTAGTCCCCCCACTACACCAGTCCTCCCACTACACCAGTCTCCCCACCAAGTTTTACATCGCACAATAACTAGTTTACATGTGTTAGTTAGGGTTTAGCTCTTAGACTGTCAAGACCTTAGCTCCGTAACTAAAAACTTCAATAATGTTTGCGCTTCAACGCTGTATAAGTATAACAGCTACTATGATCTAAACCGGTGCATGTATTCATATGGTTCTTTTTGCGAAGCAAACAACTAGCTAAAAGTGTTTCAACCTCGATTATTCTTCGACGAAACCTCTCATTGTCCACTAAAAGTGTAGACCTTCTGTCTTCATTGTCAGGGAAGTAGAAAGTAGTGTCAAGGGGACTACTGAAGGTCACCTTCCTCATGTTCCTGTAAAACTGCGACATTTTTCAGATCCTCTAGGTAGATGTTTATCCGTCAAGAGCTGGAAGAATAATGATGGAGCGTTATCGTGTATGATAGGCACCTAACCCTCACCACAACGTTACCTTGTCCTTCAAACCATCGTTTTACGCTACAGATGCTATACTGTTGGTTAGATTTAAATTTAGATTGCACCTTCTTGTTTGTCTTGGCAAGCCGCGTAATTGAAGTACCCACATGTTATACTTTGAACTAAAAACAAAGAAGTTATTTAGGTTTGTCCTTGAAAATAGGTGTTTTTTCGCTGTTGCTGCTATACCCGTTGTCAGATCTGAATTCTGTTTGCACTAACTTGTTCGTCTGATCAATCCGCGTAATTTGAGTACCCACTTAATATACTTTAAACCGTAAATAAAGAAGTTATTTAGGTTTGTCCTTGAAAATAGTTGTTTTTTCGCTGTTGCTGCTATACCCTTGGTCGGATCTGAATTCTGTTTGCACCAACTTGTTCGTCTGATCAATCCGTTTAATTTGAGTACCCACATGACATACTTTGCACAAACTTTGTACCCCCCCCCCCTTTTTTGGGTCATGTTCAAGGACCTTGGGACTTAGAAATTTTCACAAAGTGGGCTGCACACAAACATAAGACTAACAGTCTCCTGCCTATGTACAGGCCAAGTCCCTAACTTGAAATGCTTAGGGTGGTCCTAAAAAGGACCGTTTGCGTGCTGAGGGATGGTTTGGTTAGGAATGGTTGGTCTAGGGATCGCTGCTTAGTTTAAACTTTATTTTTTAAAACCCACTTTACCCTCCCATCTTGTCTCATGAAGTACAACTCCTGGGTGTCGTTTATCAGAGGGGGTGGTGGTGGACAAGTCTGCGGCAGACGCACCTCGACGTAGTGGTCGGTGTGTTGGAAGAGGAACACGTGGTCCCCGTTCCTAGCCACAAACTTGTACTCCGTCATCCGCTTCAGATTCCGGAACTCGGCCTTGGAGGTGTCGATCGGCGTCACCAAATCATTGATCCCCATCACTCTTGTCCGCTCCATCACCTCATCTACAGTTAGTGGTGGAGTTGAAGGTCGAGCTGTGGACGTAGAAGGCTGAGGCTGAGTTGAGGGTCGCTGGTGAAAATATAATGGGTGACACCAAAAATCACGTCTAAGAGCAGACTTAAAAGCTGAAGGTTTCTTAAATCCGCTTCTTCTTTCCGTCGACTTCTTCAAGGACTCCTTCAAACGTTGAAGTTTTTCGGCAGTCAGAGGAGAAGACATGGTGTTGTTGGATGGAAGGGAAAATGAATAGAGCACGTGTATACTGGCTGAGAACCAAAGCTGGAATGAGGTGCCAGACAAAGTAAAGCAGGTCGCAAAGGATAACCTTGCCCTATCAATATATAGATAGCAAAGCTGGGTACTAATTAGAACCGGTTTACATCCGGCCCCCCCCCCCCGGCCAAGTTCAAGCCCCCCCCCCCGGCCAAGTTCAAGCCCCCCCCGGCCAAGCCCCCCCCCGGCCAAGCCGCCCCCCCCGGCCAAGCCGCCCCCCCCGGCCAAGTTCAAGCCCCCCCCCGGCCAAGCCCCCCCCCTTTGGGTCAAGTTCAAGGTCAAGGTCGAGGGATAAACTTTTTAGCAGAAAGGGACAAATTCCCGACAAAATCCCGCAACGAAGTAGGGTTATCCCTTATCCCGTTTTCCCCTAAATATCCCTATTTCCCATTTTTCGCCTATATAAGCCGAGATTTCGAGCGTCTCCGCGCAGTAGCCTGCCGCCCTTTAGGATGAACGTCCCACTGGGTTGCAGTGCCTGCTGCAGCGTAGGTCTCTTGAGTGTGTGTGGGCCCAACGCGCAATTGAGAGACCATGCGCATTTGCATGTGTAGTTAAATATATTTAAGGGGATCTTGGTCAGGGGATTATTGTACTTCGGTTCGTAGTATTCTGAAGCCTACACAGTGATGAACGTCCTTGCGGTTTCAGAGTGCACGACTGTTGTAAACTGACCATATTTTGATGCTTTATAATAACATTGTAGATGGAATGTGTTTCCTTAACATTTAATGTTTTGTAGTTTGCTTAACACTTAATGCTTTTATCTTCAACGTGTCCTTGACCTAGATTAGGACTTAGAAAATATTCAAGAAACATTCAATGTACACAACCACGTTTTAGCACAAAATTTATGGAAGGGGAAATTTAATATATACTGCAACAGCGTGGTAAAAATCATCATATCGCTATGGAAGCTGTAGGTGTAAACACTTGGCTTGTTCCTTCCGAGCTTGCTATTTCAGAAGCCTTTCTGTCCATCCTTACTTATGAGTTTCGAGGCATTAAATTAAAAGTAAAAATAGAGCTGAGACCGTTGCATAGAAATGATATGCATTGTATTTTGGTGGAATGGGAATCGCCCTCCGGCATTAATCTTTTCCATTTTATCAAAAGATCGTGCAAGGAGTTTTGCGTAAAACGGATAACAGTCTCCCTTGTTTAAACGTAGTACAGATTTCTTCCAAAGTAAAATAGCAAAGGTAACACCTTTGCTATTTTACAAAATATTTTAACGTGTCCTTGACCCAGTTACCGGACTTGGAGCAATTCAAAGTGTGCTATACAGCGTTAGAACAAACTACTGTCGAAGCCCCCCCCCGATATATTCCTATAAAAGCGGGAGCAGCCCGCAGAGGGTTCGCAGTCGCAGGCCGACAGCCTAGCTAGCTGTTTGCCCGCGCTGTCCGCAATAGTATCTCTAGTATAGAGTTGGTACCACTATATATTAGAGATGCTACCTTAGCTTAAGGCATGTCTGTGTATTATTAAGCATGTTAGAATAACGCTTGTAGTTTGCTGCTAGTAAATGTAGTTAGTTTAACTGTAGTTAGTTTGGTGTTGGTTTTAAAGTGTTTTTGAAGTGTTTTTTATTTACTAATGAAATATGTACTTTTCTTTCACGCTCCCATTCAAAAAGGTATGGCACGAAAACCGACCTTATGTCTTTAAATATCTCAGGGGGGATTATGTTTCTCAAATAAACACCTTTCCTAACCCCTTACAAAAAGGTATGGCACGAAAACCGACCTTAAGTCATTACGGCGCGCAAACCGGATGACTTTACCTATCTTAACCCTTACTCACGAGAAACAGATTCAGTCAGTTTGCTTATTTTTGGTTAAATTTAAGGGGACCTTGGTCAAGTAATTATTGTACTTCGGTTCGTAAAACTCTGACGCCTACACAGTGATGAACGTCCTTGCGGTTTCAGAGTGCGCGACTGTTGTTAACTGACCATTTTGCTTATCTTGGAGGATACATCATCGGGGAAATAAACTTAAGGGGACCTTGGTCAGGTATTATTGTACTTCGGTTCGTAGTACTCTGACGCCTACACAGTGATGAACGTCCTTGCGGTTTCAGAGTGCGCGACTGTTGTTAATGACGCCTACACAGTGATGAACGTCCTTGCGGTTTCAGAGTGCGCGACTGTTGTTAACTGACCATTTTGCTTATCTTGGAGGATACATCATCGGGGAAATAAACTTAAGGGGACCTTGGTCAGGTATTATTGTACTTCGGTTCGTAGTACTCTGACGCCTACACAGTGATGAACGTCCTTGCGGTTTCAGAGTGCGCGACTGTTGTTAACTGACTATATCGTTTGTGTGTTGGGTGAATAATTTTTCGGGGGAGAGGTTAGTGTTCCGTTATCAGGTTTATTTGCCTATAATTGCGAGCTTTAAGCTAGTCCTCTTCTCCTAATACAGAGCGGGGAATAGAGCAGTTTGTGGTCCAAGTGAGAATCACTTACTGCTCTATTCCCCGTTTTGGCAACATGTTCAGATGACCTTGACCCACTTCGGGACTTAGAAAATTTTCGTTTAGTAAAACATTACAACAATATTCCTTCCCTAACCTCTAAAGCCCCCCCCCCCTCTACAACTGGGTATAAAAGGAGGGTTTTCACCAGTGGTAAAATCATTCTGCTGCTTACACATCACGAGTGCAGTTCAGTTCCCGAGATGTCTGACCGTAGGAAGCAACTTTTGCCGAGGAAGGTTGAGCACTCTTCACCTGCTCCGTCATCTGCTCCGCCAGCTCCTTCCATCCTTCGGCAGGCGTTAATATTATCATGCATTGTTCCTGAGGAGCCTGCACCACGACCGCAACCACTTCAAGAAAATCTCGTTGCTCCCCCGTCCGCTTCTTCATCTTCTTCATCTTCTTCATCGTCTTCGTCGTCTTCATCTTCTTCGGCTACTTCTCGCTCACCTTCTCCATCACCGAGGAAGGATGAGCAAACAACTGCACCATCTTTGGCTTCACCAGCTCCTTCGCTTCTTCAGCAGGCGCTGGCAAGCATTCTTCCACCTTCTACACCAGGCTCTTCAACACCATCTGCAAGTCTACATTCTTCTTCTCCTACCAAACCTTCTACACCTTCTGTAAGTGTCCTTTCCCGTCCTTCAGTGATCTGTATTAACAACGAATCTCCTTCAGAGAAATTTCAACAATTAAAAACCTTGAGAAGGCAGTCTATACTTCCTGCACCAAGATGCAGCTACAGTTTTAAAAAAGGTGCAAGGAAAGGGGAACGTTGTGCTAAGTCTTGTGTTTTAAATGAAGAAGTATGCAGATCACATTTAAAACAAAATCACAAGGGCACCGTTTCTCTTTCTACACCCCATCCAACAGTGAGACCAACCAAAATTCGAATTAATAGGCTTTGTAGAAATAAACGATACTTTTTTGTTAAATCAAAGGGCTTTGCAAAGGTGGTGGTTCAATGTGAAGGTAAATTGTACTATGTAGAGTTGCCTAGAGGCATGGACCTCCACGTCAAAGAACTTACCAAACAGAACTATTTAATTCGAAATGATACAGGTTTCAGTGTGTGGAAAACATTTAAAATAAAAAAAGATTAAAAAGTGTATTCCAAATTAAAAATAGTCTTTTCCAAATTAAAAAAAAAAAGTGTGGACAACCTATTTACAATTTGTAGCATATGCTGCAGAGTGTAAATAGGTTGTCCACACCTTTTTTTTTACAATGCTACAACGACCTTGACCTAAATAACGGACTTAGATATATTGTACTAAGTCAAAGATAAAACTTAAATGGAAAAAGGAGAAATATTATATTAAAGACATTATTCAACAGTAAAGAGGGGAGGGGGTAAGCGGGTATTTAAGCGAGAGATTCAGAATATAATTATTAGTTGTATCGTCATGAGCGTCAACAGCAACACATGGGGAAAGGAAATTAGCGAAGAGGAGTTGTACGCGATTGTTGAGGCTGCTGAAATGACTGAGGTTTATAAAGTTAATAAGGTTGCAGAAAATGGTGCTCAGTCTCAACCGCAACAAACTACATCACCGATGCAGTCAACAACGCAACAACCAAGACCCTATCATGTTATCCTGGAGGAGTACAATGAGGCGATGAGGTACGCCTTTACTAAGTGGTGTGGTCAACCGCGTTCTCCTGAACAATGGGAGGAGCATGATGCAGACTTTCGCCTGGTTGCAGACTTAGAACTTGAGCTTCAAAGAACAAAGGCTGCTCAATAGTGAGAAGAGTTATTGTTTACTTTAAAATACAGAGCGGGGAATAGATCAGTTTGCGGTCCAAGTGAGAACCACTTACTGCTCTATTCCCCGTTCTGGCAACTGGTGTAAATGACCTTGGGACTTAGAAAATATTCGTTTGATAAAAAATAATGAAAGATCTTCTTATTTCTCACAACAATATCTTTTCCTAACCCCCACCACTACCTAAACTAAGTATAAAGGAGGTTCTCCATCGCTGGTAAAAATTAGTACTCTGCTGAAAATGAATGCATCCACTACTTCTATCTCTGCAGCAACTATAATAGTTAGCAGACGGGTCGAAAACATTGATCAGGTGCTTGCTGTAAGGAGATTACTGCTACGGTATCTTGATATAGAGGTTAGTTGTCAATTGTACATGTGGAGACCAACAGGTGAAGTTTATAGTAGTGAAAATGAAGCATTTGAAACAAACTACAGTAGAAAGTTATATAAAATCTTTGGTAATATGGTAAGGTTAGTCGATAAAGGATGGAACATTAATATAACATTTTATATTGTTCCAAACCTGTAATTAAAGCAAAAAAAACAAAAAAACGATGGGTATATAAGCCCGATGTTACAGAGACAATTATCACTTTGGTTCTGAATTGCTTCAAGAGAGCACCTACCATGGTATACCTCCACTATATTGACTCTACTGCTAAAGCGGATACTTTTATCCAGCGTGTTTACCAACTGTTAACGGAGTACCAACATGTTCAGGTCAAAGGATTGGGTATTCGTGGAACAGAAGAAGTAAAAATAGATGTAAAACCAATCCCTTTGAAGAAAAAAATTGTCCAATTATTACAAGAAGGCTACACACTGTGCCTTTATTACACAACCTCATAAACTAAATAAAACGCCAAAACGGGGGGGGGAATACAGAACGGGGAATAGATCAGTTTGAGGTTTGAATAAGAATCTCTTACTGCTCTATTCCCCGTTTTGGTAATAGGATAAGGTGACCTTGACCCACTTACAGGACTTAATCATTTGTGTTACAATAATACCTCTTCCCTATCACTTTTCCCTACCACTTGCACTTTCAACACTTACCCCCACCACCACCGAAATCATGTATAAAAGGTGGTTTCGTATTAGTGGTAAATCAGTCTGCTACTTGGAATCATGTCGCCCAGAGATAACATTTTCCCTTCTAAGAAGACTATACTAGAATTGATTAAAAATATTCCATTAAATTTAAACGAAGATGAAGACGATGATGATTCAGAGATGGAAGGTGAACTATTTAGTGATCTTGAACTACTGAGTGAGTTTGCTAGCAGTGAACCATATCTTGGAGAGATGGAGCTGTTGGAGCTGTTGACTGACGACGACGATGTCGATAATAATGAACCGGAATTTCATCATCAGTTGCTTTGCTTGGAGGAAATGGACCTTGTTGATAGTGAAACCCCTCCAAGCAGTATTAATATCGATGATGTAGTTCTAGATCCAGTCACAGGGAACTTTTGTGTTCGTCGTCGCTTATTTAGTGATATGAGCTCATCATCATCATTATCATCGGAAGAATCTGAATAAGTTTTTGTTGTCTTCAAATAGTTTACTTTAAATACAAAGCGGGGAATAGATCAGTTTGTGGTTATAGTGAGAATCACTTACTGCTCTATTCCCCGTTTTGGTAATATCGTTGTATGACCTTGACCCATTTACATGATTAAAAAAGTGGGGTAACTTATACATTTAATGGTGGGGGAACGTCTATTTAAAGACGATGCAACAGTGTATATTTATCATATAGACATGATGAACCCACCAGGAAACTCCGTTTGCTACAGCTTTCCCCTCATCGATATCGATGATGTGATAAAACTTACATCAATAACAAAACGGTTCGAACTCGAAAGGCGACTCATAAAAGTCGACGTAATTCCACAAGATCTTCGTTCGGCAATGTTGACTATTGAATATGTTAAAGATGAATCTACAACTGAAGATCCCTATTGTTTTATGAAATTTTTAGTTGATCAAGATGCAATGTGTACAATCCAACTTCACATCCGAGTTTAAAATTTATCAAATGTTTCTGTTGGAGAAAATTGTCTTAGTTAAATACAGAGCGGGGAATAGATCAGTTTATGGTTTAATATAAAATCATTTACTGCTCTATTCCCCGTTTTGGTAAATTTGTTCAATGACCTTGACCTAAATACAGAAATTTGTAGCCTCCAGCTACAATAGTAAATATAAAATGCAAAAAAAAAAAAAAAAAAAAAAAAAAAAAAAAAAAAAAAGTAAACTTAACGTAATACGTACCCCCATTACTTTTGCTAGGGTATAAATAGAGGGGTATTTGCAGTGTTGTTCATTATTGCCTTGACCCTTGTGGAGATCGCACCTACATTATGCATCGCTGCGATATTTGCAAGTCTTCATTTAAGGATGAATTTATTTTAATGATACATAAAGAACTGAAACATAACAAAAACCAAAATGAAGAATATGAAGAAGAAGAATTGAAAGAAATAGATCAAATGTTAGCTCAACACCAAAATTCCAGACCTAGTGTTATTCAATATGCACCATCAACATCGACTTCTACCTCTGCTATGTCTACACTTCACCGTCCTTCAACATCATCATCATCATCTGCATCGACTTCTACGCCTGTTCTGTCTACACTTCATCATCCTTCAACATCATCAGCTGCATCGACTTCTACGCATGCTCTGTCTACACTTCACCGTCCTTCAGCATCAACAGCAGTAAATGTAGAACTACATGCCCGAGCACTTCCGGGTAATGTAGTAACCCACTTCAAAATTGACAATGCAAAATTACAACTCGAAGAGTTTTTAAATAACGCAAAAGGATTGGTAAGCAACACTTTGCAAAATGAATTAAAAAGATTAAATTTTACTAAATTTGGACTATTAATGGATGCTTTATTTACAAACATTCAAAATGAAACTTCACCGAGAGGGTTTTTAACAAAAAACCGAACTATTTTGTTTTCGTCAGATATTGATTCAATCGTATCTGAATGTTTTGAAGAGCTAATGACTAAAATACAAGAACATGAAGGAAGAGGCTCTGGATGGAATTTGTTAAGCATCACAGGGCTAGACTTAAGAGTACACAAACACGGCTATGGAATTCGAGGAAGTAGCTACATCCCTCTACCAACAAAGATTAGAAATACCTTATCCTGCGTCAACGTACAAAATCAAGATACTGAGTGTTTTAAATATGCTATGTTGGCCAAATATGTAACAATTCATCCGGAAAGACCAAGTCACTATTATGAAGAAGTACAACATAGATATAATTTCCAAGGGATGACTTACCCTGTTGCTATAACAGACGTTTCAAAATTTGAAAAACAAAATCCTTCAGCTTCTGTCAACCTCTTCGGATTGGATTCGACAAACAATTTGTACCCCTTGCGTATAACACCAAATGAGCGCAGAGATCATACCGATTTGTTATTAATTACTAAAGGTGATATTTCACACTTTGTGTATATCAAAAAATTTGAAAGTCTTGTTTCTAATCAATTATCTAAGCATAAAAGAAAGATGACAATTTGCAAAAGATGTTTTTGTCACGTGAACAAAGAACTAAGAAGGGGAGGGTCTGATTGGTTAGTAGAACACCAGCGGTTATGTAATGGAAACTATGAAGTAAGAATTAAATTGCCGCATCCTAGCAGAGCGCAGATAAAATTTGACAAAGTAATACAACAATACCGTGTACCTGTTGTTGTTTACGCTGATTTCGAGTCTTCTTTACATCCGCTTGAACAACAAGAAGAGGACGTTACAAGAAGAAGCAAATACCAACTTCATTCACCAAACAGTTATTGCATACTAATTAAATCCACGTTGACTGAAGACCATCTTCAAAAATATGGACTATCATCTTCTCCAAAGATTTATCGCGGTGAAGAAGCAGCCAAATACTTTGTCGATGATTTGTATGACATAGCTGCAAAGGTAGAAGAACTGTATGGAACAAAGGTACCCATGTCACCTATGGAAGAAGAAGAACTTCAACATTATGATTCAACAACAACGTGTTATTTGTGTAATAACACCTTTACACTGGATAACGTTAAAGTTCGTGACCACGATCATCTTATGGGAGCGTACAGAGGTGCAGCCTGTAACGCTTGCAACTTGAACTACAAACTACCATATTTTATCCCCGTAGTTCTGCACAATCTGAGTGGTTATGATTCGCACTTCATAATCCCCGAACTAGGAAGAGATAATGGAGCAATAGACGTTTTGGCTACTACAATGGAAAAATTTATAAGCTTTTCAAAAAAGGTGGGTAAAATTAAATTAAGGTTTGTTGATTCATTTAGATTTATGCCTTCAAGCCTCATGAAATTATCTGAAAATCTAAGAAGAACAGATTTGATAGAAACAAGCAAAATTGTAGCCAATAGTAAAATGGATTTGGTTCTTCGAAAAGGAGTCTTCCCCTATGATTACATCGATGGACTGCATAGATTTGATGAAACATCACTACCTTCACCAGAACACTTCAAAAACAAACTTAATGATTCGGAAATATCACTTGAGGACTATCAACACGCACGTAGAGTATGGAACGAGTTAGATATGAAGACCTTAGGAGATTACTCGGACTTTTATGTCAAACTAGATGTAACTCTTCTTTGTGATGTAATGGAAGAATTCCGAAACACCTGTTTTGCTGCATACGGTTTGGACCCTCTACATTCGTATACTTCACCAGGATTAGCTTGGCAAGCCATGTTAAAAGAAACAAAATGCAAACTCCAACTTTTAACAGACATTGACATGGTTTTAATGGTTGAAGCTGGAGTAAGAGGCGGATTGACCCAAAGTGTTACCAGACATGTCAAAGCCAACAACAAATACCTACCCGATTACGATGAAACCGAACCGTCAACCTATTTAGGATATTTCGATGCAAATAACCTGTACGGATGGGCAATGTCAAACCCACTTCCTTTTGATAACTTTAAATGGATTAATCCCGACTCTATTGGCGATATTTTACAAATTCCGAAACATGGTGACACTGGATATTATTTGGATTGCGATTTTGAATACCCAGAAAATTTACATGATCTTCATTATGACCTTCCACTTCTTGCTAAAACAGAAATTTCACCAATTGGAAAACACCCCAAATTAATGATGACATTAAATAATAAACAACGCTACGTGGCTCACTTTTGGGTGGTTCAACAAGCTATCGAATTAGGACTACGTCTAACAAAAATTAATAGAGTTTTGGAATTTTCTCAATCATGCTGGTTGAAACCCTACATTGATTCAAATACCATCAGAAGAGCAGCAGCTACATCAGACTTTCAAAAAGATTTCTTTAAATTAATGAATAATGCGATATTTGGAAAAACATTGGAAAACAAAAGAAGACACAAAAATGTTAAACTTGTTACCGACGCAAAAAAATTACAGAAACTAGTACAGCAGCCAAATTTTGGAACATCTATAATTATTAATGAAAAACTTGTAGCAGTGTCCATGAAGAAGACGAGTGTGAAGATGGATCGTCCTTTGTATATAGGCATGTCAATCTTGGACATCTCAAAAACACACATGTACGATTTTCACTACAACAAAATGGTGGCGTTCTACGGAAGAGAAAATATATTTATTACATATATGGACACTGACGCTTTTATATATCGCATAGTAACATTGGACATGTATAAAGATTTACGTACATTTATTTACAAGAACGACTTTGATTTCTCCGATTATCCAAAAGATCATCCAAACTACGACAATGACAGACACAAAAAAGTACTAGGCAAATTCAAGGATGAGGCTAATGGTGTTCTGCTTGAAGATATTGTTGCACTGATGTCTAAACTATATTCTTTGAAACTCTATAATGAAAAAGAAGAAGAAGAAAAGAAGAATAGCTATATTAAGAAAGCTAAAGGTGTAAAGAGTTTATATTTAAAGAAGAAAGTGCATTTTGAACACTACAAGCAATGCTTATTTGAGGATAACATCATTACAGCTAAATTCAACACCATCAGAAGTTTTAACCATCAGCTGTACAGCGTGACTGAAGTTAAAAAGGCGCTATCCTGTAATGACGACAAAAGACAAACCCTTCCAGACAACATCCACACTTTACCATTCGGTCACTATTCCCTCAACCCTATTGACTAATAACCCTTTCATCGTCCTAGATCCTCTATCCTTTTCCTTTCCGTAAAAAAAGGGGAAACACAGCAATGTTAAGCTGTGTTTCCCCTTTTTTTACACAAGTTTTAAATGACCTTGAACTATATGTATATATATATATATAAGCAGATTTATACAAAAGAATGTTTAATACCATATCAGCTGCCTTCGTGAAACCATCATGTCAGACCTGAAGGAGAAGATTATTAATGAACTACACAAACCTGCAAGAATAAAGTTTCCAAGAAGAAATACTGTTATAAAAGGGATAAATGATCTATATCAAGCGGATTTAATTGAAATGCGACCGCATAGCAGAATAAACAAAGGATTTAAATATATACTCACAATTATTAATTGTTTTACAAAAGTTGCAGACGCTTTGCCTCTAAAGGACAAGACTGGTAAAAGCGTAACAGAAGCCATGGAAATAGCCATAAAAAGAGATAAAAACAAAATTAAACATTTACAAACTGATGATGGAACAGAATACTTTAATACAAACTTTGCACAGTTAATGAATAAATATAAAATAAATCATTATTCTACAAATTCAGAGAAAAAAGCTGCTATTGTAGAAAGATTTAATAGAACCTTAAAAGGAGCACTGTATAAACAATTTTCAAAAAGAGGTTCTTACGTATGGTATGATGTTTTACCACAATTAATAAATGATTATAACAACAGGTTTCATAGAACTATTGGTATGAAACCTAACAAAGTAAATAGAAGAAATGCAAAAGATGTATTAAAACGCATAAAGAAAAATACAAAGCCTAAAGTAGAAAAAATGCAGCCAAGAAAATTTAATGTAAGTGATAAAGTACGGATTAGTAAATATAAGGGAGTGTTTACCAAAAAATACCTTCCCAATTGGACGAATGAAGTTTTTACAGTGTATAAAGTGCAACCGACTGTACCTGAAACGTATATCCTAAAAGATAACAAAGGAGATTTGTTGCAAGGTGCATTTTATGGACATGAAATGTTAAAGTCAACAGTAGGTGATGTATATCTTGTTGAAAAAGTGTTACAAATAAAAAAGGACGCAGTTAAAGTGCGGTGGTTAGGGTTTAACAAAACTGAGGATTCATGGATACCTATAAAGGACTTGGTTTAATACAAGCAACTCATTTCATCGTTAACCTTTGAGCAGGATGGAGATTATTCACCATAAAGATCGATTCAATATTAATAACATAGATGATTTAACTGTGGATAACGTTAAAATCAACAATGGTAAACACGGTAGTTTACTTCCAAACACTGTTCGATGTATAGTAAGTGGCCCCTCAAACTGTGGAAAGACCAATGTTGTCTTTAATTTGATCACTAATCCGCAGGGATTAAGGTTTAGTAACCTATATATTTTTTCAAAGTCTCTACATCAACCAAAGTATCAATTGCTGGATAAAATCCTATCTGATGTGTCTGATGTTAATTTTTACAAATTTAACGCTAGTGATAGCATTATGCAACCAAACGAAGCGAAACCGTATTCTGTATTTATATTTGACGATGTATCTTGTGAAAATCAGGATACTATTAGAAACTACTTTGCCATGGGAAGACATAATAACATCGACAGCATATATATAGGACAAACTTATAGCAAAATCCCAAAACAACTTATCAGAGATAATGCAAATATTCTAATTGTATTCAAACAAGATGATACTAACCTAAAACATATATATAACGATCATGTGAATGCGGATATGCCATTTGAAAAGTTTAAAGAGCTTTGCGGAAAAGCATGGGCGGAAAAGTATGGATTTTTGGTTATTATGAAAGATTAAGCTATAAAAGATGGTCGTTATAGAATAGGTTTTGATAAATTCGTTTTAATACACTGATTAGCGGTATTACTGTACAAGTCGTCAAGGTGTGAAGATGGTTAACCAGGAAAAGCTATTAAAGGAAATAAAATCACTTAGTGATTCTATTAGACAAAAAAACCGAGCTTTAAAATCAGGTATAAATGAAAGAGAGCAATTTTTAGAAACAACATTCAAACCTGTTACTGAACCTTTAAAGCGATTAGCACAAAATATGGAAAGACCTTCATTTCGCTTCGAAGGAGACAAAATGCTACCAATTTCCAAATATGAAGAAGAATTTCAGAATGATGAAAGTTCTGACCAGTTACAAACATCTGAAGAAAGCGACGAGTATGAAGAAAGCGGAGATATAGGAGATTTAAGGGAAAAGAACATTGCAGGAGATACAAGTACAGAAGATACAAGTGCGGAAGATACAAGAGCAGAAGAAGAGGATATCAACCCATCCAACTTAAGCAAATTAGGCACAGATATTATGTTTAAAGGAACACTTGGAAGAAAATATACATTAAAAATGTTACATGGCACACATGCTAATCGAAATTATCATACATATGGAGCTAGAATAGAGGATAAAGGATTAATGATTGGAGATAGAAAGTTAGATATAAACGAAAATGATGATATAGTTATTGGTGATAAGAAATATAAAGGTACAACAGGTTTGTTTGAACTCATCTTTAAAAATAATCCTGGTAAATTTACTAAAAAGGATTTACAATTGTTTAAAAATATACTAGAGTATACAAATGCACATAGAAAAAAATATTCCAAAGAACTACCTATTCATAGAAACAGGTCAATAAAATACACAAACATTATATCTAGTCTTTTCCCCTCGAAATCAAATAAAGCTCCAATTAAAAGAAGAGCTTTATCTTCTGCTGAATTAAATGTTTTGCATAAAAAAAGAAAAACAACTGATCCTACTACATCTGGAAGGGGATTATTAAAAAATTTGTATAAAACCAATATAATATATTACAACGATATAAATAAGTTAGTTGATCGAATGAGGTTATTACATGAAGCTATGGAAGCCGGGCACACTGGTTTAGAAAACGAATGGGTAGCTTTGGTTGATGAACTGCGAAAACGAGAAATAATTGTTCAGTAGACGTATATATATATATATATATATATATATATATATATATATATATAGTAAGAACCTAAACGATAGCGATTCAGTTACATCATGAGTGTGGACAAGTTTGGACGGTATTCCGAGTTTGGAGTAAAATCTGGATATAGTGAAAAAAGAGCTGGGTTTCCGTTAACACCTGATGGTAATTATAATTTTGAAGGAAAAGTAATTCAAAATGTTGGTGATCCGCTTTTGTCTTCTGATGCGGTTACGGTACAATACATGGATAAAAGAACCCCGATTGTACACGAAGACCATTGGGGATTTTCCGGTAAAAGGTTAAGCAATATAAAACATCCCATTTATGATGGTGAAGCAGTAAATTTAGCGACTTTAAAATTGTTAACGATTTACAAAAAGAATGAAACTGATACAAGCTATGATGTAAAAAAATTAAAATTGTCAAATGTAGGTGATTGTGAGCAGGATGGAGACGCTGTAAATAAGAAAATATTTGATATAGTACACAAGAAATGGACTACAGAATATGAAAAACATATGGAAAGGTTTGGTGCAGCTTTATTTAATTATATCCATCGGGCTTCAGGAAGAGCTGTAGCTTCAGATGTTGACAGCCACAATTATTTAGACTGGAAAAAGATACACAATCCAGAAAAACCTAATCAATTAGATAAACCGTCTGAGCCTTCTAAAGTCAAGACATTAGGAAAGGGGGATAAAGTGAATGTGATTAATGAACCAACAGAAAACGATGAAGATTATATAAGAGAAAAAAGAATTTAAATACCCATGATAAGGGATAAAGCATCTACATTTAATTAATTAATCCATTTTTATATAATAAATGGATTTTAAACAGTATATATAATACAAGAAGCCAAGACTAATATTACATTCATTGTAAAACATTTATAGAGTGCACCTACTGATTGTAAGTTTGGCTATAAATAGTCATGCCGAGGGCTAAACGCATCAGTCATAATCGAGAGAGATTACAGAGAGGAAGGGGAATAGCATCAACAGCATTTTCTCTATTAAGTAAACCGGTTGGAGCTATAGTTAACAAGGCGATTGATTTATTACCTGTGGAATTACATTTACCTGGAGGATATCAATATTGTGGTCCTGGAACCAAATTAGAGAAACGGCTTGCTAGGGGAGATCCTGGAATAAATAAGCTTGATCAGGCTTGTAAACAGCACGATATAGCGTATTCCAAATTTGGTGATACAAAAAATAGATCAATAGCAGATAGAGCACTTTCTGAGAAAGCTTGGCAAAGAGTAAAATCTAGTGACGCGAGTATTGGTGAAAAAGCAGCGTCTTTAGCAGTAACAGCAGCAATGAAAGCAAAAACTACGTTTGGAGGAGGAGGAAAGAGAAGAAGGCGTGGGAAAAGACCCGCTAAGAAACAAGGAGGTAATATCAGAAGAAAACGTCGATCTACTAGTGGTAAAGGTAAAAAGAAACCAACAATATGGTCAATGATAAAAAAGGGAGGAGGACTATACCTAAGACCGTATCGTGTGTATTAAATAAGAAAGAGCAATTAATAATTAAAAACAAAGAATTAACCAATGAAGAACTGATTACATATGCTTCTTGTTTGAAAATCCCATTTTTTAGAGGAGTATTTATGAAAGATGAATTACCGGTTAAAATGTGGAAAAATGAGACTGGTATAGTAAATTTGGATAATAGTGAAGGATTAGGCACTCATTGGGTGTGTTACAAGAAACTTGGTGAAACGATTTATTATTTCGACAGTTTTGGAAACCTTCCACCACCGAAAGAACTTCAACAATACTTTCGTGCGGCAGAAAATGTTTTTTACAATTATACAAGAAAACAACCTGATGATACATCCATTTGCGGTCATTTATGTTTAGACTTTTTAGCTAAAAGTGTTAGTCAACTTTAAGATGTCTTCGTATACAGTGTCATTAACCGGTAACTCATGTACTTTGCGCAGTATTCTGTTTCCAGCGCTACGTTTGCAAAAAGGAAGACTATGGGAAGCCGCATTATTGGATTTAACAACATATAACTCTATTCCAAACGTTAGTGAAGGAATTAATAACAAAATACATTATTACAAGACAAAATATAATAAAGGAAAATATTCAGCTTTGGAAGAATTCAGTTTACCAACAGGAGCTTATGAAATTGATAATATAAATGAAGTTATACAAAAACATATGGGAAAAGAAAATATAACGATAAAAGGCAATAACAATACAATGAAAGCCGAAATTACTTCTAAGTATTATATTGATTTTGGCCAAGAACGTTCAATTGGTAGTTTATTAGGGTTTTCTAAGGAAACAAAGGTATTAGAACCTAATACAACTCATTCTGGGAATAGAACTGTGACGATCATCAAAGTAAACAGCATAGACATTACATGTAACATTATACAAGGATCCTACAGAGATGGAGAAAATCGGCATATATTACACACATTCTACCCATCAGTCGCACCGGGTTTCAAGATAGTAGAAAAGCCTCAAAACCTTGTGTACCTACCGTTAAACACCAGTTTCATTTCAGACATCGTGCTGAACATAGTGGATCAAGACGGAAACCTTATTGACTTTCGAGGAGAAGCTATTACTGTAAGAATACATATAAAATCATCCGCTTAGATAATGGGGTTATCGTTTAAAAAGAGAGAGCCAACCAGCAAAGAGGTCAGTAGCTCATCAGCTGTAGAAGGATTAACAAGTGACAACATTCGTTTTCTAGAAGAAATTGGATTAAAGGTCATTAACAATGGATATACTGGATATAGCGCAGGGCCCAACATTCGACGAGACCTTATGGGAAAAGGAATATCACACGCACAATCCTTACGCTTCGTCCAAATTAAACAATAACGATGAAATTAGGATTCCTATACAACAACAAGACATTTATACTCTTCCATGCGAAAGTTATTTATATATTGAAGGAAAAGTAACAAAAGCTGACGGTACTGTTGGAACCACTGTTCCGTTCATAAATAATCCTATGGCATTTTTGTTTGACGAGATTAGATATGAAATTTCAGGAGTTACAGTCGATTCAACAAAAAAGGTTGGAATTTCCAGTACCTTAAAAGGATTAGCGTCTTTAACACCAAATGAGAAGAATCTGTTAGCTGTTGCAGGATGGGTTGCACCAGACAAAAGTATAATTACTCCTGACGCTTCGGGAAACTTTGATTTTTACGTACCTTTAAGATTACTTTTAGGATTTGCTGAAGATTACAGAAGAATAATAATAAATGTAAAACAAGAACTAGTTTTATTAAGGTCATCAAACGATAATGATATTATTAAAGCATCTGCTGGAACAACTGAAGCCAATTTAGACTGGAAACTAACATTAGACAAGATTGTTTGGAGAGTACCACATGTGCGACTAAATGATGAACACAGGATTACATTATTAAGAAAGTTAAAATCAGATCGAGACATTGTAATGCCATTCAGAAGCTGGGAGTTTCATGAATACCCCGTTTTACCTTCAACACAACGGCATACATGGACTGTAAAAACTTCTACTCATTTGGAAAAAGCGAGATATGTAATCTTTGGATTACAAACAAAGAAAAAAAGTATATTAACTGAAAATGCTGGTGAATTTGACCATTGTAAATTAACAAACTGTAAAGTGTTCCTGAATTCACAATTCTTTCCCTACGACAACTTTAATATCTCTTTTGATAAAAAAAGGTACAGTGTTTTATACGATATGTACGCTAGGTTCCAAAATTCATATTACGGCAAAACAAACACACCTCTACTATCTCCCGTACAGTTTGAATCGAAAGCTCCGATTGTTGTAATTGATTGCTCCAAACAAAACGAATCTGTAAAATCGTCTAGTGTTGATATAAAAATAGAAATGGAATTTCAAGAAAACGTACCTGCAAATACATCTGCGTATTGTTTAATTTTGCACGATAAAATTGTTACATACACACCGTTGACTGGTATCGTAAAGACGGTATTGTAAAACGTTGTACCACCCCCGCACCGCCACTGTCGCTAACCTATAAATAGCGGAGCAACAATGCAGGTCTTCAGTTGATCGTCTATCATCGCATGGGCAACATCTTCTACAAAATGAGTTCTCCATCTGTTGTACAAGGTGATGCAGAGGTAGCACCGTTATTGGAACGTGATAATACTAGTGAAGAAAAAATCATCAAGGAAATAACTGCATTTTTAAAGTTTGGTAAAAGAGATAGAGAGGAGGAAAGTAATGCAGACCCATCAAAGGTAGTACCAAAGAGGAAGAAGAAAGTTGAAGAAAATATTCCTCCTCACATTTTAACTGAAGTTTTTTTGCGAATCTTTTACCCCATCTCAGCATGCATCAGTAAAAGTGTATCAGTTGGATTGATGAAGTCATTGGATTATTCCCCTACAGTAATACTACACCATGGAACAAAAAAGGTTTTATTTTCGCAAAATGCTTGGGAGTCATTTTTGAAACATGTACATTTAATAGAATGTTATTTAACTAACAGTTTGTGTGGAAGGAAAACACATATTCGACTTTTGGATTGTGACAATGAAATCGATATTGTTAAACATCGTGGACAACTACAAGTGCGAATTAGAGACTTGACTCAACATGAAAATAAGATTCTACTGTCACATGAAGAATTCTACGTTTTAAACTACGCAACAGAACCTATTACAAGGTACATGAGACAGTTGGTATTTGCAAGCGCTATTATTAAAGAATATTTGGTCGATACTTTGGAAAAACAACCTGATAGCACCATCGTGTACGGACCTGTGGATACATCTATTTTTAATAGAATACCTCATGAAGTTTGCATGTGGAGAAAGTTAAAGGATTTTGAACCACTTGTAGAAATCGCTACAGAAGCTACAGAAGAAACAACACAGGAAGAAGAAACGGAGAAACAAGAAGAAGAAGAAAACGAAACACAAGAAGAAGAAGTTAAAAAAGACTAAAGTTTGACTTAGTAAAGAAGAACACACGTGGGGTAGGCCTATTGGGGACGGTGCCCACGTTAAATATACACCAACGCGCCTGCAACTGTACGGCCTGGTATTTAACCTACCGTGGTGTGGAAAACAGTTTAGTTGATCGCTAGGTGCCATGATGAGCGGAGGGGATGAAGAAGTGAGTGTAAAGCCTTGTGTAATAGAATTTCAAGCATTTCGAAATAATGATGATAGGTTTATTATCAAGGAATTAGTAATTTTAGACTTGCTTACATTTGTAGCCTACCCATTCACGTTTGATGCTCCTTTTTCTTTTAACAAACTTAACACCAAAGCAAAAAGTACAAACAAATGGATAACAAACTACTTTCATCACATACATTGGTATGAAGGATTTATAAGCTACAGTAATCTGCACAGTATTATGTTTAACTTTTGCAAACAATATTCACATATATACACAAGAGGATTAGAAAAAAAGAACTGGATACAAAAGTACACGCACGGTGATATTTTCGATATAACTATCAGTAAGGACTTTAACATTAATCTCGGTAATATTTGTGTCGCTGCAAAAGATCTTAAACACGGCCAAACAAACTGTGCATTGTACAACGCGTATCGTTTGGCTGCTTACTTGAAACAAACGCAGGAATGTGGTGGGGGTAGCGGAGAACAGAAATGTGGTGGGGGTAGCGGGGCCTATAAATACGAGGAGACAGCACCGCTCCAGCACGAGTATTATTCGAGACTCCGAAGAGGCAACATCACAGAAGACACCACAACCACCACTGACGAAGATGGCATCACAACAGTTTCTACAAACACTGGTTGATCAATTCAACACTCATTCAAAATCCGACCTTCTGCTAACTAAAAAGTGTTCAGAACTAAAAGAACAAAAACACTACATTATTCATAACATCAAGAAAGTGGAAACCACACATGGAGAAGCAATTCTAGTTTCATTGAGCGAAGGACCTTTCACTCCAGGAGATGAGCCGAAGTTTCAAGTATTTCTTCCAAAACGATTTGTTCAACTGCTACAAAATGAAGATTTGCGAGATATTCAACCGGGGACGTTGTATTTGGTATCACACGGTGTAAGCGGCAACAACTCGACGGAACTCACTCTGCACATCACGCATCCTTGTACATAATGTCTCTGTTTGTATTTTATTGTTTGTATTTCTAGTTATCAATGTTAAACTTAAGTTTATTGTATTGTAAGATGTTTGTTTAATAAAGAAAAAAAAAAAAAATAAAATAAAATAAAAGAAAAAAAAATAAAAACAGCAACACAGCAGTATATTATTTTATATACTGCTGTGTTGCTTTTTTTAAAATTCAAATGGATGACCTTGAACTTTCATTCAGGGTTAACTTATGAAGAGGTATAAAAGAGAGGGAGCAGTGAAGTTAGTCTCAGTCTTGTCTAACACACGCTGCAGCTAACATGTCGGTGTCACCTATGAAAAATTTATTTTTCGATAACAATTTGAAGACATATTGTTGCGAGTTACAATGTTTTAAAATACCAGGCGATCAAGTTGACGGGAAAGCTTGTCGTAAGTGCAAGTGTTTCAGCTATTGCATATGTAGATGTAAAACGTATCAAATGAACCGACAAGATAAACTACAAGAATTACGCCGAAGGATTGCATTACTGTGGCGGCGAATGTAGTAGCAACCAGCTGCCACCTGCCGCCTGCCATCTGCTGTCCACCATCTTCTCCGCCCCACCATTTTGTTTGATACCAGAACGCTAGCTAGCGAATAGTCAGTACACCTCCGGCTCTCGACTGGTGAACATCGAGTGCTCTTCACAAACGTAAAACATTGTATTAAAATGTCCATTAAAATTAGGTGTATTCATTATGACTCTATTTATCTGGCGACTTTCCAAGACCTCGAGGTTTTTAATGAAGAGTTAAGACTTCTCATTGCGTCCGGTTACGATTTATCTTTGGAACTTTACGCATCAAAAAACAACATGGACTCTGCGCAGGAATCGAAGTATATACCGTCTTTCTTCAGAAAGCGAAGTGATGGCCGCAACTCGTCCGGATCAACAACATCGATGACAACCAACAACGGGGAACTATTGTAAACATGAATTATTGTAAACATAACTTATTGTAAATAAAAATAAAGTAATATTTGTATTAGTACTACCTCGCACTCGTATCATTCGATTGCTTCATTCGATAATTTTCATTCGATATTTTATCGAATTAAAACTATCGAATCACAATCGGATTTTACGCGTGCGAGGTAGTACTTTTTTAAAATTACCTCCCCGTGACCTTGAACTTTGAACTTTAACTCATTTCGTCACAAAACCGCCTACGTCACTGGCTCAGCCCCAGATGACGTCTTTCATGACTCAGCGCATCCGGTCACGTGACCGGATGACGTCACTTCCGGCGCAAAACCCGCAAACCCACACTACTGTCTCATCTACACCTTTGCATTTAAAAAAATATCTCATTACGAAATGGCGAGTCCAAGATGACATCCGAAAATGTTACGTTTTTCTAAATTTAGCGACTGCCACTCAACAATGATCGGTGGTGGTTCATTGTCATTATCTGATGATATGACAAGAATAGAGGCATGTTTTAAGGTTGGGGCAGTTAAAACTCACTCTAAAATTTAAAAATACACCAGTATCTTTAGAACCTATATAATTTGGTAAGAAAAATTGATTGCGTAAACATTTCAAGCGCTACACTTCACCTACAGCCTTCAGCAATGTTTCATTTTAAAGCTTGAAGGCCAATGACGGTGGGAATAATATCAGAAACGTCAAAAATTACTTGGGACGTAGCCCTACTGGACTTCAAAGATCCATGATTTTCTTAACCCTTTGCCATCGGAATGGATATTTGCCGCTATTCCTCAGCGATCGCGCGGCCAACTCTACTACATGGTCCGCTGGCCATGCCTTAGCGCGACGAAGTCTTATTGCTCTAAACCTGCATACTCAGCCTTTATGTTATTCTTATAGAGAATAACTCAAATGCTATATATCACTTATTTATAAATGTATTTTTATGAAACTTGGTAAGTGGCTTTCTGTGGTAGTATGAAACATATAGGGCTATATGCATTAGAAATTTGCTGCGTATGCAGGTTTGTTGCGACAGGGGTATTATTCATATGGAGAGTAAGTAAAGTTTGATATCTCCCTTAGTTATGAACTTAAATTAATAAAACTTGGTATTTAGCTTCACCTGTTTGAATTATATTGATTATCGCAAAAAAAGACACATTTCTTACCTTCCCTGTTTCAGCAAATCTGCGTGCTCAGCCTTAATGTTATTCTTATGGAGAATAAATAAAATGTTATATATCACTTATTTATAAATTTATTTTTGTGAAACTTGGTAAGTGGCTCTATGTAGTAGTGAGACACATTTATATGCATTGGAAATTCGCTTAGTACGCATGTTTGCTCCAACGGGGGTATTTTTGGATAAAATATTACCCAAGGCTATATGCAGTATTAGCTTAATTTTTTTTATTTACAGGAAGCGAGGCCATGATGAAGATGAAAACAGAGAAGGAATTTAATCAACTACCACTACTTACTGTGTGTTTATACACCCTGGTGTATATGACTTACATTTTTTATGTACTTATTTTTACTGCAATTATACTGCCATTTTGTTTGAATTCATTACTGTATTATTTAAAAAAAATCCTTAATTGTTTGTATCACATCACCGAACAATTATAAATTGGAATCCATCCTTAAATTTTTTAAATCTGTATTTATTAATTCAACTTTTGTTCTGAGAAATGTTTAGGCCTACACATGCATATATTCATTTTATTATAAACTTGTTAAAACAACTATTTTTTTAAGATTTGAGTAAATTTTAATAAAAAGTTGAAAGTTGTGTATATATTTTCAGTGTCAATCCAATTAAGTTCATATAATCAGGACATTAGTGACACTTTTAAAAATAAATCATGTGATAGTAATGATAAAAATTAGTATAAAATATGACAATGGTAACCAATATAAAGTTGTAAAACATGTTTTTAAAGTATTTTTGCTTTTGAACTGTGATGTGACAATTTAAATTTTTGTATGGGTCTAAAGATGGCAAAATTACTTTTGACAAAACGTGTCATTCATTAAAAAGATATCCTAGGATCACAAGGAAGATTACAGGTACTGTATTTAACGTTTATACACTAGTCAACCGTTTAAAAAAATAACACCAATATGAAGTTAAAACTTTTGTTTCTATGTGCAAGCTGGGCATGGACAATTATAGTATTATTTTTATAAAAAATAATTTAAAGTTGTCCTGTAATTTATTTTAGAACTGTCTTCCTATCAGATTGTGTGACCATATTGAAAGGTGCCCCATTATTCTATCAGTTTGAATCCCCTAACCCCACAGATATCCCTGCCTACCCCATGATAATTCTGCAGTCATCCTTAGGAAGCGATATGGCTTCAGGGTACACACTACCTATTACTAGGAGCCTTATGGCCTCCTAAGGATGACCACAGAATTATCATGGGGAGGCAGGGATATCTGTGGGGTTATGGGATTCCTACTGATAGAATAATGGGGCACCTTTCAATACATGTCAAAGGCATGTCTCCAGTAAATCCTGTGGGACATCCTGGGGGTGTCCTAGGGCTTCAGAGTACAATATCCCTTTGTGGACCGAGGGATGTCCCCAGTACATCCTGTGGTACATCCTGGGGATGTCCTAGGGCTTCAAAATACAATATCCTTTTGTGGTCCGAGGGATATCCCCAGATAATCCTGTGGGACATCCTGGGGATGTCCTATGGCTTTCATTATCATGTCCTGATTAGGTCCAAGGGACATCCCATGGTCATCCTGAAGGATGTCCCGAGGATGTCGTGGGGAGAGGACATTTTTGTGTCCTGGGGACATCCTGAGGGTATCTTGAGGATATCATGGGATGAGATAGGGATGATCCTGGGATATCCTGCATATCCCACTGTGATGTCCTTGGGATGTCCTGGGGACATACTTGTGCTGTGTGGGTAGTATTGGACTAATTGCTTAAATTAATTGAAACTATAGAGAATGAATTCGCTAACCTTAATATAAAATTCTGAAGGTGGGGAGAGTGGGGTGGCACCGACCATTGGGTAGCGCCGATCAGGGGTACTGACCTTGACAGACGAGACTCAACTCGAAACAAACAGAACAGCGCTCCTAGTGGCAGCCCCCTGAGTCTATTTCCTGCCAGCCGCCAGTCTCATGCTACCCGTTTAGGATTTTCTAACCTCAAAAGTTTTTAGTCTATCTCGTTCTAATTTTCACCGTATATTAGATCTCCGTAATTACACTTTCTACACATATTTGTTAGTCCTATCTCATAGAATAACAAACACCTCGTATCAAAGATTATTACCACGTATTTTTTTAATGGATGGCTTGTTCCTGACAGTAGCTATGTTAGGTATTGTAAAGTAATGTGTTTTGGGTAGCGCCGACCAAAAGCGTTGGGGTTATGCCGACCGGTGATCGGTACTCCCCTACAAGAAATTAAATGCTAAGTTGGTCGGCGCTCCCCAACACGTAATTTAACGCTAAGGTGATCGGTGCTCCCCTAAAAAGAATTAAACGGTAAAAATCACAACAACATAAATATGTTTGTGGTTGTTGTAGAAGTAATAGTTTATGTGAATGCGGTATGTGGATGCATAGTCTTTGCAGAGGAGCTGACTTTCCTGAAGATTTTATTTGTGACCACTGTAGGCGTTTTTAGACTTAAGTTCTTGTAAATTCTTTTAGGACGTCGTTTAAACTTCTTTGCCATTTAGGTTTTTAATTTGTTTACTAAAGTAATATTTTACTTACATGTTAAGACAACGTTAGCTTTTAAGTTGTTTACACTTTGATCAATTTGATATCACCTTAAACTTATATATAGTTATATCTTATACTTAATAAAGAATATCTTTTGATTTTGCTTTGTAGAAGTATTATTTTTAGCGAATTTCCCCTATTGGGAAGAAGCTATTACCGTAGGTCTCATGGTAAGACTTAAGCCCGAGACCATGATAACTTTTCGTTTTGAGGTCCCCGGATGTCAAAAACACCATTCGTTCAAATTTTCATATATGTATATATATATATATATATATTTATATATATTTATATATATATATATTTATATATATATATATATATATATGTGTCCGTAAGCACGATAACTCACGTAAAAGAGGGCCGGTCTTAATGAAATTTGGTACAAACGTGTAAAGTACCATTTATTTGAACGAGTTCGAAAACCAGACAAATCGCACCATCCGAAGGGGGGTTTTGGGGGGGTTTTGTACCCCAAAAATGGGTTTTTTGGAGTTGTCACATGTAATAATAATTTAAATCAAATTTTAATTTATACCATTGGATTCAGCTTAAAAAAACAAACAATTTGGTATTTTGATCATTGCTCTACGTCAATTGGTTACTGAGATATTGAAAGTACTAAACACAGTACGTTGTCCAATGTTATTCTTATGGAGAAAAAGAAAAATTTTATATCTCGGTTGTTTATGAACATAAACTGACGAAACTTGGTATATCGCTTCATCTGGTTGTGGTTTGTTGTTGTTTAAACAAAAAACTACTTTTTCGCCTATGGTTCCCGTAGCAGCAAACCTAGGTATTCGGTCCCCATGTTATTCTTATGGAGAATAATAAATATGTTATATATCGCTTATTTATGAGTGTATATGGATGAAACTTGGTATGTGACTTCACTTAGATGAGTTCTATTGATATTTGCATAAAAACCCATTATTTTGTGTTCCTTGTTGCAGCAAACCTGCGTACTCATCCCTAATGTTATTCTAATGGAGAATAATGAATATTTTAAATATGGCTTATTTATGAATATATTTCTTATGAATTATGGTAAGAGGCATAATGTGTTATTAAGACATATATATTCATTGGAAATTCGCTGAGTACGCAGGTTTGCTGCGACGGGGGTATCTACATTTAAATCCATTATATGATAGTTTGGATGTTATTCTACGTTTTATAACAAAGTGGAAAAAAAATGTTTTTTCCCCATTTAAAATACATGTGGGAGCACCCGGTCGGCATTACCCCACTAGTTGGGGAACACCGATCGATGTAGTTGCTAAGGTAAACAATGTTTTATAAAAAAATTACTTAATCTATAGTTTTGAGAATTTAGTATGTTGTAGTAAACTAAATTTGACAACTAATGTAGAAAAATCAAACAAAGATTCCATCAACACAATCCACGCAAGAATCATTCCCGCAGAGGTGGTCGCCATTCCCCCTTTCTCCCCTATTCATTTATTTAATTGGATTGAGCGAACGAAGTGATAGAAAATCCTTATACATAACTTTACTGCTTAGACTGGTAAGAGAATCAACTCGAAGTGGCGTGTCTGTGACAAAAATAACTCAAAAACGCCTCTACAGATCCAGTTCAAACTTTAGAGATAGATTCTATAGTACGAAATCTCGGTCGATTTCGTTATTGGGAATATTTGGTTAAGTAATAATAAAATTATCCTTAAAACAAATCTATTTTTTTATCACATAAGATTAACATTGCGAGCCATTTTAGTGGTACTTGAATCGTTGATATTTAGCCAACGTCTAGGTTTCAACTATAGAGTAACGTAAGTATTGCCATAGATTCACTACAGAACTGAGAGTTATTCATGTTCATGTTGAATAGGGAAAAACTTCTTTTCGTAACTTGAAACACAAAAACTAAGGTTTAAATATTATTAGCTTTTAAAAGTTTTATGATTATTTTATTTTTTACTAATTAAAAGATGCATTATTATTTTAAATACTATTTTAATAAATAACTTTATTGGTACCGTACTCTATGTAAAAGAATGCAGACTGAGCGCTGGACTATGGGACTTTGGCCACTCCAGACTCCAGACCTCAAATTGATCAGAAATTGTTCATAGGGGGACAAAATAACTGAAAGGAAAGATGTCAACAAGAAAAGTATTAAAGTGATAAACCTCCGTCTTACGTGATTAAACGCTAATATATGTAATTATTTACATTATAATTTCCACTCATTAACAGTAGAAAGTCTTAATTTGTTCAAACAATTATTACCTCGCTAATAAAACATAAGTTACCAAATAAAATTAGATATTTTGGTTATTTATTCATTTATTGACGGCTATCACCAATGCAACTTAACAATATAACAATAATGAACATTTGCAAGAACAGAAAAAAGAACAAACTATAGCTACCTATACATCGTGCTTTTAACTATGATGATATGTTATTAAAACTTTATGTGGCACGTTTTCACCATATTCTGGGCCTAGCCTATCTCCTTTTTGTCATATTGAAAACTTAAGTTTAATATAAATTTCTTTTCCTACAAAAATGAAAGTTGCATTACCAGACCTACCCTACCAAAGTGTTTATTCAAACTCAATAAGGCAATAAGGCAAACTCAATAAGTCCTTTTTGGAGGTTAATATTTGTAAGGTATGCCTATTGACTTTAATTTTCTAGGCATAATTTATAATGTCCATACACCACTGTTTTAATAAACTTTTTGTCATAATTTCTTCATTTTTATCTAAAATAAACATTTTCCAAAATGTTCCGTAAGGTAAAACTTAGTCTCTGGATAATTGTGCCTTTTGGCACAAGTTCATCCTAGGCCTACTTTTCGATTAAAAATTATCAATTCCATTGAACTAACCTCATATAAATTTACCTCTAGAGTTTGGAAATCACATTCGTTTTTGCCAGAAACAAGGGTAAAGTGATAAAAATTGTAAATCCAAAATAGGCTAGGACTTTTGTTTAACTTACATTTAATTTACCCAGGCGAATCCAATATGGTCTCGATCTTACTCGGCTCGGGTATACTTTCATAAGTGGAACAAAATAAAGAACCAAATTAAATTGTTCGATAGGCTACGGTATATTAATTAGGTTGATATTTTAAACATTGATTAATATTTAATAGCTTTTATGTTTGTAATTACCGTACCTACGTCATGTTTGTTTAGTTTAGTTTGTTTTCCAATTAAACTTAAAATACAAATGAAATAAACAAACAAAACATGATAATGTTGTTCCTGACAATGCATGTTTAAAGTAATATTGGAACCAAGTTTGTTATCTGGACAAATTACAAGACACCAAAACATTACATACTATACCATACCATAACATAACATACCGTATCGTAAAACCGGCTAGACCCGGACAGGGGGTCTTGACCCGGACACATACATACTTGTAAACATAAATATTTCTAAACTAACCTGCAAAGTTGAGCAGTCGTTCGTTATAGGTAGGCCTACATTTGTTTAGAGCAGAACATGCTCTAAACGAGGCATGCTCTAATCTTTTCTCAAAAATGAAATATTATGTCTATCTAAGATATGTAATTTTGTTCACGTTTATCCGATTGTTTTCGTGAATAAGGCATATTTTTATTCGAAATTTAAGCGTGCACAATGCCATGCTATTTAAAGAGATAAACAACATATATATGTAAAAAAAGTTTCACATTTACGACAGGCCTATTCCAGTTTTGACCCAGACACTTTAATTATATGACTCCATGGATATGACTCTTATAAACCGTTACCAAGGTTCGTAGAGCTTTCAGACCAGGTGTAATGAGTCGATCTATTTAAGGTTTTTTCCTCAACCGGAAGAGACCTCGTAAAAACAGCTGGAAGGTCACGTGATCACCAATCCAACCTGCAGAGTTGCTGGAAACGCGATAATTATCGTACGAGTACTATATTTTCCTCATCAGTGTAATTAGAATTAACATTGATTAACTGCTTACATTCTATGATAAGCTGTTATTTTATGTAACTAATATATTGTTTTTATGTATTTGTATTATTAGATTAATCGATTAAGGGTTTAAATTTTCTTTCTGCATGGCCAGTGACAATTTAAAAATAGCTGTACCATTATTATACCCTTAAGGTTGGCAATACTTTATGGTATGTTGTTGATTTATGAATCAGCTGGACGCCCTCGTAAGACATCTTTGATAGAACATTACTCTTATGTAAATAAGCACACCTGGTCTGAAAGCTCTACGAACCTTGAGTTTATACGTTATAACATTAGTTAGGTGGGTGTCCGGTTCAAGACCGTTTGTGAAGTTAACCCGGACACTTTCATTTATTTTTTATTTTAATAACATCCAACATAATAATATATAAGTTAGGCTAAAGGTAAATGAATATAGTAAATAATACACACACTTTACAATGGTCTGGTTTTTATTGGTGACATCGTTAATGGGAAGGCACTATAACCTAAAAATAGTAAAAGAGTGTCCGGGTCAAGCCTGTTTTACGGTAGGCCTAACTAAAACCTAAATAACCAAAACCTTAATAGGCCTAACCGAAACCATAACCTAAATAATCGTTATACCCTATCGAACAATTTCATTCAGTTTTTTATATCGTTCCACTTATGAAAGTCTACCCTGGTTTCGGTTATTTAGATTTCAGTTATTTTCGGTCTCAAAAGATATTGTCTTATAATTTGTCCAGATAACAAATAATGTTGATTCCACTAATACTTAAACATGTATTGCCGGGAACAACCATTGTAAAGAATTTATGGAAATCGCACTAAGCACTGAAAAACATATCCAGTCTTTTAGTCCCCAAACAATGTTTTTTAAGGATGTGCAGTCAAAAAACTTGTAATGCTTTTTCTCACAGTTGTTGGTGTATTACGATTATACAAATCGTAAACAACCATTTTTTTCAATGTTTCCATTATATTGGATTTTTCCACTTTTGAAGTACCGTTTTAGGGGTATTTTGAATTCTACACTAGTTATAAATGGCCAATCATAAATCTTTCAAAATTGGTTTATGTATTTTCAAAAAATATTCATAAGGGTTACCTAAATTGATTTTAGTAAAATTGTAATTATTTCAGGAGATAATTTTTTATCTCGGTTGTTTTTTTATTTAGGTGGTTTAAAACTTCAGCTAACCCAAGCCAAGGGTGTACAAAGGCAGTTTTACACAAGTATATGTAAAAATACATTTTCAAAACAATGTTGTGTAGAATAAACTTTAATTTCAGCCTACAGACGCACGCCAGACACCTACCTACCCCTGAACCGCCCATAGCGCCCCGACTCGCAGGTGCAAGCACTCGCGTACCATATTTCTCTCTCACTCGCACATCCCTTTACTATCTCACTCATCTTACCTCTCTCCCTCTCTCTCTCTCTTGCTACCCCTCTTCGGCCTGTCGGCCCCCGTCACCCTGTCACAGGTGAGGTATATCTTCTTTGCAACCTATGTCTATAAGCTAGGTTGTGTAAGTTGTATGCAGGCCAGTCGTCAGGATTTTTTAGAACCATTGCAGATTGTTTTTCGTTTATTTTAATTACCAAGTAGGCCCAAAAGATGGATTCTTAAGAAAATAACGTCAAATTGTAGCCTAACAAATTGGCAAGTTGTTAGTGAAATGGGGGTGTTGGTTATCAAGTTACTACACAGATTTTGTAAAATGCAAATAAAACAAATTATTACGACTATTCAAATTTAACATTAAAATAATTTAACTGTCTGCATGAGTCTCTAAAGTTACTGTAAAGAAACTCAAGCGACACAAAATTCGGACCTGCAGTACCTGCAGTAAGTTTGCAGTATCGAAAGACCTGTGCTAACTTCGTAGCACTAGAAAAATTACGTAGTTTTCACTCTTTAGTTTGTTTCACTATATCTCCTAAACTATGCATTTTTAACAAAACAAGTTATTCACGTTTTTAAAGTAGATTATATTTACTAAAATTTGGTACCAGAATCATCTCTGTAGGTACAATAGTGTGCTTACAACAGCATGTTTTCAAAATTTGATTCGGATTTGTAATTTTAAATAGCAAATTCATTGAGTACCTTTATGTGTTATTTGAATGTCTGAGAAGCTGGTCCGGCTATGTCGGAATTTCCATACAAAAAATATGTCACCAATTAGTACCGGGTACCTATTTCGTAATATTTAGTACCTCCATTAATCAAATTAGTACCTCACACATTATTAATTGGGAATTGAGAATTAATTGGGTTTTTGTGTTTCCGGGCCAGCGACATGCTTTCCCTGCTATCTTAGAAAATTACCGCAATATACAGGGTGTCCCGTTAGAGTATCGCACAAATGCGTGATTTGGTAGAACTCATCGAAAGGAGCAAAACACGCAATATAAACTTTTGCCTAAATCGCTTCATTTTCCATCTGTCTGCCTGCAAATAATTAATACAGTTTTTTAAGAACTCTAGTTTTTTGCATTGGGTCTGTTACTGATTACAGATTATTTATAGAGACATACAATCAAACCTACAACCATTCTTCCGCATATTCAATGATACAACGGATTAGCAACGAACAGTTTGTATAGGACATATAGTTAATACCTTTTTTTATTTAGACATTTTTATCTGTTGATTTCAATGATGTTCAATGATCATGATTGTGTTTGCCAGTTTTGTCTAAATATTTTAAAATTTATAATTTGGCTGATTTTCTCTTGTAGACTGTACAATAAATATTGTACTATAGACAAAACTTGTTTACTATTAAGCCCGGTTTCCATTAAACATTGTTGGAGGCCGTTTCCATTCTTCCAACTCGTGCCAACATTTCCCGCGAAAAGCCGTCTCCTCTCCACGCACGGAGCGTTCATGCATTACTTCATACGTTTAAGTGTAGCCCCACTTGTGCTGCTACACAATTATGTTAATACAATGCAACGCAAAAACTGTTACAGAGTTTGTTAAAAATGTAAAAAAAGGTCATACTTACATCATTTGCCAATAAACTCTCCTTGATTTTTTTCATTTCAAACCAAACAGAAGTTTCTTAGGCCCTAATTAAAAAAAAATCAACAACATGTCCCTAGTGGAAGTAATCAATAGAGATAAATAGAAATCAATAGAAATTTCTATTGATATCACTAGACTGTTCGGTGATATCAATAGAAGTCTATTGATGTAAATACGTATCACTAGACATCAATAGAAATCATTAAAACCGAGGTAAATATAAATCATTAAGAGTTTATTTACATGTATTGATATCAATAAAGATCACTACAACAACTACAAGTAAATAGATATCATTAAAATCATGGTAAATAAACATCAATAGACATCATTATATAATTTTATTAATTGAAAAAGATAACCATTACAATTTTTTACAATGCCAAATTTATAAATTTAAATAAAATTATATATATAATTTATAAATTATCAAAAAATGTTATTAGCCACTTTATTATTACAAATGTCTATAGCAATTTGCTAGTTTTCTTATGACATGTTTACTACATTATTATAACAAGTCAGCATTAGTATATTTTTTAATTAAAAAATTGTATTACTAAATCATTATAACAAATCCTTTATTAATATATTTGTTAACTACGGAATGTTATTGTTGTATTATTATCAAAAAATCAATTACTGTTATTAAATTAATTATGTCAACTGTTTTGGTACATATTAAAGGTAAATGTTCTTGTTTACTTCCCAATATTATGTTGACTAATGAAAGTTTATATATATAAAATAATCAGTATTACTATATACCTAGTTTTATTTATAGTTTTAGTGTTTAAACAAATTTAATAAAAAGGTTGATGATCAGAAATTATCAATAAAACATGGAGGATATAAATTTAATTAGAATGTATTTATTAATATACAGTTTACATATCGATGGTGTATATACAATTCTATTATAAAATAAGAAAATACAAATTGCATAACTTGTAATTTTACTATCAATAGAATTTAACTACCGATCCCATAATCTTATTATAAGCAAAGAGAAAAAAAACTGCGCGCGGCGCCTGCGCAGGTGTTAAAACACTCCACCAACCACCAGCCACCAACAGACGTCTGCTGGTGGAAGCTGTAACCCTCAATCTCTCAATCTGTGTTTGTCAACTGATAATGTTTCTTACCAAGTTTTAAGTTTTGCAGGCTTTGTTGGTTTCTTAATTGAGTATATTTTCACAATCTTCATTCAAGAGTTACTTCAGTTATACAGTTTTGCATTAAAGCTGTACTGTTTCTTGGTAAGTAACATACACTTTAAGTTTCTAACTATAAGCATAACCTCAATAACTACTTGGTCTACACAATTCACACATTTTATTTGTATTGAAATGTAAATATGCGTACTGCCGTTGGAATGATAAATAAATAAATAGACTAACTTAGTCCTGGATGCCAGGATCCTGTCATGCATATTTTTGGGAAAGCATAGAAACTAGGCCTTTAGTAATGCACCTAAGTTATAACTTATAATTTGCATTATTACGGTGGGTTTTTTTAATTTTTCTTTTACCAAAGTAAGTTAATTCTGTATTATAAATCCTGACACTAGGCCTACCAATCTCCAGGAGGTGTAGGATACGCTTTCATAGGCGGAACGATGTAGGCCTAAAGAACCGAAGGAAATTGTTCGATATGTTATATCGATTAGGTTGATATTTGTATCTATTGCAAAATATGTTATAGTCTGTACATTAATCCTTACATCATGATTGTTTTGTTTGGTTTGTTTTTTAATTAGGCATAAACTTAAAATTAAATTTAAAAACATGACAATGACATGACACGATAATGTTATTCCTGGCAATACGTATGTTTAAGTAATAGTGGAATCAACGTTTGTTATCTGGACAGATTTCAAGACACCTAAAACTGAAACATAACATAACCGAATAACCTAAATAATCGTTATACGAGATCAAACCATTATGTTTAATGTAGGCATACGACATATTAACTATGTGCTTTCAGAAGATTGTTAGTTTTTCAATCAATTAAAACTTATTTTAATTATCATGTGTCCGATTAGGTGCTGATATGATATGATTCAGTTTGCTGAGACCAAAGTAAAACACATTGAGGGAGTCATCAAGGATTGTCTCGGACCCAAAATGAATCAACTCCTTACCCAAGAAGAAATCCAGGTGACATTATTTTTAAACTTGTTCTGTTAATATGTTAAAGAATAAAGGTAAACTACTATGATTGGGTACAGTAGGCTTCACACTCAATTATCCAAGGTCTAAGATTTTAAATAGCCTTGACACTTATCAAAATCATTATTTTAATGGTCGCCACATATCTTGACGGATATGAATCAGCACTACTAGCCATACAGACTGTTTCGATGTCCCCCTGAATCACTCACAGATGCATGTTTATGATTTTAAGGTTGTAATCAGTTAAACTTACTCAGTTGAACTTACTATAGGCCTATGTAGGAAAAATAAATTAAAAATTAATAATCCCATATATCCTCTCCTCGCCATACCCAACACTTGCCAAACCATCAGTCAAGATCTGTGAAGACCCTTATGGCTGTGCCTACTTACAAAATTAGTATAAAATGTGAAAAAGGTAATAATATAGGGTTGTATCAAATTATTTTCAAGTATTTATTTCATACAACAAATTTTACAGTAGGCCCTAGTGTTTTTATGATTGATTCACACGAAAATCATTGTAAGTTTTTCCACAACGTACCGGTAACAAAATGTTCAAAAATTATAAAATATGATAAAAAATGTGATTTTAGCAAATTTCCCCTATAGGGAAGAAGCTATTACCGTAGTCGGCATGGTAAGACCTAGGCCCGGGACCATGATAACTTTTCGTTTTGAGGTCCCCAGACCCCAAAAACACCATTCGTTTGAAACTGTATATATATATATATATATATATATATGTGTGTGTGTGTCCGTGGGTGCGATAACTCTCGTAAAAAATGTCCGATTTTGATGAAATTTGGTTCAAACGTGTAAAGCAGCATTTATGACTTTAAGTTCGAAAACCAGACAGATCGACCTATCCGAAAGGGTATTTTGGGGGGGTTTTGTACCCCAAAAATGGGTTTTTTGAGTTTTTGGACATAATTTTTGAAAAAGTGAAATTTTATTTTTTTCCATTAGAATCAATTTAAAAAGACGCACAATTTGGTGTTTTAACCATTGCTCTACGTTAATTTGTTACTGAGATATTGAAAGTGCTAAACACAGTACGTTGTCCAATGCTATTCTTATGGAGGATAAGAAAAATTATATATCTCGCTTATTTATCAACTTATCGTGACGAAACTTGGTATATTGCTTCATTTCATTGTGGTCTATTGATATTTGCACAAAAACCCATTTTTTGGCCGACAGTTCCCGTAGCAGCAAACCTGCATACTCAGCCCCATGTTATTCTTATGGAGAATAAGTAACGTGTTATCTCCTTTAATTATGAAGATTAATTAATAGAACTTGGTATGTGGCTTTACCTAGTTTAGTTATATTGATATTTGAATGAAAACCCATTTTTAGTGTTCCTTATTTCAGCAAACCTGCATACTCAGCCGCCATGTTATTCTTATGGAGAATAATTCAAATGTCATAAATCGTTTATTTATGAATGTATATTGATGAAACTTGGTATGTGGCTTTATGTGATATTAAGATAATATTATATGCATTGGAAATTCGCTGAGTATGCAGGTTTGCTGCTACGGGGGTATTTCATTTACCGGCATTTATTTAACGTTTTATCATATGAAAAGTTGTGACATCTTGATGATTGCTTCATGTAAACAAATGTGATAATAATGTGTTACAATAGTAATAAACTGTATCACGAAACTGACACATACTTTCTCCCTTTTAGCCCAACTTCAATGAATAAATTACTTTTTATTTACTAAATATAGAATTCAAAGCACGATCGAATGTACAGAAAATCTTGTAAACAAGTTGTTTTCAAAAATATCCACCCAAATCCCTGTTTTGGAGGCACTACAGAATCCATCACTAAGCTCGTGGTTTTATGAGGGGAAATGCCCCCTAATCCCCCCCCCCATGTTATTAAGGGGCAACATATTTTGAATTTCCTCTGTTGGTCAATGCTAAATTGACAAGCATATCAAGTTTGAACGAAATTGATCAATAAATAAGAGAAATAGTACTTTTTGTATTCCCCATAAGAATAACATTGGACAGCCTACTGCATTTACCGTAAAATGAAAATTTAAATTTTTTCCGCAACCAGTAATTCAAGATACTAAATTATTTAGTTTTTTTTAGCTCTTTAATGGTGAATAGTAGTATTTTTTATATTTATGTTTTATTATTAATAATCCAAAAAACTTAATTTTTGATATTTTAAGTCTTGTAATTTATGAACCCGAATTCTTACAGAAATTACAGAAATGGGGGTGGTGTCATTTTGTTGGAAAACTAAAGTTCTACAAATGACTAAAGTTTAATCAAAATCGTTAGAGCCGTTTTTGAGAAATCTTTATTTTTCATGAATTTTGTCGATAATTGCCCTTAAAAGTTCCAAAAATGGAAAAAACACCTGGAGATATTGTGGATTAGTACCTACATACCATATTTCATAAAAATCAGACCATTGGTTAGGACTCTAGCTTTGTACACACCCAGACAGACAGACAGACACACAGACATCACGTAAAAATCACTTTTTTGCGTTCAGGGAGCACCAAAACGAATATTTCCACTTACAACTCAAATTCGAAAATTTTGACGAAAGCAATACTTTTTCCATATACTATTTATAATGGGGAGAAAGTATAAATATAGTAGTGATGTAAAATTATTAATTTTAAACATTAATTTCACGTTTTAGCGAATTTCCCCTATAGGGAAGAAGCTATTACCGTAGGTGGCATGGTAAGACTTAAGCCCGAGACCATGATAACTTTTTGTTTTGAGGTCCCCAGATGCCAAAAACACTATTCGTTCAAATTTATATATATGTATATATATATATATATATATAAATATATATCTATATATAAATATATATATATATATGTGTGTCCGTTACCGCGATAACTTTTGAAAGAAGCGCCCAATTTTTATAAAATTTGCACAAATGTGGAGAGTAACATTTATGACTTTAAGTTCGAAAACCAGATCGATCGGTTTATGGGAAGGGGGTTTTATGGGGGTTTAAAATTTTCCAAAATTCAGTTTTTTGAACTTTTTACCCTAAAATTTTAATAACACTAGATTTTGGTTATAGCCATTTTGTAGAGCTTAAAAAAACAAACAATTTAGTATTTTGAATCATCACGCTAGGTTTAGTGGTTGTGGAGAAAAGTCAAAAAATGTGTCCATAAAATTTCCCATGTTAATCTTATGGGAATACGGTTTTTAGATTTTCCTCAGATAATTTCACCAAAAACTCCACATTTATTTCTACCAATCAGTTTAGCTCTACAAAACAATCATTTTGGCGTTTTAATTGTTGTTTTACGTCCAACCGTTGCAGTGATATTCAAAGTGGTAAACACAGTACGTTGTCCAATGTTATTCTTATGGAGAATAAATAAAATGTTATATTTTGATTATTTATGTATGTATATTGATGAAACTTGGTACGTGGCTTCAACTAGTTGTGGTATATTGATAATAGCACAAAAAAAGATTTTTGTTGATTTTTCCCGGTAGCAGCAAACCTGCATACTCGGCCCCCATGTTATTCATATATGGAGATTAAGTAAAGTTGTACATCTCCCTTAGTTATGAACCTAAATTAATAAAACTAGGTATGTAGCTTCACCTGGTTGAGTTATATTGATAATTGTAAAAAAACACATATCTCATCTTCCTTGATGCAGCAAACCTGCGTACTCATTTATAATGTTATTCTTATGGAGAATAAATAAAATGCTATATATCACTTATTAATGAATGTATTTTTGTGAAACTTGGTAAGTGGCTCTAGGTAGTAGTGATACCCATATATTTGCATTGGAAATTCGCTGAGTACGCAGGTTTGCTGCGACGGGGGTATTTATTACCACATAACTTATTGCATGTTTATTTGTTGACAGAAATTGTCAAAGAAAGAATCCTGGAAGAAAATCCTAACACATCAAAAGAAGAAAAATTGATAAATTGTGCTTGGAAGTGGCAGTATCAGCCAGTACATCACTCAGAAAATTGCCACACTAAACAAGAAGATCAAGGAAATCAGTGAATAGTATATAGGCCCAAATTTTAGTGTTGGCTGTGTATTTTACTTCTGTGAACAAGTAAATTAATATAGGCCCTGATTTTAGTGTTTTTTGGTGCATTTAATAAAAATTAGTTTTAAGAAGTAAGTAGGTAAACATTAGTCCTAGGTCATAAATTTACTGTTTTATTTATTTTTTTAATATACCTGTTAGTACATTAATTTAAATGTAATGTAATTAATTTAAGTGTTTTAATTACAAAATACCAGTTAATGACTCAATAGAATTTCTTATTGATGTCTATTGATACGTATTGATGTCTAGTGACCCAATTACGTAGTGATATCACTACGTATCAGTAGAGATCAATACGTATCACTAGACATCAATAGAAAAAATTTTCTATTGATCTCTAGTGATACGTATTGATGTCTAGTGATACGTATTGATGTCTAGTGATACGTATTGATCCAATTACGTAGTGATATCACTACGTATCACTAAAAATATTTCTATTGATTTCTATTGATCACTTCCACTAGGGGTGTTGGCTATAGCCAAGTTAAGTATATTTATCTTTCACTGTAATGAATAAGATACTTGGAGTTTTCTTTAGAATTTAGTGTGTCAGTATGTTTCAAGAAACCAAACTAATATAAGATTTTATTTGCTGGTATAGGCTTACTTATAATTTCTTACACACATAACTAAGGCAAAATAAAAACGATATTAAAATAAGAGGTCGAAATTTTAAACCAGTTATTTAGTTTATGAATCTGATGGAGATGAACTGATAAGGGGTGGCGTGGCGTCGGCTGCTATCGCTCACTACGGTTGCACGAACTCTGCTCACAACAGTGATGGGTGTTGGGACACCGTTTCCATTATGTTTTGAGCTCTCCTCAAAACATTGCTGTCAGCTGCATCGGCTCAAAGCACATTTTGTTGGCGAACAAAGTTCAAAACCGTCTGCGAGCGTTTCGATTAAACATTTTACTTGAGCTTTGTTTTTAGTTCAAAACAATGTTTTGAGCAGAAACTGGTAGAATGGAAACGGGGCTTTATGAATACTTTTGTTTTAAATTTAATATTCGTGCTTAATTGTTATTAGATATTTTATATGTGCTACAACGTATTTTATACTGAATCTTGTTAAAAACCGTCAACATATGAATCAATTATCAATCAATCAATGTGTAAGACGCCGACGCAACTAAGGTGTTTTTTAAGGCGAATATGAATGAAGATGAAATGATGACAAGCTTGTCATGCTTGTTGTATGTTAGAATGGGTGAGTTACCTTGTGTAGCCTTGTTACTGATTAAGACTGACTTATTCTTTAGCCAGGATCATTAATTATCCCAATTAATTTATGTTACGTTACTCATTTCTGATATATGTATTTCTTCAACTTAATTTAAACAATGCTAACTCTTCGCGACAGCTTCGCTTGTTCACCTCATTTCAGTTTTAGTGTCAAATCAAATAACACAGCTGATCAAATTCCAATACAGTGGAACTTGGATAGTTCGAATTTCGTATAATTCGAAATCTCCTTTAATTATAATGTTTTGCTTGGTTCGTAGTACTATATAAACAATGTTAAAAAAACATTATTAATTTGAATTTGTAACAAAATTTATGAAAAATTTTATGTTGTAATTAAAACAGAAAATACTCTTTCCAGTTTCTTTAAAGTGATCCTATTTTAGCGAAACTTTGGTATGTGACTTCAACTAGTTGTGGCCTATTTATTCTTTGAACAAAAAACAATTTCTTTTATTTCCCCCAAAGCAGCAAACCTGCATACTCAGCCCTAGTGTTACTCTTATGGAGAATAGTTAATGTTTGATGTCTCCCTAAGTTATGAACTTAAATTAATAATCCTTGGTAAGAAGCTTCACCTTATTGAGTTAATTTGATAACTGCATAAAAACAAGTTTATTATCTCCCTTGTTTCAGTGAAAACCTGCGTTCTCCGCCCTCATGTTATTCTTAAGGAGAATAAATAAAATGTTATATATCACTTATTTATGAACGTATTGTTATGTAACTTGTGGCTTTATGTGGTAGTGAGACACATATTTACGCATTGTAAATTCGCTGAGTACATAGGTTTGCAGTGACGGGGGTATTTGTATGTTAGTAGAGCGTTAACAAGTTGTTAAAATACGTTTTATAATTAATTTTAACAGTAATATCATACATTTGATAGACTTAAACAAATAAACTTTAAGACTGAATTCTTTAAAAACGTCATTTTTAAATGGTATATTAATCGCTGAAAAATTGTATAACAAATAAATATGTTTATAACACATGCGGAGAGGCTGGTTGAGTCGAGCTGTCGCTGTGCTGCTTACTATTTGCTGCTTCAGAATCTTGGGGCCCTACGACGACGTTCAGGGCAGGCGGGTAGCAAGGCGGCTGGAGAAAGTGGTTTGACCACTTGGGAAAGTTGGGGGTTGGGGGTAGTTGAGGGGAGGGTTCTGCTTGTGTGTGAGTGAGCAGCGACTGGCCTGACCTCTAGGCGGAATAGCTTGTCAATAGAGGCGACTGCACTACCTTAAGGTCTGGGAGTAAGTTTGAGGAGCCGTTAGACCAAAACCTTTTCTCAATAAGAATAACATGAAGGCTTTTGATGCCACTGGGGCAGAGTCCTGAGGTCTAGAGGAAAAACAAAAAAGTACCTATCTGCAATTTGTTGGTCCTCTACAACATTATGGTCCGGAGCAGTTTTAGTGGGTGTTTTCAAAATCTCCTGGGACACACACACACACACACACACACACACACACATGCACAACCATTATAAGTGTAGATTTTTCTCAATACAAAATACTTTGAGCTCCCGAAACAGCCCGATTAACATTTTTTACAAAATTCTTTATGCAAATCTACTAGCAAAAACTACTTTTCCAATTTTAACTGTTTTAGTATTAAATTAAAGGTTTTGGCCTGCAGTTATGTCATAATTACATTTCTTTTCTTTTTATGTGTTTTTTAACGCACAATGTTTGCGTTTATTACTCCCATAACAGATATTGTTCAACTCTCAATAAATCAGTTATTACATTACTAGCAAAAACTATTAAATATTTGTTGTATTAAATTGAAGGTTTTGACATACACTAATGTCATCAATATCTTTGTTTAATTTAGATGTGTTGTTTCTAATGAGAAATTAATTTTAATTTTTGGCTCTCATCAGAACCCAGGTTCAAATATAAACAACATTCCTTTTGTAAGTCCAATAACAAAAAAACTAAAGGACGATTTAAATAATTTTGATCTGAAATTGAAGCTCCTGTCCTACAGAGATTGGTACTTTTATTTTCAGAAAACATGTTTTTCTCAGTTAAAAATTACTTTTAATGTTTAACAAGTAAAATATATGCTCCTGTTTAACATTTTGATCGAATTTAGATGAACTATTTACAACAACAAAAATATATGTGTTAATGGACTGTGCAGGACTCGTCCTTCCAGGCCGATTATGAAATTTGTTAACTAAGTTTTCTCTACAGTAACTTTTTGCGTATGTGTGAACTAATACAATACATTTTAAAAATGGAAGGAAACGTTGTTTCTATCTTGTGTGATAAATTTTGTTTCTTCCAACCTACTTAGTAAAGTCAAATTTTACTCCTTGTAATGAAGGAGTATAGTGCTACTTTGTCTCCCGCAGGACAGAATCAGCTGACATTTCGCTGCAATCATTAATGCTGCAGCTATAAGGGAATCGGATCAGCTGACTGATATTTCGCTCCAGCTGCAATTAACGTTCCAAGTTTAGTTATTACACATTACGCAACCAAAATAGACAGCGATTGTGAATGTGAATACTTATGGCTTTTGGGGTGTGGGAAAAATGTTGTGTGTAAAATTGTCGCCCTCGCCTACGGCGTCGGGCGCCAACAATTTCCCTTAGGGAACAAAGTTGCACTTTACTCCCTTAATACACAAATAACTATTGTTTCAAGCAGAAGTCCTGTATTACTTTTTACAGCAAAATAAATTTGCATTTATCAAACTTGAGATAGTCAATAATATAAAAAATAAGTCGGATCATAACATACCGTAACTTAAAAAGAATGTAATCATAATGTTTTTGGAAAATTAAATGCTACACAGCGTCTATTAAAACTGAACCATACACGTAATCATCAATATATATAACCAGCTGGCCCAACAGACGTCCTGTCCTAATGTCATTCAATTTGTTTTATTTCAAATACTCATTCATTTTCAAGATGAGCTCGTTCGCTTTGCTCATTCGCCTCCCAGATTAGCTCATTCGCTATGCCCACTTGAATATCGAAAAAAGAGTTTGAGTTGCCATTTATGTACTTTTTTATTTCCAAAATGAGAGTTTCCATTCAAGTAGTTTTTTATTTCCATAATCAGCATATGTTTATGCCTTTCAATTATGTTTACAGCTGCTTGGTGTAACTAACTGAACTTAGATAAAATCAATGGGAACTAGGGGGTGTGCGAGTAGTGATTTTCTTAATCGAGTCGAGTAGTGCCAATTATTTTCGAGTTTCGAGTATTTTAGAGCGAGTATTTGCCATCAGTTGTTAGTTTAAAATAGTGTATATTGGTGAATAAAGATATATTTGAATTTGAATTTGTAATAAGATTTGGATACTACCCTAGATTTGATCATCTAAACATGGTTTCTAACTAATGCATGAATAGCAATACGAAGTTTTGGCCAGTAATATCTAACTGGATTATGTACTGACAAGCAAAACACGGTTCGACATTCGTGTCTGGCCGATAAACACGGTCCGGTTGTCATTTGGCCAATATCACCTGATCCAGACATCGTTCATAATCAATATTAGATGACGAAATCGTTAATTAAGGCCGATATTAAGTGGCCCAGGTGCCACTTTTGCCAAAATTATGTATACCGTCATTTTCGGCCGATATTACATGATGCGATCGCCTTTTGCGGCCGTTACTATGCGTTTTGACCGGTCACAATCGTTATTTTCGGCTATTTTACGTGATACGATCGCCTTTTGCGGCCGTTACTACGCGTTTTGGACGGTCGCAATCATTAGCGATCGTCTGGAAATCGGCGGGAAATACTCGCTCGAACTTTCGAGAATTTTTAAAAACTTCGAGTCGAGTTCGAGTATTAAAATACTCGGCCGAAAACTCAAAAGTTTTGAGTCCTCGCACAGCTCTAATGGGAACTTTTAAGGCCTGTGGGGCAGAGCCCTTAGGTCGGATTAAAAATTGTCTTTTATAAGAACTAGGGATGAGTCGATACCAAAATTTATCGATTCTCGATACCGATACCAGAAAAATCTATTCTCGATTCTCGATACCAATACCATCGATACCTACGACTTTTCAGTACCTACAGTTGTTAAACCTATTGTTAAAAATAGTTACAAATTTGTGTAACCATTTAAAATTGTTTAGTATAGTATTTTTTAATTAATTATTAATACAAATTGCTAATGCAATTTTTTACATAATTTAGTGTTAATTTCACTAGTGTCCTATAGTAATATAGAAAAACAACAACTATTTATTATAAATTCATAATGGGGAAAAACCCGGTTGTAAGATAATGACTCACAAAAATAATGTTGGTCAGCCGACTGATTTATTGCTTTCAACTGGACCCCACCCCTCCCCTCCCACCCCTCCCATCCCACCCCTCTTCCTTCCTTATCTCCAAGGTAAGATTTTTTCCGGCGACCCAAACACTCCCCGTGCCTTTTGTATCGCGGGTAAACGCCGGAAGTATCCCTTCCCGTGCACTTCGTAGCGCGTGTAAATGGCGGGGGTATTGATGGTATCGAATCGACATTAAACGTATAAATCTCGATACCGATACCAATGTCCAAGAATCGGTGGTATCGAAAATCGGTATCGAGAATCGACTCATCCCTAATAAGAACCTTGTCCTGACATAAACGAACACAACAAAAAATAATTATTCAATTTTGTCCACTAATTCTCAAGTGATGGCGTGACCAAGGGAAATAGGGATCCATTTTTATATATTAAGATGTATAAAAAAAGGTTAGACCTTGAAACAATGACTGGTGGGTTCTAAGAAGTGGGTCAAAGAGTTTTAATTACTAGATTATATTTAACGTTAGATAATACTTTTCCTTTCTTTTTAAAATAAGGCAATTTATTCTTCTTAAAAACAAATTGACTGATTTAAGCCTCATTGTTTTTTAAGTTCTGCATTTATAGGCTATGTATTTGAACAACAGTATCAAGCTACAATAACAATAGGAGGCCTGGGGGGCATGTTATTATGAGGGCCTAGATGATACAGCCCTCAGTGAGACTGAGGGGTGAGTAACTACTTCATATGCACTTTGCCTGACTGACTGACAGATTTCAGGCCTCATTGTTTGTCATGTTATGGATTTGTATGTCATTGTCAAGCTGCAGTTATAATGGAGGGCCCACCCCCATAAAAATAATGAAATTTTTTTCATCTAAGAGAAAAAAACCTATACTGTATCGCATATTGTCAATTGAAAAATTGTTGTTTAGATTGTTAATTGTGAGCTCAATCCACATACGCGATATAAGAGTGTACTCCTAGTATATTTTATTACAGTATATATAATTGGTTGCAGAGGTATGTTTTATTAGCTTTTCTTTCAGTTAAATAGATTAATTCACCGAAGCAAACATCTCATGCCCCTCTAGGATTGGTAAACCTTGGTGATTCACTCAAAATGCATATACTTTGTCCATGTATATAGAGATAAAGGTGTCAATATTCAATAGCTTTAGAAATCCATGTTTATTCTGTACCCAATGCTTCTATGTGGATTTTAATACAAAAATTAAATAAGGAATATGAGTAATCATCATCTAAGTTTGATAATTAACACACTGTTGTTCTGACAATGAAGTTAAACACATGCCCCACATTCTCTGTGGAGACCATAATATTTACTCACTAAAACAGCGGCAAAATAAATTTACAGTTGGGCTATAGCCAATAGCATGGCTGTTCACTGTCACTGTTGCCATTTTGTCATAGAAAAATATTACTCGAATGTTATTCCGATCAGCTGGTATGAAATTTTTGGCAATGCAGCACGTCTACTATTGGCTGATCTTCGGTTGATAGCCTGGTAAACCACACCCTCAATTGGCACTTTATTTGGTCACTTTTTTTAATAGGCTGCACCGGGATGTTTTTGTAGTCAATCGCAATGGAAAGTTACTTTACTTATGAACTCACTAAATTGTTTTCTCTCCCTGGTCAAACATAATCTTGTTTTGTCTCTTAATCCTTGAGTACACTTTTGTAAAAACCCATTTAATATCTCACAATTTTATCAAAAACAACCAAATTTTACAAATAATTATGGGGGGGTTTGCTTTTTGTGCTATAGTTTTTTTAATCGTCAGCTGGCTCTAATGCCATGGAAGAATTTTTCGGAGCTTTAAGGCACATCTTTCCGTCATTCAAATCAGAACAAAAAGTAAATAAATCTATTCACTAGAATGTCTAATAACTAGACAAATTTTGTTTACTAATACAAATTTACTAGCAAATGATTATCAGTGTTTATATACACGGTTAGTTAAAAAGTGTATAGTGATTGGTTATTGGAGGATTGATAATAAATATATTTTTTGATTCCTGGATATAAATGATTTATATTTCTTAAAGCTTAAAACGAAAGCAAAGGGAATAATAACAGTGCAAGTGTTCTTTTTTTCAAAAAGTGTATATTTTTATAAAACAATAGTATTACTTGTTTACACAATTTTTATCTTGTATAATTTTTAAAACGGATACAAACCGGTACAAACAGGTACAAATACATACCGTAGTATTTATTCACAGTTTGCAAGAACTCACTGAATTGCAGAACTATCTAACATTTGATTTTATGATTCAAGGTTCCCTCTGCTGCAAAAAATGTCGACTGTTATATAATAAATATAATGTATAATGTAAAAAAAGGTTAGTAAAATGGAATTATCAATTCAAACCGCTGAACAAAAATTACCTTCAAATATAAATTACACTCTACAAATTTGTTTTTCTACACTCTTTACCGCAAATGTCCATTCCAACTGGCATGATTTGGTCATCATTTAAAAATTTAAATACGTTAAGGGCAATCATAAAACACATGAGTTTGTATGGATGTTTTTGGATAAATAAATTGAAATAATAGTTAAATACCGTATTACAATTAATTATAGTAATGACTGATACTGTATAACCTCAATTAACCTGCTGTGACTGTTTGATCGTCACTCTCTGTTATCTAGTCTGTCATCGGTCAACAACTATTTGTTTACCAAGTGAAACGCTGGTATTATTAGAATTGTTCGTACAAGTCAATAGAGTGCGATTGCAGTACCTATATACATGACCAAGCAAGGACTTTTTTTACTGGTATACGTTATTATAGCTTCTGATATATTTAAGACACTAACTTTAAAAGTTACTTTTTAATCCTATCAAAAGTGTAATCTACAAAAAAAAATAATTTACATCTCAAAATAATAAAAATCTACAGGCAAAACCTAACAATGCTCAGGTAGGGATGAATAAATCCTTGGTAAACGTCTTTACAATCAGGTAGGGTATGTGATTTATCACCTATTCAAATTATCACAGTGAATTTAGTACTAAACCTATCAGTCTTACAGATTATCCGAGCTTAATTTTTTTCTCGGCGACCCCTTCAACTTCATCCAAGTCGATGCTGAGAAGGAGATCATCACCTTCATCGTTTTGAAAGAAATCGTCGATTTTTGTCTGTGAATCTTTCTTATCCATTGAACCCTGAAAAAAATGATTGGTGAAATTATTTACTGTTGATAATAGGCTATTTTGAATTATACACACTATATCTTTAACTAAGCTTCAGAGAAACAAATATGCTTTTCGGTGGGAAAAAACATTTATTGAAATAATATTAGCCTGATTATTCTAAAATTATTGCTATTTTCAAGATTATATTACATAATAATAATCAGAGTATTTAATAGTTGCAAAAATCGAAAAACTACGAGCTGCATGTGAAGGAATGAAGATCTTACAAAATTTTAACAAATACAGCATAAGCTCACTCAATAAAAAAACTGGAGTAACCTCTACTATAACAAATCATATATCGGACAGAAATGCAGTGCTTTCCAGGTTCGGTTTAAAGATCATTTATCATATGCAAATAACTAGAGGTGTGCGGATATCCGAAAAGCCGGATCAGTTTCGGATTGGATCGGATATCCGAATCCAATCCGAAGGCTTTATCGATATCCGATAAGATCTAGTAAAAATCTGACTTATTCGGATAGACTGTATATCTGGGGATAAAAAGCCAGAAACGAAACAATAAATATGTTTGGACCATTAATAAACGTTTTGACTCTTGACGATGTCGTTCAAGGTAACATGACGAAACGACAAAATTCCTGTCGCTTTCAATGTTTTCGGTACATAACTCGTATCAATTCATCGATATGATATTTGTGATATTTGTGTTATAAAGAGAAATGTGCGATAGCGAACGTTTTTGATAGTAAACAACCGCAAATGTATACAATATTGAAACATTGCAACTCGATGTCGATTCACGATTCTCGGGATAGCCGCAGACAACGAGCCAACAGTAGTGGATTACTGGAAAATAAGTCGATAATTTTTTGTCGATATCGATTTACAATAGTAACAACTTCTCAAGAATGCAATGAGCAAGTTCTCATGAGTAAGCTGTAATTCAAAAGTTGCATTATGCAAACGGAAATGTTAGTGTATGAATTAAAATTTCTACTACTGATATCTTCTTTTCCATTCAATACAATTAAAAAACGCTGATTAAAAGTTAGCTGACTTGCGCAAAACGAGTAGCATGGCTTTCTCTACGGCGAAGTTTCCCTGTATGATCAACGAGCTTAATCTATCTAGAGCTCTTATACTCCAAGAAAAGACTTCACTTGTTAACCCCCAGAGTAGAACTCTAGATACAATATACAGAATATCTATTTGGATTAATATTATTTAAGCTCGTCGAGTATCTTCAGTCTTAACAACGACGCAAAGCAGCGACGATCTGACGGCAGATTCACGAATGCATAGCTTAGTTAGTTATCTCTATTTATACAGATTTCATCGTTTGGATATTATTTTATTTTGTTAAATTTGTGTATTTAAAATGGAATCGAAAAGGAAGAAAAGCATGATAATATGTAAACTCGTTAAAAATAACAAAGCCGATAGTGAAGTTGCCCATTGAAATGCAACCTGACACTTTGTAGTCCGTTTACATTCTGGTGACAAACTAGGTTGAACAAAGTTTCTAATTTGTAGTAAACAAAATAAATTCGAACTAGGCCTAGTTAGGAAATTTATAAAACAAATTCTTTGGTCATGGATGTTTTTGGTCAACTCATACAGATTCTATACTGATTCATTTTTTTCAGGAGGGGTGATTGCCTATGTCGTGCTAGGCCTTTAGTATGTTGTGATGTCTGCTATCAACATTGGTTGATTTCGGTTTTTTAAATAGGCTTTAATCATATTAAAATGTGTCCTTGTTGATTCTCTTGCCTGGCCATATGTTTATGTTTGTTTGTTTTTTACTAGGCCTACACCCAGATAGACTAAGGTGATATAGCATAATGTCAAGGATTAATGATAGTCAAGGTGACATTACATGATCTGAGTAGCCTAACCTAGGCCTACTGTTATTTAATTACCTGTATAACTTAATTCTAACATATATAATAAAACATAATTCTTGTACTTTCACTGCAGAGAAGATAATATTCTCGAGAATGTACAGGGTATGTATATATTGGTATATTGCTCCTCCAATTAGACATGCTGTTTTCTGCTGAGGTTGTTTGTAGTACAGTCTTCAATTACCTACTCAGAAAGATACATTTGTAAAAATAATAACCACTTTCTGGGTTTTGAATAAAATTACTTAGGTTACATATTGTAAATTTATACAAGGGAAATGGAAATGTAAAGTTCCAACTTGAAAATATGGTACGGTAGGTAGTTTTAGAGATTGGGGTAAAGTAGGCTAAATATCCGAATCCGAAAATTATCCGATCCAAAACCCTTACTATCCGATCCGTATGCGATCTGAACTTAAGCTATCCGAACCAAAACCAACCCAAACTAAAAATTCACCATTCACATACCCCTACAAATAACCATCGGAAATTCAAATATGCAGTCTACTACCTTGTAGATTCTAATCGTAGTAATAATAATTTTGCAAAAACCATGAACCCAATTCATCCTTGTCAAATAGGAGGTTAACATGTTCACTGCGTCACGAGGTCCCGAGGTCTCGTACCATAACCTATATTTGGTGCGCTTGCATAATGATATTCTTCCCTCAGATAAGGTGTCGGTAACACTATGTAAACTGACATAAATAAGTTGTTAAAGATATGTCCATAAAGCTTGTTGATTTCTGGATCGTTTGGTAACCATGACACCAAATGAGATCTACAGATCTCGTAACACACTGAAGTAATAAATGATTACTTTTATATGACACGAGACCCCTGGACCTCACAACGAAGCTTAGTTGCTCAGAGTGCCGCTTGGAGCTCTTGAGTACGTTCTGTTCGCAACATTGTGCCAAAAGTTGTTTGTTGTTATTGCAATAAGCTAAATTGATTTGTGGTGTGTTTTTTCTCGTAAATGTGCAGTACGAGATCTCGGTGCCTCTTACTATTGTGTCCTATTCAAATCCTGAGCAGGCTGTAGGTTGTCAACAGTGTGCTACTTCAAAATACACCACAGAGTTCAGTTTCAAATATGTACAGTCATTAATCTTTACATTTACACAGTATTAGTTTACACAAAAACTAACCTACACCATTTTCATACCAGGCAGGAATTTCATACACACAACACAAGAGGCAAGAGTACACTGGACATTCCGCACCACAGGCTGGCAATTACAGGTAACTCTTTCAAAATTTATTGTGTGAAATTTTATAATAAGCTGCCTGTTTCTCTTAGTCAATTAACAAACCTTGATAGTTTTAAGGATAAGGTTTACTTATGGCTTGTGAACAACCCATTTTACTCTATAACAGAATTTTTAGAATCAGTGGTTGTCGAGCAAACTGCCTAATTGGCTCAACTGTGTTAAATACAATTAGCTTTAAGTAACTGACTATGCCCATTTCATGTCTTGTATTTTGATCAACGGCAATAAATATTCTTGATTCTTGATTCTTGAGAGTGCTCTGTTTCTATTCGTTTCAATGTTATGATGCACAAAAGATCATCTGCGCAACGAGCTCTCAAGGTCTCGTATTGGACAGCCGTAATCACACCAAACGAGAACCATAGGTCTCGTAACGCACCACCGTAATCATATACAAATTAGCTGTAACGCAGTGAACGAGTTAAACCAACAAATTTAAGGAAAATCAAATTTATAAGGCAATAAAAAACAGCCAACGGTTAATAATAAGTGGCAAACTAATTTTTCAGACCAATAATACATTTAAATAGAAAACAAAGTCATAGATAGGATTTCAGGAAAAACCAAGAGCAAGGCACACTCAAAATAGGCACGTACTACTGACCACCTAGTTCCGGTGCGTACTCATAGTCAACTCCAAAATATACAAATTTGGTATTTTTGATTAAAGTTTTCCGTCTATGGTTTAAATTTTATGACTTATCATGAGTAATGTTTTAGCTTTCTTGTGCAAGGATTGTTAATGGTTGAAAACTCATCTTCCTATAAGAGATGGTGGTGAACCACTCTACATTCACATAACATCACAGCTTCTGTAGTTTAATGTGAATGTATCGTTGCTTGCAAACTGAGGATTTTATGAACAACCGTGCACCGAGGATTACTGTCAGTATAGTAGTGACCACTGCGAATGAAAGACAGCGTTCGCATCCCCCTGGTCAGTAGACCGGGGGTAAAAATATGCAGACGCTGCGTCATAATTTTCATGCAAAAATGATTGTAGTTTTTGAGAACACCGCTACATTCCGTTTTTCCCCAAATACTTGCCAAACAATAGCTTGCATGAACTTTAAGACTACTTGGACAATAACTTCAGCTATGGATTTCCACCACCCACAGTTGATTATAAACTGGAGGACTTGTCTTACCATCAGAGTCTTGTGGTCAGCATCCATGTAGCTGTCCTTGCTGAGGCCAGCCTTGTTGAGCACCTCCAGCTTAGACTGCACCAGAGGCCAGAGGTAGTCGTCTGCCGTGCCTCTGGCTATCAGGTACTTGACCACCACACAGTCCTCCTGTCCTATGCGATGGACCCTGTCCTCAGCCTGAGCCAGATCCTACAACACGTAACAAGTAACAAGTCTTCCATCGCTCAATTAACACGTACAGTACACCTCAGATTATCCGGACTAATGTGGGGGAAAATCGATCCGGATAACCTGAAGCTACTATAACATCACATAGGTAACGATTGGGACACTAGCGCCTGCAACATTGATGCTGCTAATTGCGTGGAAAGACTGTAAAAAAGAATAGACATGCGAATTTAGCTAATGGTTTTTTTTCCAGTCACTAACCGTACTCGTGCTGACCCCCATTCCAAAGCTATTTTCTGCCGGATTCACCCGCTTCAAGTTTTTATACAGCATTGAGTTCCTATTCTAACATTAAAACCACTTTTTTTTTTCTTTTTACAACCACTCATTTTCAAAGATCAAACTCTTAACAAAGAGTTTGTTTAGCTGTCGTAACACACAATACACTCACAGCTATAAACGCAACATAACCTCACAAGCTGTGGTTAGTAAAGCCCCGTTTTCATTCGGACAGAAACACGTCGCAACATGAGTCTTTACAAGAGACGGTAACATGTTACCGCGAGTTGTTCGAATGGAAACACCTCGCGGGGCAGGTTTCGTCGCAAGAAACAACTCAAACCTCTCCCGGACAGTTTTGCCCCGGGCATATTACTGTCACATGAGCCCCAGGGGAAACGGCCTGCAACCTGTCCCTGGTGCAACATTGTCCAAATATAGCCCAAACCCACTAGGCCGGATGCAAATTAAGTCGCCAGCAATTTTAATATCAACTGTTTTTCTTTGTTTAACAGTGGTTCAATAATAATTCTTTGAAACGGGACCATAATTAATTACAATTTTATTCATATTTGATGCGTCTAATCCTAATCATACAATAGTAAACTTGTTTAATTATTTTTGAATGAAAGTGGTGTATTACTGGACAAAAACTGTCAAATAACCATGAATGTAGTTTACTGGTTTCCTCAACGACATGTACTGGCTTAAATATTTTAAACTTTCCATATTAAATATCGAATCTGTTAGGTTATTTTTTGCATGCATGGTACATATACATGGTACAGTTTTTAAGTTACGTATACATGCAGTGTAGAAATGTATTTATTTATTGCGTACAGACAATAATTTTTAGTTTAACTTTTAAACAAATTAACAAGTGAACTATATGTTCATAAAATTATTTAGTTGCATGTATTTATAAATTTGTTTCTAAATTAATCACATTCACAAATAAAAACAAAACCTATAGGTATTAGAAAGAATGGTCATATCGTAAATATGTAATACATATACATCACTAGGCTGCCAAAAAGCGCCATGACATATGTTGCAGCGAGGTATTGGAAACGGTCCCGGCACATCCGGTTACAAGTGATGTGTCATGTTTGTCCTAATGGAAACGGGTCTGAAAATCCCCCATGAAACCTGCGTCCCAGCGTGTGTCGTCACATGAGAACTTGTCAGAATGGAAACATAACAGACAGACCTTAACGAACAGTCATCAGTAACAAAAGGCGCCAAATGCCGGTCGCTTGCACATGCGCTACAGGTGTGCCTTTTCAGTGGCTAAATCCATGACTGTAATTTACAATCTTTTACTTCAGACAACCTCATTCGGTTAATCAGGTCCTGATAATCCGAGGTGTACTGTACCTTACGTTTCGTCATCGGTTCCTCCGAAACAGAGCATTCGAGCATTCTGACGGAAAATGTAGGTCTGAGACACCTTGTATTCAAATTTATCTTCTCTTTGAAAGATTACTAGCTTTCAAAGAGAAGTGAGAGGTCTTGTAGCAAAGTACATTAATGTAGTCTACAGTTTAAATAAATTTGTTGATTTTACAACTCCCTTCAACCACGTTTAAATAGTCTTTCTAGATATCTCATATTTTGAAATTTTCTCACAAAATCACCCATATGTAATGGACCTAAATATATAAAAATTACAAACAATTTTATTTCTGATTACAAATAACATATGGTATGACACGATTTGTTACTGTAAATTGTAAATAACCTATTGTGAGGATGAAACATGATCCTCATGAGGGTAAACCTGTACATGATGATGAGTCTGTATGTTTTATGATAATTTAAGTACATAAACTGTATTGTTTGCCACTTGAAAGTAACTCAACAAATAAAGACACCTCTTTCCCTCACTTCCTCTCCAACCTTTTCACTATTTAATAAAATCTACTTCAAATATCTTAATTTTGTTGAATGTAAATGTTACCCCCGGGTTCCAGAACAGTTCAGCGAAGATGACCATCTGTGCAGCAGTGAGCGTGAGGCCAGTGTTAGCTGCTTTGATGGAGAGCACGGCCACCATCCACTTGTCCTCATACTGGAACTTGTCACAGAGCAGCTTTCGGTCCTCGGCGCTCACAGAGCCGTCTATGCGGATGTAGCTGTAAACACGTCAACTTGCAGATAACTTTAGCATTTTTGGGTATATGTTTCTACCGGCTGGTGAGCATAGTGGGCTCAACAGGATGAAAATACTTCAAACAAAGCATGAAAATATCTTGGACTAATATTCTGATCTCAAATTGTCTGCACACGTTGATTTATTGGCAAAAAAATTAAATTCTGTCTGTTTTTAATTAACGATTTTGGTAAACTGTGTTGACTACGCAACTTTAAAACAAGTTAATTTTCCAATCTTTGAAAGTCTTTTACATTACCGGCTTCTTATTTGGGGTAGTTGTATTAATGAGCAATCCAAAAGAATATTTACAATCCTAAAGAAAGCATAAAGAATAAAAAATAAAAGATCTTTTTTGGATCCCTGCTAACCTTTATTTGCAATTTTTAATATTTTGACTGTACCAAGTCTTTATATTTATGAACTTTCCAGTTGGTACCATAAAAATTCCACCCATTTTCAACACAATTCTAAAAACGAGTTCGCACTCAGCACGCTGACGTGAGGGAAGTGAATTTCCTCATGAAAACTTTTAAAACTCAAAATCAGTGTAAAAACATACCTTTTTTCAATTTTTATTGAAATCTGAAAATATTGATTTTTTTGCTGTTCTGACATTCCTGGTTTCATTTACTTGCAAAGCTGGGAATACAATTTTGCGCATTATAAGGTTAGGACAAGGTACAGATAGGCTTGAATGTAGGCGTGAGGTTGCTGCGGATGATAAAAGTACTCTAACAAAGGAATAACAGGCTTTCCTAGTGTAAAATCCCCATAAGACAACGTACTGTGTTTAGTCGATACACATTTTCTTTAATAACTCGGTAAATATTTATGCTAGAATGACGAGAGAGGGCTTAAAACTTTCGCCTCTCTAATTCCCATTTTTTACAGGCATTGATTTTATATCTGGGGCTTTTCTGACCCTTTTTGGGCCCAAAAACTCTAAATTTGAAAGATTAATCTCCAAAAAAGGGGGTTTAGAGTTTTGCGATTGTTTTGCCCAACGAACTTGTCCAACTGATTACAGAAAGGAACGTCCCTACCAAATTTGAAGTAAATCGGACAAAAATGTGACCGCTAAGTGCAAACACATATATACATATATATATATATATATACAATTTTGAATGACCCCCCAAAACGTGTTCAGGGGGTCACGTTAGGAACTTCTATGGTGGTCCCGGGCTTAAGTTTCACCGGTGCGGGTCATTCTAATAGTTCACTTTCCAAAGGAATTTCACTAATAATGTAGCACACAAAGAAATTTTATCCCTTTTCCTGTGCATAAAGCAAAAAATTTTGAAAGATATTCTTACTATAATTATAATACCAGGAAAGTAATTAACAAAATGTTAACCCATTGAGGTAGTAATTTTATTCTATTTGTAGTAGCCTATAACGGGAATTGATTGGTGCTGCACTCTAGTAGCAAAATATGTAACTAATGACCGCGGGCGTCTACGGTTCTATCCGCTAGGGGCGCGGACTGACTGAAAACCCTTAATATCGCCGCCAGGCCTTTGGTCGTGTTAGCTGAGTTGGCTACGTCGTGGAAACACCTTGGCCAGGTGGCGATACGATGTTCGTGGGTTCGATTCCCGCACACGACCAAAACTGACCAGTTGTGCAACTCTCAATGAGTTAACCGGTCTGTGGCAACGTTGGTGGGAGGGCCCAAGTAAAATTAACGGTGGCAGGCTTGCTTGGAAGTTGACGGGATCGGTTAATTCTTTGAGACTTGCACATGGTCAACACTGATTTTGCTAATTTTTACTTATGTCTACTGTGTGTGTGCCAATGCGACTCTCTAAACTGAAAGAAAACAATATTTTAATTAAAATATGCCATTAATCCATTTAAAAACACCAATTTTATACTCCAATTCACACGTTAATAAAATTACAAGTAAGGAACGAGACCTGCTCGTATGTCTACGCCAATGGGTTAAAGCATAATTCACATGTCTCATTTGATAAACCATTTTTAAGAGCACTTAAGAAATTCCTTAAGAAAAGCATTTTACTCCTCGAGTGAGTTTTATGATGAAATATTAATATTACTACACCACCAAGTGCTCATTCAAACTCAATCAATGGCTGATGAAACTATAATTATTATTAGTAAAAAACTTAAGACAAATTTTTGTTAATTAATTTATCTTAGAAAATAAATATTGATTTTTGTGTTACTGAGATAAGTTTTGTTTTGTGTTTTCTGTAAAATAAGTAGGGGTGTGCGAGTAGTGATTTTTTCAATCGAGTCAAGTCGAGTAGTGCCAATTATCTTCGAGTTCCGAGTATTTTTGAGCGAGTATTCAAATCAAATCAAATAATTCTTTATTCGTCAACTGTACAATTGTTACAGATGAATAGTGTCATAATTGTTTATTTTAAAAATAAACCATACTTATAAACTATATATTTAATTTACACGTCATTATTTATCGTAGCTAATTCTTCAAAATAGTATAGGGGATGCTCAATCAAAAACTGCTTTAGTTTTTTGATAAATTCTGAAAGATTTTGGACTGTCTTTATGTCATCTGGAATGTGCTTAAAAAATTGTATGCCTCTATAATTAACTTTTTTTTAAACAACTCAAATCTATGGGAATCAAAAGTTAAATAACTTCTTGTGTTGTATTGTCGATTTCTAGCTTCCATCTTAGGGATGTTGAGTTCTTTTACATATTTCACAGTGTTAAACACATGCTGAGAAAAAACTGTAAAAATCTCTAGTTCCTTAAATTTTGTCTTAACCGAGTCTTTATTTCTAAGTACTAAGATAATTCGAATAGCTTTTTTTCATTTTTAAAATGGATTTCAAACAAGTTCTTTTTTGAGGTTGCTCCATAAATGCTAACCCCATAAGATATATATGAGTCTATGAGAGCAAAGTATAAAACCTTTAAGGTTTTAAAATTACAAATTTTGGACATTCTTCGAAGTGCATATATTCCAGGTGATATTTTATTTAGAATTTTCTTGGTATGTCTGTCCCAACTTAAATTTTCATCTATGATCATACCTAAAAATGTTGTATTGCTTTCTCGTAGTATCTCATCTTCATCTATTTCAATAATTGGATTAATTTTTGTTTTTGATTGTTTAGTAGAGAATCATAAAAATTTGTTTTTCTTGAATTTATTAGGTGATTTTTAGATTCGAAGAACTGTTTACTAATGTTAGATTGATGTATGATGCAATTTCAACTAATTCCTTGCTTTTCCCTGAAATTATTAAATTGTTATCATGGGCATACAAACAGACTGAGCTGTTAGTCCCCCATACTACTCCAGGAAGACCTTTGAGGTAGCAAAGGAACCCAGAATGGAACCTTGGGGGACCCCATACTTAACCGTTCCTAGTGCCGATGTCACATAATTTATATATTTGTACTTTTTTCTATTACTTGTGTTATTTCTACACATTGATTCCTTTCATGGAGGTAAGACTCAAACCAAGTGAGTTCTTTCCCTTTTACATGGTAGGATTTTAATGATTCAATCAACATTTTATGAGATACACTGTCAAAGGCTCTAGTTAAATCCAAGAAAACACCTCCAACTTTTCCCCTTTTATCAATTTTGTCAATTATATCTTGAACAAATTCAATGCCAGCTGTTATGACTGACCTACCTGGCCTGAAGCCATGTTGTGGATCTAACAAATTTGTCAGTTATAAAAAATTTTATAATTGGTTATAGTTAACCTTTTCATACAATTTAGAAAAAGTTGGCAGAATAGAAATTGGTCTATAACAAGACACATTTTTTGGTCCCCTTTTTTAAAGATAGGGTTGACTTTTGCAACCTTAAGTTGGTCAGGAAATATACCACTTATAATCGAAGAGTTTATGAGATGAACTAGAGGTTTTAAGATTAGGTCATGGGGATTTCGTCCACTCCAGACGATAATTTGTTTTTAAATTGATTATTTGCATAGTTTAAAATAGTGTAATGGGATTTGGATACCATTCTAGGTTTGATAATCTAATCATGGTTTCTAACCAATACATGAGTAGCAATACAAAGTTTTGGCCAGTAAAATCAAACTGGATTAGGTATTGACAAACAAACATGGTTTGATATTCATTTCCGGCCAATAAAACAGGTCCGGTTGTCATATGACCAATATCACCTGGTCCATACATCGTTTCTAATCAATATTAGATGAAGAAATCGTTAATTGAGGCCGATATTAAGTGGCCCGGTCGCCACTTTTGCCGATATTATGTTTTTCGTTATCATTTACGGCCGAAATCAGGCGGTCCGATCGTCATTTTCGGACGATTTTACTTGATGTGATCGCCTTTTGCGGCCGTTACTACGCGTTCTGACCGGTCGCGATCGTCATTTTCAGCCGATTTTACGTGATGCGATCGCCTTTTGTGGCCGTTACTACGGGTTTTGGCCGGTCGCAATCATTAGCGATCATCTGGAAATCGGCGGGAAATACTCGCTCGAACTTTCGAGTATTTTTCAAAACTTCGAGTCGAGTTCGAGTATTAAAATACTCTGCCGAAAACTCAAAGTTTTGAGTACTCGCACACTCCTAAAAATAAATGTAATGTAAGTTTAATTATGGACTGATTCTACATTTACTGTACTGCACTGTATTATAAATAGAATAACGTTTCTTGATTCACCTCAAATTCTTAGGTTCGCCAGATAGGTTCTGGGCAAAATAAAAACAATTGGTGAAGGTTCGAATCTATACCTAACCATTAGTTATTGGGCTATTAATAAATTATCCTGGGTAAATGATCAGCTGGTCTTAGTCAGTAACATAACAATACTTCCCAAGGTATCTCACTCATTCTACTCGTATTTTACACAATTCATTTATACTCACCTTAAAAAAACATCCTCTGCAAGTTTATGTTGCCATGCTACGTAGTAGGGTGGGGGTGGGTTTGGATTAACAAACTAGAGCAAAGCCAAGAATTTTTATAAAGGAAAAATGTAATGTTGTTATACTGTGTGCCTCGTTTCAATTCAATAATTTCAAAACTAAATCAGATAAAAAAAACATATTTTACACATGATTTCCAACAACGAAAAACTACTTTTTGCTGTTATGTCACATATGCACCCAAAATGTGATTTTGAGGTGTACTCCAACATTTTAAATATAAACTTCTATCAAGAGATGATTCATTAATAAATTAAAAAATCAATTAAAATAAACCTCAGACCTATTGAGTAGCTTCTAAATTAAAATTATTATCAGAAACATTTTATACATAACTCCTGGAATAAAAAAAATATATTTTGTCAAACAACTCATCACTGATGACCTGACACCAAAAATTTCATTTTGGAGAGGTGGTCCCATACTTTAAAATGTAACCCCTTATCAAGTGACCATTAATTTCAAAGGACCAATTGAGTGAAACACAACTGCGCATGCTAACAGGTCAATACTTGCTCCTTTCCTTTAAATGGCAGACTTTTTCATAAAAAATGGATGAAGCCATTGAATGAACTGCTAGGGACCTTTGACCCGATTTTGCGATTTAGTTTGCAATTCTTTATTTGTATGTTCACTACGAAATTCATTCCCATTTATTTGTAAAAACAATCAGTGATAAATAAAATTAAACAGTTCACTTACTAAGTCTTGTTCTTATCCAGCGTGTCACAAATAGCATCCAACATTTCTGCATGATGAGCAAAACACAGGAATTTTCTGTTGTCTTCAATCACGTCAGTTATGTACTCACTGAAAAACACTGTTGAGTTAAAATGTTATTTCAAATTACAAACTTTACTATAATTATACTTTACAACATTTATTAAAAACATAAGTACTTGGGTAAAACTAATGGAGCAACTTTATGATACTTAGTAAACAGTAAACATACGTAATAACAACTTAACTTACGTAGCCCCACAAAACACAGAGTATTTAAAAGTAGCCGATCTGTACTTGTATAGCGCCTGAAAAACTCTCCGACAACTTACTTAATGACATGCTTCTGTAAGAACCATAGAAATTTGAGACTTGCCAAAAGTTACAGGTTTAATTTGTTATGGGGCAATTTCAAAATTGTTATTTTTGTTAATGTTATATGTAACATAGATTTAAATTATTAAATTACCTTTAAGAATGGTTTATGTTTCTTTTATATTAAAAGAAGTACTTGTTGTCCATTTTTTAAATATTACAGTATCACCAATTTAAAAAATATACAACAAAACAAAGGATTTTGGAAACTATTAATTTTGTAAATAATAAAAGTTCATATTCTAAATTCATTTGCTTTTATTCATATGACTTTTCCAGTTATTCAAATTGTTTGCATTGCCTGTATTTATACCAGATGATATATAAAGCAAGTAAAGTCTACAAAAACTATAGGGGTGTGTGACGCATCGAAAAGCATTGAAATTTTGATTTGATCCAATACTGTAGTAATCAAAATAACGAAGCAGCGAAAGTGTTCGATGTGTTCCTATACTCCTGCCGCACAGTGGGGTATTTGATTCATCTAGCTGGCCAAAATTATTACTTATTACAAACAAGCTAAAAACAAACAGATATTTTTATGTTTGCATTTTAGATCATAGTTATACTATACTTAATGAAATTTACCTTGTTTTAGGGTCCGTATGCAAAAATTAATATACTGTACTTATAAACTTGAAATCTTTACTGAAGTAGTAACAATTTTTTAAACAGCATGGAGCTCATTAACATTTACAGGGTGTTCCATAACTCTCTGGAGAAAGCTATCTGGTTATTCCTTGGGTCAATATAAACACATTTTACCATATGAACATGGGTCTCTAGTGCCTAGTTTTCCGTTAGTCTGTCTGTATGTGTTTTTAACTTTAAAGTTCATATTTTTAAAACCGTGCAACCGAATTCAATCAAACTTGAGTCAACTGTTTATAGTGATAGGATCTAACAACGCAAAAGCTATGGAGAAATTAGCTCCGATAATTTTAAAATTGTGGCCATTTTAGCCTTTTTATGTTAAATGGCTTGGAGACATCCATTTAATAAAATTGTTACAGGAATAACTTCTTTTAAGGTATTTTACGACAAATCTAATGGTTTTTATTAAACAGAGTAATAAATAGCTGAGCTGTTGCAATTCTTGTTATTTATTAGGCCTACATGTTGAATTGTGGAGAAACCAAAGATGAGCTTTGTCCGGTCACACGTAAATTGCATCAACTCGGTTATTTATTACTCGATTGCAATAAGCTAAGTATCGTTAGACTTGTCTCAAATTGCCCTAAAAGAAGATATACTCGTAAATATTTTGTAAAATGTCTTATTTTTGAGCCATTTTCGATATAACATTTAAAATGGCCGCCATTTTGAAATGATCACAGATAATTCCTTCATAACGTTTGTGTTCATAGATTCTATCACCGTAAACAGTTGACTTAAGTTTGGTTGAATTCGGTTATATGGTTTTAAAAATATGAACTTTAAAGTGAAAAACAAATACAGACTGACAAACGGAAAACTAAGTACGGGAGACACATGTTCATATGGTTAAATGTGTTTATACTAACCCAAGGAACAATGCTACATACTTTTGTCCAGGAGAGTTACCGGACACCCTGTATACGATCAAAAACAACTTTAACTTACTAACCTGGTTTCTTATTTATCTTGTTTTTATCTAAAGTTCATCGTCCGTGAAATCTTCATCTGAAGTTTATTGATGGTGATTTTACTTGGGACTCTGAAAACGAGGTTGAACAGGAAGAAGCTATGGTTACTTTTGTAAACGGAGTAGTTTTTTTTACGTAGAGGTCTCTTTCCGGTTATGACAAGATCCAAACTTATAAGTAACCTGTTAAGCACATCTCTGTCGCAGTCAACTCTAGAGAACTTTCGAGCATAGCTTTCCCGATATTGTCTTATATGCTTATTGCGAGCTTCAGTACGTAATTCTTTTTATTCTTGCATTAAATCGAATAGCTACTGTCTAGTAAAAATACTGACATTTGCCGTTCCTGTAATTAAAAAAGTTTCTGAGTCAGTAATTGGATGGTTTCTTGGATTTAGCATGTTATTGTTTTAAGGCATCTAAAATACAGAGTAGCAAATAGTAGCAGAAATTATTATCAGGATTTTCAAAAGAACACTTGTAACAGTCTGTTAAAAATAAAATTAGTGCCGGGAAACCTTGGGAAACCCAACTTTGGGATTGTTTTGAACAGTTTACTCTATAAAAATCGATGTTATCACAGCATTTTCTTTTATTAACATTATTAATTTAATATAAATTTGTTGTTACATAAAACCCATATTAAAGTAGACGTACTTACCTGCCGAATCACAATCCATAGTTAAAAATATAAAAAACAACCAATTTATTAAAAATTTCACCGTTGACAAAGACAGGTTTACCAATCTATGTTAACACAGCGATCCTACTTTGTTTCTTATCTGTACCTCCAACAATAATACTTTGATAATAGGGTTTCACTGTGTCGAGAGAAAGTTAAGGATGTACTTGGAATGTGTCTAACTGTAAAAAGAAACCTTTGAAATCTACCTGGGAGAACCTTTATTTTTTCGGTTTTTGGCCAGCTAGATTAGTCAAATACCACACTGTGCGCCGTTTATCCGCGCTACCGAGGGCTCGGGAGAGTTACTCTCGCCGTTTACCCGAGCTACAAAGGGCACGGAGAGTGTTTGGGCTGGCGGCAAAAAATCTTACCTTGGAGGTAAGGAAGAAAGAGGGATGGGAGGGGAGGGGTGGGGTCCGGTTGAGAGCATTAAATCAGTCAGCTGACCAACATTATTTCTTTGAGTCATTATCTTACAGCCACATTTTTCCCCATTATGAATTTATAATAAACAGTTTTTTATAATAAACAGTGAGTTAGTTGAGTAACGTTATACCTTCAAAAAACTATTCCTAGGGTGGGCAAAATAGTATTTTGTCAAAAATATGGTAGTTTTACTGGCATGATATGATAGTGGAATTTTACAATCTGGCAAAACTATCTTCATCGTCACTCATTATTTAACTTTGTCGCTCGTTTGTATTCGTACGTCCTTTGAAACTAAAGTAAATAAAATTAAGTTTAGGTTATGCGTTTTTATTACAAATGTTTTTGAAATGATGGATCAAGATAGGATGGAAAAAGAATTAATTGATCAAATCAGAAAATTATAACTAGACTTTAGCCAAGATGGTAGATCATCCATGTTGGAAAAAAAATTGGTGTATAGGATGAGTTTTAATCATTGAAAAATGTCGCATTGTATCGAATCGAATCGATTCAAATCAAAATTTTTTGAATCACATTGATGCATCGAATCGAAATAAAATCGATACATCCCACACACCTAAACAACTATAGTACAATTATCAAGGTTTACTTTCCTATTGGTGTTTGGTGAGTTATTGAATACAGGTTTTCGAAGACCGTTAGTTACCAACAAGGTATTGATTTAGCCTCGCAGTGGTTTATCCAGATTGTCAGCTATATCGGACCAGGGAACTGCTATACTAAGGCAATAAGGTCTAAACAATCTTAGGTTTACTCTACATAAATATTTATTTATTTGTTTTTTTTTTTGCTAATAAAAAAGTTGTTGTTTTTGACATAAGTATTTGTCAGTAGATTTTGTAATGATAAATATTTCATAAAAAGGTTTTGTAATAACACTTATTTGTGTGAAACCTGAAATTATGTTTGATTCTTACCAGACGGCAGCTGCCTTGGTCTTGGCAGTTTCCGAGAAGTACTGGAGCAAACACCCGTGACGTTCCCTTCCCTTCAGGCTGGCAGATTGCAACTTCAGGGCAAATGCATCCATCGAATCGTTGTTTTTCTTGAGGGATTGACTTTTCAGGATAATCACTTGCCTGAGACAAAAAAACATACATCTTAATATACTAAAGCAAAAACCCTGGTATGTTTGTAAAATGTTCTCCTACATCCCAGTATCCCAGTATCATTTTTAGCGAATTTCCCTATAGAGATGAAGCTATTACCGTAGTCAGCATGGTAAGACCTTGGCCCGGGACCATGATAACTTTTCGTTTTGAGGACCCCAGATCCCAAAAACACCATTCTTTTGAAACTGTGTATATGTCCACGAGCACGATATCTCTCGAAAAAATTATCCGATTTTGATGAAATTTTTTATGAACATGTAAAGCAACATTTATGACTTTGTTCGAAAACCAGCCAGATCGCTCTATCCGAAGGGGTATTTTGGGGGGGTTTTGTATCCCGAAAATGGGTTTTTTCTAATTTTGTACTCATAATGTTGGAAATAGTCGAATTTTAGTTTTTACCATTGGATTAAGCTTAACAAAACAGACAATTTGGTATTCTGATCACTCCTCTACGTCAATTGGTTACCGAGATATTGAAAGTGCTAAACACAGTACGTTGTCTAATGTTATTCTTATGGAGGAAAATAAAAATTTTATATCTCCCTTATTTATGAACGTATACTGACAAAACTTGGTATACGGCTTCATCTGGTTGTGGTCCATTGATATTTCCTCAAAAAAAAATTTTTGCCAAAGGCTCCCGTAGCAGCAAACCTGCATACTCAGCCCAATGTTATTCTTATGGATAATAATTAAATGCTATGTCTCCCTTAATTATGAACATAAATGAAAAAAAAACTGCTATATGACTTCACTAGTTGAGTTATATTGATATTAGCATAAAAACCAATTTTTTGTGTTCCTTTATGCAGCAAACCTGCGTACTCAGCCCCAATGTTATTCTTATGGAGAATAGTTAAAATTGTATATATTGCTTATTCTCAAATAACTTGTATGAAACTTGGTAAGTGGCTTTATGTAGCATTAAGACATTTTATATCTCCATTGAAAATTCGCGGAGTATGCAGGTTTGCTGCGACGGGAGTATTATTTATTTGTCACGATGATGACACAAACAGATGTTACCTAGGGAACTGAAAGTAGTTTATAAGATTGTCCACGGAATCACAGCAGCACATATAACTTTTGTATTCCCGGGTACAATGGTGGCTAGTATCCATAGTGAGCCACTGGTCTTGTGGTCAAAGCGTCGGACTCCGGAACCATGGCAGCGGCCCTGTCGTGGGATCGAATCCCAGTCCTAGCATGTACATTTTATCAGTACTGTTCAACTGGTAATGTAATGGCTCACTCCTTGTTTTGTTGAATACGTTCCATGCACAGATATTTAGTTTATGTGGACGGGCAATGTATGGGAGAAAGAAGCTGCCACCCTATTTTTTTTGTTAAGGCTAATGTTGCTATACTATAAATTCAAACAAAAGTTGTTGTATCATTGTTGGAAGAAGTAGGCCCAGCAATTTTAAATTCAAATTGTAAAGGATTCATTTAAAGAAGAAACATCAGGATTCACTTTTATGAGATTATGAGATTCCTTATTAAAAATGTACAGTATGACATTAAAACCTCATTTTATTAGGTGAATTATTGTATTAGGTACATTTTTAAATTGGGCTTGAAGTGGAATAAAAAAGTTCATATATATTCCAAAATAAAGTAGATCCAGTTTCACATTAGGTTTGCTGGAATAATAAATTTGTCTCTGTTCCCAATAGTGTGACCAGGATTTAGTTAACATTACTAGTTTATGGCTAAAGATTTTGAGAGGTAAAAGATAAAGAAAAAACTTATTGTTCAAAAGATCATAATACATGGTAAACCCCAAATTAACAATGTAAACAGGACTATTTCTAAAATCCTTATTCTGATTTTATAAGCTACTAGCCGACCCGTTGCAGCTTCGCCCGCGTAAACTACGATAGTTGTGTGTGCTTCAATCTGTGGTGAGCCTGAAATAATACGAGTCAAGAACAGCTGTTTGATTTTTCATTAGCTCAAACCAAAGTGAATGTCCATAAGGAATACAAGGTAACTTTGAGACCCAGCAGGGCAAAACACAGGGGGAATTTTGTAATACCGTTTCTTAACAAGCACCTAGGGCCAAAGAGGAACCTATATGTCACATTTCAACTCTGTAGGCCTTATAGTTATGGAGATTTTGTGATAGATCAGTCAGTGCCAGTGGTATTTGGATTTTATATATTAAGATTAAGTTTTTCATTTATTCAGATACCTGTTTAAATCCTATACTCTAATATGAGTAAGGTTTGCTTGCTTGCTTGCGACACGGATCTCAAAAACGGCTCCAACAATTTCCTTCAAATGTTCAAAATAACTAATTTCTGGGATAAAAATAAGTTCTACACAGGCCTCATCCCCAGGAAAAATCAAATAATGTAAAAAACTAAAATGAAAAGTTAAAAATTAACATTGGGCTTATGGAGTTTCAAATCAAAACAAAAGAATTGTAACAGCTGCTCATAATCAACCAGGGAACTGTCAAAGGGACTCATGTTGTTTATGATTATTAACATGTGGTTTCCTGAGAGCAAAGATTAAAAGATTTGAGTGAAGGTTACATATATACTGGTAGTAAAATAAATCAAAGGGACGTTGACTTATAAATAACAACTGGAGTGACCTTAAAAATGGAGGAAAGAGGCAAATGAGCTATAAAAATATGGTAATCAGTTGGGGGAAGTGGTGAAATATTACTTCCAGTCATCTAAATAAACTGACTGACCTTCCCCGAGCAAAGCTCGGCCCCCAGGTACTATCTATGATATAATTTTATAATTTCTCAATTTTAAATTAAACAAATAAATAATTGCATACAAATAATGTATGACATCAAAATATGATACACAAACACACTCACCTGATTTTATCAGGAAGCTGCTTTAATACATCTGATTTCATTCGTCTAATCATAATTCTTGTTTCCAAAAGAATTCTTAGCTCTACCATGTTGCTAGAGCCAGAATAATCCCAACCAAATTTTCCTTGGACTCCATTGCAATACCGTACTCCATATTCCTTACTGAAAAATAAGAATTACTTACAGGCTTAAAAATTTAATAGGTTTAGGCTCTGCTTCTGAACAAACAATAAGGGGATGGCAGAAAAATCATTAGGTCTAAATTGAGGATTAATCAGTTCTGGTTTTGAGGGAAATGCCAAAACCGGGAATCGATTGATGATTCTCGGTTTCAGTTCCAATCGCATCCAGCATCTGGAACGCATTATCAAAAGATGTCAAATTATATTATGTAGATATCAATTGCAATATGTGACACTGACCATAAACGACAATTGCACTATGTAATCCCAGCCATAAATGACAACAAATCACAAAATATCGACTGTAAACAAAAATCCAACTGCATATCGATACTGTGCCATATGGCATAGGCCGAAATGACATGACAGTACAACATCAGCTGAAACTGCAATCTGGCTACAATTTCTTCACATGATGGATCGTATTAAGTGTTTGTATATGTACATATGATGAATATAAATTTAGCAAAAACTTGTTTATTTAGTTGAAAAATGTAGGGTGCTTTGAACCGATAATTAAAAAATATTTCCATTAAAAACCCAGTGAAGAAAATTTCAACTGGTAAATCACTAATTATACCCATAGCTGATGAAAACTATTGTTGGTCCTTAAAAAGGAACTTTTTTCGAAATATTGCGCGATTATCGATTAACAATTTGTTGTTCCCAGTAACTTTGATTAGGGCAGCAAACACCGAAGTGGTGGGGGTTCAGTAACTAACTACTTGTATTCTATTGTATGTCCTTCTCAAACATCGTTTGAAGCCTGTTTCTGGGATAAGACGTCCGTTTATTGAAAAGGGAACGATCTTTAATTTGTTTGCAATTAATACCAATACAATGTGCATCACTTAAACTTTATCCCACTTGTAAAAAACCCCTGGCTTCCCTCCCTAACCAAAATTCAATCCCAAAAAAAAACAATAATCTTTGCTTTAAAATAAAGTATTTTTTATCAATTACATAATTAGTTCAACTATAATTTGGAATAGCAAATAACTCGAAACTCAAGAATAATTGGCAATAGTCGACTCAATCCAAAAAAAATACTTCTCGCACAACCCAACATTAAAGATGGATTAACTGAAACATTGTTGTATTTGCGAACAAAGATTATGAGCATCCACCACCGACAAAAGCTGTGGCTTTTTCATGGGTTTTTTATACGGTATATATGTATATAGACCCCCTCATCGAGTGTCGGCCCAGACCCCAACTATGTGAGTACGCCACTGCCACCACCAAATGTTAGTAACTAACTCGCTGTTAAAAGAAACAGTTTTGCATATTTATCGTCTCCTTCCTTCCATTATTTAACCTGTAGACAACACGGAATTAGGAGATCAGTCACTCACTCGGTTAGGCTAACAAACGGTTGTAGTAGTTAAGATGAATAAGATTTACACACAAGTACGGGAAGGCGTTTGGGTCGATGGCCTTGATCTGATTGTAGAGCTCCTCGGGACGAGACAGCACGGGCGTGCCACTGAGCAAGATCACCCTCAGGCACTGCTGGGCGATCTCTAGCGCAGCCTTGCCTCTCTGGGTCTTGATGCTCTTGATGCAATGGCTCTCGTCCTGTAAAGCAACAGAGTCTTATGAGATTTGGAACCCCGATTGTGTGATAACTTGAAAGAATTAACCAAGAAAATACTAACCAACAGAGGACAGAAGAAAGAAACAATATGAGCAACAACAGGAACAAGCAAGTAAAGTAAAGAGAGTACTGGGTTTTTGATTGGGAAGTCTTAGATAAGGAACACCACACACCGAGTGGCTTGTGATCCTCCTGACCGTACGTAAGAAGTATAATTCCGCTGCACTGAGAAAGTAGTGAAAGTGCAGGTTGCAGTTTTAGCAATTTGCAGCGGCGGGAAGCTGCTGGCCTTGGCGGTCATACAATAAAGACGGGTGTATGAGCAATATTTTATTCTGCGCCTACTATCTGACAATTGCTGGCAAAACTTCTTGTCTGACCAGGCGGGGACATCCGAGTGTTTCCAGGCAAAATACAGGACGATCTAGAAGGTTTTCCAAGACGGTGCATTTATCTTCTGAAACTGCAAAGAGACTGTGAAAATTGGATTGCTCTATGCATTTTAGTCACTTTAATGCCAAGGCGGTTGGTTGCCTGTTGAATACCAAGTAGTGAGCTACATTTTTAATTTTATCTTCAAGAGTGACTAGAAGCTTTTTATGTTTAGGTCCTGGTGGAACTGGCTTCCTGCTTAAGGAGGCAGATCCTGGAATTTGTCACAGATACTATTGGGGTACTCCACCACATTCCAAAATAAGGCCGTATAAGGTGGCAGGCTTGTCCAGTCAAGTCCTTTTGTGTCTATCCATATAAAGTCTTCCGTTGGCAAGGGGTACTGTGACATTATCGCACCATACAAATTAAGGCAGTCAAGATAGTATAAGGAGCTGGTACGTTCGTTTTCCTTATAGACTGAAGGCAGTTCTAGCATTTTGTTGTTAGCACGGAAATGGTTTTTGGAACATTGAACTAGACCACCAAGCAATGCTGACTCAGGTCACCAAAAGCTGGTTAGGATCGGTTATTAATTTCAGTTTCGTTTTGGTCATGTGTAACATAGAATGAAACGCCAAGCCCGGAGCTGTGAACTCGTGAGCGCAGTTGATTCTATGAGTCAATACATTTTTGCCGAAACGAGGTGAATACATCTGCTAGTAGACACGTATCCAAACGGAGGTAAGAGTTGTGATAGTCGGCGAATGTTTTCATATCAAGAACATGCCTCACTTTAAGGGGATGCTCATAGTCACTGTTGGAAATATCCTCATCGTTAAGTGTGTTGTGATACCAGTTTTTAGGTGGTACCTGCTTTTCCTTACACATTAATTTATTTCACCCAGTAGTAGGGGTAGATCCCTTTACGTGTAATTAGACAGGGAAAGGTTTTCAGTTAATTTTGCAAGGCTTTCTACCATAAGACAAAAAGAGTCAAGGAAACGAATCCACATCCTTCCAATGCGTACTGATATCAATATAAACTTTTCACTGTTTGATGGGATCACTTTAAGTGTTGCTATTTTTTTACTATAAATGATTGATCATATTTTCTAAGATCATACAGATAAACTGGAATAAAATTTGGCATTTGACATCGCAGGTTACATCTGTTGCAGCTATGGTTGTTGAGGCTATGGTGGTACGCTCCTGTTATATGACAATAATTTAAGATCTTTTTACAACTTGCATCGTTAAAAGATTGCTCGCACAAATCACAAGCGATGGCTTCTTTGTATCGTTGCTTCTCTTCTTCTGTCATCAGGTTTAATGGAACTTGACGCAGATATAAGGTTTTCTATACGCTGCATATCGGTCAATACGAGTATGTCGGTGAGGATAACATCCGAACCTCTCCTCCACAAATTCTTCGATTGTTTTAATATGAGAGAGGTGCTCGGTTGGGACATACTCCTCCCTCACATATATGTCGACAGGCGCCGCAAACTCACTCACAAAGCCGACTGCAACAATAAAAATGAATTAGTCACTTGCATCCAAACAACACGCAAAAAACCGGTCGGACTGGTGGAGTGCTGTGTGTACTGAAAAGTACAATCCACCAAGCCTGACGACATAGTACTTATTCTATATGCTAGGGAATATTTTGTGGGTTCATGCTAGACGGGTTTTAAATAATTGAGACCTTTAGACTAAACTAGATACTCCTCTCTATCTGTTTTAGCGAATTTCCCCTATAGGGAAGAAGCTATTACCGTAGGTCTCGTGGGAAGACTTAAGCCCGAGACCATGATAACTTTTTTCGAGTTGAATTGTATCAAAACAATGTATAGGGTTACATTTATAAATGTTGTTATTAAAACATACTTTTCTAGTCACTATGACCTGAAAATAACAATAGTAAGTAAAATAAACATATCATTGGAAAAAGGTAATACATTTATCTGAGAATAAATAATACCAAAGTAATTGCATACAATTTTGCCATGAAGATAAAATACTTTTAATCTTTTGGTATTAAGGTTGATATAGCCTGTATGGTATTAATTAACAGTTTCATTAAAAAATAATCTCAGTTTTTTATTTTATTTCTTCCTCTACATTTATCCTATGTTTTGTATATTATGTTTAGGCCTAAGCTACATCTTTCTACGAATGGAGAAAATCAAATTACATTTAGGCATATAAGTTAAAATAAACTTTATTTTAATATTTAAAAGGCCTATTACATGGTAAAACATTAGCCTACTTACTTACCATACAAAATGTATTTACTAACATCTTAGCATTAGTTTTAACACTAATAGTCCTAATAAGAACAATCAGTAACAACATGAAGATATGTTTGAAAGTGCCTGGCAAATCAATTGATGAGATTGAAGCCATGTCTTAAATAGAGTTTTAAAATATTACAAATTATTAAAAAAATTATGAGTGAAACTTAAACAAGGTGAAAACAAATCACTTGTCTTTAAAAACAGCTCAATTCCAAAGGACAGTTGAGCCTAAAATTAATGGATTGACTCAATTTCAATTAGTATGGAACAAAAAACAAGCACAAACTTCTTAGGCGAGATTTCATTAAAAACCTGTTTTTGATATTTTACTTTTAAAAATTACAAGGTTAGGTTAGCTCAAAAGTGGACTGTATAGACAGTGTTCATACAACACAATCTAAAGGTCCTGGTAAATCCTACATTTTGGTGTAAAGATAAACACAAATTTATAAGCCACAACTTACTTATTTATTAATAAAACACTAAAATCCACATCACAACTCGTGACACCTCAAATGCGTTCACACTCAATTTGAATTTACAGACGACACGCGGCCACGGACGACCCTTTTAGCGCAAGTAAACAGTAGGAGTAAAATCGCTCGAAACCTTCGAGTTTCAGTAAAATCTCGCGTTTCAGTAAAACCTCGAGTTTCAGTGCCGCACTCAGTTCAAACTCGAAATTTTGAGTACTCGCACATCTCTAATATATATGTGTGTCCGTGAATGCTATAACTTGAGTAAAAACGTCCGATTTCAATGAAATTTCATGACTTTAAGTTCGAAAACCAGAAAAATCTGACCATAGGAAGAGGGGTTTATGGGGATTCAAAATTTTCCAAAAATCAGTTTTTTGCATTATTCACCCTACAATTTTTGTTTTGTCCATTTTATAGAGCTTAAAAAAACAAATGATATAGTATTTTGAATCATTAACCTAGTTTAGCTGGTTGCGGAGAAAATAAAAAAAGTGTTCATAAAATCTCCCATATTAATCTTATGGGAAAATGGTTTTTAGCTTTTCCTCAATTAACTTTACAGTAAACTTCACATTTGCTTTTACCAATCAGTTTAGCATTACAAAACAATCATTTTGATGTTTAACCCTTTTACTGCCGACCATTTTTTTTATGACGTCGCCAAAAATGCCAGACCACTATTAAGATTTACTTGCCAAGACTGCCAGGTTCAATTAGACCAAATTTCACGCTCACATTAAAAAATTTGTAACTTTTTTATTTTTCATCAGAAAATTATAAGTTAGGTCTTGTTTTATTTGTATTGAGTTGCTTGTTTCAAATAAAATATATATTTTGGTGTATGTAATAGTTTTTTAGTTAAAATATATATACATATATACAAATAAAAAAATATATATATATTTTTTAGTTTGGACTATAAAAATTACCTCTAAAACTTATACCTCAACCAATTTTATTTATACATGTTGTAAAACAGGCATTAGTAAACACATACCCAAATTTTCATGCCATTACCTTGATAAATGCAGGAATTCTGATGTTTTTTCAAAATTTATTCACATTTTCAAAATTGAACATAGTTGCATATACAATTGACAATATTTTTTTTTACAAAAACATGTACATTTGGCTTCTAAATTGAAACATGTTCTAAGGAACATAAAATAACACTAAAAACATACTAAAATAATTAAACTAACAACGACAAAAATATTTAGAGTATTTGAGAAAATTTCACAAAAAACCCTTTCAACACCTGTGCTCACCAAAACAGGTAGGGTGAACACCTATTTACGATGGTATTTTCACTTACTGGCGATCTACTCCGCTTGTCCATTTTCGTAATGACATCAAAACTTTACTCACTAAACCACGGATAAATCCACAAACATAACCAACAAACCAACACAAGTAAACATAAACAACAATTATTGAAAGACGGACGGCAGACAACACTCACTACACAGAGCAACTGTCGACTATGCACAGACGGTAGGGGGAATCAATGAGTATAACTTTATAGGTTATACAAGTCATAGAGTATAAATTGTACTTTTCTATGTTCCTTATAGTCTTGACAATGAGTATCTCAAGTTTCGTGGCATTTGGCAAACATTTAAGGCCAATAAGTTAGAAATATTAGACGTGCTTTATTGCGCACGTCGGCGATTCTCGCACAATTAGTGACGTGCGCATATGCGCACGTCGGCGTTTTTCGCACCATTCTCGACGTGCGCAAATGCGCACGTCGGCAGTAAAAGGGTTAAATTGTGATTCTACATCCAACCGTTGCCGAGATATTCAAAGGGCTAAACACAGTACGTTGTCCAATGTTATCCTTATGGAGAATAATTCAAATTTGATATCTCGATTATTTATGAACGTATATTGATGAAACTTGGTATGTGGAATCACCATTTGCACAAAAAACTCATTTTTTGTTTATTATCCCCGTAGCAGCAAACCTGCATACCCAGCCATAATGTTATTCTTATTGAGAATAAGTAAAGTTTTATATCTCCCTTAATTATGAACAAAAATTATTAAAACTTGGTATGTAGCTTCACCTGGTTGAGTTATATCGATAATTACTTAAAAACACATTTCTTATATTTCTCGTTGCAGCAAACCTGCGTACTCAGTCCTAATGTTATTCTTATGGACAGTAAATAAAATGCTATATATCACTTATTTATTTATGTATTTTTATGAAACTTGGTGAGTGGCTTTATGTGGTAGTGAGAAACATGTACATGCATTGGAAATTCGCTGAGTATGCAGGTTTGCTTCGGCGGGGGTATTTAAATTTATGATAACCTCTTTTTGTTCAGTTTTAACAGCTTAGGTCTCGAACATGAACGAGCGTTTCTCCTTTCTGTGAAGTTGTATATCGCTATGGCGGAGATAAATGTTGGCTATATCATACAATTTGTCCTAGGCAAATTTACTAGAAATACCGTTTCGACTAAATATTACTTCAGTCGACAAATATTTGAAAAATAAAAAAATAGTTGAATAACTAGTGGATTATGTTCGCTCATCTCTCTCCCGCTCCCCATCCCCCACCCTCACCCCTAGAGAATTTTTTTAATGTGGAGTTAAAACGGATAAGAGAAGGCTGTTACCATTCTAGTAATCAGTAACATTTTTTATTTACATTAGTCCTAAATTATCTCATCTTGCTATTGTAGAGTTACAACAGATAAGATAAGGGTGTTACCATTCCAATAAAATTTTTATTTTTGAATCATCTGTTCTTGCTGTTGTGCTACATATTTATTTTAAAGACGCAGCTGTTTATGAAATGAAAAGCGTAACGAAAAGCAGAACGTTTCTTCCCATAAGGATAAAATGAAAACTTCAAAAGCCAAAAGAGCCCTACACATCCAAACACAAATTTATTTACATTTGACACATCTCCTAATAGTACTATTGTGCCAAGATTCATAACTCTACGATGCCGCATATCCGAGAAATCGGTATCACACAAATTTGCTAAACCTATAGATAATTACAGAATCTTGATATGAAGTACAACCTGTACTGTTTTTGTGCCATATATGATGTTTTTGTCATGTTACAGAAATGAGTCTAACGAACAAGTTGAACTTGTTATTAATTTAACCTCATGTTCCAAAGGTTGATTTATTTCACCCGACTAGCGATGAGAGATATTCAATTTTGACAACAAGAAGGGTTTCGACAAAGTTTGGCGATGCCACTATTTTGGAGTTTGTGAAGGATGATGGCAGTCGGCGATGTGTGTTTTACCGAGGCGTTTTCAATCAGCCTCACCGAAGAGGAGGTATGCGATTTGGCGGTACCAAACAAGTATCGCTCCAAGTGTCTTGGGAAAACGGGCAATTCCTATGATGTACTGATTTGGGCGAATTGATTAATAAACGTATTGAGCTCGTACATGTCTCTTTAGTTTTTCCTTCTATCTGGTCCAATCCATCTCAATGCGAAATGGACCTACTCATGTGTTTAACGACATCTGCTGGTGCAGTTCCCCTTAAGATGTAATGCTTAAATTATGTCGTATGGTTTTACGACATGTTTAATGCCGTTCACTTTAAGATTTAACGTTTATTGAGCTCATAGTTTTACGTCATGTGCTGGTAAATCTCACCTAGGGATGGATAACGCTTATTGAGCTCGTGTGATGGGCATCTCACATACTCCTTTACCTATATATTAGTGAAATATATCTATATATCAGTACTATATTATAAATTAATATTAGTGGCTCACCTACACTCGCCACCGGAGGCTGGGGGACCTCTTGTAACTGGTCGTCGATGTCCCAGTCCTCCAAGGATAGGAACTCCCTCAATCGCCTCAGTCTTCTTCCAAATCCTTCCGCGTTTCACAGCTTCAAGCGGATGGTCAGCCGAACCTTAGAAGCTTGATGTCGGGGCATAGTGACTGAATGCTGCACAGGTTGCAAGGACCGGGTTTTATACAGCATTTTCGGGTGTGGTCCTACTCAACTTTGGTCGTATGAAAGTGCAGTTGTTCCTTATGCAATCGAGTACAGCGCACAATCGTCGCCAGCCGCCCAAGACCAGCAGCTTCCCACCGCTACAAATCGCTCAAACTGCAAACTGCAATTCACTACTTTCTCAGTGTAGCAGAATTATACTACTTGCATAAAATGCATTTTTCCCCTAGCATGCCATCACAGACATTTGACACAGAACTGACCATGCCAAAACAACTCAGTGACTTTCCCCTATGGAGCCCCCTGATAAGAACTGGTTTTGGAAAAGAAATAGGGAACTAACTTAGGTTGAGGTGGGATGACATGATCAAAAGATGGATTTCTGGAAGGAGATGGAAAGGATTAAGAATGGAAACTATTTTCAATAGATTTGGAAAATTACAATCAAAATTAGAAAATATAAACTGCATATACAAGAACCCCAGGTATACTGGAAGGTGGGAACTGGGAGAACATAGAAATGAAAAAAAGTCTGATATCCTAAACTGTTTCCTAACAGTCTTAGTTAACTAACACGCCTTCAACTGTTATGAATATTTTGGGTATTTTCTCATGATAATACCCACTATTATTTTAGATGGCAAATACCGCACATTTTAAGAGAAGTTCCATCAACATTTCTTCTTTTTCTGCACAGGTAAAGGTGTTTTTAATATTCTTATGCTAAGAGGAGTTTTGACAATGATTGTGATATCAAAGTCAAAGCGATCAGAAAAATATATGTAAATGCATGTTATCTAGGACTCAAGTGACTGTGGGCTTGAGTGCTTTTAACATGACCGCTATAATGTACTTGTTTTTAATCACTTCAGGCTGACCGCAGGAACTGAGCATATAAAAACAAGCGCTGCTTAGACCAAAGTTTGGTATAGTCCGATCGGGGCAGCCCTTTTTTGATTATGGTAAACTGCTACTACCTCTTAACACGTTCACTGCTGAAAAATAAGTATATACGATTACCTATGGCGTACTATTACACAATCGCGACACAAAAAAACAAAAAAGTCGCGGAATCCGATAATGGCACTAACACGGCAAAGATTGAGATGTAAACAGATGGTGCACGCAGCAACAGCCTTCCCCATCCACGGCTGACGGGAACACCGACTATAAATATTTCAGTTGGTCTGGCGCCGACTATTGGCGATGCCAACTGAAGTCGGCGTGAGCAGTGAATGTGTTGCTCTAAGGAAACTATGTTCTCAAACTTCAAAACACAGAGACACAGAGCAATTCTTTTTATGTTAGCACACTAGCACAAGACCAGTTTTGACCTACAGCAGTGATCATGTTAAAGTCATTCACAATCACCAATTTTAGGTTTTTCTTATTTCTGTTTCTATTATAATTTAAATGTAAAGAATAAATCCAGATCTGAACAGATATCATCTGTTGAATCTGCATGTCATAGCAAATGCATATTATTTTGGTTTACTTTTATGGACAACATTAAAAACAATGATGATATTTTACCATGATGACAACTCCAAACTGCATGTCTTTAATCAAATCTTTCTTTTTTGCGAGGAGATCATAAGACACAATGAGGACCCTTGCCCCATCCACAATGTCCTTTCCCTTCGTCATCACAAAAACTTGATGTGTGTGGACAGTGTTGGGCAATCTCACTCTAATCTCTTCTTCCCACTGGTATCTGTAATGCAAAGAGAAACTGGCTAAGTTTTAAATAATCATACCTTTATTATTGATTTATTTGGACTTTATCTATCGCTTCTAGTGTTTAAACTGCAACTAAGTTTCGGGAGGTGAAGTACTACTCCTCCTGTTATCAGGTGAACCCTACTTACATCTAAATATCAAGTTCTTAAACCTAACTAACCGTAATTTTTGTAGGCATTTTTTCTTTACATTTTAATTTACACGAACACAAAACTAACAAATACAGATACAAAATACAAATACAATACTCTAACACAATTCGTACGATATCTTCATAGAGTTTACCGGTGAGCATTGGGAACTAGTCATGCAATCAGGTGACCGTGTTTCCTCCAAGGGCGATCACGGATGCATGTGTCGTAGCCCTTGGTATATGGAGCAACATCTGAGGAAAATTTAAAGCAAATTCTACATCTTCAAATAGTTGCTATTAGTCAATTCTTAAAATTGCTGCTGATGAATCTTGCAAAAAACATTTTAAAGATCTTGAAATTTTGACTGTCTATAGTCTCTACATATACAAAACCATTCTTTATGTAAAAAGCCACGAAGAAGATATTTTGAGACAGTCAAATGTACTTACATACAACACCAGAAGTAGATATAACTTTGTCATTCCAAAGTATAAAATACCCCCGTCGCAGCAAACCTGCGTACTCAGTGAATTTCCAATGAATATATATGTCTTAATATTACATTAAGCCTCTTACCAGAATTCATAAGAAATATATTCATAAATAAGCGATATTTAAAATATTCATTATTCTCCATAAGAATAACATTAGGGATGAGTACGCAGGTTTGCTGCAAAAAGAAACAAAAAAATGGATTTTTATACAAATATCAATAGAACTCATCTAAGTCAAGTCACATACCAAGTTTCATCCATTTACATTCATAAATAAGCGATATATAACATTTTTATTATTCTCCATAAGAATAACATGGGGACCGAGTACCTAGGTTTGCTGCTTCGGGAACCATAGGCGAAAAATTGGTTTTTTGTTCAAACATCAACAAACCACAACCAGATGAAGCGATATACCAAGTTTCGTCAGTTTATGTTCATAAATAACCGAGATATAAAATTTTTCTTTTTCTCCATAAGAATAACATTGGACAACGTACTGTGTTTAGCACTTGTAATATCTCAAAAACCAATTGTCGTAGAGCAATGATCAAAATACCAAATTGTTTGTTTTTTTAAGCTGAATTCAATGGTATAAATTAAAATTTATTTAAATAAAAATTACATGTGAAAACCCCAAAAAAAACATTTTTGGGGTACAAAACCCCCCAAAAACCCCCCTTCGGATGGTGCGATTTGTCTGGTTTTCGAACTCGTTCAAATAAATGGTACTTTACACATTTGTACCAAATTTCATTAAGATCGGACCTTTTTTACGAGAGTTATCGTGCTTACGGACACATATATATATATATATATAAATATATATATAAATATATATATATATATACATATATACAAATTTGAACGAATGGTGTTTTTGGCATCTGGGGACCTCAAAATGAAAAGTTATCATGGTCTCGGGCTTAAGTCTTACCATGAGACCTACGGTAATAGCTTCTTCCCTATAGGGGAAATTCGCTAAAAGAGATATACAAATACCCCCGTCGCAGCAAACCTGCATACTCAGCGAATTTCCAATGAATATATAACATAACACATTATAACACTTAACAGGATTCATAAGAAATGTATTCACAAACAAGCGATATTTAAAATATTAATTATTCTCCATAAGAATAACATTGGGGAAGAGTACGCAGGTTTGCTGCAACAAGGCACACAAAATAATGGGTTTTTATGCAAATATCAATAGAACTCATCTTAGTGAAGTCACATACCAAGTTTCATCCATATACATTCATAAATAAGCGATATATAACATTTTAAGTATTTTCCATAAGAATAACATGGGGACCAAGTACCTAGGTTTGCTGCTACAGGAGCCATAGGCGAAAAATTGTTTTTTTGTGCAAACAACAATAAACCATAACCAGATCAAGCCATATACCAAATTTCGCCAGTTTATGTTCATAAATAAGCGAGATATACAATTTTTCTTTTTCTCCATAAGAATAACATTAGACAACGTACTGTGTTTAGCACTTTCAATATCTCGGTAACCAATTGACGTAGAGCAATGATCAAAATACCAAATTGTTTGTTTTTTTAAGCTGAATTCAATGGTATAAATTAAAATTTGATTTAAATTAAAATTAAATGTGAAAACCCAAAAAAACAGATTTTTGGGGTACAAAACCCCCCAAAAACCCCCCTTCTGATGGTGAGATTCATCTGGTTTTCGAACTCGTTCAAATAAATGGTACTTTACACATTTGTACCAAATTTCATTAAGATCGGACCTTTTTTACGAGAGTTATCGTGCTTACGGACACATATATATATATATATATATATATATATATATATATATATATACATATATAAAAATTTGAACGAATGGTGTTTTTGGCATCTGGGGACCTCAAAATGAAAAGTTATCATGGTCTCGGGCTTAAGTCTTACCATGAGACCTACGGTAATAGCTTTTTCCCTATAGGGGAAATTCGCTAAAAGAGTTTAGAAAGGAATCAAATTTATTAACAACCTCCCAAATCATATACAGAGAGAAAAATCTCAATCTTTATTTAAAAGTAAATTAAAACACTTTCTAGTAAGGCCCTCTACACCTTTAAGGATTTTTTAAAGTAATAATAGCACTGAGGTCAACTGTTTTTATCAAGGTAGTAAAGGCAGACTTTATTGTATTTCTGATAAAATCACAGCAATAAATAAATTAGGGGTCTGCGGTGCACCGAAAAAAACAGTACCGGTACGGTACAAAACTAATTACCATCATCGGTTCGGAACAGAACACAAACCCGGTACAGGTTCGGTACGGTACAGTAGTCAAACAATAAACAGAGATAAGCTGAACAATGTTTAACAAAATAAGTGGTTGAAATAAGACTCCTGTTGATAACTAGTAATTTCCTTTAAGGAAAAATAAGGCCCAAAACTCCTCTCAACTAATATGAAAAGAGACGTAGACAGGTCTTCTTTATAGCTATACGAGAATGAAGAGAAGAAAGGTAGGTGAGGGGGACGGGGAGGGGGAGGGGCTGGGTCAGCCAAAGGTTTAGACTAGAAAAGCGTGATGGGTCAGGGAGGAGGGAGGGGTCCAGTCATAGCAATACATCAGTTGTTTGTCCAACATCATTCCTTGGGTGAGAAAAGGAATATTATCATTTAATCAAGTTTTTTCTCAATTATGAATTCAAATTAAACTGTTTTTATATTATGTATTATTATCATTGTTATTTAAATACTAGTGAAGTTGATTTTAAATTATACAGGCCTAAAAAATTGTTGAAAATGAATAAAAAATAACCACTAACTTAATAAATTTCAAATGGTAGCATAAATTTTTAATTGGTGTATTGTGTTGTGAAATTGTTACGTACAGATATCTGTTTTATGTTAGATTGACTTGAATGGTTTTGGAAAATTCATCAACGAATTATCAATAACAAACTAAATTTATATTTTGATGAGGTTCATAGTTAATTCTTTTCAAGGTGAGGTAGCCAAATTAACATGATATCTCTGTACTTTAACACGTTTGATGCGGAGGACGATGAGTCCCGCCCTCTAATTAATATTGAAACTTATGTGATTTTCATGTTTAAACATGTTTGTCAGCATTGAACGTGTTAATTACTTTCTTCCTTTATCTTGCAGTTTTACATGTTACTTATGTTTTAATAAATGTACTGTAATATTTTTTTAAGGAGTACAATTTTAAATTTAGTGGCCTCATTAAATTTTGAATTTAAAAATAGTACAATTTTAATATCCACTATTTAAAGGTTTAATTTATAATTGACTTTACCTTCACATCACATATAGTTTTTTATTTTTTTATTTTTTTATTTTACTTTGCATTATTGAAATATATATTCCCATTACATCAAATAATGGTATTTATAACAATTTAGTTGTTGCTGTTTATATGTTTTAAAACAGTAGTTGCAATTGAAAGCAATACAAATTTAATTAGTTAAGCAACTTGGTTGATCCTCAAGTAGTTTTTTAATTCATTTATCATGAATATTTCAAGAACTTGTATTAATAATACTAATCAAAACATTAAAATGCAATTCTTCAAAGCGACAGGTTTTTACAAATATTTTCATCTATATTCCAAGCAAATTTTATGTTTTATCACAATTTTCCAAATAAATGTTAACAATTGTTTATTGTCTCAAGTATTACTTGGTATTTTATTATGAAAAATACAAATTAGTATATATGACGGTACAATGGTACGATACCGAATTTGTATCGAGAACCGAGGTACAAAATCTTTTGCCATACCAATCTGAAATTTCTGGTACCGCAGACCTAGGGTTCTCAATCCCGGGATTCGGAATCCCGGGATCCCGGTCGCTTTTGGGTACCTGATAATCCCGGGATTAGAGCCTCTCAATCCCGGGATTAACGGGATTGCAAACAAATAATTGTTTCACAATTTTTGCATGATTTGAATGTTTTAACTACTGCAAAAGTCGTCTTAACAAACATATAAACATAAAAATGTTTTAGGTAATTAATATTTCAATATTAATAATTAATAGCAAAGTTGTTTATTTTTTTAATTAACGTCCCTTAAGACTGTTATTTACCTTTCCCAAAGTTGACTTTGTCCTAAACCAAAATTCAATTCAACAATGACAACCTATTCCTGGAATATAATGGGACAGCAGTGAGACAGCACTGAATAGTTTCCTTATCGCTCCGAACTTCCGTTGCAGTTAATTCCCACGAATCGAGGTATCCCACGGCCACACGACACAGGCACAGGTGACTTTATTTTGATAGTTTTTATCTTACTGAATTTATATTTAATACTTGTATTATGGACTTAATTATCCATTATTGTAAACAAACATTTTAAAGTCATTATTATATTATGATTTTTTTACGATATCACTATGTAATATGTTAACAATACGTACGATTTGATTGTATTCAGACGTGACGTAGGTAATACTTTAAATTTTGTTGTTTTTTTGTAATTAAGTTGTAATGATTCATAATTAAATGTCAAATTATTCTTAATCAATCTTAAAATACTGAATTTGGTAGAGGGTTTTTTATTAAACAATATATTATATTGTTAAAAAATATGTTTAATGGGGGTTTTTATTTGTTATTTAATTAATTGTATTAAATAATTTGGAAAAATTATGATGTTTCAGTTATTTTTCACCTGTTGTTCAGTATTATTTCAACTTTTAAGCAAACACTATTTTTATAGCATTGGTGAAAACGATAAACTAATTATAATAATATAAAGCCAAAATAATCTGAGGTTTTTTATCTCTCTTTATTTGGGCTAAAATAAATAGTTTATCTAAGGAACTAAATACAAAAGGAGCAGAATGATGTCTTATCTTCCCCAGAATTGGAGACGCATGAGGTACAGTCAAAAGTGCACTGCCGACATGGTATTCGGCAGCAAAACCGTCAATATCTGATAGCTGCAGCCTTCAAGACAATAGTCTAAAATACGTCAAGCTACCCAGATTTGACGAGTTTGTAAGATAAAATTATAGTTAGATAAAATTTTAATAAAAAATTCTATTAGCGTTGTCATCACACAACAATATATTCTAGATATGTATAAAACGGGAATCCCGGGACTGGTCCCGGGATCCCGGGATCGCCTTTTGTCAATCCCGAAATCCCGGGGTTGAAATTTAGGTCCGGGATTGAGACCCCTACGCAGACCCCTACTTTCAATATCTTGGTAACCAAATAACGTAGAGGAATGATCAAAATACCAAATTGTGTGTTTTTTTAAGCTGAGTCCACTGGTGAAAACTAAAATTTTACAATTTCAAAACTTATATGTAAGAAATTCAAAAAACCCATTTTTGGGGTACAAAACCCCCCCAAAATACCCCTTCAGATAGAGCGATCTGGCTGGTTTTCAAACTTAAGTCATAAATGTTGCTTTACACGTTTATACCAAGTTTCATCAAAATCGGATAATTTTTACGAGAGTTATCGTGCTCACATATATATATATATATATATATGCAATTTCGAACCAATGGTGTTTTTGGGGTCTGGGGACCTCAAAACGAAAAGTTATCACTGTTCCGGGCCTAGGTCTTACCATGCCGACTACGGTAATAGCTTCTTCCCCATAGAGGAAATTCGTTAAAAATAAAAATAAAATCAAAAGTATAAAAGTAATATACTAAAACTGTAATATTACTAAAGGTAACAATACAGTTATTGGAAATAATGCACTTTTGTACAAAGTAAAAACTGTTTTTAGCGAATTTCCCCTATAGGGAAGAAGCTATTACTGTAGGTCTCATGGTAAGACTTAAGCCCGAGACCATGATAACTTTTTGTTTTGAGGTCCCCAGATGCTAAAAACATTATTCGTTCAAATTTATAAAAATGTATATATATATATATATATTTATATGTGTGTGCCCGTGAATGCGATAACTTGGGTAAAAACGTCCGATTTTGATTAAATTTGGCTCAAATGTGTAAAGTGACATTCATGACTTTAAGTTCGAAAACCAGAAAAATCGGACCATGGGAAGGGGGGTTTATGGGGGGTTTTAAATTTTCCAAAAATCAGTTTTATGCACTTTTCACCCTACAATTTCTAAAACACTCAATTTTGATTTTGAGCATTTTATAGAGCTTAAAAAAACAAATAATGTAGTATTTTTAATTATTAACCTAGGTTAAGTGGTTGCGGAGAAAATAGAAAAAAACCTGCTCATAAAATCTCCCATGTTAATCATATGGGAAAAAGGTTTTTGGCTTTCCCTCAGTTAATTTTAATGTAAACTTCACATTTGCTTTTATCAATCAATTCAGCTCTACAAAACAATCAATGGTGTTTAAATTGTGATTCTACGTCCAACCGTTGCAGAGATATTCAAAGTGCTAAACACAGTACATCTTCCAATGTTATCCTTATGAAGAATAAATAAAATTTGATATCTCGATTATTTATGAATGTAGATTGATGAAACTTGGTATGTGGCTCCATATAGTACTGGTATATTGATATTTGAACAAAAAATTGATTTTTTGTTGATTATCCCAGTAGCAGCAAACCTGCAAACTCAGCCCTAGTGTTATTCTTATGGAGAATAAGTAAAGTTTTATATCTCCCTTAATTATTAACATAAATTAATAAAACTTAGTATGTAGCTTCACCTGGTTGAGTTATATTGATAAATGCAAAAAACACATATTTTGTGTTCCTTGTTGCAGCAAACCTGCATACTCAGCCCCATGTTATTCTTACAGAGAATAAATAATACCACCGTAGCAGCAAACCTGCGTACTCAGCGAATTTCCAATGCATATATATGTATCTTAATACCACATAAAGCCACATACCAAGTTTCATCAATATACATTCATAAATAAACGATTTGTGACATTTTAATTATTCTCCATAAGAATAACATGGCGGCTGAGTATGCAGGTTTGCTGAAGAAAGGAAAACAAAAATGGGGTTTTATACAAATATCAATATAACTCATTTAGGTAAAGCCACATACCAAATTTCATTAATTTATTTTCATAATTAAGGGAGATAACACGTTACTTATTCTCCATAAGAATAACATGGGGCTGAGTACGCAGGTTTGCTGCTACGGGAGCCTTTGGCAAAAAATTGTTTTTTGAGCAAATATCAATGGTCCACAACCAGATGAAGCCGTATACCAAGTTTTGTCAGTATACGTTCATAAATAAGCGAGATATAAAATTTTTCTTTTCCTCCATAAGAATAACATTAGACAACGTACTGTGTTTAGTACTTTCAATATCTCGGTAACCAATTGACGTAGAGAAATGATCAAAATACCAAATTGTGTGTTTTTTTAAGCTGAATCCAATGGTGAAAACTAAAATTTGACTATTTACAAAATTAATGTAAAAAATTCAAAAAACCCATTTTTGCGGTACAAAACCCCCCCAAAATACCCCTTCGGATAAAGCGATCTTGCTGGTTTTCGAACTTAAAGTCATAAATGTTGCTCTACACGTTTATACCAAATTTCATCTTAATCGGATAATTTTTACGAGAGTTATCGTGCTCACGGACACACACATATACATATATATATATATATATATATTGATATTTTACTTGAGTTCACGAATAGGGCTAGCGAATTTCCCCTATAGGGAAGAAGCTATTACCGTAGGTCTCATGGTAAGACTTAAGCCCGAGACCATGACAAATTTTTTTTTAAGGTCCCAAGATGACTAAAACACTATTCGTTCAAATTTATATATATGTATATATATATATATATATATATATATATATATATATATATATATATATATATATATATATATATATATATCATTTAGTTATATATGTGGTTTATATATCTATATATGTGTCCGTGAATGCGATAACTTGAGTAAAAAACGTCCGATTTTGATGAAATTTGGCTCAAATGTGTAAAGTGACATTTATGACTTTAAGTTCAAAAACCAGAAAAATCGGACTATGGGAAGGGGGGTTTATGGGGGTTTTAAATTTTCCAAAAATCAGTTTTTTGCATTTTTCACCCTAAAATTTTTGAAACAGTTAATTTTGGTTTTGACCATGTTATAGAGCTTAAAAAAACAAATAATATGGTATTTTGAATTATTAACCTAGGTTAAGTGGTTGCGGAAAAAATCCAAAAAAACATGCTCATAAAATCTCCCATGTTAATCTTATGGGAAAAAGGTTTTTGGCTTTTCCTCAGTTAGTTTTACTTTAAACTTCACATTTGCTTTTACCAATCACTTCAGCTCCACAAAACAATCATTTTGGTGTTTAAATTGTGATTCTACGTCCAACCGTTGCAGAGATATTCAAAGTACTAAACACAGTACGTTGTCCAATGTTATCCTTATGGAGAATAAATAAAATTTGATATCTTGATTATTTATGAATGTATATTGATGAAACTTGGTATGTGGCTTCATGTTGTACTGGTATATTGATATTTGAACAAAAAACAAATATTTTGTAGGTTGTCCCCGTAGCAGCTAACCTGCATACTCAGCCCTAATGTTATTCTTATGGAGAATAAGTAAAGTTTTATATCTCCCTTAATTATTAACATAAATTAATAAAACTTAGTATGTAGCTTCACCTGGTTGAGTTAAATTGATAATTGCATAAAAACACATATTTTGTGCTCCTTGTTGCAGCAAACCTGCATACTCAGTCCTATGTTATTCTTATGGAGAATAAATAAAATGCTATAGATCATTTAGTTATTAATTTATTTTTATAAAACTTGGTAAGTGCCTTTATGTGGTAGTGAAAAACATATATATTCATTGGAAATTCGCTGAGTACGCAGGTTTGCTGCGACGGGGGTATTTTAAACATGTGTAGTAAAAATGTTTAAAAAAGGGTAGGGCCTACTCTGGAAATTTTGTTTTCAATCTAATAAAATATATATATATATATATATATATATATACAGTTTCGAACGAATGGTGTTTTTGGGGTCTGGGGACCTCAAAACGAAAAGTTATCATGGTCCCGGGCCTAGGTCTTACCATGCCGACTACGGTAATAGCTTCTTCCCTATAGGGGAAATTCGCTAAAATGCTATAGATCACTTATTTATTTATGTATTTTTATGAAACTTGGTAAGTGGCTTTATGTGGTAGTGAGAAACATATGCATGCATTGGAAATTTGCTGAGTGTGCAGGTTTGCTGCGACGGGGGTATTATGACTTTATATGAGTTAAAAAACAAAATTTGAGTTTCGCCGAAAGCCAAAATTAGTTATTCGAAGCTGGATATAATTTGTGTACTTTATTATAATGTAATAAATGGTACATATATTTATAGTAAATACATTTCTCAACAAGAATATATATATATATATATATATATATATGTATAGATAAATATGGACGGATAAAGGTTCCATAAAAATATTGATTTTTCAACATAAATTTGCAGCATAGCCGTATTTGAGCTAAATGTGCAGAGATTACTTCAAACCGTCGCTGAGTCCAAACCATAGAGGATAACCCTATCATATGCATACTCTTTTTGTTCACAAAAGACCAGAGAATCAGAATAAAATTAAATAAATAAACGTGGTTGGGTAGACTTTAAGATAAAGTCAAAAAAAGATCCCCTAGGCCGCTTCTTTGATCTAAAAAACACTCGACATTTCAATAACGCACATTTGAATATAAATAATAATATTTACCCATAGTAATGTGGATAAATATTACTACTAACTCACACACACTACACGACAATAGTGGCTGGGTAGTGTAGTGGTTATCGTGCTCGCCTCGTAATCCGAGGTTCGCCAGATCGATCCTGATCAAAATCGCAAAATTTTGAGAAGTTTTGAAACTGGACCTAGCTGCCATTTGTCATTGGGCTATTAATTAATGATGCTTTCTAAGAACAGGTCGACCTTAGATAGTAACAAGACCAGGGTTTGGACCGTTCCCTATCAAAACGTTAAAAAATGCCCATTGGCATAGAAAGACACAAAAAACAAATACACTTGTTTATCACTAAAATACTAAGATTCGATAATAAAATACGGATAATAACTTAGCCGCACTAAAAACTGCACATTGCCTCTGGCTAGCACAAAGAATAAACACTCGAATTTCCGGCTACGTAATACAAGTCACCTGACGCTCCATACATACAGGAAGGCACCGCTACAAAGAGGAAGAACTTTTTCCTGGCTTCAAAGAGGTATGTGGTTTATGTCATGTTAAATCAATTATTGATATATTTACTAGTGATTTATAATTAGCCGAATTTTCGGCTAATGGGGCAAATAAACAGCTGCATAACAGCTGATTTAAAAAATTATTTCTCAGACTTTCTCATTGTCAAAAGAAAGAACAACTAATGCTGTTTCCAATAGTACCAACCGCTTCCTGTTTGGGCCAAAATACACACTACGATTTTTTTGAAAAACACATGTTTTACAAGATTTCGCTGCTCGCGAGTCGAAAAATGTTTTGTGCGCTAAATTTCGTTCAAGTTATTATAGCAATTATATTGATCTGTTACTGATACAAGGTTCGTTTATATATGAAAATTAAAGTTTAGAATCTCCTCTTTAAAATGGTATCAATATTATTACGTTTCTGATCATTTTCAATGCGTTATAAGCAGTTAAAAAACCAAACAATTAGCCGAATATTCGGCTAATGACAGTCCTAGGGTTAAAAACTATTTCAGTTAAAAACCACCCCACAAACACATGCCAGTTTATTGTGTTCCAGTGGCACATCAAACAATAAAAGTAAACAAAGTAGACACGTTATCATACGTTTTAATGTAAACAAAGCAGCCATTTTTAAATCCCATGCTTTTCTTATAGGGGATGTTTTGTGTTATTTCTCATTTGCTGGTAGTTTTTTATAAATAATGCTATTTTTCACGAGTCCCTGGGAACAAGACCTTTAATTTGAGCCATATACCATCATCCTGTGATTGACCAAACTCCCACAATTTTGACTTACAAATTTCGCTTACAGAATTATATTATATCTATAATATTATAAAGAAGAGGTGGTTTCTGTCTGTCTGTGTGTATGATGTTCCGGGTAAACGCAAAAACTACTGAACTGCCTGGGCTGAGACTTTACACAAAGGTAGATCTTGAACCCGTGCAACACATAGGCCTATTCACTTCCTTAAAATCCCCTCGGGCTATGCCACATGAACGTCCTAAGTTTCAATGTTTACATTTCAGAAGAAAGTAAATATTCAGAAACTGTAATGCGAACAGCTGGGATACTTCCATTTGATAGCTTGAATAGCAGAAGCAAGAACAGCTGTTTCAAGCAAAACGCAAATATTGACTATAGAACGGGTAAAGAAAAAACCTGTGCGAAAAACGGGTATATCAGCTAGCATAAAGAAAATTACAGCTTTTGACATTGTTTTAACGAATTTCCCCAACAGGGAAGAAGCTGCTATTACCGTAGTCGACATGGTAAGACCTAGGCCCGGAACTATGATAACTTTGTTTTGAGATCCCCAGGATGCCAAAAACACCATTCGTTCAATTTTTTATATATATTTATGTATTAGCGAATTTCCCCTATAGGGAAGAAGCTATTACCGTAGGTCTCATGGTAAGACTTAAGCCCGAGACCATGATAACTTTTCATTTTGAGGTCCCCAGATGCAAAAAACAACATTCGTTCAAATTTTTATATATGTATATATATATATATATATATATATATATATATATATTTATATATATATATATTTATATATATATATGTGTCCGTAAGCACGATAACTCTCGTAAAAGAGGTCCGATCTTTATGAAATTTGGTACAAACGTGTAAAGTACCATTTATTTGAACGAGTTCGAAAACCAGACATATCGCACCATCCGAAGGGGGGTTTTGGGGGGGTTTTGAACCCCAAAAATGGGTTTTTTGGGGTTTCCACATGTAATTTTTATTAACATCAAATTTTAATTTTCACCATTGAATTCAGCATAAAAAAACAAACAATTTGGTATCTTGATCATTGCTCTACGTCAATTGGTTACTGAGATATTGAAAGTGCTAAACACAGTACGTTGTCTAATGTTATTCTTATGGAGGAAAAGAAAAATTGTATATCTCGCTTATTTATGAACATAAACTGACGAAATTTGGTATATGGCTTCATCTGGTTGTGGTTTATTGTTGTTTGCACAAAAAAACAATTTTTTGCCTATGGGTCCTGTAGCAGCAAACCTAGGTACTCGGTCCCCATGTTATTCTTATGGAAAATAATTAAAATGTTATATATCGCTTATTTATGAATGTATATGGATGAAACTTGGTATGTGACTTCACATAGCTAAGTTCTATTGATATTTGCATGAAAACCCATTATTTTGTATTCCTTGTTGCAGCAAACCTGCGTACTCATCCCCAATGTTATTCTTATGGAGAATAATTAATATTTTAAATATCGCTTGTTTGTGAATATATTTCTTATGAATCCCTGTTAAGTGGCTTAATGTGTTATGTTATAATTCATTGGAAATTCGCTGAGTATGCAGGTTTGCTGCGACGGGGATATTTATATATTTACATTTATTCTATTTTTTTGTATTATCCAATCTTAATGAAATTTGGTACAAATCTGTAAAGTACCAATTATTTGAATGAGTTCGAAAACCAGATGAATGTCATCATCTGAAGGGGGGGTTAGTTTTTTCGGGGTTTTCATAAGCAAATTTTAATTAAATCAAACTTAAGTTTTTACTATTGAAGTCAGCCTTAAAAAACAAACAATTTGGTATTTTGATCATCGCTATACGTCAATTGGTTACCAAGTTATTGAAAGTGGTAAACCCAGTTTACTTTTACCTATGGTTCCCGTAGCAGCAAACCTGGGTACTCGGTCCCCATGTTATTCTTAAGGAGAATAATTAATACCCCCGTCGTAGCAAACCTGCATACTCAGCGAATTTCCAATGAATTATAACATAACACACTAAGCCACTTAACAGGATTCATAAGAAATATATTCACAAACAAGCGATATTTAAAATATTAATTATTCTCCATAAGAATAACATTGGGGATGAGTACGCAGGTTTGCTGCAACAAGGAACACAAAATAATGGGGTTTTATGCAAAATATCAATAGAACTCAGCTAATTGAAGTCACATACCAAGTTTCATCCATATACATTCATAAATAAGCGATATATAACACTTTAATTATTTTCCATAAGAGTAACATGGGGACCGAATACCTAGGTTTGCTGCTATGGGAACCATAGGTGAAAAATTGTTTTTTTGTGCAAACAACAATAAACCACAACCAGATGAAGCTATATACCAAATTTTGTCAATTTATGTTCATAAATAAGCGAGATATACAATTTTTCTTTTTCTCCATAAGAATAACATTAGACAACGTACTGTGTTTAGCACTTTCAATATCTCAGTAACCAATTGACGTAGAGCAATGATCAAGACACCAAATTTTTTTTTTTTTATGCTGAATTCAATGGTGAAAATTAAAATTTGATTTTAATAAAAATTACATGTGGAAACCCCAAAAAACCCATTTTTGGGGTACAAAACCCCCCCAAAAACCCCCTTCGGATGGTGCGATTCGTCTGTTTTTCGAACTCGTTCAAATAAATGGTACTTTACACGTTTGTACCAAATTTCATTAAGATCGGACCTTTTTTACGAGAGTTATCGTGCTTACGGACACATATATATAGATATATATATAAATATATATATATATATATACATATATAAAAATTTGAACGAATGGTGTTTTTGGCATCTGGGGACCTCAAAATGAAAAGTTATCATGGTCTCGGGCTTAAGTCTTACCATGAGACCTACGGTAATAGCTTCTTCCCTATAGGGGAAATTCGCTAAAATGTATCGCTTATTTATGAATGTGTAGATGAAACTTGGTATGAGACTTCATCTTGATGAGTTCTATTGATATTTCCATAAAAAAACATTATTTTGTGTTTTTTGTTGCAGCAAATTTGCGTACTCACCTCCAATAGGGAATAATTAATATTTTAAATACCGCTTATTTGTAGATATATTTCTTTTGAATCCTGGTAAGTGGCTTAATGTATTATTAAGACATATATATTCATTGGAAATTCGCTGAGTACGCAGGTTTGCAGCGACGGGGGTATTTTGTACTTTAAGGACATTTATAAGGGGGTCAAGAACAAAAAACTGACCTCCATTGGGTTCTTCCTTATCTAATTTCCTAAAACATTTTCAGCCTATTAGGTTGTACGATAACTTCAGATCTGTGCAATAACACAAATTTACATCTTTCCTTTGCTTATTCATTAATCAATTATATATTAAGAGAAGAAAGTATATAATAATAACTGGGTTATTTTTAAACATTTTTTGGGAATCAAATTCTTTAAAACCAAAGGTAAAATACTGTTGTAGTTTTGCTATTAGAAGAAACTACCGCTCATATAATAAAAAACCTATGTAACCAAAACCCGTCAACCCAAAACAATAATTGAAGTGGCATAATGCATTAGACTGTCAGGTGGGCAAGCAGAATAGTTTAAGCATGGCGTAAGTCCCTCTCATGGTGGCCACTGATATTAAAACATTCTACCCTTTGGACAGCTCTTCCCCAATCCCCTGCATTCTTCGCAAACTTAGACTTAAACTTTGCTTTAATCGAATGTAGTAGCCAGCGACCAAAGAATAACATAGACTGGCAATTGTGTGCTGGGTTTGAAGCCGGGCAGCCTCTGAGTGGTAGGGATAAATCCACGTGAGTTGTCCACTAACGAGCGTTGCCGTCGCTGGCCCTGTCCCGGTGCTGTCTTTAATTCAATATGCCCCCCGTACCAACAGATTTAATTTTATTCTTATTATTTACCTCATTGCCCTCAGTGAATAACATTTGTTCAATAACCTATTGCCTTTCTTACATGAATAACATTTCTCATAAGAAATATACGAGTATAAAGTTTGATTGAAATTATTCCTAACTTTGAGGCTGCCTGCAGGCTAAACTAAGCATTTTAAGAAAAAATATGAAGAATAGAAATTTGTTTTTCATGTCTTTTCCGAAAAGTTTCTTGCTGACAAAACCTCCCTGACCAAATAATAACAAAAATCCTCACAGATCAACTTTTTTATGTCTAAATTCAAAACAAAACTTGATCTCCTTAGTTTTAATTTATTTTAAGTCATTAAAATATTTTATTTTTTACTCCAACTTAACCCAATGCTGTTGACAAACTGTTTTATTCAATTTCATAAAAAAAATGTTATCTTAGCTCTAACTGCACGTTTAGACGGTTGTAATAAATGATGATTTAATCACGTAATATTGATTATAAACGATGACCGGACCAAGTAGCATTGCCCAAATGGCATCCGGACCGTGTTTTATTGGCCGAAAACGATGACCAAACCACGATATGTTTGTAAAAACAGAATCCACTTTGATTGTACTGGCTTAAAATGTATGTTGCTACTCATATATTTGTTAGAAACCTTGATGTGACTATCAAATGATACCTGAAGTGATATCCAAATCAGGGGTGGAACCAGAGGTCATGTTTGGGGAGGGCGGTCACTGAAAGTTACCCCTCCCCCTTCTCTGTGGATGGTCCCTGGTACCCCCATTATTGTTTTTAACTATATGAAATTACACAACGAATGAAAGTAAGTTAACATAATATATCAATAATCTTGTACTCAAGAAAAAAGCAATCTTAACTTTATAAACAAGTTAACAAAAATTAACCTTAGTTCTACTGCGCCCGACCGTAAATAAAAATCAAATATTTAGGCATTACACTTTTTTTTACGTCATCTGTAGGCGCCTAAGAACAAGTAAGATGCTTAAATAAACTATTTATTTTAGTATTTACCCACGCAAAAGACTAATTACAAAACGTATTTGAAATCTACAATACTGAACTATATTACACGAAGATACAATTAGGAATCAGGCTGACAGCCAAGGTCAACCACTCGAAAAATGAATATGTCGCACCAGATTTTTACAAAATAAAATACCTGGCATATGAGCTTCTGTTTGCACACAATTTAATCTTTGTTTCCTCTTATTCCATTGCATATAATTCGAGGCGCTTTTTCCTTCTAGCCTAGCCACTGGATATTTATTGTCTAACAACGGATTACGCGGTTTTAAACAAAAATCAAACCTAACCTGTAAACAAAACACCGCTGATAGCAAACGACGGTAGGCGGGCGAAATCCAGTAAAAAATAATCACCGAATACAACTGTAGCAACCTTTGCTGCTAAACTCTACCTCCAAGACCATGTTGAACACACTGCATTTTCTGGCAAAACTGCAACAACATCGCGATACTCGGGAATATCCATGTTTTTGTAAGACGATTTTAGGTTAAATACATGGATCTTTAAGTAATGTGTTATATACTAAACTGGAAGTTTAAAAGTTCACCTGACTAAATGGTGTGTATTTTATTTCATTTAAAAAAACTTTTAGGTTCGTTAGTTTGTTTGAATTTTAATGTAGCCTTGTAGACGGGAGCGGCAACATTTGACTCTCGGAACCGAAAAAACGGAGTTTTGGGAGACTTTTGATGCTTACATTTTCATTCGGATTTATTCAAACTTTCATCGTATGCCTGAATAATAAAACACAAAAATTCTTAGGTTTGGGGGGGCGACCGCCCCTACCGCCCCCCCCCCCTTGGATCCGCCCCTGATCCAAATTCCATGAAACTATTTGAATCATACCAATAACAAAATACATCTGAAGGCAATCCTAGCTCGAAAATACGGATACTCCAGAATAGTTGGGACTACTAAACTCAATACAAAAAAATCACTAATCACACACCCCTACCAGAAATCGCCGAAAGACAATAGAATACAAGTTTAAACAATCTTCACATAAGGGTCCAAACTGCCCAATTGGTAGCAGAGCGTGGTTTTAATCCACCAACCTCTTAGTTAAGGGTCTAGCACAAATAAAACAAACATGATTTGCCCGTCGTTTACGGTCAAAAACTTGGTCCGTTCATCGCTTATTATTAATATTGTGTGATTAATAAATCGCTATTTACTGCCGATAGTATGTGGTCTGATCGTAATCTTTCCCGATACCATATAAATAGATATATAATGGAAATTCTACAACATATTAGTAGCAAAAAACGACGACCACAAAGTTTGTTACGGACCGAAAATTGCGTACGAACCATATATTATACCGGCAGTGGAAATCAAACTGCATATTCTCGGCAAAAATAACGCCGGGACGTGATTTATAGTCAAAAAATCTACCGAAACGTGAGTTATCAGGCAGCATCTGGCTGGGTTTTCTTGGCATACATTTTGCCGCGACTTGGCGGTCAAAAATGCCAATATGACTGAATTTTTAGGTATACAAGACTGGAACGTGTTTTACTAGCCTTAAATGACAAAATGGCCACATATTATCCACGTAAATAGCAATATAACCTTTAGTTTTAGCCCCCGAAGAACCCGAAGAACCAAAAAACCCATACTGCGATTTGCAAGGCAGAAACATCAACCACAGTAACGTTTCGGACCGCATTTTACTGGCTGAAAAGACTGCCGAACTGCGTTTTACAAGACAAATGTACTGACTACAAGTTTTATAAAACAAAATAGGCATTTAATTCGTCAAAAACATTCCCGCATTTTAATGTCCAAAAACGACTACTGCAACATACCAAAAATCATAATCTAACCGTGATTAATCAGAAAATATTGGTAACTGAACCATATTTCCCAAAAAAAAATAAAGCCGGATTGCGTTTTATAGGCCCAAACGACAACTGAAACGTATTTTAACCAAAAAAAAAACAAACGGCAATTCGACCCTATTTTATCGCCAATTAACGGCAATTTTTCCGCGTCAGATCGGTTGAAAAAGGCAATATACTTGCATTTTATTTCCCGAAAACGACGATCGCAACTTGTCTTATTGGCAGAAATAGTCAACCAAAACTTGTAAAACCCAGCTGCATAAACGGGAACGGCCGAAAAAAGTTTTAAACTAAATTCCCGGACTTTCGCTGAAATTCCCGTATATTTCCCGTATTTTCCCGGTATGGAAAAATTCCCGTATAGTTCCCGATTTTCCCGAAATTCCCGGTCCGTGGACACCCTGTGATTAGTAAAATCAAGTTTCACGACGTTTCGGGATCTGGGATCTGAACCCGTCTTCAGCACTGTCTGGATTTTGCCTTAATATTTCGAGTAATTTTGTTATGTTTAAGTATTTTTTCTCATCTGAAGACGGGATCAGTTCCCAGATCCCAAAACATTGTGAAACTTGTTTTTACTAATCAGTGATGGAAAATGTCCGCAATAATCTCTTAAACAACATAAATCCCTTTACGTGTTGAATTTACAGGTCATGGCCTTTTCGAACACATTGTATATGAATAGTCTTACAACTTCCACATTGTGGTAAAACCATTAATTATAAAAATATTCCTGATAAAAACATGCACCTCATTGAGGACGGGCAGACAATGAGTAGCGGCCAGTCGTCCCGGTAGTAATCAGCTATCCCCAGTGCCTGGATACTCTTGCCGAGGCCCATGTCATCAGCAATGAGACACCTGCCTCTCCGCGTGACTCCATACCTTCAACAGTCATACAACACTGTCAAAATAAATACCCAGAAACTACCTAGATAATATAAAAGGGATCAACAAAACATAGTAACAATACAGGATTCCGTCTGTTCCTTATCACATAGAGTTAAAAAATGTTGATGGCTAACAACCACACAACATAGGTTAGCAGCAATAAATGTTTTGTTTCTAGAAAGATAAATAAATAAGATGTTTTGTTTCTTGGTCAGACTGGATAAGATAGAAACCAGTTTATAGTTATTTTCTAAGTGGAACATTTTAAATGGCATTTAATTTGAGCGTAAATATTATCAAAACGGTATGAATCAAAAGTTATTAAAAATGAACTATGGTATATTCCCCTTGAGGATAAAAAATATATGCCCCAAAGGACTCTGCCTCATGGGCTTCCATAATTCCAGTGATTATCTTACTGTGACATGTTGATATTGTTTATCCCTGATGTTGTTTAGTCAGCTGATCATAATATAGACCTACCATTTTCAAAACATCTCCTCTATGCAAACGCATGCAAGATCCGTGTGTGAAGAAGAGAACACCAACTATTTTTGTTTATTTACATAAATGATTTACTTGTATAACATCTCAAAATAAAAAAATTGTTTAGTAATTTAAATAAATAAGTTGTTGAATTATAATTTGTTATAAAATATTTAATTTGGACTAAATGGCTAATTACATTATGTAAATGAATAGGCCATTTTTAATCATCCAGTTTGTTAGGTCAAAAGTGAAACCAAATTATTATGTCGCTATATCAAAAGCAATACCACAATATGAGGTTAAACAATCTCAATAACATACTGTAACCAAATTTTCTTGACAACCCTTTTTGAGATGCTGTGGGAGAGATGAAGATAATGGTGAGGAGAGCGGATCCCTTGTCTAACCCATAGAGGAATTAACCAATCTCAGTTTTTAAACTCTCGCCATTGGCTAAAGCAATTTTTTTATACAACAACTGCTTCATCACTGCTATTATTTATATACCTTTAGGTTAGCTATAATTATCATTTCATTTCATTTATTTCAATGTCACAATACATTTGATATACAAGCAATGTCCTGCTCAAACAGGTGACTAGTCAGTTCAGATTATCTCTTAAAAATAGACAAAGGATTGTCTTCTTTTTTACAAAATAAAAGTAATTAAAATACAATTCAAGTTCTAAAACTAAATCATAGTAATATCATCCTTCAAAAACTCTTCCACAGAATAGTAGGCCCTTTTGATAAAAAATTCCTTCAATAATTTAAAAAACCTTTTTGGTTGCATCATCTTACAATAATTTGGAATTTTATTAAAAAATTTCATTTCCATATAAAAAGTACTTTTTTCTAACAACTTAGTTCTGTGCAGAGGATATTGAAGAATTTTATTTTTGTTCCTCGTTTTATAATTATGTTCAAAATTATTTTTAAAATATTTGTCTTTGTTCATAAAAACTTTCTGTATGAGAATGTATATGTATAGGGAAGGAACAATTAAAATGTTCAGATTTTGAAATATCGGTTTGCAAGATTTTCTAGGTGGAGTCATAGTCATTATCCTCAAAATATTCTTTTGTACCTTAAGGACTTTTTTTGCCGAGGATACCCCTCCCCAAATTGTGATTCCATAACTAACCAGAGAATGAAAATAACCGTAATATAGTGTTAACCCATTGGCTTACCTGAAATTTGCCACCTGACAAACCTTTCAGTTTCCTAAGAAAAATTACATAAATGTAGACTTTTACTAAAACTGTCACTATAGCAACAATTATTGCTCAATTTACTTAATTTTTGCACTAATCTTTAGATAAATAAATTATCTACAAGAAGAAGATACTTTTGACAGCATTTATGTATGGTAAATGTTATATATATATATATATATATATATATATATATATTATAAAAAACATTAATTTTAAAAAGAGTTACATGTAAAAAACAAAAAAAAATGTTTCAGCCCAACAACTATTATGTACTTTTAGGTTATTTATTTTTTTACATGAAAATAAAAATGTTAGTGATACATTTATATTTGACCTAGATATAACATATTTTCCAAAATCATATTTTTCCTAAATTTGACTAAGTTTCCCCAAGTATGGGCATATGCATAAAATACCCCCGTCGCAGCAAACCTGCAAACTCAGCGAATTTCCAATGAATTATAACATGACATATTAAGCCACTTAACAAGATTCATAGGAAATGTATTCACAAACATTCGATATTTAAAATATTAATTATTCTCCATAAGAATAACATTGGGGATGAGTACGCAGGTTTGCTGCAACAAGGAACAGAAAATAATGGGTTTTTATGCAAATATCAATAGAACTCAGCTAAGTGAAGTCACATACCAAGTTTCATCCATATACATTCATAAATAAGCGATATATAACATTTTAATTATTTTCTATAAGAATAACATGGGGACCGAGTACCTAGGTTTGCAGCTACAGGAACCATAGGCGAAAATTTTTTTTTTCGTGCAAACAACAATAAACCACAACCAGATGAAACCATATACCAAATTTCGTCAGTTTATGTTCATAAATAAGCGAGATATACAATTTTTCTTTTTCTCCATAAGAATAACATTAGACAACGTACTGTGTTTAGCACTTTCAATATCTCAGTAACCAATTGACGTAGAGCAATGATCAAGATACCAAATTGTTTTTTTTTTTATGCTGAATTCAATGGTGAAAATTAAAATTTGATTCTAATAAAAGGTACATGTGAAAACCCCCAAAAAACCATTTTTGGGGTACAAACCCCCCCAAAACCCCCCCCTTTGGATGGTGCGATTCGTCTGGTTTTCGAACTCGTTCAAATAAATGGTACTTTACACGTTTGTACGAAATTTCATTAAGATCGGACCTTTTTTACGAGAGTTATCGTGCTTACGGACACACACACATATATATATATATATATATATATATATATATATATATATATATATATATATATATACATATATAAAACCCCCGTCGCAGCAAACCTGCATACTCAGCGAATTTCCAATGAATATATAACATAAAACATTAACACTTAACAGGATTCATAGGAAATATATTCACAAACAAGCGATATTAAAAATATTAATTATTCTCCATAAGAATAACATTTTGGATGAGTACGCAGGTTTGCTGCAACAAGGAACACAAAATAATGGGTTTTTATACAAATATCATTAGAACTCATCTAAGTAAAGTCACATACCAAGTTTCATTCGTATACATTCATAAGTAAGCGATATATAACATTTAAATTATTCTCCATAAGAATAACATGGGGACCGATTACCTAGGTTTGCTGCTACGGGAACCATACGTGAAAATTTTGTATTTTGTCAAAACCACGATAAACCCCAACCAGGTGAAGCCATATACCAAATTTTGTCAGTTTATGTTCATAAATAAGCGAGATATACAATTTTTCTTTTTCTCCATAAGAATAACATTAGACAACGTACTGTGTTTAGCACTTTCAATATCTCAGGAACCAATTGACGTAGAGCAATGATAAAAATACCAATTTGTTTGTCTTTTTATGCTGAATTAAATGGTAAAAATTAAAATTTGATTTAAATAAAAATTACATTTGGAAACCACAAAAAACACATTTTTGGGGTACAAAACCTCCCCAAAACCCCCCTTTGGATGGTGTGATTCATCTGGTTTTCGAACTCGTTCAAATAAATGGTACTTTACACATTTGTACCAAATTTCATTAAGATCGGACCTTTTTTACGAGAGTTGTCATGCTTACGGACACACATATATATATACATATATAAATACCCCCGTCGCAGCAAACCTGCATACTCAGCGAATTTCCAATGAATATATAACATAACACATTATAACACTTAACAGGATTCATAAGAAATATATTCACAAACAAGCGATATTTAAAATATTAATTATTATCCATAAGAATAACATTGGGGATGAGTACGCAGGTTTGCTGCAACAAGGCACACAAAATAATGGGTTTTTATGCAAATATCAATAGAACTCATCTTAGTGAAGTCACATACCAAGTTTCATCCATATACATTCATAAATAAGCGATATATAACATTTTAAGTATTTTCCATAAGAATAACATGGGGACCAAGTACCTAGGTTTGCTGCTACAGGAGCCGTAGGCGAAAAATTTTTGTTGTGCAAACAACAGTAAACCATAACCAGATCAAGCCATATACCAAATTTCGCCAGTTTATGTTCATAAATAAGCGAGATATACAATTTTTCTTTTTCTCCATAAGAATAACATTAGACAACGTACTGTGTTTAGCACTTTCAATATCTCAGGAACCAATTGACGTAGAGCAATGATCAAAATACCAAATTGTTTGTTTTTTTAAGTTGAATGCAATGGTATAAATTAAAATTTGATTTAAATTAAAATTAAATGTAAAAACCCCAAAAAACACATTTTTGGGGTACAAAACCCCCCAAAAACCCCCCTTCGGATTGTGTGATTCATCTGGTTTTCGAACTCGTTCAAATAAATGGTACTTTACACATTTGTACCAAATTTCATTAAGATCGGACCTTTTTTACGAGATTTATCGTGCTTACGGACACATATATATATATATATATATAAATATATTAAAATAAATACCCCCGTCGCAGCAAACCTGCATACTCAGCGAATTTCGAATGAACATATAACATAACACATTAAAACACTTCACAGGATTCGTAAGAAATGTATTCACAGACAAGCGATATTTAAAATATTAATTAATCTCCATAAGAATAACATTGGGGATGAGTACGCAGGTTTGCTGCAACAAGGCACACAAAATAATGGGTTTTTATGCAAATACCAATAGATCTCATGTATGTGAAGTCACATACCAAGTTTCATCCATATACATTTATAAATAAGCGATATATAACATTTTAAGTATTTTCCATAAGAATAACATGGGGACCGAGTACCTAGGTTTGCTGCTACAGGAACCATAGGCGAAAAATAGTTTTTTTGTGCAAACAACAATAAACCACAACCATATGAAGCCATATACCAAATTTCGTCAGTTTATGTTCATAAATAAGCGAGATATACAATTTTTCTTTTTCTCCATAAGAATAACATTAGACAACGTACTGTGTTTAGCACTTTCAATATCTCGGTAACCAATTGACGTAGAGCAATGATAAAAATACCAAATTGTTTGTTTTTTTAAACTCAACCTAATGGTATAAATTAAAATTTGATTTAAATTTAAATTACCTGTGAAAACCCCAAAAAACACATTTTTGGGGTACAAAACCCCCCAAAAACCCCCCTTCGGATGGTGCGATTCATCTGGTTTTCGAACTCGTTCAAATAAATGGTACTTTAAATATTTGTACCAAATTTCATTAAGATCGGACCTTTTTTACGAGAGTTATCGTGTTTACGGACATATATATATATATATATATATATATATATATATATATATACATATATAAAAATTTGAACGAATGGTGTTTTTGGCATCTGGGGACCTCAAAATGAAAAGTTATCATGGTCTCGGGCTTAAGTCTTACCATGAGACCTACGGTAATAGCTTCTTCCCTATAGGGGAAATTCGCTAAAAAGACCAACTTACTTATAAATTCGTAATACTTCGGCTTATGCCATCTTCAGACATATATAAAAATTTTAACGAATGGTGTTTTTGGCATCTGGGGACCTCAAAATAAAAAGTTATCATGGTCTCGGGCTTAAGTCTTACCATGAGACCTACGGTAATAGCTTCTTCCCTATAGGGGAAATTCGCTAAAATTTGAATGAATGGTGTTTTTGGCATCTGGGGACCTCAAAATGAAAAGTTATCATGGTCTCGGGCTTAAGTCTTACCATGAGACCTACGGTAATAGCTTCTTCCCTATAGGGGAAATTCGCTAAAAATTTGAACGAATGGTGTTTTTGGCATCTGGGGACCTCAAAATGAAAAGTTATCATGGTCTCGGGCTTAAGTCTTACGATGAGATCTACGGTAATAGCTTCTTCCCTATAGGGGAAATTAGCTAAAATTCTTCCCTATAGGGGAAATTCGCTAAAATACGAGGGTCATCCAGAAAGTAAAGAACGTTTGCTTGGTGCGTCTAGCAGAGCTCCCCCATCACCGCCATTGCGTGTGCGGCAGTCCACTCACCTCTCCACCAAAGTCTGAGCCGAGTCTTGTTGCTGTGCGGTCACATGTCTTATTTCTACAGCGATTCAAAATGGCGGCGGCAATCGAAAATCTCGCCAAATCTAAGATAAGCAGTGTCACTTGGTCTCTGAGTAAAAAAATGTTCATACCGAAGAAATTTTTAGAACAACACCAAAGAAAGTTAATGATGAAAGTGCAAAAAAACAAATCTTAAAATTGATGTAATGTGCTAAGATTTTAGCAGCTGTTTTCCTCCAATCTTCCCTCAAGTCTTTCTTTCAAATCGTCTTTTGCAAGCAATGACCTGCCACTCCGATCCTCGTCATGCATAATGGATTTTATTTTATTAAACCTGTTGCACCATTTTTTCCCCTGAAAACTCGACTTGAAGACTTGTTTGCACTTTCACCACCAATTCTATTTGGTGTTTTTCTAAAAAATTTGATGGTCTAGACATTTTTTAACTCAGAAACCGAATAAAACTGCTTATCCCATATTTGGCGGGATTTTCGATTGCCGCCGCCATTTTGAATCGTCATAGAAATAAGACGCGTGACCGCACAGCAACAAGACTGGGCTCAGACTTTGGTGGAGAGGTGAGTGGACTGCCGCACACGCAATGGCGGTGATGGGGGAGCTGTGCTAGACGCAGCAAGCAAACGTTCTTTACTTTCTGGATGACCCTCGTAAATATAAATAAAAATACCCTCGTAGCAGCAAACCTGCGTACTCAGCGAATTTTCAATGCATATATATGTATCTTAATACCACATAAAGCCACATACCAAGTTTCATCAATATACATTCATAAACAAACGATTTATGACATTTTAATTATTCTCCATAAGAATAACATGGCGGCTGAGTATGCAGGTTTGCTGAAGCAAGGAACACAAAAAATGGGGTTTTATACAAATATCAATATAACTCATGTAGGTAAAGCCACATACCAAATTTTATTAATTTATTTTCATAATTAAGGGAGATAACACGTTACTTATTCTCCATAAGAATAACATGGGGCTGAGTACGTAGGTTTGCTGCTACGGGAACCTTTGGAAAAAAATTGTTTTTTTGAGCAAATATCAATGGTCCACAACCAGATGAAGCCGTATACCAAGTTTCGTCAGTATACGTTCATAAATAAGCGAGATATAAAATTTTTCTTTTCCTCCATAAGAATAACATTAGACAACGTACTGTGTTTAGCACTTTCAATATCTCGGTAACCAATTGACGTAGAGAAATTATCAAAATACCAAATTGTGTGTTTTTTTAAGCTGAATCCAATGGAAAAAAACTAAAATTTGACTATTTCCAAAATTGTATGTACAAAATTCGAAAAACCCATTTTTGGGGTACAAAACCCCCCAAAAATACCCCTTCGGATAGAGCGATCTGGCTGGTTTTCGAACTTAAAGTCATAAATGTTGCTTTACACGTTTATACCAAATTTCATCAAAATCGGATAATTTTTACGAGAGTTATCGTGCTCACGGACATATATATATATATATATATATACAGTTTCGAACGAATGGTGTTTTTGGGGTCTGGGGACCTCAAAACGAAAAGTTATCATGGTCCCGGGCCTAGGTCTTACCATGCTGACTACGGTAATAGCTTCTTCCCTATAGGGGAAATTCGCTAAAAATGAAAAAAAAAATTAAAACAACAAATAAACAAAAAGGAAAAAATTTAAAAATAAAAATAATATTTTGTTTTATAAAAATGTGATATCCCGAGTATACTCGGGGTTGCACGTCCGGGCTACTTTCGGCGGCCACGAGTATACTCGGGGTTGTGAGCCAATGGGTTAATTTAGTTTCCATGCTTTCCATGCTTATTATATTTGTCAAACAACTCATGTTGAAACAAACAGAGTTTAGAATTTTTGACAAAAAAATTAATATGCTCAGACCATGTTATATATTCATCAACGAATATACCTAGTACTATTGAATATACCTATACCTAATAGTAGGCTATCTAAAATTGTTACTCCCGAACCTGTTACATTTTAAATGTTTTTCATAGTAAATGCTTAAAATCACAATCATTATTGTTTTAACAACAAAATAACAATTTAGACATCAGTTTGCTCCTTAACAACGGTTGAGATTGAACTTCAACAGTAAAGGGGGGTCAACAATTCCTCTCGCCACTCCCGTGGCTCAAGGAAGACATGGCGGGAGGCTTATTTTCTTTCCCTACATGAGATAAATATTTTCACACAGGACACTTGATATCTTACCACTGCTGAAGGACAGAACAAGGGCCCTAACATCATAGCACTGGCTAAGAGCAGAAAACCGTACAAACTGGCAAAGAGCAGAACACACATGGATCCTGACATTATAGCAATGGAGAAGAGCAGACCGTACAAGGATCCTGACATTATAGCAAGGAGAAGAGCAGACTGTACATAGCAATGGAGAAGAGTAGACTGTAAAAGGATCCTGACATCATAGCAAGGAAAAAAGCAGACCATAAAAGGATCCTGACATTATAGCAAAGAGAAGAGCAGACCGTACAAGGATCCTGACATTATAGCAAGGAGAAGAGCAGACCGTACAAGGATCCTGACATTATAGCAATTGAGAAGAGCAACTGTACAAGGATCCTGACATTATAGCAAGAAGAAGAGCAGACCATACAAGGATCCTGACATTATAGCAAGAAGAAGAGCAGACCGTACAAGGATCCTGAGATTATAGAAGAGGGAGAGCAGATCGTACAAGGATCCTGACATTATAGCAATGGAGAAGAGCAGACCGTATAAGGATCCTGACATTATAGCAATGGAGAAGAGCAGACCGTACAAGGATCCTGACATTATAACAAGAAGAAGAGCAGACCGTACAAAGATCCTGAGAGTATAGAAGAGGAAGAGCAGACCGTATAAGGATCCTGACATTATAGCAAGGAGAAGAGCAGACCGTACAAGGATCCTGAGATTATAGAAGAGGAAGAGCAGACCGTACAAGGATCCTGACATTATAGCAATGGAGAAGAGGAGACCGTACAAGGATCCTGACATTATAACAAGAAGAAGAGCAGACCGTACAAAGATCCTGAGATTATAGAAGAGGAAGAGCAGACCGTATAAGGATCCTGACATTATAGCAAGGAGAAGAGCAGACTATACAAGGATCCTGACAATATGGCAATGGAGAAGAGCAGACTGTACAAGGATCCTAACCTAATAGCACTGGTGAAGACGGAAAACTGTACAAGGATCTTGCTTCATAGCACAATCAACGAGCAGGTTTTTTACCAAGGGGGCAACTGTTAAGAAGGAGACATATAGGAACCCAATGGCATAGATTGATATTTCAGATTAACTTATTTATCGCATACTATTCCTTACTGGTATTTAAATACTGCTTTAAATTTGTCATAAACAATTATTTTGCAAAATTGATTTCATGTATATTTTTTTTTCTTTTAAATTTCCTGTTAGTATAAGAACTAATAACACTAGCAAAATATAATCATTATCACAGACAGTCATAAAGTAGTAGTGAGAATAACTAGATAATAAAGTAGGTTAGTTATTGAAATGTTGTAACTATTAGTTTAAGTTATTTTGGCATACATACTGAATCCCTTCTTTTTGGAATGGATAAAGAGCATCCCCCAGCTTAGGGTCTATTCTTGAAATGTCCACTTTACGGATGTCTTGCTGATAATTCTTTGCTTTAGTGATAAAGGTCTGTAAAAAATATTCCAGTTATTTTCTAACACCAAGTCATAAAACACTTAAGTTAAAATGGCTAACAGTTATATTCTCATATACTTTAAAATTTAAGAGCGTTTTGCAACATGTTCAAACTATTTTTCAAAAGAAAATTAGGATAAAATGATTAACTCACCCTTTAGAAGGTCTGGCGAGTGAAAACATGTAATATACATGTAAAATCTAATGGTAAAACGTTAGCTAACTTTAACTGCCATTCTCATAAAATTATAATTTAATTTTCGTAAAGGCTACAAAATATAGCCAAAATATTACCATTTTAAATTTACTGTGCATGTGTTCTTTCACTAATCAATCCTTTAACAAGGTGAGTTAGTAGAATGCTATAACTTTTCCTTTATTGAAATGTCTTAAGCTGTGTGTTTTCCCAAAAACCTAACATTTAATGTTAAAATAAAACTAGTTATATAAGTTTTTCAAGACTATCCCCCTCCCTCTCCATCTCACCACAATTTACAATCCAACCCTTCTCTGTATTTTCAGATGGCACAACTAATGGATTGTGCTAAGTCAAAGGTCGAGGACGAGGTATACAAGTACCCTATTATGGCTTTAAAGATATTGGGAAGGTACAAATATAATAAAAGTTCTATATACTATACCTCAATAATACATTTTGGTAGGTCTCCAATTATCACAAAGGGTTTGAGTACAATTACTGCTTTTTTCAGATTAAAATACTCTGATACAGGGAAAGTCCAAAGTTTTGATTTTGAGTCTGAAAACAAACAAATTACAGTACTACAGATTAAATCCAATAGGTACATATATTTATAGGTTATATAAACCCTTTATTTAAAATACTGAGCATCATTAGCCTAAGAAATAAATCACTCCAAGGCAATTGTTTTTACCCGACTCCTTCATTACTTTTCAATTAGGTGCTGAAGGATTTTTTTATAGTAACTATAAGGAAATTAAAACTAAGATTTTTTTTATGAAATATACTTTGAGAATGATTTTAATAGAATTATATATCTAATGCCTACCTAAAACGAGTTCGCACGCAGCACGCTAACGTAAGGGAAGTGAATTTCCACTTAAAAACTTGTAAATCTCAAAATCAGTGTAAAAACATACATTTATTCCAATTTTTATTAAAATCTGAAAACAGTGATTTTATGGCTGTTCTAATGCTCCTGGTTTCATTTACCTGCCAAGCTGGGAATACAATTTTGCACATTATAATGTTAGGAGAAGGTCCAGACAGGCTTTAAAGTAGGCGTGAGGTTGCTGGGGATGATAAAAGTACTCTAACAAAGGAATAACATGCTTTTCTAGTGTAAAACCCCCATAAAACAACGTACTGTGTTTAGTCGAAAAACATTTTCTGTAATAACTCTGAAAATATGTATGCTAGAATGACGAGAGAGGGCATAAAACTTTCCCCTCACTAATTCCCATTTTTTTACATGCATTGATTTTATATACGAGGCTTTTCTGGCCCTTTTTGGGCCCAAAAACTCAAAATTTGAAATATTAATCCCCAAAAAAGGTGTTTAGAGTTTTCCGATTATTTTGCCCAACGAAATTGTCCAACTGATTACAGAAAGGAACGGCCCTACCAAATTTTAAGTTAATCTGACAAAAAATGTGACCGCTAAAGTGCAAACACACACACACACACACACACACACACACACACTCACACACACACACACACATATATATATATATATATAAAATTTTGAACGACCCCCAAAACGTGTTCAGGGGGTCATGTTAGGAACTTCTATGGTGGTCCCGGGCTTAAGTTTCACCGTGCGGGTCATGCTAATAGTTCACTTTCCAAAGGAAATTGACTAACAATAAAACACAAGTTAACAGTCGGACAAATATGAAAATAAAGTTCTGAGGAAGCAACAACAAAACCTGAGAAACTGGCTCTGATCGCCAGTGTAAAATTTTCATTATAGAAAGTTAATTTACTATTTTCAAAAATTATTCTAAATTCGGAATACAGGGGTACCCAATCAGGAAGCCGAAGATATTAAATGAGTGAAGTTAGTTTTATTGGCATAATAAAATAGGTTTCTTGAATAAAACAACAAAATTGTTTCAAGTTAATCTCAGGAATTAGAAGGCCAGTAGCTGGTTGAGGCATTGAGCAAAACTAGGTAACTTTGCCCATTGATGATCCAATGGTCAAGTATAAATTGCAAGGCTTTAAAATGAGTTCCAAATAAACGGTATCAGGAAACTTGACACATACTTTCTCCCCTTCTAGCCCAACTTTAATGAATAAATTACTTTTTATTTACTAAATAATATAGAATACAAAGCACAGTTGAATGTACAGAAAATCTGGTAAACAAGTTGTTTTAAAAAAACATCCGCCCAAATCCATGCTTTGGAGGCACGACAGAATCCATTACTACACTCGTGGTTTTAAGAGGAGAAATGCCCCCTATTTCCCCCCAGGGTTATTGCTAACTTGGCAAGCATATCAAGTTTGAATGAAATTGATCATTAAATAAGAGAGAAATAGTAATTTTTGTATCCCCCATAAGAATAACATTGGACAACATACTGTGTTTACCGCAAAATGAAAATTTCAATTTTCTCCGCAACCAGCAATCGTAGAATAGTAATTAAAAATTCTAAATTATTTAGGTTTTTTTTTGTTCTTTTTAATGGTGAAAAGTAATATTTTTTATATTCATGTTTTTTTTATGAAAATTCCAAAAAACTGAATTTTTGATGTTTAAAGTCCTGTAAATTCTGAACCCGAATTTTTACAGAAATGCGGGTGATGTCATTTTGTTTGAAAACCAAAGGTCTACAAACGAATAAATTTTAATCAAAATCGTTAAGAGCCATTTTTGAGAAATTTTGATTTTTCATGTTATTTTGGCGGTTTTTTAGGGATAATTACCCTTAAAAATCAAAAATTCCAAAAAATAAAAAAAACTCTAGGAGATATTGTGGATTAGTACCTACATACCAAATTTCATAAAAATCGGCCGATTGGTACACATCCACACAGACAGACACACACACACACGAACACACACACACACACACACACACACACGCACGGACGCGCACACGGACGCACACACGGACACACATCACGTAAAAACCACTTTTTTTAGGTTCAGGGAGCACCAAAACAAATATTTCCACTATCTCAAATTCAACAATTTTGAGGAAAACAACACTTTCTCCATATACTATGTATAGGGGGAGAAAGTAAAAAGTGTAAGTGATTCCTATGACAGCTGTCTTGAAGGCTCACTAAACTAAACATAAAGTGATATACAGAAGCTAAACTTGAAACTCCTTTTGGTTAGGAACGAAAAGTCACTTATTTTGTCATCATACTATATACATACAAAATACAATATATAGGACAAGAAAAAGTTATCTTACCATACTCTTTTCCATTTATAGTTCGGAAAATATCCGTGGCTTGCTGTTGGTACGGAATGTCCACTGTGAATCTCTCTTTAGATACTAGTCTGCATTCCCCGATGGTTCTTGTCTGCGGTTTGGCCGGAAAATTCGATACACCAGACAGACTAGTGGCTTGAGGAGCACCAGGGTTCTCTTGTGGTTTGTTTGATTTCAACAAGTCGAGAGGAGGATATGTAGAGTTTGATTTTGTCGGAGAGCTTAAAGTGGATCGGTAAAATGCACCAGAATTTATGGGCTTTTGGTTTAAACTTGGACTATTTGGCTTATTGGTAGCTGAAGAATTTGAGATAGTAGATGTATAATTTGAGGTAGGAGGATGAGGTTTATTTGTAGTAGGAGTGTTAGTGACATTGTTGACATATCCAATTGAAGGTTTAAAAATAGGGGTTTGTGCAATACTTTGGCCTGTTGGTGTACTTGCAAAGCTATTGTGTTGTACTTTTGAACTTTGCACTGATGTTGATGGAGTGTAAACGTTTGCTTTTGACTGGTGACATTTCTCAGGAGACGTTGACGTTATCTGTGCCAATCTTGCTGCTCTTTTCTCAAGGGCCAATCTTCGATTTTGTTCTATTCTAGCTTTTTGTTCTGGTGTCAAACTTGATTCCATTTTTACCTAATGTACCGTACCACCTAAAACAACAAATACAGTACTTATCTAATAGACAAAATATACCATCCATAAAAAGTAAAACTAAAGGATGTACAAAAGAAATAGGTACTTTAGACATATATTTTTTGGATACAACTTTTAAAACACTTTACACCTAGTTAAATAGTTAGACATTTTGTAGAGGAGGGCTTAGGAAGGGCAAAAAAACACTAAGTTTTGTACGATTGTTGGCCAACATTCAGCCTTTTAGCAAATTCCCCATATAGGAAAGAAGCTATTATCGTAGTCAGCATGGTAAGACCTAGGCCCGGGACCATGATAACTTTTCGTTTTGAGGTCCGCAGACCCCAAAAACACTATCCGTTCGAAACTGTATATATATATATTATTAGATTGAAAACAAAATTTCCAGAGTACAAAGGGTACTCTGGAAATTCACAACGCGTTTCGGCTATAATGCCATTTTCAAAGTGTATAAAAAGTATAACCTTAAAATAAATTAGTAAAATTTAAAATGAATAAACATATGTTAAAATATAGATAAAGTAAAAAATAAATAAAAAATATACAGACAAATAGGGTTATTAAGGTAGATAGCGTTCATTAAGCTATTATTTGTTTCTTAATTCTTCAATTTTTTCAAATATTGGATTTTGGATTTCATTCTTTATCACATTAAGAATATTATTAGGGTCATGTTTTTTGTTCTTATAGATGTTAAACCCATTTTTTGTGTGCCTTTTTGCAGCAAACCTGCGTACTCATCCCCCATGTTATTCTTATGGAGAATAATTAAAATTGTATAAATCGCTTATTTATGAATGAATATTGATCAAACTTGGTATGTGGCTTCACTTAGTTGAATTATATTTATATTTGCATAAACACCAATTGTTTGTAATCCTTTTTTCAGCAATCCTGTGTACTCATCCCCAATGCTATTCTCATGGAGAATAATTAAAATTGTATATATAGCTGATTTATGAATATATTTTTATGCAACTTGGTATGCGGATTTTTGTGGTATTAAGACATATATTATGCATTGGAAATTTGCTGAGTATGCAGGTTTGCTGCGACGGGGGTATTTTACCTAAGCCCTAGCATACCCAGGCCTAGCATACTTCATGTAGAACTAGCCATCTTTCGTAATTTTTAACTTAATTTTCAATATAATATATTATAATATTTCAAGATGCCTAGGACATTTTTCAGTCCAAATAGAAAATAAGGTAGGCTAGCGTTCTTGAAGTTATATATGTTTTACATTAGGCCTATCTGAAAGATTTTTTTAGTGTAGGATTCATAAATGAGATACCTTAGATTTTGTCGCAAACTTCCTATTCTCCGGTCATTTTATGTTTCCACCACCCTGCATAAGTAAACAGAATTGTCTCTCCTTTCTGCTATGGAAATTTAGTGATAGGTAAAGTTGGCAGTTGTACCAACCTTAATATTAAAACACTCTACTACAAGCAAATATTTATTCGATAGGATATCGCAATATAAAGATACGTTAAGTTTCAACATAAAAAATCGTTCTGCCATTGTGTATAACGAGATGCATATCAGCAAGTATGCTTAAACAAGCATGGTTGGTTAGTGAGGTTGACATGGGTGCCTCGGCACACTGTAATTGAAATGGCCAAACAAACTAAAATCAATCCACCAGACCACGTCTTATAAACCTTACCTAACACAAAGCTACTTTTAACCTAATAAGTATCCATGTCAAACTCACCAACCAACCCCACCCCAACCTATTTCTTTTTGCCTCATACCCCTAATTAGGTTGGGTTTGGCTGGTTTATCATAGGTAGCTAAAAGAAATTATAGTTTTCATTATTAAATTGGTTAAATAACCCCATCATTATATTTTTATCGGGTTCTGTTTATTTAGTAAAGTCTTTGCGTTTTGACTCTAAACCAACCGCTGTTAAAGACGTCACATCCTGCTCCTTAATTTGATAATTTGATCGGCGATCCGCGATGCGGTTTCAATAGCATCACAATGATCGTGACTGATCGCATCGCACATCACATCAATAGTTGTTGTCGATGCTCGTTCGACATCGCGCGGTAGGTACTACTGTCGTTTTACGAATATTTCCATATGTTTGTGCTACCAACGAAAGTTGCGACAGTCATTTGAGCAAGTTACGTTGTTAGGGCCTACTTGCTTTAACCCATTGGCTTACCTGAAATTTCCCACCTGACAAACCATTCAGTTTCCTAAAAAAATTACATAAATGTAGACTCTCAATAAAACATACGGTAGCAACAATTATTGCTCGATTTACTTAATTTTTGTACTAATCTTTAGAGAAGTAAATTATCTACAAGAAGAAAATACTTTTGACAGCATTTATGTATGGTAAATGTTTTATATATATATATATATATATATATATATATATATCATATATATATATATAGTTTATAAAAAATATTAATTTTAAAAGAAGTTACATGTAAAAAACAAAAAAAGTTTCAGCCCAACAACTATTATGTACTTGTAGATTATTTATTTTTTTACATGAAAATAAAAAATTTAGTGATAGATTTATATTTGACAAGATATAACATAGGTATTTTGCAAAATCATATTTTTCCGAAATTTGACTAAGTTTCCCCAAGTATGGGCATATGCATAAAAAATACATACAAATAAAAAATTAAAACTTATTAAAACAACATAAAAAATTTAAAAATTTAAAAAAATTAAAAATAAAAAAAATAAAAAAGTGCTACCTATCCCGAGTATACTCGGGGTTGCACGTCTGGGCTACTTTTGGCGGCCACGAGTATACTCAGGGTTGTGAGCCAATGGGTTAAAACTGTTGTATTTTTATTGCAACTCCACCATTACTCCCCTCCAACTGTTAGTCGCCAGCGAATAACTTATTGGAATCGTCCACACCTTTAATATAATTTTCAAATTTCATATTTTTAATCAAATCAATGTTTGCGAGAAAAATGAGGATCATCTAAGATACTTGCAGGTAAAATTCGTAATTTAAGCTGTAGAATTCCTGAAAATAGACAACGGACCCTTATATTCTATATTCACCCATTATTTTTCAATGCAATAACTTACACTAAGACATTAAGGTTTTTATGGAGTATACATGACCCCAACTATATTAAGGTAAATTTGCATTTATCATAAAGATTTTCACCCCTAGAATCTAGAAATAACATTTATTTTGCGCGGAAACAATTATTAATTATAGAAAATATTACTTAAAATTATTATTTTCGATGCAAGCAGACACTACTTACAAACCACAGATTAGAACATTAATGTTTCTAGTTTCTACAGACTATCAGGAAAACGTTCATAGAGTATACAATATATAAATGAAATGTCATAGATAAATATGTAGGCCTATATAATAAAAAGTTATGTTTTGTGCTTTATTTACACCTTACCCATTATAAGTGACTAAGTGTTGAGAGGTGAGTGATCAAAGTGAACGAGCTCATTCTGAAAGTAAATGAGCGTAGCGAATGAGGTCACCATGAAGGCAAGTGAGCGCGGAGCGAATGAGCTCATCCTCCTGTAGGGAGTGAGCTAGGCGAAGAAGCTTGACCCGAAAACGAATGGTTGATAAAAAACGCTACATCTTCGTACAGTACGTGACAGCGAACGAGGTCACTATGGAGGCAAGTGAGCGCGGAGCGAATGAACTCATCATGTAGGGAGTGAGCTGGGCGAAGAAGCTTGACCCGAAAACGAATGGTTAAGAAAAAACGCTACATCTTTGTACGGTACGTGACATTCGAGTGTACACTTAATACAGGCATGGTTGGTTGGTGGGCTTGCAGGGGTGCTTATTAGGTTAAATAGCTTGGGTTAGGTTAGGTTTGCTAGATTAAGTGTGGTTTGTTTGGGTTTGTTTTTGTTTGTTTTGCCATCCAGGTACGGTAGCCGAAGAAAATTTTGTGATGAAATCCTATCTGTGAACAGGTCAATGCAAAAATTGCCAAAGCTAAATCCTGACCCCTGTACCTCTAACCTATATTATTTGTTACTCTTTGGCTTTATTTGCAGTTTATTAAATTGTAAATCTGAAACGTAGGTAGGCCTACACTGTTTTAGGCTGTAACTTATTTTTGCATAGCTTGGTTTACAGGCTTGAACTATTGTGTAATCCAGACCAACACTTTACTTCACTCTAGGAAAATCCCAGTCGTATTATGGTATGGTACTAGTTACATAATGACATTGCCTACTTTATTCTTGAAAGACATGGTGATTGCCTACTTTATTAGCTTAAAATGCTACATTGGGCTCCAGCAGAGTAAGAAGCCAAAAAAATTACCTAACCCTACTTAAGTTAACCCTAGCAGTGGCCAAAGGACAGCTCCCATATTTTGGTTGTGTCGCCTTAAAGTGGCAGAGGACGGGAGCCGTCCTTCAGGGACCACAAATGTTGTAACGTAAAAAAACCACTAATAATCAACTCAAAAGGGAACAATATATATCATTCGAAAGATAATATTCTGAACTTTTATTTTATTACATAAACGAACCCTGTAGCAGCTATATAACAATGTCACGATGATTAGAAATCAAATGAATTTTTGGTGCGACAAGAATCCTGCAGCCGAAAATGTCAAAACATGACATTTTTTAAATTACCCAGCTCGGGTAATTTTTGTTGTGGGAAGTTGTGGTTGGTACTAATGCACCCCTAAAGAGTTGATATTCATTTTGGTATTAATTTTTAGATCGACATATTGATTGGACAGATAATGATTTTATGAAAACAGGTGTTTCTTGTTTCTTTGTGGAATGGCCAAAGGACAGCTCCTGTCCTTCAGGAAAAATCAGATTTATATCCAGTTTAAGTTATAGTTACTAGTCAAATAATATGTTATTTTGAAGAGAAAGAAATTATAAGAATTTAGTTTTGTCATTGGCAGCACTGCTCCTAACATAATGTGTAACAGCTACGATATATTTCGTGATATTGTTTCGTGAAGTATCATTAAATTAGGTATTATTTCGGAAAATAAGTGTTTGTGTGTATATAACAGTAATCTTTATGCATTATATATTGTGCATAAATAAGACTTTTAAAAAATTACCTACTAACTTTAAACTTATAGCCTACTCTTTTGAAGATTTTTGTTGTTATTGAATAATCATCACTAATTTTTCTTGTACTCTAGATTTTAATTGTTTTGCTAGTATTAATTTTTTTTGTTCTCTTTTTATCATTAATTATATAAACAATTATTAGAGCAGGCCTCATGAAGAGATTCTTTTGTATTTCTTTAGAATTATAATTTGTGCCATGAAGTATATTGTGACGCTATTCAATGTACAATATGTATATTGGTGAATAAAGATATATTTGAATTTGAATTTAAATATTACTGAAGTGTGACAAATAGTGTTTATAAAGTGTTGTGTTCACTTCTACATAGGCCTAGTGAAATTTGCCAAGTCCGCGACTATTTGTTTAGTGCTACATAACACATATAAAAACAATAATTTACTCTCGGTGTTACACATTTTTATGTAGGTAATTGAATGTACTACAACATGTTTATTTATTGTTTGGGGGTAACAAATTTGGTAAAAAAGTTATAGACTAAACATTGTGAAATCTTTTTTTTCCAAATACGCAAAAACAGCAAAACATTCTGTTATATACATTTATTTATAACAGATAATAATTTTTTATCGTCAACATTATGACTTTTTGGGATTCCTCACTTCATTAGCTTTACTAATATGTATGTATCATTATTAGCACATACATATATTATGTTACTTATTTACAACACAAACTAACACTGTACAGTTTACACTTTTATCAGTTTCCCGTTTATTATAATATTATGCCCCTTACACTTGCAAACAAAATTCTTTCCCCAACAAGTTATGTATTTTTACGTAGGGAATTGAATTGTCTACAAAATGAATATCATGATTTTTCCATAAAAAATCTGTAGAACAAATTTTACCGAGGCTGCTTTTGAAATTTAAAAAAATCAAATTTCTTGTATTCTTTTCGTTTTACCGAAAAATTTACCCTTCTAGAACTTTTTTATTTTGCTATTTTCAGATTCTACTGTTCTTTCCGATCAAAATGATTATAAGGTTGGCTAGGTTTACTTGTACGTTGAATTTATACGAATTTTCAAAAAAAGGTCTGCAAAATCGCCAAATTTTGCCTGCCATTTCCCACTTACACCATTGGCCACTGCTAGGGTTAAAAATGATAACATAAACACTTATTTAAGCTAACAGAACTGTTAAAGCTTTACTTACTTCAAGAGCTTACCTGAAAATCGATTGAACTTAAATCTAGCCTTCATTCAACCACTTGCTAATCAAAATCGAGCACAAAAAGTCTGTTAGAAAATAAATATAAATAGGCCTATGTAAAACGTAAAATGTAAATTGTCAACAGTATAACCTAACCTGCGTAACGCCAACGCCGCGCCGCGCCGTAACGTAACAAGGTTCGTGCAGGGTTGCCAATCCAGTTTGGGTCTTTTACCCACTGTCCCTGAAAAAATTACCCACCATTACCCACCGTCCCTGAAAAATTCCCCACCATTACCCACCACTTGGTTTAACCTACAAACACGCAAAATTGTGCATGTTTATATTGATATTTGCGCAAGTATTAAACTAATAATAATAATAACAATATTATTATTATTAATAATAATTAATTTAGGCCAAACAAACTAAAACTAATATTATTATTCATTATTTGTAAAGGCTAAGTATCAATTTAAAAAGCAATTAATTATTGGAAGGCCTAGGGATTACTATATGGAAATTATTAAGGCGGTCCCACACTTCTTGCGAACAGGCCTGCATTCGACCGAACATTCTCCCAAATGTTCACTGAACATTCCGTCCCGTATGTTCCCGCATGTATTCAAAAGTTCGTGTAGCTCCCACACTTCTTGCGAATACCCCAAACATTCGAAGTTCAGCCGAATGTTCGGGCGTGTTCCCGAGAAGTGTGGGACCGCCTTTAGCAATGAGCAAATTCAACCGAAACTAAGTTTCACGTCCATAGAGTAAGATAGCATTAAATATAGCTCTAAAAAAATAAAACTGAAGGTCCAACAATATTAAATGGTAGTATTAATGTAACTTAGTAGAGGTATAGCACCAAACCAAAAATAAATTTTCAGATCGTTAGCATGACCCAAAAAGGCCAAATAAAATTAAAGTTTTTTCAAAAGAAAACTTGATTAGGTCGTTAAATGACCCACAATTACCCACTTTCAGCGATTACCCACCATTTTACCCATGGCCCTTAGAATTACCCACGCTTTGGCAACCCTGGGTTCGTGTTCGTTCGAAGAGCTTTCAGACACGTGATCACGAATCCAATCTGCAGTGTTAGTGTTACTGGAAACACGAAATTTATCGTACGAGTACCATATTTTCCTCATTAGTGTAATTAGAACTAACATTGTTTAACTGCTTAAATTCTATGATAAGTTATTGTTTTATGAAACTAATATATTATTTTGATTTCTTTGTATTATTAGATTAATGGATTAAGGGTTTAAATGTTCTTTCTGCATGTCCAGTGACAATTTAAAAATAGCTGTACCATTATTACCTGTAATAAGCTACAGGTTACTGTTATAGCTGTACCTTAAGGTTGGCAAAACTTATGGTATGTTGTTTATTTAGGAATCAGCTGGACGACCTCGTAAGACATCTTAGCCGCAAACATTGCTCTTATGTAAATAAGCACACGTAATGTTGTATTATTGTTATACCAAGTTATATTTGTATATTTTTGTTACTATGTTGAACAAGGGAAACACTATATATTTTATTTGTCTTTTTTTTAGCATTAGGAATGATATATTATTGTAAAATGGTTATACCGTGTATGAATAAATAAATAAACACCTGGTCTGAAAGCTCTAGCTCTACGAACCTTGGAAAACGTTATCTTCTGCACTCGCAGCTGATATTGAAAACAGCTGTTTTCCGTACAGTGTGTTGCTTATTTGCTTATTTGCTTACCACTAAGTTTAGTTAGTCAGTTGGTAAACTGTTGAACTCGAAATATTACCAATTAAATTATTTCTCAACTTTTGGCTTTTCTATCTAATTTAGGACCATTTCTACATTTTGGAATTGTTATTACTTGTGAAAGTGCGGGGTCTAGGTAGGTACGTAGCCTAATCAAACAGTTCATTAGACCTAGTCCCTTTGTATTTCAAATTATCAATTTAAATCTATTACATTTTTATTTTGTAACATTTATTTGGTAATTTGTACTAGTCTTATCTCGATCTTAGATAAAGTTAAGTGGTTTATACTATACTTTACAAAAAGAACTAGGCTAGTTTAAAACAATTCTCTTTACCCAAATCTCTTTCTCATTTTCCTCATAACTTAACTCCTGCTACATACAAATGGTATTATTTATTTTACAAATTTATACATGTACTTATTCAAGTTATTCTGTTTAGCCTATAGGACAATGGTTAGCATAAATTAATGAAATCAAATAATTTGTTGTCATTAAGATTCGTTTCCACTACAGTATGCCTCTGATTATATGCAATATTTCATGGCTCATCCATGAAATATGTTTCCACCATCAATGCGCCAATTGCAATCAGTTTGATGATGTTGCCAGAGCGACAAGTGCGAGTGCTACTAGTGTCGCTGCAGCCATTACAATTTTTAGTTGGATATAACCTTATTTTTGGATTATTAATTATTTGGGATCAAGATGGAGTAGCCTAATTAACTTTTATTTAAGATAAGAGTGGTGCAGTAGGCTTTTGAGTGAAGTTCGTGACTTGATTTTCATAGGCTAATTGATGTAGGTTGCTCGCCATAACAAACCACTTCGTTTTTTCTGACAGTTGTTGAAAAAGTCTATATTGTTTTATCATCAGCACTACGTACTCCACTCTATAATAAATAAACTAAGAAAATTAATTAATTTCTGGACAAAAAGGGTTACTGATTTAACGAGAATCCGAAAGGTAATATCTTACAGTACTACTACTGTAAGATATTACCTACGGCCTAAGTTAATTGAGCACTAAACAGAAAGACCGAACTTAAGGGAGACGAAACTATAATCGTAGAGTCCGCTAAAACACAGGATAACAAGGTGGATCACAGTGGGGCATGAGCACTTGTGGCTACCCGTGCGACTACTTATGGGGCATGCGGCATTGCATGCATCACCGAGCGTCTCTCTTGCGCCTAGGCGCACAAGGCGCAAGATGCATGAGAAAAGTTATACCTAGTGGAAACAAGAATCTTTATACCTACAAATAAAACATGTCATAGGCCTAAGTTATGTTATGCTGAACCGTAACTTACGGTATATGTTTGAAATAGGTATAAAACATGGGTAAGTTAATTATATCGACCTCCAGACACCAACAAATTTTACAATTTTGTTGTTGTAAAATGTTTAAAACAACATCTGTATTTCGAAAATGGTAGGCCTATTCATTTTTCGCGTAAACGTCGGGAAAACCGGGAAAAAGGCCAATATATATTTATTTTCTAATATTAACTTAAGTTAGGTTGTGGATACTCAAAATGTGCGGAATTCGGTTCTGAACACGAATGTAAGTAATTATCTTTTGATTCCGATATTGTTTGAACGGGAGAAACGGGAAAACCGTTGACTTTTTTTTAATATTAGGTTGTGGGTACTCAAATGGAATTCCGTCCTGAGCACGAATATGAAACCTGTTTTGCTATTGAATAAGTGTCAAGCAAGCTATGGTCAGAAACGTGTTAAGTTAAATCCACACAATCTTAGGATTCCGGGGTAATTGGTTAGGAAATTTTTTTCAGACTAGGTTAAATTTATTTTAAGAAAATTTTGACCTGTAACAGGAAAATTTTGACCAAAGCGGGAAATTTTCCCAAAAACGGGAATTCCGCTATACAGTGCTCTGCGGAGTTAAGTTAGGTTAGGTTTTGATAAAACGCCCTATACACAAATTATTTCCCTTATACAGCAAATTTGTATTTATCTTTGACAACTTAACCTATCCAAACTCCGCAGAGCGCTGTATGGCAAATTTTCCTTAAAACGGGAAATTTCCCCTTTACCGGGCATGCTGCTATACAGCGCTCTGCGGAGTTAGGTTCGGTTAGGTTGTGTGATGATATGATATGATAAATAAATACAAATTAGGTACCTCAATAGTTTGTAAATATTTATCATAACCTAACCTAACTCCGCAGAGCACTGTATAACGGGATTTCCACTTCGGGGGAAAACCCCATTTTGCAGAAAATTTACCGAAAGAGGAAAGATTTCCCATACAGCGCTCTGTGGGTTAGGTTAGTTTATGATAGATAAAACTAACTCCGCAGAGCGCTGTATAGCGGGATTCCTGTTTAAAGAGAAAATTCACTGAAAAAAGGAAAAATTTTCCGCTTTGGGTGAAATTTTCCTTTTAATAAATTTAACCTACTGGTAGTCAGAAGTAAATTCCCCACCCAACTACTCCAGAATCCTACCGGGTCCCCTAAGTTAGATTGTGTGGATTTAACATGTTTTTGATAATAGCTTGCTTACCACTTATTCAATTTCAAAACAGGTTTCATTCGTGTTCAGGACGGAATTCCGCATAATTTGAGTACCCACAACCTAACTTATCTATAAAATTATAAAGAAGAGGTGGTTTCTGTCTGTCTGTCTGATGTTCTGGGTGAACGCAAAAACTACTGAACCGACTCAGCTGAAACTTTACAAATGGGTGGATCTTGAACCCATGCAACACATAGGCCTATTCACTTCCTTAAAATCCCCTCGGGCTACGCCCCGTGAACGTCCTAAGTTTCAATGTTTACATTTCAGAATAAAGTAAACATTCAGAAACTGTGATGCGAACAGCTGTGGATACTTCCATTTGACAGCGTAAAGAACAGAAGCAAGAACAGCTGTTTCAAGCTAACTAAAATGCAAATTGCATTGACTAAAGAACGGGTAAAGAAAACCCCTGTGCGAAGAACGGGTACGTCAGCTATTATAATATAAAAAACAAATTGTCAACGATTTTCCTGTTTTTCTCGGTTTTCCCGTTCAAAAATTATCGGATTCAAAAACATTATTACATAATTGTGTTCAGGACGGAATTCCGCACCTTTTGAGTACCGTGCCGTACCCACAAACTAATATTTGAAAATTATATTTCGGCCGTTATTTCGGGTTTTGTTGATGTTTCCGCGAAAAATGTGTAGCCTACCATTTTCAAAATGGAGATATTGTTTTGAACATTAATTTCAACAACAAAATTGTAAAATTCGTAGGTGTCTGGAGGTCGATATAATTACCAAAACATGAGTTATGAGTTCATTTTACTAGATTTTGTTTTAGGAATAATTTAATTTCATAGGGTTAGGGTAAGACCTCTGAAAAAAAATTTGTGAATGAAAAATTTGTAAAATTTGTGAATGGTAATATGTAGGCCTAGTCTTTAAGGTGTGACACACTGGGAAACTTCACCATGCAGCTGGTCATGCAACTTATGTGTTGCATGGTAAGAAAAAGTCACCAATTTCCCAAGAAACTTTGATTGTAGATCTCATCTCTGAGTTACACTAGACTTTCCACAATGTTTTACTCAATGGTATTGAATGGTAGACAAAATATGAGTTGCAGCAATTTTGAATTTTTGAAGGTTACATTTCTCCTTTTAATGCAACTTTAGAGTAGCAGTTTGCGGTATTTGTGATAAAAGTGTTAGTAAGCTACTCTATCAGAAATTAAAATTGTGAATTTCCCTGCCACATGTGAAAAATAAACTAACAACTCAAAACCATACAAATTTTAATTTGATGGGGGATTCTTATTTGTCAACGTATTGGTGGCGCCAATCATACACAACAAACGATGACCAAGCAACATAAAAACAAGCAACATATATTTTGTTCATGGTGGTCTTTCTTGTTGTCCTAGGTCTGTAGAGAGTTAGAGCAGTTTCATACTTAAATTGGAGCTGTGCATGTTACTGGTTTTTACGGACATTGCCATCTTACAGCAATAAGATCAGCTAGGCATAACTCAAAAGAGATGAATACGTTTTATGAGTGCAATTTTAAACAGTAGATTTGGTAGGACAGGTTACAATGCGCAGTTTGCAGATGGGTCTTCTAGTCAAAACATAAAAGTATTTTAAATTTAGTATTCCCGTTTATGTTTACTACTTGACCGAAAATGTATACTTGAAGTAATTATCTAAACAAGAGGAATTTCTTTACAAAACTGAACACCTGTCACATTGTGCTTAGTAACTAGGTACCTATAGAAGTCTTTTTAGACTGCATCTTTGTGACATAAAAACTTAGACTTTATACCTGTTTAAACCTTATCAATTCTGTCGTAACTTCAAAATTGTATTCTGTTTGTTAATGTTTGTACCTACTGCATCCTTTGTATTTTATGCAGCTTTCTCAATGAAGAAGGAAGGTTGTTAATTTATTATAAATAAATTATCTTTATATAAAAATAATTAAGTTCACTTCTAGTTATCTTGTTACTTGCTTTATCTTTCAGTAAGTAAGTTAATAGCCTACAAATCATGCACTAGCTAGTCTAGCTGATATAACTTAGTTTTAGGTATCAATAACGTTTTTAAGGAATCTCCACTATAGGGAAGAAGTTACTGTATTACCGTAGGTGGCATGGCAAGACTAATGCGCGAGACCATGATAACTTTTTGTTTTGAGGTCCCCAGATGTTAAAAACACTATTCGTTAAAATTTATATGTAGGTACCGGCATTGACTATACACCTGTTCAGGTGTATAATCAATGGTACGGGGTACCTACCCACACAGCACAAGATTCTCCCCAGGACATCCCAAGGACATCACAGTGGGATATGCAGGATATCCCAGGATCATCCCTATCTCATCCCATGATATCCTCAAGATACCCTCAGGATGTCCTCAGGACACAAAAATGTCCTCTCCCCACGACATCCTGGGGACATCCTTCAGGATGACCATGGGATATCCCTCGGACCATAAAAGGATATGTATTTTGAAGCCCTAGGACATCCTCAGGATGTCCCACAGGATTATCTGGGGATGTCCCTCGGACCTCAAAAGGATATTGTATTTTGAAGCCCTAGGACATCCCCAGGATGTACCACAGGATGTACTGGGGACATCCCTCGGACCTCAAAGGGATATTGTACTCTGAAGCCCTAGGACATCCCCAGGATGTCCCACAGGATTTACTGGAGACATGCCTTTGACATGCATTGAAAGGTGTCCCATTATTCTATCAGTATGAATCCCCTAACCCCACATAGATATCCCTGCCTACCCCATGATAATTCTGCGGTCATCCTTAGGAGGCCCTATGGCTCCTAGTAATAGGTAGTTTGTATCCTAAAGCCATATAGCTTCCTAAGGATGACCACAGAATTATCATGGGGTAGGCAGGGATATCTGTGGGATTAGGGGATTCATACTGATAGAATAATGGGACACCTTTCAATATGGTCAGACAATCTGATAGGAAGACAGTTGGAGTTCTAAAATAAATTACCAGACAACTTTAAATTATCCTTTTATAAATAATACTATAATTGCCCATGCCCAGCTTGCACATAGAAACACAAGTTTTGACTTCATATTGATGTTGTTTTTTAATCAGGTTGACTAGTGTATAAACGTTAAATACCTGTAATCTACCTTGTGTTTCTAGGATATCTTTTTAATGGATGACACTTTTTGTCAAAGGAAATTTTGTCATCTTCAGACCCACAAAACTTTAAATTGTGTCATCACAGTTCAAAATAACAAATACAATGAATACAGAGTCTTATAAGAACACGTCCCGTGTTAAAAATTCTGTCGCTTATTTGATGTTGGCGCGCTGGAAATCTGTAGTTTTGCGCCACGCCGCTGTGAAGCGCCTCTAGCACTGCAGACCGGTACCGAAAACACGAGGTGTTGCCATGGCCTAGGTCCCTTCGCTCTTGTAGTAGGGCGGAGTTGGCTGTAGCAGCGGTCTGGGGGAGGAGTGACTGGGTAGACAGCGTGCACTGCCTCGTGGCCAAGCGCAAAACTAGCACGGCAAATTTCAAATACTGACAGACTCTGGCCCATAAGACGTGTTCTTCTTATAAGACTGTATTCATTGACACATACTTGAAAATCATGTTTTACAACTTTATATTGTTACCTTTGTCACATTTTATGGTAATTTTTATCATTACTAGCACATGATTCAATTGTAAAGTGTCACAAATGTCCTGATTATAGGTACTTAAATGGATTGACCCTGGAAATATATACACAACTTATAATTTTCTATTAAAATTTCCCCAAAATCTTTAAAATAAATTAGTTGTTTTAACAAGTTTATAAATAAAATGAATATATGAATATGTAGGCCTAAACATTTCTCAGAACAAAACTTGAATCAAATCCAGATTTTAAAAATTGAAGAATGGATTCCAAATTATAATTGTTCGGTGATGTGATACAAACAATTAAGGATTTTTTTAAATAATACAGTAATGAATTCAAACAAAATGGCAGTATAATTGCAGTAAAATAAGTTTATATAAAACCAAAATGTAAGTTATATAAACCAGGGGATGTAAACACACAGTAAGTAGTGGTTGTTGATTAAATTCCTTCTCTGTTTTCATCTTCATCATGGCCTCGTTTCCTGAAAATAAAAAAATTAAGCTAATACTCAATATAACCTTGGGTAACATTTTATCCAAAAATACCCCCGTCGCAGCAAACCTGCGTACTCAGCGAATTTCCAATGCACATATATAAGTCTCACTACTACATAGAGACTCCTACCAAGTTTCCCATGAACATATTCATAAATAAGTGATATATAGCATTTTATTTATTCTCCATAAGAATAACATTATGGCTGAGTACGCAGGTTTGCTGACACAAGGAAGATAAGAAATATGTTTTTTGTGATAATCAATATAACTCAACCAGATACCAAGTTACAAATTACAAGTCTATCTACATACCAAGTTTTATTAAGGCAGAGGCTACGTACACGTCCGACGTGAGCAGCTACTGTTCACGTCCGTTCCAAATTATGCACCGTACGTTACTTTTCCTGTGATTTTTAAAACAGATTGAGAGCCAGAAAACCTCCTAACCTAACCTAACGTTACCTAACCTAACGTAACGTAAAACTAACTAAAACTAACCTAACCGGTAGCGATGTGAATTTGCCTTTACATTGGACGTGTACGTAGTCACTTCGTTTTATTAACACGTTCGCTACCGACTCCAAATTTAAACTTTCAATAGACCGACGTCACGTGTTTGTGACGCTCCGGTTTTCGCTATAAAGACCGGTTTTCGCAAGACTCGTGGACATGTTGCTCAAAACCAGAGAACTGTATCTATAGCATCCTTTATCTGGGATTTCACATGTCACATATCTGTGACGCGTGGAGCGCTAACCACAGCCCGACGTCACGTATTTGTGACTCGAGCCTATTATTGTTACTAAATACGCTTTGGCAGCCTGTCAGTGTATTTGATCGTATTTTTAACTGCATATCGGGCTATAGGAATGCCTGTCACACATAAGGGTCGCTTGGTCCGAGCGTGGATATTTCGTTTTGACTCTAGGGGTGTGTTAGCCAACCTGTTGTTTACATTACGCTGAACCATGGTTGAGATTCACGTGATTCTAACCCTCGTATTATTCGTTTGTTTATGTTATAATAAACTGCTGTTTCTGTGCTGTTGGGTGATAAATGAAGAAGGCAAAACGTGAAAAGTAAGGAAGAGGAGAGATGTCATGACTTTAAGTGAAATTGACCGTGTGATAGACGATGATTTTAGTGAGGGGACTTTATTTAGTTTTGAATAAACCTACGTTGTTTAGTTGAACAGTGTTCTTTATTTTCTTACCAATACAATTTGATAAATATATTTTATTTTTGAGTCACACATTAGTGACAATCGGTCAGCAGTACAATTCATATATATTTTCATCAGTAAAACAATGCTATAGACCAACGTCACATACATGTGACGCATAATAAAAATCCATAAAAATGTACAACTGTTATAGTGATTTTAAATTTCCTTTCCGTTACCAGTTCAAAGTTTTTGTAGTTTCCTACAACCTCAGGTTTCGACGCGGTTGCGTCATGTTCACGTAGTGCAGGTAAATTGTTTCAAGCTAAAACTGCATTTCAGTCTAGAAGACGTCGTCGTCAAAGTTTTTAAAAAACACGAAAAACATGAGACACACACATTGACACATTTAAACATGTAAATAAAACTACTGGTCGTATACGCACGACTCAAAACCCGCTATTTGACCAGATGTTGTTATCAGGTGCCTTGATAATGGACTCATCCTTGGGGGGTGGGAGTTTGCAGTTATCAAGGTAGATGGACTCGCCCGCCAAATTTCACTTTTAATAATTTGATTAAAAATTAAATGTGAGCTGTATTGGAGTTTTTCGTTTAATACTGACTCGCTATCTTGTCTAAAGGCTTTATAAATGTGGAACTCTTCTAATGTGTCTAATATGGGCCCTTTCTTACAAATTTCTAATATTTCCACATTGTTCTCAATAATTTCAACGCTGTGTTCTTCATCGAAGACGTGTTGAGCATAACTAGACTTCTAGGGATTAATTTTTGGGTTGGGTTTGTGTTCCTTAATGCGTTTTAAAAAAGAGCGCCCTGTTTGACCAAGATAGTATTTATCGCAATCATTGCATTTTAGTTTGTATACTCCAGTTTTTTCTAATTTATTTTTGTCAGGTCCTATTTTTTATTTAAGTAGCCGCTCAGTTTTATTTGAGGTCCTAAGTGTTGGGATAATGTTAAACCTTTTCAGCTCCTTCTTAAGTAAGTAGTGTAACCTATGGCCGTATTCTACGGGAACATATTTTGTTTTGGCGATGAATCGTTGTCTGTATTATTTAACTTTTCTCTCTTTTTCAAATGTTTGTTTACAAGCCTATCAGTCATTTTCGTGTCATAGCCATTTGAAAGAGCGATATGTTTAATGGTATTTAATTCTGTGGAGTAGTCATCAGGTGATAAGGGCAAATTGAGTATTATATTGACCATACTATTATAAGCAGCTAACTTGTGGCTAAACGGGTGATACGAGGTGGCGTGAATCGTTTGATTAGTTTTGGTTGATTTCCTGTAAATACTATATTTTAACTTATTATTGAGCTTCTCTATTGTGAGGGCTAAAAAGTTGATTTTATTGTTGGTTTCAGTTTCTAGAGTGAAGTTTAATTTTGGAGATAAGCTGTTCATGCAATTATTTAATAACTGTAGTTGGCGGGCATTTCCATCAAATAGGACCAATGTATCATCTACATATCGGCAATAAAAGAGTATTTTTTACATTAGAAGAGTTCCACATTTACAAAGCCTTCAGACAAGATAGCGAGTCAGTATTAAACGAAAAACTCTAATACAGCTCACATTTAAATTCGGCGGGCGAGTCCATCTACCTTGATAACTGCAAACTCCCACCCCCCAAGGATGAGTCCATTATCAAGGCACCTGATAACAACATCTGGTCAACGTCGCCGTCGAACTCAGTGTCCTAGCGCCGCCACTGCCTACCGTGACGGAATCAAATAGTGGGTTTTGAGTCGTGCGTATACGACCAGTAGTTTTATTTACATGTTTAAATGTGTCAATGTGTGTATCTCATGTTTTTCGTGTTTTTTTAAAAAACTTTGACGACGACGTCTTCTAGACCAAAATGCAGTTTTAGCTTGAAACAATTGACCTGCACTACGTGAACATGACGCAACCGCATCAAACCCTGAGGTTGTAGGAATCTACAAAAACTTTGAACTGGTGATGGAAAGGTAATTTAAAACCACTATAATAGTTCTACCAGTTCAGGGGCAATAAAAACAAAATCAGTACAATTGTTATTTATAAATGAGTCAGATGTTGTTCATTGATATTTTGAACCATAATAACAGTTGAAACTTGCATAACAAATTTGGACTGAAGGTATGTTTTTATATTTTTGCATTGGTCTATTCTGGAAGTATATAATTTACAGTTGGTACGCTACGAACACCCATGCGGCAGACACACGTGACGTTCGGTATCAAACATGTTAATTTAGGTTCATAACTAAGAGAGATATCAAACCTGCGTACTCAGCGAATTTCTAATGCATATAGCCCTCTATGTTACTCACTATCACATAAAGCAACTTACCAAGTTTCATAAAAATACATATATAAATAAGTGAATATAGCATTTTATTTATTCTCCATAAAAAAACATTAGGACTGAGTACGAAACGCAGGTTTGCAGCAACAAGAAAGATAAGAAGTGTGTGTTTAAGCAGTTATGAATATAACACAACCAAGTGAAGCTACATACCAAGTTTTAATAATTTATGTTTGTAATTAAGAGAGATATAAAACTTTACTTATTCTCCATGAAAATAACATTATGGCTGAGTATGCAGGTATGCTGCTATCGGGATGATAAAAAACAAATTTGTTGTGCAAAAATAATACGCCAGTACTAGGTGAAGCCACATACCAAGTTTCATCAATATACATTCATAAATAATCGAGATATCAAATTTTATTTACTCTCCATAAGGATAACATTAGGCCTCAGTAACTTACCCAGGTTTCCTGCGTCACGGAGGATAAGAACTGTCTTGTTATGCAATTATCAGTAAAACTCAACCAGATAAAGCTATATACCAAGTTTTATTAATTTAAGTTTATAATTAAGGGAGATACCTGTCAAACTTTACTTATTCTCCTCATTAGAATAACATTAGGGCTAAGTAAGCAAGTTTGCGGCTATGCGGACAGTAAAAAAACTTGTTATGTAAATATCAATAGACCACAACTAAGCAACATACAAAGTTTCATTAATATACAATCATATATAATAGAGATATAAAGACTTAACTCTTAACCTATTGGACTAGAATGACGAACTGGTGCCGTTCCTGGCTTTAATTTTTAAAACCCCTGAATTGGAATATAAAAATCATGATTTAAATGTATTAATAGTGTATTTTAGTTAAAATATTGTTTTTTCAGTTTAAAGATTAACATTGGCTCATACACAGAATAGACTTAAATAAAAAGTAGCATAATCAGTGTTGACCATGTACCTGACAAAACATTAACTGATCCTGTCAACTTATGTATATTGGTTATTATATATAGGCCCCTATTAGTGATTTCAACTTATGACACCTTCAAGCAATTGTGTTAGTAACTAAATTGTAATCATTTTGATAGGTGTCAAGGCTATCTTAGACCTTGCATAATCAAATGAAGTAGCCTACTGTACTTAATCATAGTACCGGTATTCTAACTTAGCTTCTTTAATAAACAGAATTTTTTCTATAATTTTACCTGGGGATTTCTCTTCATATAAGGAGTTGATTCGTTTAGGGTCTGAATCACATGAATCCAATGTGTTTTACTTTGGCCTCGGCAAACTGATTCTGACCAGCTCCTAAACAGAGACACATGCTAATTAAAATAAATTGATTAGCAAGAAAACTAGGCCTAATAATTTCCTGAAAGCACATATTTACGTCATATGCCTACTTTTAATGTAGGCCTCCCCCTTCCCTCATAAGGCCCTTTAAGTTTAAGATCATATCACAATTTAGGTTCAGTTTTAAAAGATTTTATATTTTTACCTTGTCGTACGCTTTGTATTCATTCATTCTAAATTACACAATGAAGCTGATTTTTCGTCATGATTATAGTTTATTAAAATAAAGGGTTGATTTACCACACTTAAGTTAATCAAAGGATAAAATGCAATGTGTTCTTCGATTTTCTCTTCAAAATTAGCATAGGCACTAATAATAATAATAGGTGCTAACAAGGAAAAAAGTATTAACTTACATTAACTTATCATATGTAGGATTTATGAGGCCCTATATAACATTTTAATTTTACATAATTTGATGTAGGATTTAAGCCTATTTCAAGTGATTCTAGTGTCCTGAAATGTAAAATTAAATGACTATGTTATATAAAACTAACTGAATAATGCAGTTAACTAAGTTGATTGGAAATCCTGAAGTCAAATATTCTATGAAAGCTTAGAATTCGTTGTTTACTGTTAGGCTTAAGCAGTTTATGAATTTTATTTTTTCTTAAACCAAATTTAGTGTAATGTACAGTACTATAATAGCGGACAAATAAATTGACAGTTAGGCTGTGGCCAATAGCATGGCTGTACGCTGTCACTGTTGCCACAGAAAAATATCACTCGAATGTTATTCCGATTAGCTGGTGTGTAGTTTTGGCAATGCAGCACATCTACTATTGGCTGATCTTAGTTGATAGCCTGGCAAACCATGCCCTCAATTGGCAATTTATTTGACCGCTATTAAAATATAAATATCCTTATTGCCTTAAGGTAGTATTTAGATATTAAATAGGCCTAGTACTTATAATAAAGAGAACTTATATAATCCTAGGTTAAAGCCATTATCATCAGGCCTAGAGTCAGGATTTTAAATACAGAATTTCTTCACAAATCAGCAGGTAAAAGACAAAAATTAAAAACTTAATTAGCCCAATGCAAATGATATAGTCTAATTCTTACGCTTTCCCAAGAATACGCATGACAGTATCATTCTGTCATCTAGGACTGTGTATTGTACAGTGTGTTGCACAAGTGGCTGGCTGTCCATAAGACTAGTGTCAATTTTAACATTGGGCTTATGACAGTAAGGAAGGCCTGGTTTTCCAATCGTGAAACAGACTGTATACTTAGGTTATATTGAGGTTATGCTAGTTCTTAGAATAAGTGACTGACTAAATTTATTCAGTACTGTTTCATTGTGATTCAAGTACTACAATAAAGTGTGATTCAAAACAATTTAAATATGTTAGTTCTGTACAATCGGTAACACTCCATAACCAAACCATCCTAGGGGAATAACTCTTTATTACATTTATGAAGTAAAATAAACTAGGGTTAACCTGTACGTACTATAAATTTGTTTTAAAAAAGGATGTTACTTACCAAGAAACAGTACTGTTGTATACAAAACCGTTGTAGTTAGTCTTGAATGACGATAATGTTATTTTTATCAATTAACAAACGCGCAAAATGTAAAACTTGTGGAAGTGGAAATTAGTCTAAAAGTCAGTACAACCCACCCAACGAGGTAGAGAACAACCCACCGACCGACCAAGTTAAGACTGACCGTTGACCGTTACAACCACTGTCTGGTCTGTCGTCTCCGTCTGTTGACCTGTTGCTGGCCTGCTGGGGTACTGTGCAGGCGCCGGCGCGCCAAATTTTTTCCCTTTCTTTAAAAGGGGATTATTGTAGATGGGGTTGGCCGTTAATTTTACTAGTGTACTGGTATAAACTAATAATGCAATTTGCATTTTCTTTTCTTATAAATTGTCAGAATTCTATGCATATTTCATCGATATATAAACTGTAAATTTATACTTCCTTTATACATGTTTTATTGTTGATATCTGATCATTATGCTTATTATTCAATTTTGTGTAAATACTAAAACTATAAATAAAACTTGCAATTAATTATACTAAAATTGTTCTGGGATATAAAGGATGTCCGTGGGATGTCCCCAAGATATCCACGTTATCCCGGGAGATCGTGGACATCCCTGGGACTTCCACAATATCCCGGGACATAGCAGGATATCCTAGGGATATCCTGCTTATCCTGGGATTGCAATGGGATATGTGGGACACAAATGGGATATCCTGGGGACGTTGTGTGCTGTGTGGGTATATATATTTACCTCCGTTAATAAAATAACTTTGAAAAAATCTGATTTTGATTAAATTTGGCACAAGTATATAAGTAAAGCAACTTTCATGACTAGAAGTTCGAAAACCAGAGTGATCAGAATATGGGAAGGGGTTTTAAAGGGGTCTAAAATTTTCCAAAAATCAGTTGTTTGTATTTTTTACCCTAACATTTTTAAAACACTCAATTTTGGTTTAGACTATTTCGTAGTGCTTAAAAAACAAACAATTTAGTAGCATATTTTGAATCATTAGCCTAACCTAAATAAAGTGGTTATGGGGAAAATCAGAAAAACTTATTCATAAAATTTCCTTATGAGAAACAACTTTTTAGCTTTTCCTCACTTAATTTTACTGAAAACTTCACACTTGTTTTTACCAATAACTTCAGCTATCTCTAAAAAATAATTAAGTTGTTTTGGTGTTTAAATTGTGATTTTACGTCCAACCATTGTTGTAGAGATATTCAAAGTGCTAATCACAGTATGTTGTCCTTTATGGAGGATAAATACAATTTGATATCTCAATTATTTATGAACGTAGCCCATATTGATGAAACTTGGTACCGGTACGTGGGTTCACGCAGTAAAGGTATATTGGTATTTGCACAAATATAAGTTAATTTTTGGTTGATTTCCTCCATAGTAGCAAACTTGCATAAGTTACTCCAGAATCTTATCATTATGGATAAAAAGTAACTCCGGTACCGTACTATGTAAAGTTTGATGTCTCCTTTAGTTATGTGCTAAGCGTGTAAGTAGTGTGGAAGCATATCAGTTAGGCCTAGTGATAAGTTATTTCTAAACATTATTCAAAGAGTCATTTAGTAACTGTCGATTTACATTAATTTTCTGTCCATAATAGGGTTAGAGGAAAAACTTTTCCCAGAATCCACTGAACAAAATGCCATCAGAATACAATGAAGATATTCAGCGGGAAAGAAAAAAGTGCACATTTGATGTCAGTGAGTTGACAATTTTTTTGGATGGAGGCCCTGAGAAGACCAAAGAAAGAAAAGAATTAGGTGAGATATTTAGTTATATTTAGCTTACTAGGGCAAGTCTTTAGTTCAAATTTAACTTACCTCAGTGTTGATAAATTCCAGAACAATTTTGCTACGGTACTGAAAAAATTAAAGAGCTGTGTAAGTGGTTTGCAAATTGCCTGTTCCAGTTTTCCCCCATCACAAATACATTATGGCGTGATAGCGTAGGTGCACTCCTAAAGAAAACAACCCACAATAGAATAATATAGAATTATGTTTGATTTAGAATATAAGTATATGGTTGTTGTAAGTCATACTTTACTGATTTTAGTATAGTGTCTGTTCCTTGCATTTTTATTTCTCAAAATCTAATTAAAGCCTAAATGAGAGAAGAGAAAGTATAACAGATTTTATATGCTTAATAATGTACTTACACAACTACCAAACAAGATATGTAGCCTACGTGGAAGATTTAGTTTAACCCATTACATAATAGAAAAATATGCTAGGAGCTAAAAGTACATGCAAATCTAATTCCTTAACAAACTTCCCCAAACATGGAGATTATTAGATAAGGAAGCAAACAAGAAGAAAACTTCTAAATGATTCATCATTCATGTCCTTAAAGGAATTGTTACTGTAAAGAACTCAAAGAAGCATATTCATTGTAATTACTCCAATAGAATTTTATTTGATGTCTATTATAAGAACTCATAACTTTATTGGTCCAAGAACACATTTACAATTAAGTGCATGAGACCTTGGCATAAGTAAGCCTATCAAATCAAATCAAAATCATAAGTAAGCCTATCAAATCAAATCAAAATATCTTTATTCGTCTCTTGCACAAAGGTACAATAAATAGTGTTAAAACATATCTTGATAGACAAACAATTTGTGCTTGATGAATATTAATCAAAAAAGTCATCAAGAATACAAAAACTCTCATAAAATTAGCAAAACACATACTAACAAAGGTTCAAACTACTATCATTGGGCTTACATCTACTAGAGGGACACGCAATGCAAATGAATGTTAGAGATTTGTCGACATAGATCTTACACCGCCAGGGATCGTCGCAGTTTGTTCATCATATTTTTGTTAAGAATGTTTTCGTAAAGATTTTAAAATGTTTAATACACCTTTTTTGTGATGGTCATCAAAATGATATTTTGTTTACACGGGTCGGGTACGGCGGACGAGTTAACTCGGGCTAACGACGCTGCAGATCACGTTAGTTATCTTAATATGACGCTAGATCGCAGCACTGCTATTACTAACTCTGGCTTCCATAAGGTCCCCTCTAGTAGATATAAACCCAATGCTAATATTAAAGAAATATGTGAGACGGAAAGCAAAAAGGGACCTCTTGTCAGCAAAGTAGATTTGTCAGTACAGTCGTAATAAGTTATATAAAATATTGATTTTCGTTTTTTTTTGCATATTACTACTCTTTATAATGTCATTTACAAGACACAATCGATTACAAAACAGTATCGAACAGATAAAATACTCATAATAATCGATAAAGGAGACCGTGTTCTGCCTAGGAAAAGGTACCTCTTGTCGCTTATGGAGTAATAACATGGCCGACGTGAGGTCCCATTTCTCAAATACACAAGTCCACTTCGCATTACTTTAAAAACCAGTCTTCCCTGAACCCTAGTAGTCCATATCTACCCATGGATGATGTTGATGAGTTTCCGCCTGTTGACCCGCCAGCTGTTCCTGGTCCTTCAACAAAGCGTTGCAAGCGATTGAACAATATAAAAAAAGACTTAAGAAATGTTTCTTATATCATTTTAAAGAATAGATTTTAGGCTTTGTTTTGATATCAAATTCATTCCTCAAATATAAAAAATAAATATTTTATAGTGTTTTAAAGTTTTAAAATGTGTTTTTCTCACAAAGCCCATTTTTATTTGACAAAACTCAAACGTCTGTAACATGAACAAAAAAAATTGTAGGGACATATTGTTTTTAATAAACTGTTTGTAATTAAAAGCTTAATTTGAAAATATCAATAACTCAAAATCGGAAATTGTCGACAAGAGGTCCCTTTTAGCGAATTTCCCCTATAGGGAAGAAGCTATTACCGTAGTCGGCATGGTAAGACCTAGGCCCGGGACCATGATAACTTTTCATTTTGAGGTCCCCAGACCCCAAAAACACCATTTGTTCGATACTGTATATATATAAATAAATAAATATAAATATATATATATATGTGTGTGTGTGTGTGTGTCCGTGAGCACGATAACTCTCGTAAAAATGATCCGATTTTGATGAAATTTGGTATAAACGTGTAAAGCAACATTTATGACTTTAAGTTCGAAAACCAGCAAGATTGCTCTATCCGAAGGGGTATTTTGGAGGGTATTTTTGTACCCCAAAAATGGTTTTTTTTGAATTTTTTATACGTAATTTTTGAAAAAAATCAGATTTTAGTTTTAATTGGTTACCGAGATATTGAAAGTGCTAAACACAGTACGTTGTCTAATGTTATTCTTATGGAGGAAAAGAAAAATTTTTTATCTCGCTTATTTATGAACGTAAACTGACGAAACTTGGTATATGGCTTCATCTGGTTGTGGTATATTGATATTTGCTCAAAAAAATTATTTTTTGACAAAGGCACCCGTAGCAGCAATCCTGCGTGCTCAGCCCCATGTTATTCTTATGGATAATAATTAAATGCCATGTCTCCCTTAATTATGAACATAAATTAATCAAATCTGGTATATGACTTCACCTAGTTGAGTTATATTGATATTAGCATAAAAATCCATTTTTTGTGTTCCTTGTTGCAGCAAACCTGCGTACTCAGTCCCAATGTTATTCTTATGGAGAATAATTAAAATTGTATATACCGCTTATTTGTGAATATATTTTAATGAAACTTCGTAAGCTGAGTACACAGCTGCTACAGGGGTATTTGCTTTCCGCTCACATATATAATCACACAGGAAATAAATAAGAAATAACAGTAAGATGATTGCCGACAACTTAATTTTATGTACCGGTACCTACGAACATTGATAGTAATAATATACAGTATCTTGTTTATGTTACCTATTGTATATGGCATTGTCAATTCCGTAAAATAAAATTACATTACAAAATACTACCAAAATAATAGGTCTAAAACAGGTTAATACAATAGTCAATGCTTTAAATCAATGAAAATGTGAAAAAAATTATGATATTGAGATGGTCTAATTTAATCCAGCACCGTATGTAGAACATTGACTATAAAACAATGACACATGGCTTCAACTTCTTTTATATTGTAAGTAAAGCGTGAGTGATGCAGATAATTTAGTTAACCAACTTGATATTCATACATGGAAGAAGTCCAGTAATTTAGTAACAAGCTGTTATACGAGGGGGCTGAGGGTGTTGCATCACACCAGTAGAAGGCTGGTCGTGGTCACTGAAGTTATAGCACTACGTCAAGAAGATCCTGGGCCCCCGTTTGACCGAAGGAGTAAATGACAGCTATTTACTGTAGTGAATTCCTCTGTCATGGAAAGTAAAGTCAAACCAGCACAAAGTATTCACCCCTCAAGAGAGAAAAGTGAGGAAACAAAGCACATCTGCACAGAGGCTATAGGGGGAAATTACTTGAGGCTTAAAGTATTGTACTAACTGATTGAACTTCTCCGAGCAAAGCTTTGCCCTGTTATTTTTCATTAACCAACTGAAATTCTAAACTGAATTCCATTGTTAATATGAAATTTGCATTTTGAACTTAAAAAGTGGCTCTATTTTGGTGCTAGCAAAATGGCTCCTTGACAGAGGTAGGTACTTAGCTGATGCGAACTTTTGATATTTGTTGCTTGGTTCTATACTTATGAAAATGTAACCCTTATGGATTTTTTATCTAATTTCTTCTAAGGTATGTGATTTTTTATAGAGGAATTCTTTCTGAACGACCCTGAACTGAAGGATAGAGTTCCCACAGAGTACTTGAGTCACAAGGAGAAGTACCAAGAGGCTGTTCGCAAATCCTGTATTTTATTCAGGAAGATCAGTGAATGGCAGAATATAAGTAACAAAGGAGGTGGAGTCGGTATGTATGAGTAAGTATTAAACTTGTTGGCTGAACGCAACCTGCTAAACCTTTCTAGAATGGCAGAATATAAGTAACAAAGGAGGTAGTCGGTATGTATGAGTAAGTATTAAACTTGTTGGCTGAACGCAACCTGCTAAACCTTTCTAGAATAGCAGAATATAAGTAACAAAGGAGGTGGAGTCGGTATGTATGAGTAAGTATTAAACTTGTTGGCTGAACTAAACCTGCTAAACCTTTCTAGAATGTAATGTGTAATATGACGGATTAAAATCAATAAGTCTAAATAGGCCTATATGGTTAGATAATATGGTCTTTCTAGTGTTGTAAGACATGTATTAGATCTTCTTTAATTGTAACAACATGAATCATGAAATAAGTTATTTTACCCATGTATCATGGGTAAGAAAGGCTAGAGCGGAAGTTGTTGGGTTAAATTTTAAACCGTGATCGGATAGAAATTACATTTGCTCTCTTTGCAATCTTCGGCAAAATGAAACGGTTTTTTACTTTGTGGCAAAATGTTTAGTTTTAAATTCCATCAGGCAGTATTGGTTTGGAAAGAATTCTCTGATCAAGGAGGAATACTTGTACCTATTAAACTGGGGGGATTGGCTAAATTTAGGGAATTTTATGAGAGACGCAGAGAGTCATCTGGTTGAAAGCAATAAATCAGTCGGCTGCCAACATTATTTCTTTGAGTCATTATCTTACAACCACGTTTTTCCCCATCATGAATTTATAAAAAAACAGTTATAATAAACAGTGAGCTATTTGAATAACGTTATACCTTCACAAAACTATTCCTAGGGTGGGTAAAATAGTATTTTGTCAAAAATACGGTAGTTTTACTGGCATGGTACGAATGTGGTATTTTACAATCTGGCAAAACTGTCTACATCGTCACTCGTTATTTAACTTTGGCGCTCGTTTGTATTCGTCCGTCCTCAGAAACTTAAGTAAATACAATTAAGTTTAGGTTATGCGTTTTTATTGCAAAAGTTTTTTAAATGATGGATCAAGATAGGATGGAAGAAGAATTAATTGATCAAATCAGAAAATTATAACTAGAATTTGGACAAGATGGTAGATCATCCATGTTGGTCATAAAAATTGGTGTATAGGCTGAGTTTTAAGCATTGAAACATGTTGCATTGCATCAAATCGAATTGCATCGATTTGAATCAAAATTATTTGAAACACATCGTTGCATCGAATCGAAATAAAATTGCTGCATCACACCCCTAGTTGAGGTACAGTATTAAAAATACTTGGTTTAGTACCCTCAATATGTTTTAAGTAAAGATTAGTTGATTCCAATTTTTTTTATTCCGATTCCTAATAACAGGTGAAATAGTTTTAAAAATATTGAAAGACAATAAGTTAGTCCGTAATTGATTTGTATTTAATAAATTGAGATAATCAGTTGGTTGGTGATTATATTTTAATAAACTGAATTAGTGTAGTTAACTCTTCAATTACCCCTACTTTGTAAAATAATAACATTTAACGGGAACCATGCAATCGGCAATTTGGCACAGAGGCAACTATGATGAATGAAAACCTTGTTAGCCAATGAAAACATTCGGTTTAGGAACATTCAAACGCTGTTGGCCAGTGGCAAGTTTATTCAAAGTCTACTCAGAGTATCACAGCGTAAAATGTAACATAAAACAACAAATTTAAAGTAGGACTTTTTTGGACTAACTATTATTAAAAAGTTATCAGGTAAAATAAATTTATAATATAATCAGTCATATCGATTTATGAATTAGGTTATTTTGTTCCGACAATCATCTGTTTATTATTCTTTAAACTTTTTTATAATCTTAATCTTTGTTCTACTTTTAATGCACCTATCGTTTTAAAATAATAAAATAAACTGTCTCTTGCCGAACTAGTTACGTTGTTACTAGTTACTAGTAGTAGTTATCCTTCCCTACTACTGTATTTAGGTTGGTAGTCACAGAACTGTGTGGTAAACATTATCAGTGGGAAGATAGTAGAGCCTGCACTGTTAGGTACTTCAGTGAGCTAACAGCTGATTGGCTAAGACCGTTGCAATGAACTCGCGTTTGATTGGCTCCGCTAAACGTGACCCGGCGAGAGACTACCATTGCCCCATTGCCGAATTGACCCGTTGGCTTGTCCTCCATTTAACTAGACATTACAGTAGCATATGCCTATTATTCAAATTCAAATATTGGCTGGAATAAAATAACAAAGATAATTGGATTAAGACAAGCATCTTGGCTAACAAATAGCATACAAATGTCATATCGATAGGTCAATCAAAGTATTATTACTTACAAAAAATTAAGAATATCAGTTCCACGGGCGGGTTATGATGTAAATTACTTAACAGACGAAACAGTGTTACTAGTTTTCAAAAGACCACTTACCTTATTTTTCCACCTAGTTAATCATATCACTGGCTAATAATATTGTTCCCTGTCTAGAACTTTTTCCGTTTAATTTAAAAGTACTTTAAATAATCGTTGTCTAGTTGGATTTAAAAAAATTCTAGTTGATAGACTCGAGTTGAAAAATGATTAAAATATCAAACATGTCCTCATATTTGATCTATTGGTAGTGTAAAACAACCAGCATAAACAGAATAGAATTATTAAACTTAAATACCCATAAAATATTTGTGGATTAGTTTATCAAAACCAAACCAGAATATTTTAAATATAAGGAAGTGATCAAAAATAATAAACTCCTAGATAGACAGACCGGCATTTTGTTGCGCCTAGGCTCAAGGCCGTCTTGCTCACGTTAAGTTGTTTTTTTGTTTTTTTTTATAACTGATGGCTTGGAATCAATAGAATTGGAATCTTTAGGCCATTGATTCTTGATTCCGATTCTAAGCCTGAGGAACGGTGGAATGGAAAATCAATATTTAGAATCGACTCATCCCTACTTTAAAGTGAGGTCGATGCCTAGAACATAACAATTAATGTCACAATCCAGGAAATGCTTGAAAAAAAATAATGAGTTAGCAAAGCAGAGAACCCTGTAAAACAAGCAAAAATTTTACTAGTAGAAATATAAAAACCAAACACCCCAACGAGACAGCACAACTGCACAGCATGGATGCTCAGGGGAGACTGCTTATTACTATGGGCCATCAGGCCTGCGTGACGGTGTAAAGACAGTGAGCTACTGCAACGACATATTGGCAAGCCAAAGGAGACCGCTCATGATACATGTCTGCTGCCAGCTGGAGTCGAGCGTGAGGCAAACAGTGTTCCTCTCAGCTCCCCAAGAGGGTTTAACAGGATTACAGTGAGCTACTGCAACGACATATTGGCAAGCCAAAGGAGACCGCTCATGATACATGTCTGCTGCCAGCTGGAATCGAATGTGAGGAAAACAGTGTACCTCTCAGCTCCCCGAGAGGGTTTAACAGGATTACATTGAGCTACTGCAATGACATATTGGCAAGCCAAAGGAGACCGCTCATGATACATGTCTGCTGCCAGCTGGAATCGAATGTGAGGCAAACAGTGTACCTCTCAGCTCCCCGAGAGGGTTTAACAGGATTACAGTGAGCTACTGCAACGACATATTGGCAAGCCAAAGGAGACCGCTCATGATACATGTCTGCTGCCAGCTGGAATCAAACGTGAGGCAAACAGTGTACCTCTTAGCTCCCCAAGAGGGTTTAACAGGATTACAGTGAGCTATTGCAACGACATATTGGCAAGCCAAAGGAGACCGCTCATGATACATGTCTGCTGCCAGCTGGAATCGAACGTGAGGCAAACAGTGTACCTCTCAGCTCCCTGAGAGGGTTTAACAGGATTACAGTGAGCTATTGCAACGACATATTGGCAAGCCAAAGGAGACCGCTCATGATACATGTCTGCTGCCAGCTGGAGTCGAACGTGAGGCAAACAGTACCTCTCAGCCCCCCGAGAGGGTTTAACAGGATTACTCACATTATAAACTTTTGCAAGATGACATTATTGCCCAACTATTGACACACCTTCTATTGCTACTTTTTTCCTAATCCTTTTTAAAACTCAACATGACATTATTGACAGGTCAGTGCTGGGAGGAGCTGTTGGCAGCGCTATAGTGAAGGAAGGAATCCCATTCACACTTCACTATGTCATGTTTTTGCCCACACTGATGGGCCAAGCCACCATGGAGCAGCAAGCCTATTGGATTGGCAGGGCTTGGAACTGCGAGATCATGGGCACTTACGCGCAGGTAACTAGAGAAGCCTACCACATGCAGATATCACTTATGTTACTTTGTGTCATAGAGAATAGAAAAGAGTATGTATCTCTAAATTGTTTGGCCAAGTGGATCACACAACTGCATCCTCAACAGGAACTAATTGAAAGTACTTCTCCACCTGTGGCCAATTGGATGACCTTCAAAGTACTAACAATTAGTCATTTTAATGACGCCTCAACTTCAAATTCAATTGGCAGCTCCTAGTTACTATCAAACAAATATAATAATCACTGTTAAGGCACAGAACTTAAAAATACTGCTAGAGGCCGGTCTGTTTCTCAGCTGGTCTATGTTGTCACCTTTTATAAAGCAAAGGAGCAAACTCATTTAACGACTAAACACTGTCTGAATCACCATGACTGATGTTCTGGCTGGTTTAGCAGAGTGGTCTAAGTGCTATTACCCTAGCCACGGAATTTTAATCTCACCTCAAAACAGTGGTTTTTGTGTGCATAGTATACCTGTCTGTAGCAGAGCTGAAGACAAGGTCCATTTATATAAAATATTAGTCAGAAGGGGGGAAAACAACTAAATGACAGATTTTTTGTGAACTGCACATCTGACCCTTGTTTTGCTACGTTACCTATCCTCATTTTGTGCGTGTATTTGTGTGACCACAGGAACTGTTTATTACATTTTTAGCTATACAGATGTAACAAACTTTAACAAGTGATACATCAATATAACACAACCACTTAATTAACAAACCTAGAGTACTCAAAGAGTGGAATTTTACTTTATATTTTTAACTGAACAAACTTGACTGACATTCTCTCATCGAAGCTATGCTCCCTGGTATCCATGTCAGGATAAAATAATTGACTGTAAAACTGACTAAACATAATTCAATAAACAAAAATAAAAAGGAACTGGTCTCAAGTTAAGAGTATGTATATTTCAGTTTTACTCTCCGTGGAGAGAACTGCACCACCTGAACGAATCTCAGTATCAGTACCAGAATCTTTTCAGAATTATACAGTATGCAACTATGTGGGGAAGTTTAAATTTCCTTTAAAACTTCAGTAGGAATTGCCCATATCTGCCCAATGCTGACACAAGTATTTCAGACGGAGCTGGGCCATGGAACGTTCATCCGAGGGCTGGAGACAACAGCTCACTACGATCCTAAGACTGAAGAGTTTGTCCTCAACAGCCCCACTCTCACCTCATATAAATGGTGGCCCGGAGGGTGTAAGTAACTTCGCATTGCATTTTTTACTGGAAAGAAAGCCTAGGGGAACTCGGTTACAAGATTTCTAAACTCGCTTGGTATAAATAATTGGATGAAGTTATTTGTGTAGAAACTTGATGGATATTGCCTGTTCCTTAAGTCGTCTTAGTATAGATTATGTCAGTGATATGAGTGATAATTTGTTTATAAGATAGGTTGCATGAAAAAAGAAACTCCTAAGGGTTGTCACTGCCATGATTCTATATTATTTAGTTAATATCCTAACAACTGTCCAAAAATACACACTCTGTACCTTTTATGATACAGCTCACTCACATTAACTACACACCTATAACCTGTTATCTACCAAGTTGTCTCGTCCCAGGGCCTGAGAACAGTCAAATGTTGAGCCGTTCTTGATTTTGTATTTGTATAGTTGATTTTAATTTCATGGTTATGCAAGATGTAGGTTGGAATTTGGAGGTTACGGTAGGTTGGAGTTTTGGAGAAGATATTTTCTGCAAACACATAAAAACTTTTCTCAAAATTATATTGTTTTAAGTTAATTTTAAATTTGGCTGGATTTTTTAGTTGGCTGGTTGTTGGGTGATTTAGAAAAAAACTCAAATCAAAAGATTCAGATTTTTAAAATATGCAATACTAGCTGTTACCCGGCAGACGTTGTCATGCCTTTGACTATTACCAACTAAAACCAATATCACCAAGACCACCTGTTCAAGTAAACATGCCATTAGCTTTTATGTAAACAATATATTTCCATAAGGTTTACATCAGCGAGCACAGAATAATATAGAGAGGCGAGCAGCCTCTTGAGCGCTAGATCCAACTGTCATGGCGGCCGCCGCAGACGAATCACCCTACAGGCGAGCGTCTGGACCAGCGTTTGGACATGTGCTCGCTGCTTGGACACTCCTACTCGCTCCGGAGGTGTTGTTTGTGTGATGTTGTTTGTTGATGGCGATGAGTACACGTTTTACGATGTGTTTTATTTAGAATGCCGAAAAATTGTGTGGCTTATGGTTGCAGTAATAAAGGAAGATTGGTGGAATAACATATCATAGGTAAGGTTTATTTACTTTGCATTACTGAAAATCTGTGCAGTGAGTTCGCGGGTCTGAGGATTTTGACGTTGTTCATAATCTCTAAATAAAATTATACAACCATCGATTCATTATCATTATTCGCATAAATGATGGGATGATCGCAAACTCACTGTATTTTCTTTAAATAATTTACAGCCAGGCTCAGTATTGCAGAGCCTCGGTTTTACCGTATTTCCTACGGCTTACAGCCTTGTTGACTCTCTGATACTCTCTCGGGGTTTCCCTCTATTTGCTTACGTTGTATTATTTTCCTGATTGTGTATGTTGTACTGTGCACACTACATAGTTGAGCTAGTAACCTCCAAACATTTTATACATTGTTATCGAGGTCGGTTATTAATGGTTTTGTTCTGACAAGTTTAAAGTGTTGTATTGTATTTTTGCTTTATTGTAACCAAGTGTATTTTTTAAAATTAGCCTACCTGAAAAAATACTAAAACACTACTTTGGATTTTATCCATTAGCTATGTAGCCTCTTATTATTAGGGTTAAATTATCAGTTTCCCAATATGATGGTTTATCCGGACAAATCGTTATCCGGCCAAGGTATTATTCGGCTAGGGCTCAGTCCCGTGGTGGCCGGATATGGATGTTCTCCATTGTTGTACTGAAATGAAAAACAAAATTCAGATTTCAGTGTTTGTTATGACTTGTGAGCTAATTTTGTTAATTTTTTTGTATATAAAGTAATGTTATTTTGTCAAGTTTGTAGCTTAACGCATTTCATTGTAAAATAAATCCATATAAATCCTGATGCTACGTTTTAATTCCAAGCCCACTAACTCATAAAACGAAAACCAGGTGTTATCAAATTTACTAAGTAATTATGCATAGTAAAATTGTAATATCACAAATTAGCAGCTTCAATTATCTGTTTTAATCTAATATGATAATGCATTAGCCCGCGCCCGGCGGAAAGCAAGCGTCGAGTTGTAACAATCACCTTTTAAGAGGATTAATAAATTAACCTTTTGCCATATCGAAAAACGTTACAGTAATAATTGCAGAGGAACTAATTATCTACATTTTTCTCCTTGGAAGCAAGTTTCTACCCAAAAAATAAAAAAATCCTAGGTCACTGACTTTTTCATGTATTAATACCGTATTTCCACTTAACTTGTCGTGATTAAAAACTATTCATTTGCGTAAACTAAAATTTTGTTATACCTTCAGACACTTCAGTAAATGTAGATTACAACAATGTAAGTTTTATACGACAAATTTATTCGTACACACGTAGGGAGGCGTATAAACGAGATCGATGTACGTGTGGCAGCGGTCATGTGTTGCTGCATGGCGGGTTGGGCGGGGCAGCGCTTCGCAGTAAAAGTAAAAGAACGCTCTGTTCAACCTGTCTTCCTGGGAAAACTAGACGCTAGAAAAAAAGTTAAATACAAAGTGTAAAGTTCATTTCATTAGCTGCAATTTTCGTGGAGACGAATCTCGCCCGACCAAAAAATGAAAAAAGTAGTAGCAACTAACTTTTTCATGTCACCAATTAAAATTTAAATGGGATTGGAAAAGTAAACCTAGCTATTTAATATGATACTGTTAATTGTAAATTTTAAATATTGTCTCATCACCAGCTGTCAACATTCTTCTACAGTCTTACAAAATTTAAATTTGTTTGGAAATGCCTTAGGGTTTTAAAACACAGTTTATTTAGTGCGCGTTCGGTTTACCTTTTTAGTCGCTCAGTCGCTCACCGGTGGTTTTACGTTTCTGGACCCAACTGTCATGGCGGCCAGCGGCTTCACAGCCCAATATGCAGCTCATATAGCAGTAGCCCCTCGATATTATTCTGTGCTCGCGCCTTTTGGGCCTCTTGGGAGGAACCCAATTGAGTTAGGACGAAATGGACAGCTTAAAAACCTTCTCCGTGAAATGTTATATATACCAAGTTTCATGGCAAACGGTGTCCGAGTCTATAAACTTCAAATATATATACAAACAAACAAACCAACATCCTTTTTTATAAATATAGATATATGTTATACCAAAGGATATAGATGTCTGTTTCTGTATTACCAGAATGAGGGTGGAAAGGAATTAACTTTTTTTTACAACAAATGTTATAACTTTATACCTAAAATGAGCAATATAATAGTGTAGGTCATAATTTGTTGTAACAAAATTAGTTTGTGTAATTTTTTTAGCAAAAATTTGCCTGATTCACACATAAGCTTTACAAAATATAGGTTTTCAACGTTTCTTTTGATTTTTTTAAAGTCTAATAAGACAAGAAGTAATAAGAACATCTTTACTTATTGTCAGTTAATGTCCAAGGCTTCATTCTTCAAATGGTTTTTGAAAAGAACCATCTCTCCCCCGTGTTGTGACCATCATCTGTCCGTGTGCTGTGTTGTGATTAGAGCGGCAGAAATGGCTCCCAATGTAGTAGCCGTCTGGTCCATGGTAGATCATTGCTTATCCAATGTTTCACTGTACACAAATAAAATATTCAGTGGCATACCCTTATCATTATAATGATAATTTGTTACATCACAAATGTACAGCTTTATCTAAATAATATATGCTTTGCTCTAAATTCTATGCATCAAAATAATGTTGCTTTAGATTACATTGAAATACTTTACAACTTAGAGCCACATGAAAGTGGGTGACAAGCATTGCGATGTTTTTGACCTCCTTTCTCATTCGCAGTGGGCCACACGGCCAACTACGCCATAGTGATGGCCCAACTGCACTCGGGCGGAGTCTGTCACGGCATCCACGCCTTCATCGTACAGCTGAGAGATGAGGAGACGCACATGCCTCTACCCGGTAACTATGTAGCTCATGAGTGTTTAAAGCATTTGAAGGAAATATTAGTGACATCGAGTAGTAAAGAGTTGAGGGATGCTTTAGGCCGGATTGTGAAGTGAATATGGTCAGTGAACATCAACATAGTGTAGACTGTGTTAGTTACTTGATGTGTTGGTGCCGGGCACTGGAAAATGTTTGGTAAACCTACTAACTACGTCAGCTTCAACAAAGTGGCGCACTAATGTCGTTTTACGCACCCCAATCTTACCATAATCAATAGATTTAACTCTCCTGTCCACTTTTGTCCACTTTATTTGCTCTATGTTTACTACCAACCTCACTCAATGGCTAGGTGTTCTATGGCAATCCACCACACCAGTGGGAGTTTGTAAATACTGTTTAAGGCTCAAATAGTGGAACGTCTTATAATCAAAAGTAAGCGGCAGTCTTAGTAGATGTTCTGCTAGAAGATTGTTTCTGCGTTAGGTATACAGTGGAATGATGAATTTGAGGCAATTTACATAACCAAACTTTTACAATTCTAAATAAAAACATTAATTTATTCTAGTTTAAATACCAATATAAATATTATTACAAGGAAACCAGAAGCTTAATATGGGCAAACCTTGTGCTCAGGGGCTGAATGTTTTAAGTTAATTCTCTTGAGATTTTAATGATTGAACTAGGATTTTACGGAAAAAGCACTGGGCTTAGATATTTCAGAGGAGGAAAGAGATAGGACACATCTAACTCACCTTGTGAAAGAATGATGAGTTGAATAAAACACTAAATACCCCCGTCGCAGCAAACCTGCGTACTCAGCGAATTTTCAAAGCATATATATGGGTATCACTACTACCTAGAGCCACTTACCAAGTTTCACAAAAATACATTCATTAATAAGTGATATATAGCATTTTATTTATTCTCTATAAAAATAACATTATAATTGAGTACGCAGGTTTACTGCAACAAAGAAGATAATAAATGTTTTTTTTTGCAATTATCAATATAACTCAACCAGGTGAAGCTACATACCAAGTTTTATTAATTTAGGTTCATAACTAAGGGAGGTATAAAACTGTACTTATTCTCCATATGAATAACATGGGGGCCGAGTATGCAGGTTTGCTGCTACCGGGACAAATCAACAAAAAACTTTTTTGTGCTAATATCAATATACCACAACTAGTTGAAGCCACACACCAAGTTTCATTAATGTACATACATAAATAATCAAAATATAACATTTTATTTATTCTCCATAAGGATAACATTGGACAACGGACTATGTTTAGCACTTTGAATATCACTGCAACGGTTGGACGTAAACCAACAATTAAAACGCCAAAATGATTGTTTTGTAGAGCTAAACTGATTGTGATAGAAAGAAATGTGGAGTTTTTAGTGAAATTATCTGAGGAAAATCCAAAAACCGTATTCCCATAAGATTAACATGGGAAATTTGATGGACACATTTTTTGACTTTTCCCCACAACCACTAAACCTAGCTTAATGATTCAAAATACTAAATTGTTTGTTTTTTAAAGCTCTATAAAATGGCTATAACCAAAATCTAGTGTTTTTAAAATTTTTGGGTAAAAAGTTAAAAAAACTGATTTTTTGAAAATTTTAAACCCCCATAAAACCCCCTTCCCATAGACCGATCGATCTGGTTTTCAAACTTAAAGTCGTAAATGTTACTCTCCACATTTGTGCCAAATTTCATCAAAATCGGGCGCTTCTTTCAAAAGTTATCGCGGTAACGGACACATATATATATGTATATATACATACATATAAATTTGAATGAATAGTGTTTTTGGCATCTGGGGACCTCAAAACAAAAAGTTATCATGGTCTCGGGCTTAAGTCTCACCATGCCACCTACGGTAATAGCTTCTTCCCTATAGGGGAAATTCGCTAAAACAGACACAAGTCAGTAAGCTGTGTAGCCTATTTTCCAAACTTCAGAAGAGAGTGAAAACTATTACTGATTTTTGTCTGTTTTAGTGTTCTATTCAACTCATCAATATTTCACAAGGTGAGTTAGCTGTGTCCAATCTCTTTCCTCCTCTGTAATGATTGAACTAATCATTTAAACAAGATTTTTCAAAAGATTCTAATTACAAGATTTATGAAATTAAAAAAAAATTTGTGTTGGTGGCACACCTTCATTTTTTCAATAAGTCTTGGCATAGTTTTTTTCTTTTTTTCTAACATCTTTCTTCTCATGATACTATAACCTTATCATCATTATCATTTTTGCGGATTAGGAAACACCAGCATAGCTGCTAGTCACATCTTCCACAAGCGGGAATATTGTGCAGGTTACCGGAAAGATAGGATATAGCAGGAAAGAAAAGGGTAGGATGGGACAGCAGCCAAATCGACCCTTCAGAGGGCCAACTCCCGTGCCCCTGTGACAGCTTGGATGAGGTTCTCAAACAGGGGACCTGCATTCTGCCCTCCAACTGGTCAACTTAACTGACAGGGTATCCATGTACATCAGCCAGGGACCGTCCATTCTCAGGTTGGCAGGTTGGGGACCAAACCCAGAGATTCTGTCCCTAGCCGCTGAAAATGGAGGGACCAAATGTGAAAGGGAAGTTTGTCATAACGGACAGCCAAAAGACTTCATATGTAATGACAACTTCATTTGCTGTTCCCAATATCAGCCTCAAAACTAGTATGGACCAGTTTAAAGGTAGTCCTGGGACCCTAATTACTATAAACTTTCTCTATTAATACTATAACCTTTCAGATATGGAAAATTAAATTCAAGTTAAATTTTACAAAATAGTACATTTATACTTTAATTTCCTGCATTTATAAAAATCCTTCTCGCAAGTTTTGTTCAGTGTTTAGCAATGATGTTTCATAAGCAGAATAAAGTAAACGATTTTATCCAAATAACTTTATTCAAGAAAAACCATTTCGAGATCAACAAGTAATTAAATAATACCTCTTAAATCAAAGTTGTTTTTTGTTACAGGTATTAAGATTGGTGAAATCGGTGCTAAATTAGGAATGAACTCAATCAATAACGGTTATCTTGGATTTGAAAACGTCAGAATACCACGTCTTCATATGCTGATGAAGAATGCTAAAGTTATGCCGGTATGTATTGTACCATAATTTCCATTGGTACATTGATATAGTTCTTATAAAATATACGTTTAATTTAATTTTTGCCAATATTTTAAAAGCTCAAGAAAACTCGGTAAGCTAAAGGATGACTCAGTATACCAGTATATACAGGATACCAGATAATAGGATTAGTCATGTTTAAATCTTGCTGAAACTAGAATAAGACAGGATTAAATTATAAGAGATCAAGAGGGGGTAACCCGACGAGGTCGGGACTCCTCATTCAGAAGTCGGCGTGGCTGAGAGTCTGGTCGGCGGTCTTCGTCGTCGGCTGAATCACTGGTTTACTCCATTTTCACCCTTTTTGAAGGTATTCTCAACACTTTGTATTTATTATAGTAGCAGGAGTATATAAATTATGTATTGTATTTTCAGGTGATTTTAATGGATAATTTTGTACATTTTAGATTTCTGTAATAATAATTTTGAGTCTGGCTACCGAGTATTTTAAACACAGTAAAGTAAAGTAAAAGTTAAGTTGGGGGATTAACGTTGTAAATAACAAACTTTGAGTAATTAAATTAAACCTTTTTGAAGCAATTTCTACAGCGCGGATTGCGCTTGTTTTTTTGCTTCAGGGTTCAAGAGTATGGGGAACGAACTTCAGATTAATTGTCCTATCTATTTCCTACCAAAATCCTAATGAAAATTATGTTGTAAAAGTTAAAGAACTAGCATTTTATGATTTTTCAGTAATGGTATTATTGATTTAAGTTAATATTATGTGAAGGTCAATTGAAAGTAAGTTTTGTTTTGTTAACGTCAATTATTTTACATAAATAAAAAAAGGCATTTTGTAACAGCATATTGTATATTGATTTTAATTTTAAAAACCTCACGAATTGTCTCTACCTGCCAGTGTTCTAAATTATATTTAAGATGTGAAGGTAATAAAAAGCACTGGATTACTGAAAAGTGGTTTCAGAGAATTTATGTGATAGTTGTCGAAATGTAGAGGGCAATTACCATAAATTAAGGTAGGGTACAGTATGTACTTCTTCTATTGCATTTCCATCCTTATTCAGTTTATATTAATTGAAAAAAATAGGATTTTATGTAATTTAATTTTAATACATCATGAATAATACCACAGTTTACCTAACTGCCATGTGTTGGTGTGGATGAATGGGGCAGTAGTACCGAGAAGTTGTTCACTCCATGAAGGGGGCAGTAGTACCGAGAAGTTGTTCCCTCCATGAAGGGGGCAGTAGTACCGAGAAGTTGTTCCCTCCATGAAGGGGGCAGTAGTACTGAGAAGTTGTTCCCTCCATGAAGGGGGCAGTAGTACCGAGAAGTTGTTCCCTCCATGAAGGGGGCAGTAGTACCGAGAAGTTGTTCCCTCCATGAAGGGGGCAGTGGTACCGAGAAGTCATTCCCCCGACAGTTATGGCTTAGCACACATTATAGCCATTATAGCACACCTTTACAAATACGACCTTTCCCATTTCTTGATCTTGCCTATGAACTCTCAACCTATTTTATCTTTGAACTAAAAATATTAGTGAGAAATAACTCAACAATTAAAATATTTGACAACTGCTGAGTTTGTAATCTGTGTCTGAAAACTGTTATAAAACAAATTAGTCAATCTAGTAATTATTCTCTGCCAGAATAGGAAAGCATTTAAATTTAGATCTAAACTTCAGACAAATGTAAAAACTTATTTACTTGTGCTGCCCCCATGTTGTGTGAGGCACAAGTATTTGAAATTTGTTTGAAAAATTCATCACAAAAAGAATAAGAATAAGAATAATTTATTTCTTCAAAAAATATTACATTTTTGTACACTTTCAAATTTTGCACATAAAAAATAATAGTCTAAAAAATGCCCAATTCTTTTAGCAAAAAAATAACTAGTTTGTTAAAAATCATGTGAAAATAGAATGTAAATAATCAAGAAACAAAAACAATAACTATATGTTATCAAAATATGATTATATAAACAAACATTACATAATTATTAATTACCAATTATATTTTCTCAAGACAGACTTAACAGACCATTTTAGATGATTATCTGAAATCCAAAATAGTATACAGTAAAACCTCGACCAACCGTCACTCTTTAAACCGTCACTCTCTGTTATCCGTCGTCCGTCTATGAGGATATTACTATTTATTAGACTCAGGATTTGCGCTGTACGGCAGTGTCTGAACATCTGTATGAGCTATTATATTATTGTAAACAACACAAATATGTATGTAGTGGGAAGTATTATCCTTTTGTACTCAGTTTAATTTCATTTCTCTGCCAAACATTTTAAAATTTAGTTACTGAACACGTTTATAATATGATGTTTCTATTATCCGTCACAGTCACGGTCCTGAAGGTGACGGTTAATAGAGGTTCCACTGTACTGTAATACCCCCGTCGCAGCAAACCTGCGTACTCAGCGAATTTCAAATGCATATATGTGGGTCTCACTACTACCTAGAGCCACTTACCAAGTTTTACAAAAATACAGTAGTGATGTGCGAGTACTCGAAATTTCGAGTTTGAGCTGAGTTTGGCACTGAAACTCGAAAGTTTCGAGCAGTTTAGTGTACTTCCGCCGTTTACCCGCGCCGCGCTTCGTCTGTAAATTCAAATTGAGTGTGAATGCATTTGAGATGTTTTAAGAGTTGTGATGTGGATTTTTGTGTTTTATTAATAAATAAGTAAGTTGTGGCTTATACATTTGTGTTATTCTTTACACCAAAATGGAGGATTTACCAGGACCTTCAGATTGAGTTGTATGAACACTGTCTGTATAGTCCACTGTTAGGTTAACCTAACCTTATAATTTTTTAAATTAAGATAAACAAATTTATAATGAAATCTAATAGGTTTCAACGTCACAAGCATAAGACGTTTGTGCTTGTTTTTTGTTCCATAATAATTGAAATTGACTCAATCCATTAATTTTTGGCTCAACTGTCCTTTGACATTGAGCTGTTTTTAAAGACAAGTGATTTCTTTCGGCCTTCTTTAAGTTTCATTAATGATTTTTTTTAATAATTTGTAATATTTGAAAACTCTATTTAAGACATGGCTTCAATTTCATCAGTTGATTTGCCAGGCACTTTCAAACATATCTTCATGTTGTTACTAACTTATTGTTCTTATTAGGACTATTAGTGTTAAAATTAATGCTAAGATATGTTAGTAAATAAATTTTGTGTGGTAAGACACTAGGCTAATGTTTTTACCATGTAATAGGCCATATTAAAATTAAAATAAAGTTTAACTTATAGGCCTAAATGAAATTTTATTTTCTCCATTCGGAGAAAGATGTAGCTTTGGCCTAAACATAATATACTAAACATAGGATAAATAATAAGGAGGAAATAAAATAAGACTCGGGCCACTAGCGTTGTTTATTAATCACTTTTCCTCATTCTCGTACATCCATAAATAGAACTCCTGTCAATTTTATTTTCGTGTTAGTTGAGAGTTATTTTGGGACTGGAATGGAAGTGATAAGTTGTCGGGTTGATTATTTCAACCACTTAATTTGTTAAATGTTGTTTAGCTTGTCATTCGATATTTTTGTACAACATTATAATGCTTATTTCCAATACGAGCACTTACTGACAGTGAAAACCCGAAACCGACATTAGACCATCGGTTCTCAGTTTCAGTTTTTTGTAAAAAACCGGTAAAACCCACAACCGACTTTATCAACCGACACATCCCTAGATAAAACCATGTTACTTCCTTCTCGTTCAGATCGTACTCTAGTACAAACTGAAACTATTCTTTGGTAGAGAAGATTGATAGAATCTTTGATTTAAACGATTTTTTTCTACTGTGCCAAATCAGTTTGTTGTGAAAAGGAATCTCTATACGCGGGCACAATACAATTTCACAAGAGTTACAAAACAATGTTTATCCCAAAAAGTAATTAGCAGGTGCAAAAAGGAAAGGGGGACGAAGGCAAACATTATTTCAAATGTGGACAAACCAACAGCTTTCATAAGATTTATAGTTGGTCAATTGAAACTATTCGTTGACAGTGGAGATTTATGGATGGTTTGTCTGCAGGATGGGATGTACATCAAATCACCCAGTGACAAACTCACGTACGGGACCATGATCTTTGTGAGGGTCGCAGTGGTCAAGGGGGTGGCCAGCAGCTACTTAGCCAAGGCCGTTACCATAGCCACGAGGTACAGCGCTGTGAGGAGGCAGTCCGAGATGAAACCTGGGTGAGTCACTTATATATGTTTTGCGAAATAAAAAATGTTAACTCTTCCATATGTAACACATAAAGCATGTTCCCTACCTTGCAGCTTGTTTCTTGTAATAAGCCTAAATTTGTGTATTGTGGATAAGTCAATTAAAACCGTAAATTTAACGAGTTCACACGCAGCACCCTGATGTGAGGGAAGTGAATTTCCGCTTAAAAACTTTTAAAACTCAAAATCAGTGTAAAAATATACATTTATTCCAATTTTTATTAAAATCTGAAAACAGTGATTTTTTGGCTCTTCTGATGCTCCTGATTTCATTTACCTGCAAAGCTGGGAATACAATTTTGCGCATTATAATGTTAGGAGAAGGTCCAGACAGGCTTGAAAGTAGGCGTGAGGTTGCTGGGGATGATAAAAGTACTGTAACAAAAGAATAACAGGCTTTTCTAGTGTAAAACCCCCATAAGACAACGTACTGTGTTTAGTCGAAACACATTTTCCTTAATAACTCGGTAAATATTTATGCTAGAATGACAAGAGAGGGCTTAAAACTTTCGCCTCACTAATTCCCATCTTTTTACATGAATTAATTTTACATACGGGGTTTTTCTGACCCTTTTTGGGCCCAAAAACTCAAAATTGTAAAGATTAATCCCCAAAAAAGGGGTTTAGAGTTTTCCGATTGTTTTGCCCTACGAACTTGTCCAACTGACTATAAAAAGGAACATCCCTACCAAATTTGAAGTAAATCGTACAAAAAATGCGACCGCTAGAGTGCAAACACACACTATATATATATACACATATATATAAATATAATAAACTATATAAACATATATATAAATATAATAAAATATAATATATAATATAATATATATATATATAATAAACACACACATATATATATATATATAACATTTTGAACAACCCCCCAAAACATGTTCACGGGGTCACGTTAGAAACTTCTATGGTGGTCCCGGGCTTAAGTTTCACCGTGCGGGCCATGCTAATAGTTCACTTTCCAAAGGAAATTCACTAACAAAATTTTTATAACTTATGTAAAAATACCTCCGTCGCAGCCAACCTGCATACTAAGCGAATTTCCAATGCATGAATATGTTTCTCACTACCACATAAAGCCATTTACCAAGTTTTATAAAAATACATGTACAAATAAGTGATATATAGTAATTTATTTAATCTCCATAAGAATAACATTATGGCTGAGTATGCAGGTTTGCTGCATCAAGAAATATAAGAAATGTGTTTTTATGCAATTATCAATACAACTCAACCAGGTGAAGCTGCGTACCAAGTTTTAATCGTTTATGTTCATAATCAAGGGAGATATAAAACTTTACTTATTGTCCATAAGAATAACATTAGGGCTGAGTATGTAGGTATGCTGCTATGGGGACGATCATCAAAAAAATCATTTTTTTTGCAATTATCAATATACCAGTACTGGTTGAAATCACATACTCTTTCATCAATATACATTCATAAACAATCGGGATATCAAATTTTATTTATTCTCCATAAGGATAACATTGGACAACATAACGTGTTTAGCACTTTGAATATCTCTGCAACGAATCGACGTGGAATCACAATTTAAACACCAAAATGATTGTTTTGTAGAGCTGAACCGATTGGTAAAATCAGATGTGAAGGTTACAGTAAAATTAACTGTGGAAAAGCTAAAAACCTTTTTCCCATAAGATTAACATGGGAGATTTTATGAACACGTTTTTTTGGATTTTCTCCGCAACCACTTAACCTAGGTTAATAATTCAAAATACGATTTTTTTTCTGAGCTCTATCAAATGGTCAAAACCAAAATTGTGTGTTTAAAAATTTTTACGGTAAAAAATTCAAAAAACTCATTTTTGGAAAATTTAAAATCCCCATAAAATCCCCTTCCCATGGTCCGATCTTTCTGGTTTTCGAACTTAAAAGTCAGGAACTTTACATGTTTGTGCCAAATTTCATCGAAATCGGATTTTTTTTCAAAAGTTATCGAGTTAACGTACACATATTTATACATACAAATATATAAATTTGAACAAATAGTGTAATTTGGCATCTGGGGACCTCAAAACAAAAAGTAGTCATGGTCTCGGCCTTAAGTCTTACCATGAGACCTAAGTTACGGCAATAGCTTCTTCCTATAAGGAAAATTTTCTAAAAAGAATTAAAGTCTATCAAAGCTGTTCCATGAAGCTGATTTGTTTGGTTATTTTTATTTTTTAAGCCAAAGATAACCAACAAGTATTTAGGATGTAACTGTTCATTTGCTTTCATAATTTCCATGTTACCTAAGCTAATAAGGAAGTTTTTAGCGAGTTTCCCCTATAGGGAAGAAGCTATTACCGTAGGTCTCATGGTAAGACTTAAGCACGAGACCATGATAACTATTTGTATTGAGGTCCCCAGATGCTAAAAACACCATTTGTTAAAATTTATATATATATATATATATATTTATATGTCCGTAAGCACGATAACTCTCATAAAAAAAGGTCCGATCTTAATTAAATTTGGTACAAATGTGTAAAGTACCATTTATCTGAACGAGTTCAAAAAGCCAGACGAATCGCACCATCCAAAGGGGGATTTTTGGGGGGTTTTGTACCCCAAAAATGGGTTTTTGGAGGTTTTCGTATGTAATTTTTATTTAAATTTAAATCAAATTTTAATTTCCACCATTCAATTCAGCTTAACAAAAAAAACAATTTGGTATTTTGATCATTGCTCTACGTCAATTGGTTACTGAGATATTGAATGTGCTAAACACAGTACGTTGTCTAATGTTATTCTAATGGAGAAAAAGAAAAATTTTATATCTTGCTTATTTATTAACATAAACTGACGAAACTTGGTATATGGCTTCATCTGGTTGTTTTTGATTTTTGTTTGCAAAAAAAATGTTGTATGGTTCCTATAGCAGCAACTAGGTACTCGGTCCCCATGTTATTCTTATGGAAAATAATTAAAATGTTATATATCGCTTATTAGCTAATTTCCCATATAAGGAAGAAGCTATTACCGTAGGTCTCTTGGTAAGACTTAAGCCCGAGACCATGATAACTTTTCGTTTTGAGGTCCCCAGATGCCAAAAACATCATTTGTTCTTGTTTGTATTTATATATGTGTGTGTGTCCGTAAGCACGATAATTCTCGTAAAAAAAGTCAAATCTTAATGAAAATTGGTACAAATGTGTAAAGTACCATTTATTTGAACGAGTTCGAAAACCAGAGGAATCGCACCATCCAAAGGGGAGTATGGTGGGTTTTTGTATCCCAAAAATGGGGTTTTAGCGAATTTCCCCTATAGGGAAGAAGCTATTACCGTAGGTCTCACGGTAAGACTTAAGCCCGAGACCATGATAACTTTTCATTTTGAGGTCCCCAGATGCCAAAAACACCATTCGTTCAAATTTTTATATATGTATATATATATATAAATATATATATATATATATATATTTATATATATATATGTGTCCGTAAGCACGATAACTCTCGTAAAAAAGGTCCGATCTTAATGAAATTTGGTACAAATGTGTAAAGTACCATTTATTTGAACGAGTTCGAAAACCAGATGAATCGCACCATTCAAAGAGGGGTTTTTGGGGGGTTTTGTACCCCAAAAATGTGTTTTTTGGGGTTTTCACATGTAATTTTAATTTAAATCAAATTTTAATTTATACCATTAAATTCAGCTTAAAAAAACAAACAATTTGGTATTTTGATCATTGCTCTACGTCAATTGGTTACCGAGATATTGAAAGTGCTAAACACAGTACGTTGTCTAATGTTATTCTTATGGAGAAAAAGAAAAATTGTATATCTTGCTTATTTATGAACGTAAACTGGCAAAATTTGGTATATGGCTTTATTTGGTTGTGGTCTATTGATATTTGCACAAAAATCCATTTTTTGCCCAATAGTTCCCGTAGCAGCAAACCTGCATACTCAGCCCCATGTTATTCTTATGGAGAATAATTAACGTGTTATCTCCTTTAATTATGAACATAAATTAATAGAACTTGGTATGTGGCTTTACCTAGTTGAGTTATAATGATATTTGTATAAAAGCCCATTTTTAGTGTTCCTTATTTCAGCAAACCTGCATACTCAGCCGCCATGTTATTCTTATGGAGAATAATTAAAATGTCATAAATCGTTTATTTATGAATGTATGTTGATGAAACTTGGTATGTGGCTTTATGTGGTATTAAGATAAATTAATATGCATTGGAAATTCGCTGAGTATGCAGGTTTGCTGCTACGGGGGTATTTGGGGTTTTCACATGTATTTTTTTTATCAAATTTTAATTTTTACCATACACACACTCTGCAAATTTGTGTTTGCACATGTAATTTTTAAGCCGAATTCGGCTGAAAAAAACAAACAATTTTTTGGTCATTGCTCTACGTCGATTGGTTACTGGGATATTGAAAGTGCTAAAGTTAGTACGTTGTCCAATGTTATTCATATGGAGAAAAAAAAAAACAATTTTATCTCGCTTATTTAAAAACATAAACTGATGAATCTTGGTATATGGCTTCAATTGGTTGTGGTTTATTGTTGTTTGCACAAAAACAATTTTTCACATATGGTTCCCCTATAGTAAACCTAGGTAATCAGTCCCCATGTTATTCTTAGGAGAATAATTAAAATCTTATATATCACTTATTTATGAATATATATATGGATGAAACTTGGTATGTGACTTCACTTAGATGAGTTCTATTGATATGTGCATAAAACCCCATATTTTGTGTTCCTTGTTGCAGCAAACCTGCATACTCATCCCCAATGTTATTCTTATAGAGAATAATAGACAATAGACAATAGACAAATCTTTATTGTACATAACGCCTGAGAAACATTACATAAGTAATTTTTAAGCAGGTACATGGTCAAGTTTGTTTAATATTAACTAAACCTAACACATTCAAGTTCCCTACCTCAAGCTTTCCTACCTTATATAAAATGGTTATATAAAATGGTTTATGTATACATAAACCATGTATAAATCATACGCTAAATTTTATCTATAAAAACTCATCAACTCTATAATAAGCTTTATGGCTCAATGTCTCTTTCAGTTTAGATGTAAAATTTGTTATTGCTAAGCTTTTGTATGATTCAGGTATATGATTATAAATTTTTAATCCCATATAAAGTGGTCCAGTTTCAAATTTTTTATGACTATGATTTGGATATCGAAAAATGTTATTATTATTTCTAGTATGATAGCTGTGATTTATTTTGTATTTTTCAAAAACAGATGATTTTGTATGAACAAATTTAGCTAGCTCAAGAATGTAAAGAGAAGGTAATGTTAGAATACAATGTTTTTTAAAATAAGGCTTACAACTAGTTCTTGGTTTTAAATGGAAAATTGTCCTAAGAATGAACTTTTGACACACAAACACTCTCCCGGCTTCTACAGAGTTACCCCATAACTCCATAAGCCAACAGCGAGTGGACATATGCATAATAGACAGTTAAGCAGACTTCTATAGATGTGACTTTAGTTAATATACTAATTGCATACCTTGTTGAACTTAATTTCTTACTTAAAAAATGTATGTGGTCAGACCAACTTAATTTTGAATCAAAATTTAAACCCAAAAATTTAACTACTTTAGTATTACTAATTGTAGGATCCATTAGATTATTTCTTAGCTTGAATTGCAAAATATTGGTCTTGTCCTCATTTAATTTTAAACCGTGGTTCTCAAACCATTCATTAATTTTTGTAATGGTGTCATCAAGAGTAAATTTGATTTCACTAAAAGTTTTTCTTTTCAAAAGAGCAGTTGTATCATCTGCATATAGAGTGAAACTACAAATGTTTTTAGAAAAAAAAATTGGCAAGCTGTTGATATATACTATAAACAGTAATGGACCCAATATGGAGCCTTGAGGCACACCATATTGTACAGTGGCCCATTTAGAATAATATTTGGTCGAATTTCTTGTTATTATTGTTCGTTGTTTACGATTGGATAAGTATGATTGCAGTAATTCTATAGCAGCCCCTTCAACGCCCATATTTTTCAATTTTATCAATAACACATCATGGTCTACGCAGTCAAAAGCCCTGGACAAGTCACAGAAAACCCCCGCAGTTAACTGCGACCGATCCAGAGCCTCAAGAACATCACCGACAAATGTAAAAAGAGCTGTATGGGTGCTTAAATTTTTCCTAAAACCAAACTGTTCTTGGCATAATTTTGAGTTGCATTTCAAGTAATTAGAAATTCTAAGATAAATTACCTTCTCAAAAATTTTTGCTACATTACTTAATAAAGAGATTGGTCTGTAATTCTGACTAGAACCAAGCGAGGCTTTTTTTTTAATAGGTTTGATTTCAGAGAATTTTAACAAATCAGGAAAGACACCCTCCTGAAATGATTGATTGATGAGTTTAGCTAATACACCAGAAACAATATCAGCAGACCACTTCAATAATTTAGTGGGAACCTCATCCCAGCCACAAGCATTACTGTTACTTAAACTTAAAATTACATTCTTTACCTCAATTTCATTGGTAAAACAGAAATATTGTAAATTAGCCGTATTGTCCGACACTGTGGAACATTCATTAAAATACTTGTTATTATTGAAAGAGACGTTTGGAACATTTAATACTTCCTTTATATTTGTAAATTGTACATTAAGATACTCCGCAATTTCTTTGGGGTCATTTATTACCCTCCCTCCGACCTCAATTTCAGTGTTAGTTTTACTTTTTGCCTTCAGACCCAATTCCTTCTTAACTACTTCCCACATTGCCTTACTCTTATTAACAGATTTCTTAATATAATCACCATTACACGATGTCTTAGCCTGAACAACAACATTTTTAAAAATTTTCTTATATTTTTTAACATAGGTCAAAAATGATTCCTGTCTACAAGTCTTCACAAGTTGATGTAATCTTCTCTTATTTACTGAAGATACCCTAATACCTTGTGTTATCCAATTCTGTTGTTTTTGCTTATTTTTAACCTTCATCATCTTAATCGGAAACACTTCATTTAATGACAGCATTAAACTTGATAAAAAATCTTTATAATTCTCATTTACAGACTTGTTTAACTGCAGTGAGTCAATATTTGCCTTTAAAGAATTTATAAAACATGGTAATTTTTAATGGGAAAAAAGCGGAATTTCTCAAAAAAGGTTTCAGAAAAATTTAGATTATCGGGCAACTGTAGCAACAATGCATTATGGTCAGACAGGCCAAGTTCAATATTGGTGATTGCTATTTTATCATAATTTACACTAGTGAGAATATTATCAATGCATGTTTTTGAAGTTTTAAAAATTCTGGTTGGTTGTCTCATATTTATTTTCAAGCCAAAACTATACACTAAGCTCTCAAATATTTTTGTATCATTATCATTTTTCATAATATCAATATTGAAATCTGCTGTGATTATAATTTTTTTAGAGTTATTTTCCCTTTGCATGAACTCTAAAAAGCTTCTAAATTTTTTTAGAAACATCTGAGTAACCTTACTACCAGGTATTCTATAGATAGAAACTATAATAATCTTTTTTTTCACTATTTCTATATAAGAGGCTTCAAAACATAATCCCTCATTAAATTGCTTTAAGTCTGCTCTTACAATAAAATTAATTGAATCATGAACTAAAATACATGAACCACCTGCTGAGGTGGTTCTAAAAAAACCATCGGCTAAAGTAAAGTCGGGCAACTTATTCAGAATGGATTTGTTGGCTTCTTTTACCTTATGTTCATTTAAGCAAATTATTTTTATTTTACCTATCTCATTGGCAATTGCATTCAACTCTTCAAATTTGTTTTTAATACCTCTAATATTATAATGGATTAACTGGCAAGTTTTAAATTTATTAACATTTTTTAGATAAAAATCTAGGTCTTTGCTGATATTATTGCCCCAAACAGGTTTTTTGTTTTCATAGGTTGTCCCACATTAGAATTAAAAGAACTTACAGAATCACTACTACTAATACCAAAATCGCTTATAGATAAACATTCAGAATCTTCACAGTCACAATGCTCTACATATGATGTTGGACAAGGAGTTGAAACTTTACAAAACTCATTAGGAAAACTTAGAGAACACTCAGTAGGGGGCACTAATTGACTTTCACACACACTTTCATAATTGATATTTTAAGTACTAGTATCGCTTGTTTGTGAATATATTTCTTATGAATCCTGGGAAGTGGCTTAGTATGTATATATTCATTGAAAATTCGCTGAGTATGCAGGTTTGCAGCGACGGGGGTATTTACCTTTGGTTCGTTATCAGGGAGGTTCATTAAGCCTATGAAACAATGCGACTCAAACCAATTATTTCTTTCCCAAATGTTTAGATTTATGTTTAATACATATTATTTTTGTGAGCAAGATTCTAGTTTTACTTATTCTAGTATTAGGCTCGAGCATACTTCAGCTTAAGGATGTCAGTTCCAATTGCAGTATTATTTATTCTATTGCAGTTTATTTTTTAGAAGTAATTAGTTCCTGATTTTCAGTTCTTATTACTTAAAAAAACTTGTTCAAGTCAGTTTTTGCTTAGTGTGTCTTCATGTTATGTACACGATTAATTCAATTCACAATTATTGATAATGCATGATCCAGTTACAGTTTCAGCCCATGTTATTTGGTCAGCTTGAAATTTTGGACTGTCCCATCGCTCAGTAAATATTCATTGGTTCGACTATTGTTTACAGACGATATTACATGGCCTAGTTGTAGTTTAACATGACCTATTTATCCTTTATGGTTGATATTACACTGTGCAGTCGTTATCTGTGGCTAATTTACATGGTTCGATCGTCTTTTGCAGCCTATATTATGTGGCTGATAATTTTGTATAGGGGTGGATGAGTACTCAAATTTTTGAGTGGCTGTAGAGTATTTTTTAATATACTCAAAGGCGGAAGGAGTAGTAGAGACTACTGGTAAATTTGAGTCGAGTAGTTGTAAGGAATTACAAATGCCATTCAGATTCAGGATGACAGTTTACCACATGAAACTAAATAAAGATAATCTAACCAGTTTTTAACAAATAAGACTCCTCTTGACAAATTTAATTTACTTTCGAAGAAAAATAAGCCACAAGACTACTTGTAACTCGTTTTAAAGGAAACATTGACAGGTGTGTTATTTATGGCTATACGTGAGTGTGAATAAGGAAGATGGGCGCGGGGAGGGGTGTGCCCGGCAGCAACAAATCTTACCTTAGAGATAACAAACGGTAAACTAGATAAGCGGGAGGGGGAGGGGTCTTCTTGAAAGCAATAAATCAGTCATCAGTCCAACATTATTTTCTTTGTATGTAAAGGAATATTATCTTAGTCATGTTCTTTTCCCATTATAAATTTAAATTAAACTGTTTTTTTTTTTAGCGAATTTCCCCTTTAGGAAAGAAGCTATTACCGTAGGTGGCATGGTAAGACTTATGCCCGAGACCATGATAACTTTTTGTTTTGAGGTCCCCGGATGCCAAAAACACTATTCATTCAAATTTATATATATATATGTATGTATATATATGTATGTGTGTCCGTTGCCCCGATAACTTTTGAAATAAACGCCTGATTTTTATGAAATTTGGCACAAATGTGTAGATTAACATTTATGGCTTTAAATTCGAAAACCAGATCAATCGGACTATGGGAAGGGGGTTTTAAATTTTCTAAAAATCAGTTTTTTGGATTTTTCTCCCTAAAATTTTAAAAACACTCAATTTTGGTTACAGCCATTTTATAGAGCTTAAAAAAAATAATAATTTGGTATTTTGAATCATTAACCTAAGTTAAGTGGTTGTAGAGAAAAGTAAAAAACCGTGTCCATAAAATTTCCCATGTTAATCTTATGGGAAAAAGGTTTTTGGATTTCCTCAGATAATTTTACTAAAAACTTCACATTTGCCAATCAGTTTAGCTCTACAAAACAATCATTTTGGTGTTTTAATTGTTCTACGTCCAACGGTTGCAGAGATATTCAAAGTGCTAAACACAGTATGTTGTCCAATGTTATCCTTATGGAGGATAAATAAAATTTGATATCTCCATTATTTATGAATGTATATTGATGAAACTTGGTATGTGGCTTCAATTAGTTGTGGTATATTGATATTTGCACAAAATAGGTTTTTTGTTTATTTTACCTGTACCAGCAAACCTGCATACTCGGCCCCCACGTTATTCATATGGAGAATAAGTAAAGTTGTATACCTCTCTTAGATATGAACCTAAATTAATAAAACTTGGTATGTAGCTTCACCTGGTTGAGTTATATTAATGATTGCAAAAAAAACACATTTCTTATCTTCTTCGTTGCAGCAAACCTTCGTACTCAGCCCTAATTTTATTCTTATGGAGAATAAATAAAATGCTATTTATCACTTATTTATGAATGTATTTTTGTGAAACTTGGTAAGTGGCTCTATGTAGTGTAGTGAGACATTTATATGCATTGGAAATTTGCTGAGTACGCAGGTTTGCTGCTACGGGGCAGCAATTCTAAATTTCTGTAGAATTCTTAATGCAATCTATGTTAAAGTAGGCCCCTACACGGACAATTGCATTCAATTATTAAGTTGAAAATTTATTAAAAAATATCCATTAAATAATTTTAATTGGTTACATACATTTTTGATTGTCTTATTTTATTGCATTGCATAGCTGTAATATATGCTAGACATCTTGTGTGATTTTGTAAATGGTATATATTTATAATATTTGCAAAATTCTGATTAAAACAGTACATTTTTTAAAAATTAAAATCTATTATTTATTCATGGTAAATAAAATAAATAATAACAATAATAATAATTCAGTTAAATAAGTGAACATTTACACAGCTGTATTAAAATAAATGTTATGTTTATTATTAAAGCTTAACACTTTGACCGCGCGTGGGACGTGGGGCGTGTTCCCACGCAGCAACTGTTCCGATAGGCACGGTAATATTTTCGAATGACAAAAACACTGTACGGTGCTGTACTGCGTTACAACACAACTGTACGTATTTCTACAAAGCGCCAACAGGTCGTAGCACAATCCAGATAGCAGTAGTCAACCAGGGTTGCCATCTAGAGGGACTAAGTGGGACGAAAACGAATGTAGGGAAGTCCCGTGACGGCCGGGATATTGGGGGAAGTTTACTACCAATCTACACCAAAATAAAGCTCGCATTCTGAGCGTCACGCGTAAAGTCATTGTTGCTAAGCGGACTTGGTGGGAAGCCGGGTGTCCTACGTGCATGCGCCGTGGGACCGCGATGGGATGCCGGCGTCCCATGTGCATTCAGAGTATTAATTTGTAGACAAACTTTTTTTTATATTAAAAAAGTTTTTATTACTTTATAAATAACTACTTCACTTGATACTCGAATAGTTGACTCAATAATCAAGACAATTTAAAAAATCACTACTCGTCCATCCTAATTTTGTATGGCCAAGATTTCACAGTGCGACTGTTAATTGCGGCCGATATTACATGGTGGATAGTCATTAGCAATAGTACTTGGTACAGTTGTTGATATTACATGTTACGATCAACATATATTAATATGCAACCTGCCCGTCAATGCGATGGAACCGAGAATTATCGATTAGACCTCAGTATAGATTTTAAAAATCCTAATCCGAAAGAAATAGAACCAGAACCGACACATTCATTTAAAATATGAAAATGCTTTCACGCTTCATGAACCCAGTATTTTACTTCATACAAGAAATAATCCAACCAGAAATGCCATGTTCCAGAGAGAGGGAGCCGCAGATCCTAGACTACAGGACGCAGCAGTACAAGCTGTTCCCGGCCATCGCCACCAGTCTCGGGATGATGTTCTCGGCCACCTGGCTGTGGGACATGTACAACAACGTGACGGGCGAACTAGAGCAGGGCGACTTGGAGCGGCTGCCTGAGGTACGAGCGAGTCTCTGGTCCACAACCAAGCAGCTTCGGCTTCAAGTTAAACGCATTAAAGAGGCGCAGATCAGCCCTTAGAATTTGACTCAATTTGTTGTCAAAATGTATTTGTTAAATTTGAAGGAATAGATAGCTTCCCATACTTGACAGGCGTACAATATAAGGGGCCGAAGAGTACTTTAGTTTGTTAAAATCGTATGGGTTCAAGATAAGATCTTCTGTTTATGAGAGGGTAAAGGATGGATAGTCGAGAATCTGCATGCTTTAATTTTGAATTTACTGAAGGCTGGAATTTAGTTTTTTGCCCAAGAGAACTCCCAAGGATTTAATTGCCCGGTCTGAAGAGTTCCAATTTATTGTACTGTTGTTAATGACAAACAACTACTATAGGTCACTGGTTAATTTATTCACAACTGGTATGATTTGTTTTTTATTTTGTAATTTTCAATGAGATTTTTAACAAAACGTGAATTTTTCCAGGGTTGAGGTTTTTTAGGGGTCTGCGGTACTAACAATTTCAGATCGGTACGATTCGGTAAGGTAAAAGATTTTGTACCTTGGTTCTCGGTACAAATTCGGTATGGTACATTGCACTGCCATATACATAAATTTGTACTAAATATTAATTTTTATTTATCATAACAAATTATTGAGTAATACTTAAGGCCATATACAATTTTTATTATTTATTTAATTAAAAGAAAAATTAACTATACTATGGTGAAAATATTTTTTTAACCCACAACTTTGGAATATTGCATTTTAATATTATTTAAACTATTATTGATACAAGTTATTGAAATATTCATGATGAATAAATTCAAAAACTACTTCACAATCAATTAATTGCATAAGTTGCTTAACTGATTAATTACATTGATTTAAATGTTTAAAAATAAATACAAATTATTGATTAAAAACATAAAAGAACAGCAAAAACTCAAATGTTATAAATACCATTCTTTGGTGTATTTGGAGATTATTGTATCAGTAATAAAAAGTAAAATAAGATAACTTAAAAAGAAAAAAAAACTGTATATGATGTATGTGAAGCAAAAAAATATTAAAAATTAAACCTATAATAAATACTGATGATTAAAATTAAAATAGTTTTAAATTAAAAATTTAAGAGGGCTACTAAATTCAAAATTATAATCCATAAAAAATATTACAGTACATTTATTTAAACGTAGGTACAGTGATATCCTGTTAATTTAGCTAACTCACCTTAAAAATAATTAACTATTAAACTAATCAAAAAATTAATTTAGGTTTTCGTTCATTTTTAGATGAATTGTCCTGTACCACAAAATAATCAAACATGTAACAGATATCTGTATGTAACAGTTTCACAACACAATAAAACAATTATAAATTTAAGATATCATTTGAAATTTATTAAGTTAGTGGCTATTTTTTAATTAGCCTAGTTTTCAACTATTTTTGAAAACTTTTCACTGGAATACTTTCAATGCCAATAATAATTATCACTGTTATTACTGTTACTGTTTAAAACAGTTTGATTTGAATTCATAATGGAGAAAGAACGTGATTCAAATAAAGTATTCCTTTTCTCACTCCAGAAATTATGTTGGACAAACAACTGATTTATTGTCAATGACTGGGCCCTTCCCCCTCACCCCTCACGCTTTCCTAGTCTAAACTTTTCTTATCTTCGAGGGCAGACTTTTTGCCCGACTGGCCCAGCCCCTCCCCACTCCCCTTTCTATCTCCATTCTCGTATAGCTATAAATAACCTGTCAACGTCTTTTTATAGAGAAGTTTTGGTGCTTATTTTTCCTTAAAGGAAATGACTAGTTATCAACATGAGTCTCATGTCAACCACTTATTTTGTTAAACATTGTTTACCTTATCTCTGTTTATTGTTTGATGCAGTGAACTGTGCTGTACCGAATCGATGACAGTAATTAGTTTTGTACCGTAACGTTACTGTTTTTTCAGTGGACTGCAGACCCCTAGAGGTTTCTACCAATTGATTTTTTAGGTCCAAAAGCCCCTAACTCCAAAGTTTTAATAAAATCGTTCTGCTGGATTCCGAGATAAATTTTGCAAACAAACAAACAGATATTGCTCATATTTTAGTATAAGATTATTCTAAATGTTATCCTCTTAAGTTAAAAAGAAACTTTGAGGGCAACTCACGCCCTCTGGAATAAATGTGAAAATCGTGGAAATTACTTTGCACAAACATGTATCAGGCCATTTGTTATGCTTTAATCATCAAAATTTGAGTAAAATGTGGAATGGAGTTATGCTTTGAACCTAGAATAATTAAACTGAACCAAGATTCTCTTGGTGTATTCATGAATGATTAACAGCTATGATAATTATTAAATTAAATAGTTATTAATTTATAATAGCAATATGAAATTCATTAACCAATGAAAAGTATGCAAGAACTTTGATTGATTAACTCTCCTCCGAGGAATGCTGGAGTTTGGGAATCGGTCCCATTCACCATTACAGGAGAACATCGGTTATCCGAAACAAATGGGGAATCGAGGTGTTTGGATAATCAATTTTTTAGATAATTAGTCATGAAGCAATTAAGACTTTTCTAGTAACATGGACGTGGGGTTAGGGCAGTAAAACTCAAAATCTTCTACTTTTCAATTGCATTCATACAAATCTATTTATGAATACAACCACACATTTATGTTTGGACTGCATTGCACAGTAAACAACATAAACAAAGTGAGATATGCAGTGCAATCCCTGTCTAGCGGAGGTGGATACGCCACTGCCGAGTGTGACGGGAGTTAAGTCATCTAGACGCCAGAGATACTCCAGTGCTCCTAGCGGCAGCTGCCGCAATTTCTTGGATCAATGTTGTCCTTTTCGGTTAACCGACATTTCGGATAATCGATGTTCTACTGTATCTCCATCTCTTTCCCATAATATCTCAAAAAATACCAGTGTCAAGTTAGTTAATTCATAAATACGACCTATCACTGTACTAAGTATGATGTTTTCTCTGCAGCTGCATGCCATCGCGTGCTGCCTGAAGGCGGTGTGCACCAGTGACGCGGCCCAGGCTATCGAGGTGTGTCGGCGCGCTTGCGGCGGCCATGGCTACATGACCTGCAGCAACTTCCCCGGCAGCTACGGCCACACCACGGCTGCCGAGACATACGAGGGCGAGAACACAGTGCTGCTACTGCAGACTGCCAGGTAGAGATGGGCCAACTGCCTATAAAATGGCCCTCACTTTTGACCATATACTTTGAATAAAGAAATTTTAAATTGAATTGTGAGTGCTGTTTTTGAAATTTTAACATTTTGATCACTAGCACTGTTTACCAGCGCATGTAGATTTAGTTTGTAATAGCATATAACGTAACCAAAGTGGTTCGTGTTCAGGCTCATTCTGTCATGTTCAAACTAGGGATGAGTCAATTCCAATTGTCGAATCTCCATTCCACCAATTCTCAGGTTTAGAATCGGGATCGAGAATCGATGGCCCAAAGTCAATTCCAGGCCATCGATACTCCCGCCCTTTACTCAGATTTACGCCGCCAGCCATCGAAAATTCGAGTCGAGTTGTTCAAAATTGCATAGCTACTCCCGCCCTTTACCCCGATTTACGCCGCTAACTAATGTTTAACAAAATATATGACTGAAATAAAGAAAAAGAAGCCTAAATTTTATGTTTAGCTCATATGAAAGGAGACAAAGACGGGTGAGTTATTTATGGATACCTGTGAAGTAAGATAAGTAAGAGAGGGGCACGGGGGTGTTGGGTTGGGGGAAAAAATCTGATCTTGGATATAAGGAAGAAAGACGGGACGGGAGGGGTGGGGTCTGGTTGAAAGCAATAAATCAGTCGGCTGACCAACATTATTTCTTTGAGTCATTACCCCACAACCATGTTTTCCCCATGAATAGTTTCATAATTAACTACAAAAAGCTGCTAAATATCATTACGGTATATTTAAAAACCTTGATCTACAATCATTAAAAAATTGCTTTCTAAATTTTATACAAAGTTTAACATTAACATTACAAATGTATTTTTATCGGTCAAGAGTAGGTAACATGCAAAGTGATTGTTTTATAACACAAAAAAAAACAATCTCAAAAAATATCATGGGAGATTTTTGTAACTTAAGCATAACAATTATACAAAATAAACATGCAATTCAACTTATTTGTTTCTAATTATTTATTTTTGTATGTTTATTTTATTTTATTAATGAAAAATAATCACCAATCAACTGATTGTCTCAATTTATTAAATAAAACTCAATTACTGACTAACTTATTGTCTTTAATCATTTTTAAAACATTACTTTGCTATTTCACTTATTACTAGGAATCGATGGAATCGAGAATCGATTTGTAAGAATCGGAACCAGAATCGGAATTGAAACAAATTGGAATCGACTCATCCCTAGTTCAAACTTAAAGAATTTAAGAATTTACAAAAGGATCTTGAGTACCTGTTGATGATATGTAGGTACCTGATCAAAGCCTGGCACCAAGTGGGCAGTGGTGAGATGATGCCTCCCACAGTCAAATATCTGCTGAAGAAGCCCACAGCTAAGCGGTGGGAGAACAAGATGGCTTGCTTCATCAAGGCGTATCAGCAAGTCGCCGCTGGGTGAGTGTTACTTGGGCAGCGGTTGGCAACACTTACATGTTCAGCCTGATGTGTCACCGGGCAAGAATACACTAGATCAGCGGTTCTCAAACTGGGAGCTAAGTAGAACAAAATGTAGAAGTGCAAAGATACAAAGGAAAGCCTGGTTAGGTTGAATAAATTTGAGAAAACTATGAAAAAACAATACTTGAGAAAACTATTCAAAGAACAACCAAACACAACAAAACCACAAATTTACATGTAAAAAACATAATTTACATTTCCATCTTTTGTTCTATTTAGTTGTTAGATGGTATGAATTGATGCTTGTCTCTCAATAATTTTAATGTACAATGACAATAAAGAGAATTAAATCACTTCTTACAATTCTAGAAAGGTTATGTCATTACACTGACAACATGTCGTGAATTGTTTAATCACGTTTAAGTGTACATTCAAACCTATTTGAAGGGTGGTTAGGTCTTCTTTATTTTCTTCTCTTGTAAATTGTGGTAATTTAAATAACCTCTTCGGATAACTCGGAGTCTCAGATAACAGAATTTAGTTAACACGTTCAATGCTGACAAATATGTTTAAACATAAAAATCACATATGTTTCGATGTTAATTAGAATTCCTTAATTAATGTACTCTGCACCCAATGTGTTAATCAAGTGAGTGTAATCAATTAATCAATAATCTCTTTATTTGAAAATATGGTACAAAGCATGGTGTGTGTCACATGAAAAATAAATCACTTAAATTAAATTAACATTCCTGGTTATAGTTGATGTACCTAAACCTACCCCAACTACACCATCCTTACTCCCAGCTCAAAAACAATATAAATTATTTTCAGTTATTAGTTAGTAAATTCCGTATAAGAATTACCTTGTTGTGGAATAATATTGGTTATGAAGGCATAATTTCATTAGTACTAAGTTATTTCATCTGGGTAGTTTCAGTATCCAAATCTCATTACTATTTGAAATAATTTACGAACAATGATAATGCTGTTGAAAAATACTCTCTAAAAATACTGGAAACACGAGAATAATTGGCAAAACTATTCAACTCCAGGGCCGTACACAGGGGGTTCAACTGCCCTGGGGCCGAGGCCAATTAGGAGGGGGGGGGCCCGGGACCTTTAAGCAACAACTTTTAAATTGAAAATATAAATTGTTGTGATCTGTTGACAGCAATGTGGCTTGGTGTGCCACCACTTTGGACAGGAAGATCAGAACCGGGACCTCCCCGGAAGATGCTTGGAATGAAACATCTGTTCAGCTAGTGCAGTGCGCTGAGGTAAAAATATAAGTAATATACGCTCTATTGCATCTTGCAGTAACAGTACATTTAGGTATATTTTAATGGTCTGTGGCTCAGAGCTCGGCTTGGTTAAAGTCAAGATCTACTGAAAGACTGAAGATAGTGGTAAACATTCCCATCACTCTAGGCAATTGTGGGTCAATGTGTTTGTGACATAATACAATGTTAAAAGTTCAGTGTGGCGCGCGCGATTTCCGGCAGTTGCTTGACAAAGAAACAAATACAATTGTCATGATTAAACATTAGGTTAACGCAGTGAACGTGTTAAAAAAACATTTTAATTACCTTGTTGTTAAAATGTTGGGATGTAAATAAAAACATCGTACAACACATCAAAATATATTTACTCTTACACTTCTCACTTGCAAAATGATAAACATGTGTAAAAGATCGTACAAGTTAATCGATTTCGACCAGTTACACCAATATAATGTTGTAGGTTTGGGTTCAAATTAAGCTTTGAAATACTAGAAAAAAACTTTCTTATCGCCATCACTAGACAAAGTTAAAGACATTATACCTCTTGACTACAAATAACTATACCTGCGATGTGGTTTTTGTAGGCACACTGCCGAGCTTTCATCGTCCAGACGTTTGTAGACACCCTCAACACAGCCAAAGCCACCATGTCCCCAGAGCTACACCAGGTGCTCACGCAGCTTTGTGACCTGTATGCAGTCTACTGGATGCTGAGAAATCTCGGTGGCTTCCTCATGGTGATTATTTTACCTATTCACATGTGTTTATCAGCAGATCATTGACTAACCTACTCTTAAATGGTTCAGCAGCGAGGCATGCCATTTTCACTCAGTAATCGCACAATGATATACCTAAACCTCCGTTTTCTCAAATGAGGTACGTGAGTGCATATATATCTGCAATTTCAGTGTTCTGTTAGTTGTCACGGTGTTTAAAAAAATAAAACTCTATAGAGTATCGTCTTTTAACACGTTCGCTACCGCAATTATATGGAATTTGTCATTCACATAGACCAGCGACGCAGCTGTGCGTGGAGTGGTTTCTCCCGATAGACCACCGACGCATATTTGCGTCAGCTGGTCACATTGAAATAGACTTACGACGCGAATTTGTGTCAGTGTCCCATTGTTATTCAAACGTATATTTCTTAGCGCCTGATTAGCGCCTATTTTAAAGCCCTGATCTCTTAGTATCAGTCTGTAGGGATATCTGACGCACATGCGCGTTGCTTGGTCTGTGGGTATGACGAGTGGTGACGTCACATTACAATTGGAAGGAAGGAAGGTAGGAACGGAGGCGAACGGAGGAACAGAAGCGAAGGAAGGAAGGAAGCGAACGAAGGAAGGAAGCGAACGAACGAAGGAAGGAATAAACAAACAAACGAAGGAAGGAATTAAATTTTTTGGATTTTTCATAAAAAAACATAAATATAAAAAAAATATTAGTACCTTTAATTACTATTCTACGATAGCTGGTTGCATAGAAAATTGAAATTTTCATTTTGCAGTAAACTCAGAACGTTGTCCAATGTTATTCTTATGGGGAATATAAAAATTACTATTTCTCTCTTATTTACTGATCAATTTCGTTCAAACTTGATATGCTTATCCAGTTAGCACTGACCAACAGAGGAAATTTAAAATATGTTGCGCCTTAATAACCTTGGGGGGGGGGTGAATTGGGGGTATTTCCCCTCTTGAAACCACTTGTGTAGCAATGGATTCTGTAGTGCCTCCAAAACAGGGATTTGGGTTGATGTTTTTGAAAACAACTTGTTTACAAGATTTTATGGAAATTCGACCGTGCTTTGTACTCTGTATTTATTGAATAAAAAGTAATTTATTCATTAAAGTTGGGCGAAAAGGGAGAAAGTATGTGTCAGTTTCCTGATACCGTTTATTTACTATTTTCCATTATATAGACAGACTGACACATATATACGTTTTTTTAAATTGCTCAAAGTAAAATAAAAAATAATTGTTATTCTTTACAAATGCATTTTACATTATTATGAAATGAATTAGTCCATTTAAACCCAATTTCTCTCGTGGTCTGTTGTTAAGGTTATACCTGTACTTCCCGGTCTGTTTGCAACGTTCAGATTATTTCTTTTGGTCTGTGGGAGTGACCGGAAATATGCGTCGCTCGGTAGCGAACGTGTTAACCCATCGGATACTTAAGTTTTTTAATTACTGCATGGCCCCAGAAACCCAATTAAATTTAAATATTTTGCAGTGTTTTAGTAAATAAACTGTAACAAATTTCCTTTTGCTGCTAAGTGAGCAAACATAGTGTTTTCTTGAAGCTGGATACATTTTCTTTTTAATATGTTAATAGAAAACAACAAATAAAATAATTATATTTAAAATATTTTGTTATAAAAATAAAAAAATTTATTTTATTTTTTTAAGAATATAATAAAAATAACAAAATAAAAAATGTCTAATCAGTTGTCTAGTAAAGTGCAAAAACTATTTCCTTTCATAAAACTTTTTAGTTTATTACTTCATTTAAAAAAAAATTTCTTATGATTTTTTTGCAAAACCACTTTTTTCTTGAATAATTTATATTTTTACCCGTTTGCCAAAAATGGATCACATTGCAATATTTTACCTATACAAATCTTTCATGGAAATAAGCTTAAAGTAAAAACAATTTAAAAAAAATAAAAAAATAAAAATTTTTGAAAAAACCCATGGTATTACATCATCATGATAAAGATTTTGGGCCAAAACGGCCATCACGGAACCGTTCCGTGAAAAGTATTCAATGGGTTGGTATTTATTCTAAAATAACCAATGAACAAATACTGTTTTGTTTTATTTTTATCATCATGTCCATCTCATCCATCATTTTTCATTAGTTTAGGGATTATTGTCTTCCACCAATCGAATGTGTATGAGTCTATCACTTATAAAATGTACAGAAAACTCCAATATACCATCACAACTTGTTTTGAGTCATTTCTGGTGTTTAGTCAACAGTAGAGGTAAACCCAGAAAGAGACATACTATTCGGCACTTTTTCCCATGTTATTCTTATGGGGGTCAGTTTTTGCACCGACACTCGATCCCACCCTATACTAGTATCCGACCCATGCCCATATTAAATACATTCTTCCCAAAACGCCCGCCCCCCTATTAAAAAAAATACATTTTAAAAATCAGGCAAAAAGTTTTTAATATTGCTTAAATTACATGTTACATAGTCAAAAATATCATAATCAACAATAATCAATCCCAACATGTCCTTATTACACCACCATCAGTTTAATGTAAGTAGAGACAAACCCACAAATAGAAGCCACTTTCGGCACTTTTTTCCCATGTTATTCTTATGGGGTTCAGTTTTTGCGCCGACATCCGAACACGGCCTACACAAATTTCCTTGTTGGCCTATACTAATGTCCAACCCATGCCTGTATTAAATACATTTTCCCCCATCCATCCCCTATATTTCTTAAAATTAATTACCTAAAAAACTAACTGTGGTGTTTAAATTGATGTTATTGTTATAGCCTAGTGTATATGTACACTTGTATTATACATCCTAAAATGGATATAAGGGGTCAGTCAACTGACCCCCCTTTAACTTCCAAGTGATCCCCCCACCTTCCATCTTTAATACCCAAACGTGGATTTGCTCTAAATTCACTTTAATAATCCTTTGTTGAAATCCACGAGTTCTGGCTACTTGGGAACCCGAGCCATTTGACATATAATAAATCATCCTTCCTCCTAATTACCTTCTCTACCAAATACATGTCTTTATATTTAAACAACTTTTTTATTAGCATATTACGTGTTGTTATTACTTACGGGATGTAATAAAAGACGTCTTACAACACTTAAGATATATTTACACTTATACTGATTCACATACAGATGGTAAACATGTATAAAAGATCGTACTAGGCTATCGATTTCGACCAGTCAAACCAGTCATCATCAGGCCAATGAGAGAACTCACATTGGCCTGATGATGACTGGTGTGACTGGTCGAAATCGATAGCCTAGTACCATCTTTTATATATGTTTACCGTCTGTATGTGAATCAGTATAAGTGTTTATATTTAGTCTTTAACAATTCTTGTGAATAAAATCCTCCTTTGATTATATTGCCATTCTCATCTTTCAAAATATAAGTCACAGGCTTTGTTTTCTTAACTTCTGCTATTGTAAAAAGCTCCCCTGTCCAGTTAGGGGTATATCCTTTACTAAATATATGTTTATATTTTGATATCCTTAAACTATCCCCCACCTTATATCTTGGCTTTTTAACTTATACTTTAGATGCTAACCTTTCGTGTATATCTTTAGAGTTCTTGTCACTTACTTGGTTAGGCTTCATCCCTATGGATCTATGTACTTTATTATTATATATATCCTTACTAACTTTGGAAGTAAATCCAACCATTTGTAACTCCCTTGTGCACTAAACTCTCTATACAACCAGTTCTTTAAAGTTCTCTGGAACCTTTCCACAATAGCCGCCTTAGTTGCAGAGTAAGTGTGGTAGTGATTAATCCTTAACTTTTTCATTAGTTTGGTAAAATGTTCATTAAAAAATTCTTTTCCGTTATTTGCCAGTCTCCGTCGTTTCAAAAACACCTCCATTGCTACCAACTAACATACCATCAGTCATTCTTTGATATACATAGTTTTTTTGACAAATATGCCTCTCCATCTAAAGTCTTAAATCCGCTTAAAGATGTAGGGTCTGCAACTAACAATTTAGGATTGTACATCATCAAATCGATTTCATTATTGTCTTGCATAAATTTCTTAGTTTTATTGTTAAACCTTAATGCTTGTGATTTTAAACAAATATCAAATTTAATACTGTGTTGTCTAAAACTTTTAATATTATCGTCATACCTCAAAACCTGCGACATTAAACAAATATCAGTTCTCTGTTTGCCTTTAGGTTATTTATATTTGTCATATTTAACTGACCTACGTGGGGTTCATAGTAAAATACTCGATTTGCATTTTCTTTACAATTCCTTGGATGGAGGGCCACCAATACAGACCACAAAAAGCATTTATTATCACTATTTTTAATATTTAAAACAGCGTGTTTTGATTTTATATTTTCTGGTGTGGGGATGTATGACTTGGGAGTTAGGGGTTTAAACTTGTAAACGTGCAGCTGCCAGTATTTAGTATGGTCATATATCCATCCACTACCTTCTGATTGAAATTTGTGTATAGATGTGTCGATTTTTAAAAGTGAATTTTCAATTTGTGTCTTTAATTGTGCTTTCTCAATTGATAAATTAGTTAAACTTCGAAAGTTAGCGATAGTTTCTTTATCAATTATATCAATTCACCATTATTATTAACTGTGTGTTTGATAAATTTCACTCTCCTAATAAGAATCTATTTGATTGGTAAGGAACATGATTGAAGGGTGTTTAATATATCCACAGATTCACCCTGAAACTTAAACACATTATAGGGTCATTTGTCACATCGTAGGTGGTGGCGTGGTTTGTTCCGAGTGATGAGACTCTCTTACAAACATTACAAGTATTGTGGTTCTCTAGCATATGCATTTTAAAATTATTGCTATTGTCAAATATTTGATGACATATTTTACAAATTTTAGGAATAACTTTGTGGATAGTTTGATAGTGGCGTAATAAATTACTTCTGTTGGAGCAGGGCACGGAGCAGACTGCACAGGACAACATTCTTTGTTGGAATGAGGGAGGTGATTTTGGGACTTCTACATATAACTTTGGTTGAAAATTTTGAAATTTTATCTTTTTTAAATAATAAAGTTTCAATTTGGCCATAAAATTTTATTTTTTTACATACACATTTTAGGCATTAATACACATACAAAAGATGTATAAGGGTATCAAAAGTGCCGAAATTGGCTTTAAAGCATATGTTGTTTTATTTTTAATATTGAATTTGGGAAATGTAGGTGATGTGTACACACTTGCCTAGAACAATAACATCAATTTAAAACAAATCCATAAACACCAAAGTTAGTTTTTGACAATTAATTTTAAAAGATATAGGGGACGGATGGGGGAAAATGTATTTAATATAGGCATGGGTCGGGTACTAGTATAGGCCAAAAAGGAAATTTGTATAGGCCGGGTTCGGGTGTCGGCGCAAAAACAGAACCCCATAAGAATAACATGGGAAAAAAGTGCCGAAGGTGGCTTCTCTTTATGGGTCTGTCTCTACTTACATTAAACTGGTGGTCGTGTAATAAGGACATGTTGGGATTGATTATTGTTGATTATGATACTTTTGACTATGTAACATGTAAGTTAAGCCATATTAAAAACTTTTTGCCTGATTTTGAAAATGTATTTTTTTAATATGGCGGCGGGCGTTTTGGAAAAAATGTATGTAATATGGGCATGGGTCGGGTACTATTATAGGGTGGGATCGGGTGTCGGTGCAAAAACTGACCCCTATAAGAATAACATGGGAAAAAAGTGCCGAATAGTATGTCTCTTTCTGGGTTTACCTCGACTGTCAACACATGGTTCCAACACTGACAGATCCAAAATCGCTTGGCCAGCTGCACACGAGCGCTATCGAATATGCCCGAGAATCGCTGCATTTCGCTGGAGTTTTGATTCCATAGGCATTATAACAGCAGTATTTTGAATTGGGAGGCAGAAGTGAGATTGTCGATGGGCGCGAGGGAAGTGCAGATTTATCGCGATGTTGAGAATTTCGCAACATCATCGAGCGTGCTTGGCAGAGCTCGTACCATGAGGAAATCCAATATTTCACATTAGCACTGTTTCTGTGGTGTAAATTCTCCCCAAACAAAATTAAAAAATATATTAAAACCATGCATAGGCCTAACTACATTTTATATGGTAAGGATGCCAATCGTAGCTTCTAAAATTGTTTAAAGTTGACGTTGTTTTTCCAGTATTCCGCCCTGAAACCATCCAATGTCCAAGGGCTCCAAGTGTTGCAAGACTCCCTGCTGCAGGCGATACGTCCCAATGCCGTCAGCATTGTGGATGGCTTTGACATCAACGACGCGATCATCGCCTCACCACTGGGCGCGTACGACGGCAACGTCTACCAGCGGTTGTTCGACGAAGCCAACAAGAGCCCTCTCAACGAACAACCTGTCGACGAATCGTTCCACAAGTATTTGAAGCCGTTTTTGAAATCGAATCTTTAGTGGGCTTGTAACAACGCAGGATTAACGTAACAGGGTAAACTTGTGTTAATTGTTTGAGGTTGATGATTAATAGCAATTTGGGTTACTTTACACAACAGGAAAATGTTCTCTGGTATAATCATTGGGATGTGTTAGTACGATGTGGGGATGTGTGTAGGTATGTGTTAGAACCAGGTGTGATAACGATTTGGCTACATGGTCTAATGAAATGTAGGTTAATTTGTTTACATTGCTTAAACTTAGTAGGATAAAGTGTTTTTGATATACAATGTTACGTTAATATAACACGAGACATATAGTTTTGTGTATTGTCGATGGTCTCTATATTGACATATCGTTTTCTTTGCTCCATCAAAATCTTCCTTTAGTCTAAATTGTCAATTAACAAGATCCATTGTTGTGTTGGGCTGTGCAGTGGAGCGGATGACTTCACTAACGTCGTCTTCTGTTGAACTGTACTGTCTGACACTGACGGTCGCAAGAGCATTCTTAAACCATCAAGATATTTAGACCTGTATTGTACTTACATACAAAGATGGTACCGGTACAAAACATTAAACTATTCAACAAGTGTATTTATGGTATTATATGCAAGTACAATGTAAGTGTAAATCTATTTTTCATCATTCTACATCGAAAGTAATTATTTTACATAAACAGCTAAGAGCTCAACAAAAGTATAGTGTTCATTTCCCAACCTCAGATTTAGAGCAAAGGAAAAATGTTTACCTGACTTTCCATCGTAGGTTTGTGTTTGCCCAGCAGGAGCACTAATGTTAGCTGCAATGTATTTGGTGTTTGAAAATAAATTTAATTTAATTTAAGACAATGGTTAACAATAATTTAAAACAAATAACCAGATCGTATGATTTATATATATATGTTTCATAATGACTATGGAAAATGTTTCCAACAATACCAGATAAGTTATTGAAAAAGTGATTTTTTGCATCATGATGAAAAGTATCATTCATAACTCGGTACTGAAAGTGATGTTCCGGTTCTTGTCTTCACCTCGCAAGTAAACTTGATCGCACACCGGAAAAGGTCAATTTTGGTACTAGTATTGAAATATACTATTGTAGTGTTGTATGACATATTGCATTTCCTCTTGTATTATTGTATCAAGGCATAAGGTATTGTTTAAATTGTCAGTGTTCAATGGTTGAAAAAGACTTGATAGAGAACTTGTTTGAACAACTTTTATATTTTTATAACAACAATTGTAGTTGTTTTAACATTTTCAAACATTATAATAGAATGCATTATTTCTTGCTACTTGTCATAACCATGCCTGTATATAATATAAGTAAAGAATTAAGATGCAAATAAACAAAATTGTAATTTGAGTTACTCTTCAAATAGTGGATAAATTCGGTTTTGTCCATAACAAGCAGATAACTTCGCTTGGCAGATTTGCCTATCAAATCATGCTTTAGCATAAAACCAGTATTACGGATTTAAAATTTGCTGTTCGTGGCTCGGCTTCCCCATGACTCGCTTAGGCGATAATTTGAAAAGACTTTGTGTACTTTATAATGTTAGATTGCTCTTGTATTGTATATTTTTAGACTAGAATTGTAATCATCATTAAAGTAGATCTATTATTTGTTGGTTTGTTGGGATTTAAGTTAAGATTTACTCTTGTGTATTATAAGATTGTTATCAACAAATAATATATTTTATTAAATATTTTAAATCATAAATTGATATTTTGTATACATTTCCTAAGTACCTTAATGTGCATTTATATTTGTGTGTACTAATTTTCCCATTATTATAATTTTATTAATTAGTTACCTGTATTCATTTTGAACTTTTGGGAGTTATATTTAAAAATAGTATTTGTGAGAGTATTCTGTTTAACAGTTATATATTTAATGTTCTGATGTTCTGTTCGTACTTATAAATTTCTATGTTAAGATTTGGACTCTCTTACGACTAAGCGCTTACTCTGAAAATAGTTTGTTAGTCTTTTGCAAAGACATCCTTAAATTAAAGCACGAAGCTTGGTATATTGAAATTACTAATTTAAATTAATTAGATATCCTACAAAGATAGTGAAAAACATAAATTATAATAGTAATAAGGGATAGATATGTGAAACATCACTTACTTAACAATGTGGAAGTGGCCAAGGCCCAGGATTGTACTGCTCAGAGGCTGAAAGGTGAAGGTTGATGTTGACATACAAAGTATTCAGAGGTGATAAGTAGAAGATGTTATATTGAAACCTTCTTCCTCCGTCATATGATAAGTGTTATTCAATTTGAGAATCCTCATGATGGGGATCTCTTCAATTTAGTAACGTTAAAAACCAGCACCACTACCATCCTTATCAATGTGTGAGGACCCACCTCGGAGATATAATGCCAACCACACCCTTATATCAGCCGCTGTGATGCTATTGGTTGATCATTTTGGAGATAAATTAATACATTCTAGGGCGGGACTGCAAAAAACAGGTGTTTCAACCCAAATATGTTGAAAAAATAATAATTTCCATTAATGGGGAATCTAGGTAATGTAACTATTTAAAATGTTAGTGTGGGGTAACAATTAATTGGTATAGCAAATGACTTATAAATCAGAGTCTGTAGTAACCTAACCTAACCACCGCAGCGTGATTAATTAAGTTGTTGGTCGGTATAAACTGCAAATACTTTTAATATGAATTTCAATATTTTATTAAATCTGCTCTTTGCTCCTCTGGTTAGTAGAAAAAATATTTGATTAGTTTATTTATTTTATTACTATCAAATAAGTTTCACTTTACATGAATTTGTATATATTTAGTTAAATAAAATTAAAATACATAATAACAAATTATAAAATAAGTCCAAATGAGAACAATTCTAGTCCCATTACTGAAATTTTATGGGTAATTTCTGGTAGGTTGAGGGATTTTGTCCAGCCAGTTAGAGGAGAGAGATGAGATGTCGCGATAACAAGAATTTACTGTACTTTCTCGGGATTCCACGCCTATTTCTCATAAGGGGGAGGAAGATGCGGTACTTCTAGAGAAAACTCATGTGTCTGAGGGTATGATGGCAGTCTTCATTACCAATTTGAATTTCTTATCTGCGTGAAGCGTTTGAAATGGGACCACTTTGATACGTTACCAAATTGAAGACCTCCCCACATGATGCAATTAGATTTGTTCCCTTGGATGAATTACCAGCAATGATTTGCTCTATTTTAGTTCATTACATGTATACCATTTAAAAATAATTGGAGTTCAATGTTTGAAAGCTCTCACTAATATAACAAAATATCATCCATATAGAAACTTGAAAAGAATTTTGTTAGGTCTAAATTAGTTTTGTAAATCATCCTTCCATTCCTCCCCAGAAAGTTTATATTCCTCTCTATAAGTAAAGTTAAGACACTTTGATATTTATTTACTATGGTATATTTTTAGGTGATAATGTCCCTAATCAGTGATGACTTGTTGACATTAATTGCATAGGGTGACTGGTGTTTATATATTAAATGTACTATGGAATAGCACAATTAGAATTAGTAACTTGTTATATTATAAGAGGATATTTTATTTTTGTTATATCGTTTTAAAAATATATAATCAATAAAAACAGTATAACTGCAATAATCTGTTTTATTTCATACATAATATTCATAATTATACATTAAGAATAAACTAAATTTTAGATGTGTTTTTAACTTATTAAAATAGTAAATGTCAATGCCTTGTTGGGCTGCATCATGTATTAGATGTTATACAAAATACAAATAAAACGATTACTGGGTGATAAACAATTACTATGTGTTGTTGGAGTTAAGTTTATGTGGTGTTTATTTACATATTTCAATTTTGGGTTTCAGAAAACTTTACTCATAATAAACTAATAAGGAAATGAGCAATCTGATATTTTGTGAGAGATTATTACTTAATGTCTCTTTAATATTTTAAAAGGATTACCAATCCATCCTAAAGTAATTCCTTCACTCTTCAAGACCATTAGATTCCATCTTTGAAGAAGCTATCTGTAGTTCCAACGAGCGATTTACAAATCGTATAACCTGAGGATCGGTTTCAGTTTCAGTTCCCTCGCCCTTGTCAATTTGGTTGTCATCAGTTTTAGATAAATCAATATCTTGAATTTCATCATTGGATTTCTTCAGAGAATAGCCTATGTTTAGTTCACTGTTAACTGGACATACAGCCTCTGTTTTTGAAGCAATTCCGTTACTAGCTTCTGGCTCAACATCTTTTTTGTGATCCCCTATTGGATCTGTAATGTTACACGTTCCAGCAAAATCTACATTCTTAGCATCTTTTGATTTATAATCATTTGTTTCATTACATAATTTGTAATTTGAAAGTTCTACGATATCAGGAGTAGAGGTGAACTGATACCCAGTTCTCTTGTACCCAGTCATGTAGAAAGATTCCGAAGTAATATCAGGCAATGATGAAAACATGTTATTATTCGTTCCACGTTTCAGCAATTTATCTTCATAGTACCGTTCTATAAAATCAGGATCAATAGAAACATCAGATTCCTCAGTTGAAGATTTCCTGTACATTTTCAAGTCTTCATATTGTTTTGTCTTAATCTTACTTTCATTTGCTTCCAGCTCATCAATTTCATCGTAAGATCCAGATTTAGTGTCTTCTTCATCTGAACTTCTTCCCAGTAATCTCTGCCAGTCTGTTAGTGTTATCATTGTTTGTTTAGCTTCTAATTTAATGTGACCTGATGAATTGCTGTCATCATCATTATAACTGAAACTTGTCTCAACTATTTTTCCTTTCTCATATTTATCAGAGAATGTGAAAGGATTGTGCAATAAGTTCAAGACTCCTTCCTTCATACTTGTTGCATTACATGTTTTACCATAATCATGGCCAGGGAGATTTTCACCTGATACTGTTTTAATTAGTTTATTTGGTTGGTCAGTTTCATCTACAGACTGATCATCAGATTTCCTTTTATTGGTAGAAAATGTTGGCTTACTGCTATCTTGTTTGGATTTATTTTGATGTGCTGGAATGTTAAGGCTTTCACAAGATTCAGCTTGAAAAATATTAATGTCCGTTCTCTCATTTTCATTAGTCTCAAACATTTTGGACTCAGGATTACTTGTATTTTTAACATAAATAGGCAACGATTCCTCATCATCATTTTCATCACTTGAAATTTCTTCTATTAACATCTTTGGTCTTCTGAAGAAATTCATCTTGATATCATCCTCAGGTTCTATAAGCTGTGAATATGTATTCTTATTTTCTTTAGAATGCTCATTTATTTTTCTTGTGGATATTTCTGTAAATCCAGAACTGGTTTCTTCGTTTAAGGAATTAAAAAGTGAGTCTTCCTTGCTTTCAGATCGTGGTTCTTCACCTTCTTCATTTACTTCAATTTTGATTATATTTCCCAACTGTTCCTGCTTTTTATTTAACCTTTTGGCAAATATGTTTTCTACTGAATCTTCCAATCCAGAATTATTTACTTTTCCATTACTCCCTTCATTACTTTCAAGTTCTTCAATAAGTGCTTTTGGTGGAACTTCCATCCCAGTTGTTGATTTATTGTTATTGTTTGAATTTGAAGAATATGTCTCATTTACTTCCGAATTTTCATTTCTCAATGTTGTATTTTCTAAGTCAATACACTCTCTTCCCTTCAGTTTTCTGGTATTTTTATCACATTCCAATTCCTTCTTCTCCTGGCCTATTTGATCTCTCACTGGGGCTTCACATTCATTTGTTATGTTCTTGCCAAACTCAACTTCAGACTCCCTATTATTATCCTCAGAGTCACTTGATTCTGTTTCCGAATCGCTGGAAGAGAGTTGGGTAAATGTATCACTTCCCTGAAACATTAAAACTTAATTGATTGAACATTTCAACGTTTTACTTTTGAAAAATAGTACTTTTGTAAGATGAATATTTGAGTGTTTGAACAATTTCTTGGCATATCTTTATCAATAAAATGTATTAAGTATTAAGTTACAAAGAGTATAATGATGAAAAGATTTATTGCATTTTGGGACATGTCAAATCACCCCTTGAACAATAACATTTTCAGAACTTAATTGGAACAGTTTAACATTCCATGCACCTCATTTTCTTACAATTCACACCTTGAATGAATACAGACTTGGATCTACATGCCATAAAAACATATTTACTAACCAATTCTATTCCCACCCTTTTTTATTTTGTTCAGGCTATTAATACTAGGAATTCTAACCATCAGTTGAGCTTGCCAAATTGATTAGTGAGCAGTTTATATCAAAATTTCCTTTTGATGTAATGAGAATACAGTAGAACTTCGATAGTTCGACAGTCTGTATACTTCGACACGGCCCGTGACGACATGACATGACAGTAGCGGCGACCGATAGTGTCCATGACGGGTTCGCTGGTCTGTGATGGAAGCCCGCTTATTGTTTTCGTGAACGTGCGCTACCGCCTTTTCTATAAATAACTTATCCCTCCTACCCCCTACCCCGTCCTATCCACCCCTTTCTCCGCCCTTCCCAGTATGTAGGTCAAGTCAGTTCGCTTGAGATGCTGCGAAAGTTAAACACGTTTTTGATTCTTTCGTGATACGCTATTGTTTTTTTGCTCATAATATTCCTTGTATTAAAATGTTCCATATACTCCCTATAGTTCGACACCCCTTTAGTCCACAAAGTGTCGAACTATCAAGGTTCTACTGAACTTATAATATTGTAATATACGTTCATTAGTATAGTATTTTCTAAAAGTACATGTTCATGGTACTTAGTATTTACAATGTTGATTAACAGTAGAAAAATCAATCTCTTTCAAACAATTTAGTTAGCATTCCTCTTTTCTAAAAAAATACACCATTGGACTCTGCTTAACACGTTGGATGCGGAGGACGATAATTCTCATCCTGTAATTAACATTGAAACTTATGTGATTTTCATGTTTAAACATGTTTGTCAGCATTGAACGTGTCAAAAAGTAACAACACGTTTTCTTGAATCATTGCTCCAAGTCAATTGGTTACTAAAAACTGAGGATGCTAAACACAGCTGATAACGGTCAATGTCATTATGTTGGAGAATAAGCAATATGTTATACTGCACTTATCAGTGGACATATGTTGTTGAAAATTTGTATGTGGCTTTATCTGATTATGGTCTGTTGATAACATATTTGCAAATCAAAACCATTTTGTTGTCCCGGGCATCATACCTGAATACTCAGCCTCAATGATATTCTTATCTAGGCCAATCTATACTTAATAGGCGAGCAAGTGTTTTGTGACAATCACTCCTCCTAAACTACTGAACCGATTTTCATGTTTTTGGTGCCATTAGAAAGAGCCTAACATGGAGTTGTGCGGGAAACTTTTTTTATAGAGAAATAATTTGTGAGTGAGGCCCTGGGGCCCTTTAAAGTTGAGTTTTTCCTATAAGCTTAACATTGGGAAATAACTATAAGTTTCAAGCAATCAGCTGGATAGAGTAAACACAGTTAATCAGCAGGCCATGCTGGCTTTGGAACGGTAACAAAATATTTATAAATAATGATCGCGAGCGAACAGGATCGTGAGCCGTGACAGGTTTACTAGTACAAAATTATTATCTCGCTTATTTGTGAGCATATATTGATCAAACTTGATTTTGGCTTCATCTGATTGCCGGCCATTGATACCTGAAAATACCCCCGTCGCAGCAAACCTGCGTACTCAGCGAATTTCCAATGCATTTATATGTTTCTGACTCCTAAATAAAGCCACTTACAAAGTTTCACAAAAATACATTTATATATAAGTGATTTATAACATTTTATTTATTCTCCATAAGAATAACATTAGGACGGAGTATGCAGGTTTACTGCAACGAGGAAGATAAGAAATGAGTTTTTACGCAATTATCAATCTAACTGCACACGGTGATTACCAAGTTTTATTAATTTATGTTCATAATTAAGGGAGATATCAAACTTTACATATTCTCCATAAGAATAACATTAGGGCTGAGTATTCAGGTTAGCTACTACGGGGACAATCAACAACAAATTTATTTTTTGTGCAAATATCAATATACCAGTACAACATGAAGTCATATACCAAGTTTCATCAATATACATTCATAAATAATCGAGATATCAAATTTTATTTATTGTCCATAAGGATAACATTGGACAACGTACTGTGTTTAGCACTTTGAATATCTCTGCAACGGTTGGACGTAGAATCACAATTTAAACACCAAAATGATTGTTTTGTGGAGCTTAAGTGATTGGTAAAAGCAAATGTTAAGATTAAAGTAAAATTAACTGTGGAAAAGCCAAAAACCTTTTTCCCATAAGATTAACATGGGAGATTTTATGAGCAGGTTTTTTCGGATTTTTTCCGCAACCACTTAACCTAGGATAATAATTCAAAATACTAAATTATTTGTTTTTTAAGCTCTATAACATGGTCAAAACCAAAATTAATTGTTTTAAAAATTGTAGGGTGAAAAATGCAAAAAACTGATTTTTGGAAAATTTAAAACCCCCTTCCCATGGTTCGATTTTTCTGGTTTTCGAACTTAAAGTCATAAATGTCACTTTACACATTTGAGCCAAATTTCATCGAAATCGGACGTTTTTTACTCAAGTTATCGCATTCACGGACACATATATACATAAATTTGAACGAATAGTGTTTTTGGCTTCTAGGGACCTCAAAACAAAATACCCCTGTTGCAGCAAACCTGCATACTCAGCGAATTTCCAATGACTATATAACATAACACATTAAAACACTTAACAGGATTCATAAGAAATATATTCACAAATAAGCGATATTTAAAATATTAATTATTCTCCATAAGAATAACATTGGGGATGAGTACACAGGTTTGCTGCAACAAGGCACAAAAAATAATGGGGTTTTATGCAAATATCAATAGAACTCATCTTAGTGAAGTCACATACCAAGTTTCATCCATATACATTCATAAATAAGCGATATATAACATTTTAAGTATTTTCCATAAGAATAACATGGGGATCAAGTACCTAGGATTGCTGCTGCAGGAACCATAAGCGAAAAATTATTTTGTTGTGCAAACAACAATAAACCACAACCAGATGAAGCCATATACCAAATTTTGTCAGTATATCTCGGTAACCAATTGACGTAGAGCAATGATCAAAATACCAAATTGTTTGATTTTTAAGTTTAATTCTATGGTATAACTTACAATTTGATTTAAATGAAAATTACATGTAAAAACCCCAAAAAACACATTTTTGGGGTACAAAACCCCCCAAAAACCCTCCTTCGGATGGTGCGATTCATCTGGTTTTCGAACTTGTTAAAATAAATGGTACTTTACACATTTGTACCAAATTTCATTAAGATCGGACCTTTTTTACGAGAGTTATCGTGCTTACGGAAACATATATATATATATATATATAAATTTGAACGAATGGTGTTTTTAGCATCTGGGGACCTCAAAATGAAAAGTTATCATGGTCTCGGGCTTAAGTCTTACCATGAGACCTTCGGTAATAGCTTCTTCCCTATAGGGGAAATTCGCTAAAATTTGAACAAATGGTTTTTTGGCATCTGGGGACCTCAAAATGAAAAGTTATGATGGTCTCGGGCTTAAGTCTTACCATGAGACCTACAGTAATAGCTTCTTCCCTATAGGGGAAATTCGCTAAAATTATCATGGTCTCGGGCTTAAGTCTCACCATGAGACCTACGGTAATAGCTTCTTCCCTGTAGGGGAAATTTGCTAAAAGAGTTTTTTTTGTTCAAGTTACAGCAAACCTTCTAATCAGCCCTAATTGGATTCTTATGGGTTATACAATAATACATCTCACTTATTTATATATACATATACTAGCGAATCCAGCTGCTCGAATTTAAGTAAACAATTTTTCTTTTGTGATTACCCAGCTCATCAAGGTTCTTAAGAGTTTTCAGACCAGGTATGTTTACTTCCATATGAGTAATGTTCGCAGCAAAGATGTCTTACGAGGGCATCCAGCTTATGCATAAATCAACAACATACAGTACTATAAAAAGTGTTGCTAACCTTAAGGGTATAATAATGGTACAGCTATTTTTAAATTGTCTCTAGACACGCAGAAAGAAAATTTAAACCCTTAATCCATTAATCTAATAATACAAATAAATCAAAACAATATATTATTGTAAAATAACAGCTGATCATAGAATGTAAGCAGTTAAACAATGTTAATTTTAATTACAATGATGTCGTAAATATGGTACGTGTGCGATAAATATTGTGTTTCCAGCAACACTGCAGATTGGATTGGATTGGGTGATCACATGACCTTACAGCTGTTTTTACGAGGTCTCTTCCAGTTAACTAGAAAACATTAAATAAATGACTTAGCAAACATGTACAAAGTGTATGGACCTTGCCAGCTCATATCCAGTCATATTGGTTTATACTGTGATGTCGTTACAAGAGTTAGCCCTAAACAGCTGTTCTTGCTTCGTGTTGTGTTTTATAGTATCAACAGCTGCTGTTAAATGTTCAATTAAATTGATTTATATTCTTCCATAACATTAGCATTGGGACTTTGAAATCCCAGAGGGTAGAGCCCTGAAGGTGGATGTTTTATAAACCTCCAATAGATCTAATAAGGGCTTTCCAATAACACGTAAACCATGATTTAAGACATAGTAGTTTCACCAGTTGCCTATCGCCTTGTTTATTCAATAAAATGGTACCGGGTGTAAAAAAAGTATGGACCCCCTCTAACTTTATTTGTTAAAATGAAGTAAAATTTTGGGTAGTTATAGCTTAAGGTGTAATATCTAAAATGAATGTGCTTTATCTCAGGGCTTTACTATAAAAACAATTATTTATACAATAAAATTATGGAGAATTTGTTGTACAAGTAATATTGTACATTGTATGTCTCGTTATACAGTTTATTTAACTTTATATACAAGTCCAACAGTTTTATTGGAGTTGTGAACTTAAATGCCAGCTAAGTCAACGTTCGTAAATTATTTCTTCAACTTAATCAAGATTTCCTCACTTACCTCTTTTTTATGCTCGTTTTGTTCATTTTCTACAATTCCCATTTTGGCAGAATCTTTGTCAGTACTTCCTGTATTTGTATTATTGTCAGATTCAGAATGTTGTTCCTTGGATTTTTCTTCTGAAGCTTTGATTGTACGATTTTCTTTCAGTTTTATTAGAGCTAAAACATGTAACAATTTCTAAAGCATAATAACGTTTGTAAAACAGATAATTTATACCGTTCATTGAGTGACAGGCTTGTGAATGGAGTTTTTTTATATAATTATTTAGAATATCTGTATTTAAAAAAAATACAGCTCTTTCAGTAGATAAACATTATGGGTGGGTAACAAAACAAGTAACCAGCTGATCAGATGTGCAACTCACAAAGAATCCACCCATCCTATCAGTATTCACTCTTTTAGGTAGCCTTCCTCAGCGATCATATACACCCAATAGATGGAGCATATGGCCTGAAAAGTGAAGCCAGTTTTTGAGCTTCAGGACCCACAACAAGATGGCGGCATGTGATGCTCTTGTTTAACATTTGGCCAAAAACCAATTATCTTGGCAAAAAATTCCAATTCAACTGATCACGCATCACATTTTCTCTGATCTTTCCCACGTTTAACAGGAGCGACACATGACGAATCATCTCCGACAACCGCCATCTTGTTGTGGGTCCTGTCGCTCAAAAACTGGCTTCACCTCCCGTAATACATTTATATCAGATATGCTCCATCCATTGGTCTTATATGATCGCTGGCCTTCCTCCTCAACCCTGCCACAGATGGACTCTTCTTGCTTAAAACAATTAAAAATAAACACTAAGGCAGTATTCATACCCTGGATCCAAGTGCTACTGCTGATCAAGAAACCATACATCAGGCTATAGTGTTGATAACCACTGATTAGTGTTAGGTTTTTATTATTATTCAGACCAAATTCCAAACTAGGTAATATTTAAGACTAAGTGTTCATCGTTGGTTCAATTTTGGTCTGAAATGTTTCACAACTTGCCAGATGCAAGCTCCTGGAACTGTGTTTGAACTGTGACTATAACGCTATCACAGGTAGGTAAAACGACAAAAAAATTAAATTTGACGAAGTATACCGTACAAGTATAAACATGTTGAGCTTATTCGAACTAGCTTTCAATGGAAATAAAAACTTTTTCTGAGTTCCAAGTACAATAGTTAGTAGAGAGGAAATCAGAATGGTAGTGGCCTGTCTGGGGGAAGATGCCCCTGAGGAATTGTGACGCTCGCAGCTTCCGGCTGCAGGGTATAGGATATTTATTTTGCAAAAGATTAACTATAGAGTTCATCTTCATGAACCCTAACTTTTTGTAAGGTTAAGCTAACAAGAGAGAAACTCTGTATGTGATGTTGTATAACGTTTACTACACAAAAACTGACTTTGTAACATACATCAACATCAAAACAACCTCATCACTCAAACTATTTCAAACATTAAACAAACAGATTTCAATGAAGATAGCTCCACAAAAAGTGAGATCTCTTTTTTAGGGAAATGTCAACTAAACATAAAATAATACCAAACAACTGGAAGCCACAGGATTTTCATCAACTCCTCTCTGAAAACAAAAATTCATACTCAATAATCACAAACTTTCACCAGAACTTAAGAGGAATGTCAAGAAAAGTTGGAAGGCTAAACCACTTCTTGAACCAGTAAAAACCCACAGTATTAATTCTAACTGAACATGGACTAAATCAAAATAACCTACACTCAACATCAGTCAATGGTTATAAACTAATAACTGACTTCAGCAGGGATAAATACAAACTTGGAGGTGTTGCGTTATATGTAAATAAAACGGTAGGTATTGAGGCGGAAGCAGTAGATATTGGCGACTACTGTACAGAACTTTTGTGTGAAACAGTTCTTGCAAAGATCAAAGTAAAAATACATTGCTCTCATTTACTAGGAGTGTACAGACCTCCAGAAGGACAAAGCAAACAAGGAATCGAGATGATTAAAAGCATCCTGGACAAAATTCAAGCAGAGGTAAAGCCGTTACTTTTAATGGGCAATGTCAACTTTGACAGGCTCTCTGACAACCCAGAAAATCAAAATTTTGAAGAAGAGCTCTTATCATACGGAGTAACTCGCTTTCCTCTACTGGCAAATCGTATAACCAATGTTTCCAAATCATCCATAGACTGCATATGCACAAACTTTCCAGAAGAAAATCAAATTTAACATTCACCAAGCAGGACTATCAGATCATATCAGCCAACAATGTGTTCTTCAACTGAAAAGTAAAATCACTCAAGCAACAGTGAGGGAATTTAGAAGGAACTTTAGTAAACAAAATCTAGAAAGTTTGAAAGTTGAGCTTATGAAAGAAAACTGGTGCTGTGTACACAATGCGCTGGATGCAGAAGAAATGTACGATGCCTTTTATAATGTTGTGAGGATGAACCTTGACCAAGCTTGTCCAAGAAAAAAAAACAAGGGCAAAAGTGAGACCTAAGATCATAATCAAACATAATGAGGAGGCAAAGCTATTAAAAGAAGACTTCCTCAGGGATTTTCGGAGACATGAACTAACAGGCAGTGCTGCTGACAGAGAGATAATGAACAGTAAGAATAAGAACTACGGTCTTACACAGAAACCTCAAGCGCAACGTGGCAACAGATCACATAAACAGATCTGACAAAAAGTCAAAAGCAAAAATTTGGATGGACGCCAACAGATTGTAGAAATACAAAAGACAATAGATGAGAAAAGACTTCCTTCAAATCCGGCACTCAGTTTTCAATCAGAGGAGTACCACAAGGATCACTGCTGGGCCCTTTTTTGTTTGTCCTTTTCACTAATGATTTTTCAACTTCCATAAATTACAACAAAGTGAAGACCATAATGTATTCTGATGACACAACGCTTCTTTTTTAACACAGACACCGCACAAGAACTTCATACAGAAACAATCTCATCAACAAATAAAACACTGCAGTATTGCATTCAAAATGACCTAGCAATAAACACGGAAAAAACAACTTGCATCAATTTCAGTAGGCGAAATGATGAGACACCAGAAATTCCTGACCTCTTGGTGGAAAAAAAACCAAATTACTGGGAGTCACCATAGACTCTGAACTTTCCTAGACCAACTCATTAAGTAAAAAGCTAGGATCATGAATTTTCGTTGTGCGAAGAATGAAGTGGATTGGAGGTCTTGATGCAGCAAAAGTGGCCTACTATGCCTTGGTGGAATCTCACATCAGATACGGTTTGACAGTTTGGGGTGGTACAACAAAGCAAAATCGAATAAAATTCTTATTCTGCAAAAGAAGGCAATAAGAACACTTGCTGACCTCAAACCAACAGAGAGCTGCAAAGAAGCCTTTAAAACACTGGGTATATTAACAGTGATTTGTTTGTACAGTAAGACCCCGCTTAACCGGACCCCGCTAAACCGAAACCCGGGTTAACCGGAACGGTTTACGAGAAATAAATAATCAATAACAGAGAGGATCGGCCCGGCGGGATGACTCATGGTGCACTGAGACATCGCCGGCCGTGGCGATCACTGAACTCGGGGGTTGTTTTGACGGGTTTTCCACATTCCTGTACCAGTCACGAGGGGGTGGGGGCTTGACCTATTTCGCACTAAAGGATTAGTGTACTGCAGACTCTCACACCTGCATGTGCGAGAAACAGCAAAGCCCGTTGATGGAGATGACGACGTAGATGCGTCGACTGCATGTGACGTCAACCGAGTAGCAGCAGACGCTGCTTTTAATGCTTTCGAGGTAGGATTTATTCATTCATATTGTATTAAATAATGTCCCTTTTAAATTCATAATAAAAATTAAGAATATGTAGGCACAGTACAATATGGGTATTTTTTTAGGTCACACTCCAATTCGTCGAGCAGTCACACGAATCTATACCCGCTGATTTGCTACTGATAAAAAGATGGCGAGACAAGGCTGACCGCAACCGCTGTGATGAAAAGGTTCAGAAAAAGATTGTTGATTACTTCAACAAATAGCCTTTTATATTGTAAACTTGTAAATAGTCCTTATTTTAATAAATTGACGTTGTGAAAACTGGAACTTTTATGCGATTTTTCTCTAAATTAACCTTAAAATACCAATTCCGGATTAACCGGAAAATCGGTTATCCGGAACGGTCCCGCCCCCATTATTTCGGTTAAACAGGGTTTTACTGTACATCCATTCTGTGATTACCCACACATACCAGCAGGCCTTCACGTGAGGAGAGAATTTCCACCACTACAACACAAGGCAAGCAAAAGACTATATACTTCCAGTACACCATACAACACAGTACACAGCAGAAAACCATCTTATATGGGGTGCAAACTCTACAATGCTCTGCCTACAACACTGAAGAATCTGGAAGCACTAGAACTCAAGAAAAAACTGCAAGACTGGCTTGTGGAGCGACCTCTCTATTCATTGGACGAATATTTCAGCATGTCACCAAACTAAAAACTGTAAGGCAAGAATAGATAACTGTAATTTATTTGTATTTTTTTATACCATTACATTTCTTAATGAAATTGTAAATAAAAAATTTTGATTGATTGATTGATTGATACATGTTGAGTGTCCAAATATCATGACCTATATGTTTTGTAAGCGGAAGTGAGGTATCCAAACAAAGTTTTGCAATACCATCAACACTTCTCTGTATCTGGAGCCTGTCTTTCTCAATCCACTCCAGCCGCACTTTTTCGGCAGCTTCAGGGCCCCCAACAGCCCTAAAACAAAAAATCGGAGGTTTACTGTAACATACAGTACTGCATTGTGCAGAGGGGACTTGATGGCCAGCTAGTGAACAAAGGGTCGAGGGTCGAGGGGAAGTTACCCCCTCCACTGGCCCATACACTGTTTATTGACAGAGCCAACCGAGAGACGATCAATGAAACATAATAGTGTTTAACAATCAACAGTAATAATATCATGCAATAAAAAATCAATCAAATACTGTAAGTTTGCCAAAGACACGTAATGAAGGATTGTCGTAAGGATAACTTTCCCCTCACTCCCTCGTTTATAGCTGGCTGTCAGGTCATCTCTGTATAGTATAGTAAACTCATCTTAAACTCATCTTACATCCCTGACTCAAAAACATATACATCTTCTTAAGCAATGTTCAACTTGCTACTATCTACTCAAATACTGTAATTTCATCAACTTTTGAATTTTATGAACAAATCACTATTGTGATAAAATCTATGAATAACATTATACCACTCTAGCAACTTTTGAGAAACCATAAATCAGACACCTTCAACCATATACAGTACTTGGCAAAAGAATCTAAGGAAATATTTTCAGTTTTTTTTTTCAGTAAAACTTCACCTGAGGGCACAAGCTTTCATGAAAAGCCGTATAATAAAGTGAATTCTGTCGCATAATTATCTGTCTCATTTGATTATATTTTAAAATTAGTTAAATTAGAAGAGCTCATAGATTCACCTAGTGTTATGGTAAGTCATGAAAAATGGACAGTTTATTTATATGATAACAGATGAATATTGATTCTGTTAAACGTTCTCTTAATCTTATATCAATTTCCAAAATATTTGTGTTATTTCGTTCTGTAGAATCTTACCAAGCTTCAGCACAAGCACGGTCCCTCGGGAACACTGGACGATCATCCAAATGATGTAAGGTTTTCTGGAAATTAAATTAAAACAAATAGATCTTCTAAACAATATTTATCATCAGATCAATTCAAAAGTTATTGCTGGATACAGATTTTGTAAACCTTTAAAAATAATACCACTCCAGTTTACTTATTTCCCACTTATTGCGCATAGATCTCTGATTAAAAACTTTTATTGGATGGTTTGATCTACAGTCAACCATGATTGTGGCCTCGATAGTTTTTGTTCCTTTCCTATGCTCCTAGCATTCACATTCTTCTAAGAACAAAGATGATTGAAAAAAGTAAAGCTATTTCAATAGCTTAATTTTGTTATGACAATTTCTGATAATACACCCCTATCAATATTAGTGTAGATAGGTGAAGTATTAATATTAGCCTGATAAAAAACAACTAGCCTTTAAAATTAAGTTTACCACTTAGTAAACTATACCATTGTACCATTGTAGTAAAATAGGGAGGGGCTTTTCCATGAATAGCAACATTAAGGAAATATCGTGTCATGTGAATAGTGATGTAAAACTGTTAGGTTTCACATTGGATAATCATTTAAGCTGGGAACCCCATGTACTTAACCTTTGTTAAGAAACTGTCTCGTGTTGTATTTTTGCTTAGAAAGCTTAAGTTGTCAGTAAGTTCAGATGCTTTGATAATAACATATTACGGTCTCTTCCATTCACTTATTAGCTATGGAATTTGCCTTTGGGATAATTCCTCTCACGCATCTAAAGTTGTCATATGGTAAAAATAGGCCATAAGAGTCTTAGATAATTTAAAGAGTGGACAATCACGCAAAGCAAGTTTTCTAAAACTGAATATCATTACTGTTCCGTCTTTATATATTTTAAGTAATTTACAAAGTAATGTCAAACAGAATATTTATTCTTTTAATTGTCAAAACTCTTGTCATAAGTAATCAACTAGACAAAGAAACAATCTTGTAACTCCTCATGTAAGACTTTCCAATACCTTGAATAGTCATATGTATTTGAACAGCTCAAATTATATAACAGCTATTAGAAACCTACCATACAACAGCTTTAAAAAGGTTCTAAACAAGTGGATCAAAAATCAAGTTTTCTACACAACTGATGAATTCTGGGATTGTACATTTTTGTAAGTGACCATTGGCTACAAACCTACTATTATGCTCAACTTCTGCTTTGTATTTATAATAAATTTATGTATTGACTGAAACATATATATTGTACATACTATGTTTTGTGATCTCTTGTACCTATTGTTTGACGTGTCCCATTGCATTGTTTAAATGCTTAAAGGAAATAAAGAATATTGTCTGTTGTCTATTGTATATCGTTCTAAGGGTTAAACTAGTTCAATTATTGAAGTTTTTATATGACACTCCTCTCGTTATTGTTAAGATTTAAACTATTGAAATTTATTTAAGTAAATAAATAAGAAATTAGTTAATACTGTGAACTAACACATTCAACAGTGAGGACGTTCCTGTAGTTGCGGATTGTCCTCTTTACCGGGTTACCCATGAGGTTAAGCACTCGTAGGTTTGGCATCGATGCAAATACCTGCAACAAATATTGCTAGACTCAGTAACGATTAACATAATCAAGTTTTCACAAGTTTCATAAAAATACCTTTGTTTCATTAAATTTTCAAGTGTATGTAGTAACGCAATCAGACTAATCTGTCTACCTGTATGAATATTTAAGGTTACTCTGGAAAAGGCATATTGCCAGTGGCCTAGAAATATTCAGATTTGGTATTTTTTAAAGCCACTATTATAGCAATTTTTTTAATTTGTTTGGCTAATCGCCCCAAAAAAAGACTACGGTGTTGAAAAAGATGATGTTTTTTTTTAGCAAAATCAATAATCATCAGAGGAGAGTAATCATCTTACTTGCCCTGCATTGAGGGTAAGTAAGCTCACCCTTCACTATCCATTTTGCAGACGGTGCTCTGTCATACTGCGGCTGGGTAGGCGGGACAACAAACGAATCATAGGGTTAGTCACTGGACATGGACACCTCAGGAAACACTTGCATGGGCATCTTCAATGGAGGAGACCCTGCGTACAGGAAATGCGGGCAGTCCAAAGGGCCTGCCAACCATCTGCTTTTTTACTGCAAAATGCGCTTTATGAGGTAAGAGCTGCTACTCTTGGCAACATGGTGAGGGGAAGTTGTCTGCCTCGGGAGGAGCTCGAATGCAGGTTATAGCACTTCTTCAGGTTCCTGCGACTCGACGGGTTCTGAAACCAACAATTCAACAAGGAGTGCAAAATGTCCAAAAGCGGCTGATGTGCAATGGGGCGGTCCGCCCCACTCTTAAATTAAATTAAACTAAATAATCATCAGAGAAATGTCACCTGTACGACTTCCTGATCCTGCAAGTTGTTGTGCGAGAGGTCGACGACGGACAGTTCCAGACATTCCGCAAGGTGACGAATGTTGTCGACTGTCTCCAACTTGTTGTGGCTGAGGTTAAGTGAGTGCAGAACCGGGAGAATGGCTGGAAAACAACAAGCCTTGTTACATTTATTCATTTAATTAAAAAGTAACTCACAGTTGAAAATAATTGACTTTTTGAAAGAGATGACCTTCATTCATGAATTTCTGACCTAAAATAAAAAAGATTTCATGCTTTTCTTTCAACATTTTTTCCTTCTCCCCCTTTCACCTAGTTTATGGAGAAAGTATTGTTTTCGTCAAAATTTTCGAATTTGAGTTGTTAATGGAAATATTCATTTCGGTGCTCCCTGAACCCAAAAAAGTGATTTTTACGTGATGCCTGTGTGTCTGTCTGTCTGTCTGTCTGTCTGCATGGATGTGTACAGAGCTAGAGCCTTAACCAATGGTCCGATTTTTATGAAATTTGGTATGTAGGTACTAATTCACGATATCTCTAGGTGTTTTTTCATTTTTTGGAATTTTTGATTTTTAAGAGTAATTATCCCCCCAAAACACGCCAAAAAACATGAAAAATCGATTTCTCAAAAACGGCTCTAACGATTTTAATTAAACTTAGTCGTTTGTGGAACTTTAGTTTTCCAACAAAATGACTCCACCCGAATTTATGTAAAAATTAGGGTTCAGAAATTACAAGACTTCAAATATCAAAAATTCATTTTTTTGGATCTTTCATAAAAAAAACATAAATAAAAAATATATTACTAGTCACCATTAAGAAGAGCTCAAAAAAATAAATAATTTAGTATTTTAAATTACTATCCTACGATTACTGGTTGCGGAGAAAATTTAAATTTTCATTTTGCGGTAAACACAGTACGTTGTCCAATGTTATTCTGATGGGAAATACGAAAATTACTATTTTTCTCTTATTTATTGATCAATTTCGTTCAAACTTGATATCCTTGTCTAGTTAGCATTGACCAACAGAGAGGAAATTTGAAATATGTTGCCCCTTGGGGGGGAATAGGGGGCATTTCCCCTCTTCAAACCACGTGTGTAGCGATGGATTCTGTAGTGCCTGCTAAACAGGGATTTGGATGGATATTTTTGAAAACAACTTGTTTAAAAGATTTTCTGTACATTCGACCGTGCGTAGTATTTTATATTTAGTAAATAAAAAGTAATTTATTCATTAAAGTTGGGCTAAAAGGGAGAAAGTATGTGTCAGTTTACTGATACCGTTTATTTCTACAGAGTATAAACCCAACATACTCACTCCAACATCCCCAAGCCTTTAATTGGCCTTCGAAAATCACAAAAATATTGGTTTAGACTCTTTCCATCAAATAATAAGAAAATTACCTTATTTAGCCAGTGTTCTTCAAAGTTACAACCCATTTTACAAGGCAAATCCATTTTTATTAGCCCAATATGTTCAAGACTAAATGGGTTTCTTACCTCCGTCAATAGTCCGAAATGTTTGACATAGGTTATGCCAACATGTTTTGTTGCAAGTGTTTAATTTTCAAGGCTTGCAAGTCGTCAAGATGTTACAATTTAAACAAAACACAACACATTATTCTTTATTATGTAACACATTATTATTGTGTTGTGTTTTGTTTAAATTTTAACATCTTGAACACTTGCAAGCCTGCTTGAAAATGTTGCACTTGCAACGAAACATGTTGGCATTGCCTATATGTCAAACATTTTTCACAATTAATGGAGGTAAGAAACCTAGTTAGTTTACAAGGCAACTGTAAACTGTAAGAGTCTTAGTTTTTCCTTACTAAATGGTATGAGGGTTTGTACAAAAAATTAATATATTTGTATCTGTAATGATTAACTAAAAATGTTGTGGTGACTCACCTTCCTGTTAACAGTTTGGAAAGTGTGTTGGGCATAACAATATAAATTTGTTTATTTCTTTTTTAGAATTTTCCTATCAGAAGTTTGGCTCAAATAAGGTAAAACATATACAGAGTGTCCGGACTAGAGGTATCAAAAAATAACTATCTCGTGTGGTATAAAAATATTATTTTAATTTTAAAGTAACTATACTAACATGTCTTAAATACAACCAAGATTGTGTGTACAAAGTTTAGCGGTCATATTTCAAACACAATGCCTAAAAACTGCAAGTTAAGGAAAATGCAATCTTTCCATGGGACCAAGCTGAATCATTTCTGGCCATAACAACAACTTAGCCACTAATGTGAATATCAGCGTAGTGATGATGAACGTTTTTAATATGACCGTTAAACTTTATACACACAATCTTGGTTGTTTATGGCAAGTTGGCATAGTTATTTTAAAATTCAAATACAATTTTTATATCACACGAGATAGTTATTTCTTGATACCTCTAGCCCGGACACCCTGTATTTCTAGTATGACATAAAAATACATTAAGAACAAAAACCTCTGAGAGTAGAGGCAATATGGGGAGTCTGGGACAGCTGAAAAATAATTGTTTTTAAATCAGAAGTGACGTTTGAGTGATGTGGTGATGACGTATGTGTGACTAGAGGGTGTGATGACGTCACGGCGATGACGTATTGGTGTGACGATACACATACGTCATTGGATGTGAGGTAATGTGAAAGCGGGTGGATTTATATTCGTTAAGAAACTGTTTAAAGTCGAGAGAGAGGTTTGAAAATGAATTTGGTGGTTGCTGAGTGTCAAACGATTGAACAAACTGGTGGCCTGTAAAAAGGCCGTTTGTTACATGTATGTAAAATCTTTTGGTGTGACGAACGACATACGTTATTGGATGTGGGGTAAAGTGAAAACGGATGGATTAATATTTGTTCCGAAACTGATAGAAGTCGTAGGAGTGATTTGAAAATGAATTTGGCGGTTGCTGAGTGTCAAACGAATGAAACATCTGGTGGCCTTGAAAAAGGCCGTTTGTCACATGTCCTTAAAATCTGTAATTTACACAAATATTGCATAAATCTCAGTTGATAGACCTCTTCTGTTGATCTCAGCCTTCAGCGCAGCGAGATATTCCATCCGCCGAGATATCGCCGGCCACTGCTCTGGAAGCATCGTCGGTTGGGCAATGTATGACATGATCGCCTTTATCTCATTGAAGTGATTTTCTTGTAGTTCGTCCTCAGACATAGTTGAAATTGCTCTCATTCTCTCCCCATGCTCCGCAATCAGGGTGATCTCCACCAACTCTTCGTCGCCGATGTCTTTGGACCACAGAGTAGATGCAGACATGTTGGCGGATCGGTGTCAGACGAGAGGATGGTAGTGAGGATCAGACAGACATGATTTTATTACTTGTTTATGCTTAGTCATCACGAAACACTGACAAGTAATTGGCTAAAAATTATCCAATTAAATGTAACCATTTTATAGAAAAAAACCTAGAGTCATTGTTACTCCCAAGTGGGTGGGTGGTTACGGACATGTAGAAACAAGTTCAAGGTCATCGAAAGTGGTTTTTAAAAAAAAGATTTGATAATTTATTTGTCAAAAATTACAAAGATTTAATCAAGGTTCACATAACTTATCTTTACAGCAAACTAGGTATATTGTATTAAACATTATTTCCTTCTTTGTACTTTGGAGGTTCTTGTGGTTGGCTTTCTTCTTCGTACTTTGGAGGTTCTTGTAGTTTGGTTTCTTCTGTATTTTCGGATGTGGCATTCGGAGACCATTCAGTGGGTGATTCAGTCGTCTCCGAATCGCAGAAGGTTGTGCTGTCGAATTCAACAGTAATCTTCATTACCATCGGAGGATGTTCCGTCATCAAATGCAGGAGTGTTTCGTGAATTATTCCCAAATCCACTTCGTCTTGCATCACCAGATGAAATTTCATTATGTTGATGGGTTAAGTTCGTTCTTGACGGTACGAGAGCTGATGGAGAAATGATAGCTGACCACTAGTACGGGTTCTATTTATGTCAGAATAAAATGGTGGGGGTAAGTCCGACACTTTCAAAACTATGTCAAGGTCACAGTGATGAGTTTTTTAAAAATATAATTACATAATACCTAAGTAAAAATAATACATAATTAAAAAGGTAAAATAATCAGAGATTACAATGGAATTTTACGCTATGTACAAAACTATTTTACAAAGTATTGTTAACATGGATTGTTATTTCTGTAGAGTTGTTTCCAGAAGGTCCATGGGAAACTAAATACAATACGCCGGGCTTGACAGAATCCAAATCTTCGTTCATAAGAACATTAACAAATCTTTTCGGGAGGTAAACTTGGAATTTAGGTTTATCTTCTTCTTTGTAGGGTGAATCTCCAAGAACAGCTATAACTGCTTCACCAACTGATGTATCCAACTTTTTCATCGAATGCACAGCATAATGTTTTTTCTCTTGAAGTTCGCTACATCTTTTTGTTGCTAGGAGATCGGATTTTGAATGTTGGTTGAATTTTTCTGCAAGAGATTGTAGTGGAGAAGGTGATGCCATTGTGGAGAAGCTGATATGATTCTTTTGCTAGGTGTTGTATTCTGTAAGAGATCTTGTGTCCAACTGATATTACGGAGGTACGTGCATGGGTATATGTGGATTTCCCCCTCCACCGGATATAAATCGGCCTACTCTGTATGCTCGTGACAATGCACAATTTGCAGTTTTATGCTGAGGGCTTTTTACTCCGATGCAAAGACCATTTAATTCCGTTGCAAATTCCTTATCCAACACAATATCCGTCACATTTGAAGTACTGTACATTCTGATCCACTTTGATTTTTCATCCCCAGTAGTGTAGATTTCGTCATACTGTTGACAATAATGGTACATTATGCTATCCAGCTCTTTGTATTGTGTAAATCCTTCGTCCCAGGTGATGTGATGAAGATACTTCATTAACCATTTATTGGTTCTAGAGCTTTTGCTATTTAACTTCTTAAAAGGAAAAGGCGGCTTAAAAAGAAAATAGTTAATGACATTTGTAGATATGTCAAAAAAAGCTAGTTCTTTTATGATATATTTGTCTTGGTTGTTCCTGAAAGCTTGAAATTCTACTACGCACTTTTTGGACATTCTAATACTATAATTAAAACAAATTGGTTTGTCCATTCCGTATCAATGTAATTTTGGTTCTATGAAACATTTCTCACTGCAGCAGTATTTATTTATTTTTGCAACTGTTAACTGATGGGAAGCTTGCAATCAACTGCACTCATATAGCCCCAATATTGTCATATATATATACGGTGAAAATAAGAATAACATGTGGAAACCTGAATTGTTTCAAGGTCACGTAAATTAGTTTTTAAAAATGTTTAAGTGCTCCCAGCATGAGCACTTTGTTGATGCAATCTACCGTATAAACAGTCAGAGTTTGCTAACATTCATTCGCATTTAGTGTATCTCTCTTTAATGACAGATAGAACAGCGAATGTCACATCAACAGTTGCAGCGGATGAGGATGAAGCAGGGATTATCAAGAAGGCAAAAGGAATAAAAAAAGATGTACATAATGAAAAAAATGAAATTTGAACATTACTACAACTGTTTATTCAGAAGAGTTGGGTACAGTGCATCTTTTAACACAATCCGGAGCTTCAATCATAATTTATATAGTATAACTGTGAAAAAGAAGTCATTGGCAGACAAAGACGACAAACGTGTGATCCTTCAAAACAACATCCACACACTTCCTTATGGACATTATTCATTAACATAAATTGATTAAGTGCATCATCATCCTGAGAAGTAAACTGGTGGAAGATCTATAAAATGCTAATTAATTAAGTATATGTTAAATAAAGTTTTTAAAAAGCCACTTCAGTGGCCTTGACCCAGTTTTCGTGTGTTTAGAATAAGCAATTTTTTAAATTAGCAAAAACTACATTACTTATTTAACATTTAGCCTTTTTTAATAAATGAAACAGTTTTATAGTTCAGTTACTAAACGATTGGAGGATAAAGCGAACCGATGGACGAGAGAAAATCCATCGTTGAAGAACTTCACAAACCAGTTCGAAGAAATTTTCCTAGAAGATCAACGGTCGTGAAAGGCATTCATGACCTATATCAAGCGGACCTTGTAGAAATGAAACCGTACAGTAGGATTAATAAAGGTTTTAGGTACATTTTAACGGTTATTGATTGTTTTACAAAAGTAGCCAGTGCAATTCCACTGAAAAACAAAAGTGGATCGTCTATTACAGAAGCAATGAAAGAAGTACTTCAGGCGATAGGGAAACGTATAAAAAATCTGCAGACAGACGATGGTACAGAATTTTTTAACAAAGATTTTTCTGATCTAATGAGGAAAAATAAAATAAATCATTATTCAACTTATAGTGAAAAGAAAGCCGCTATTGTAGAACGTTTCAATCGCACTTTGAAAACTTCAATGTACAAGAAATTTTCAGAAAGAGGCACCTATGTATGGTATGATATTCTTCCTACTTTAATAAAAGATTACAATGATAAAAAACATCGTACAATAGGTATGAAACCAAATCAGGTGAATAAAGCAAATGAATCTAAAGTTTTGAAACGCATAAAGAAAAGTACCAAACCAATATTAGATAAGAAACCACCCAAAAAATTTGCAATAGGAGACAATGTGAGGATATGTAAATATAAACAGATCTTTACCAAAGGTTACCTTCCGAATTGGACAAACGAGGTTTTCACAGTGCATCGAGTACAGCCTACTATTCCTGAAACTTATATTTTAAAGGATGTTAAAGGAGAGATACTGCAGGGAGGGTTTTACGGACATGAGTTGTTAAAATCCAAGACTGGCAATGTTTATTTGGTTGAAAAGATATTAAGAAAAAGAGGTAATAAACTTTTAGTGAGATGGTTGGGATTTGACAAGAGCGAAGATACTTGGATAGACAAAAAGGACCTACTTTGAAATAAAAAATCAGTAACGGGACAGCATTTGAGAAGACTGTTTATGCAGTAAATAAGTTATGGAAATTATCTGCCAGAATGAAAGACTTGATATTAACAATATTGATTGTTTGACACCGGATATTTTTGATAATGAGGTAAGTAAACATGGCTGTTTATTGCCTAACACAATGAGGTGTATTATTAGTGGGCCTTCAAACTGTGGAAAAACCAACGTTGTTTTTAATTTAATAACAAAACCAAACGGCTTAAGCTTCAATAATGTTTATATTTTTTCCAAATCTCTAAATCAACCAAAATATTTATTATTGGAAAAGATTTTGCATGATGTACCCGATGTTTCATTGCATAAATTTGACGCAAGTAGTGAGATTATAGAGCCTAACAATGCTGAACCGTATTCAGTTTTTATTTTTGACGATGTTTCTTCTGAAAATCATGATAGGATAAGAACATACTTCTCTATGGGTAGACATAATCATATTGACTCTATTTACATAGGTCAAACATATAGTAAAATTCCGAAACAATTAATTAGAGATAACGTAAACTTTTTAATTGTTTTCAAGCAGGATGAAAAAAATCTCAAACATATATACAACGATCATGTTGGTGCAGATATGTCATTTGAAAAATTTCGAGATGTGTGTGGGAAAGCTTGGAAAGAAAAATATGGGTTTTTAGTTATAGATAAAGAAAGATCTATGACAAATGGTCGTTACAGAATAGGGTTCGATGGATTTGTTTTATTACATTGACTTTTGCCTATAACAAATTCAGTATTTGTGGTGAAGGCGTTGAGAACAGTCGGAACTAATAATGTCGAACCAGGAGGAGTTGCTTAGTGAAATAAAAGTCCTAAGTGACTCAATACGGAAGAAAAACCTGCTACTAAAAGAAGGATTGATGGCTAGAAATAAATATTTGGAGGAAACCTTCAAGCCCATTGTCGAACCCCTGAATAAAATAAATGATAAAATGACCAAATCGACTCTACTAGATCAAGAAGTAAAAGAACGAGATAAAAATATCGTTAAACAAGATGAAACTTCAGGAACATACGGATCAGAATCTGGGTCAGAATCATTTAGCAGAACGAGTCGTTCAGGAGAAGAAGAAGAAGAAGAAGAAGAAGAAGAAGAAGATAAAGAAGATGAAGAAGAAAGTAAATCCGACATTGAAGGTGAAACAGATCCTTTAGAACCAACAGAATCCCCCACAAATATTAGTATTTTAAGTAAAGAAATTGGCAAAAAAGGACCTCTTTCACGAAATTATATACTAAAAATGCTACATGGTGCACATAAATCGAGTAAATACCACGTGTATGGAGCACGCTTGGAAAAAGACGGTCTTCGTATGGGGGATAGTATGCTAGAGATAGATGACAAAGATAATATAACAGTTAAAGACCAAACTTTTAAGGGTACCGCTGGACTGTTTGAATTGATCTTTAAACCCTCTCCAAAAAAATATACTAAGAAGGATTTGAATGATTTTAAAAACATATGTATTTTAACCAACTCCCATAGAAAAGGTTATTCACATAATACACCTATTCATAGAAATAGATCGAGAAGTATAGAGAAGTTATTTCAAAGCTGTTTTCTAGTATTAGAGGAAAACGTCCGAAGGCTAAGGGTAAAGGAATGTCGATGAAATCGGTGTATGATACAAATATTATATACTATAATAATGTGAATAAGCTGGTTGACAGAATGCGATTAATATATGAATCTATACAGGCTGGGCATAACGGATTGGATAACGAAATGATTGCTTTAACGGAAGAGTTAAAAGGTCGGGGATACATAGCTTAAGTATTCAGTCTAAAGATGAGTGTTGATAAGTTCGGTCGTCATGAGAGCTCTTTGGTTCGAGAGGTTTTGAGAGGTCCACCTGGAGAAGGTTTTCAGTTGACTCGAGACGGAAACTATGATCTAAGAAGGAAACGTTTGTGCAATATTGCAGATCCTATTAACAAAGATGAAGCAGTAAACCTTGGAACAATTCGTACATTTACATTAAATTGCGAGACAAATGACACCATGTTTGATGCTAAATATAAAAGAATTATACATGTGGCAATTGCAGAAAAAGATACAGATGCTGTGAATAGGCGATTTGTTTTGGAAGAAATAAAGCAATTAAAACAAGATATTTACCAAAAAATCGACAAATTACAGTCTATGGTGATTCTTTTCACCTCTTCGAAGAAGGAAAGTCGGGGAACACCTTCAAACAGTGTAAACGCAATATATGATACAAACAGTGATGCAGAAGAGTCATTATCACTGCCAGACGTTAGAGTAATCTAATGAAGTAAGGTGTTAAAACAAAAATAAATTATCATACATGGAAGGAAGACGTTCATTAGTGAACTATCACTCATGAAAAGAGGACGAGGACTCACTAGTAGCGCAGTGTCTCTTTTTAAAAAAGCATTTTCCACTTTACCTACAGGTGCATTAATAAACACAGCTGTTGACGCACTTCCAATTGAGCTACATTTGCCTGGAGGTTATCAGTATTGTGGTCCAGGTACGAAATTGCGAAAGCGTTTGGTACGAGGAGATCCTGGAATAAACAAATTGGACGAAGCTTGCAGAGCACACGATATTGCATATTCAAATTACTCAGATTCGGAAAGAAGATCAATTGCAGATAGAGCTCTTGCTGAAAAAGCTTGGCAGAGAGTAAAATCAAGTGACGCAAGTGTTGGTGAACGAGCAGCTGCATTAGCAGTAACTGCAGCCATGAAAGCCAAAACAGCAGTTGGAGGAGGATCGAGGAGAAGAAAAACAAACACACGTCGCAGAAGAAATATTTCCGGTGGGGGCACTAGTAAAAGAAGGAATACTAATAAGAGAGTTAATCGTAAGCGAAAAAAGTGTTCAAAATGTTCAAAAAAAAAGGTAAACGGAAGAGGTTTATACCTAAGACCATACCGTGCATATTAAATAAAAACAAATTAATTTTGCCGAATAAACCTTTGAACAACGAGGAACTTGAACGGTATGCATCATGTTTAAAAATCCCTTTTTTCAGAGGGGTGTTCATGCGAAACGGATTGCCAAGAAAAATCTGGAAAAATGAAGCCGCAATTGTAAACCTTGATTATGCTAATGGTGCTGGGACACATTGGGTTTGTTATAAGAAAATATTTGATTCTGTTTTTTATTTCGACAGTTTTGGGAATCTTCCACCTCCTAAAGAGTTACAAGTGTATTTCGGTGCAGTACCTAACGTAGTTTTCAATTATGATAGAAAACAAAGAGAAGACACGTCAGTATGTGGACATTTATGTTTGGAATTTCTAGCCACAAGTGTCAGTCAACTGTAAGATGTCGTCTTGTACTGTAACAGTTAGTGGTTCAACATCAACTTTACGAAGTACATTATTTCCACCATTACACCTGAGAGATGATAGACAGTGGGAAATTGCACTTTTGGATTTTACTACTTACAACTCAATCCCAAACATAATAGAAGGTGTTAATAATAAATTTCACTACGTGAGAAAGAAAAATACTGAAGGTCTGGCTGATGTACGTGAATTTGTTGAGATTAAAACTGGTGCTTATGAAATAGCTGACATAAACAGAGAACTTCAAAATAAGTTAGGAAAGGATGTAATTGAACTAAGAGCGAATAATAACAATTTAAGAAGTGAAATAAAATGCAAGTTTTATATGGATTTCACTCTACCAGCATCGATTGGTCCTTTACTTGGTTTCCCATTATACAAGTCGGTTCTTGAACCAAATATCTACCATACAAGTCCAAAAACTGTGAACATAATTAAAGTTAATACTATAAATATCACGTGTAACATAGTTCAAGGGGCTTATAAAGATGGATCGAACCAACATATTTTACATTCGTTTTATCCAACCGTTCCACCTGGATTTAAGATAATTGAAAAACCTCATAATCTGATATATCTTCCATTAAACTCCACTCATATTTCAGACATCGTATTGAACGTACTAGATCTAGACGGTGACATCGTGGATTTCAGAGGAGAAATTATTACTGTACGTTTACACATTAGACAGGCACCGTAAAAGAACGATGGGACTTGAATTTACATATAACACTAAACAAACATCAGACAATTCTAGTATATCTCCTAACGTAGAGAGGTTAACTAGAGAGAACATTAAATTTTTAGAAGGACTTGGTTTCAGAGTCAATGATAATGGACATACTGGATATAAAACATGGACCGGTTTTCGACGAAACGTTGTGGGAGAAGGAGCTTCACACTCACAACCCTTACGCTTCATCGAAATTAGGAAATAATGATGAGATCCGAATTCCAATACAACATCAAGATGCATATACTTTACCGTCTGAAAGCTATATTTATATTGAAGGAAGGGTTTTGGAAAAAGATGAAAATACAACATCAAAAGTACCATTCATAAATAATCCAATGGCCTTTTTGTTTGAAGAAATCCGGTACGAAATATCTGGCATTGTAGTAGATTCGACTAAAAAAGTCGGTATAAGCAGTACGCTTAAAGGGTTGGTTTCTTTATCACCTAATGAAACGAACGCTTTAAAAACAGCCGGATGGATATTACCAACTACGACCAAAATAGTACCTAATTCAAGTGGTTATTTCGACTTTTGCGTTCCGTTGCGGCTCTTACTAGGATTCGCTGAAGACTACAGAAGAATAATAATTAATGTCAAACAAGAATTGGTTTTACTGCGATCATCCTCTGATGTGGATATTATACAAGCTGATAGCGGAACAACTCCCACAACACTTGAATGGAAATTGAAGTTAGATAAAATAGTTTGGAGAGTACCTCATGTACGGTTGGCCGATGAACGACGAGTAAGTCTATTACGGATTCTGGACTCTGATAGGGATATTGTGGTTCCTTTTAGAAGCTGGGAAATGCATGAATGGCCTGTCTTGCCTAAAACTCAACGTCAAACGTGGGCTGTGAAGACTTCGAGTAATTTAGAAAAGCCTAGATATGTTATTTTTGCTCTGCAAACAAATAAAAGATCTAATATTACAGCTAATGCCAGTAGCTTTGATCATTGTAAACTTTCAAATATTAAGTTGTTTTTAAACTCACAATTCTTTCCCTATGACAGTCTTAATGTAATGTTTTCTAAGGACAGATATGGTATTTTATACGATATGTATGCTAGGTTTCAATCGTCATACTATGGAAGGACGAACTCGCCTCTCCTCAACCCTGAAACATTCAAGAGTCTCGCACCAATTGCAGTCATAGACTGTTCAAAACAAAACGAATCAATTAAATCATCAACAGTAGATATTCGCATCGAGTTTGAGTTGGAAGAGAATATTCCAGACCAAACAACAGCGTATTGTTTGATACTACATGATACAATCGTAACGTACACCCCTCTAACAGGCGTGGTTAGAAGAATAATATAGATGTTTTTACCACATTATTCAGCACCTACATATATTTACCCCCGCCACAAGTTTATAAAAGGGAGATTCTTCTGCGAGAGGACATCAGTATACCACCTGCAGACATCAAGACAACATTGATAGTTAAAATGGACAGTATGCCATCTAATTTTCTTGAAGATGTAACGCTCGAGTCTGCATCAACAGAGGTGACAGCTGCATCTAAAACGTCGAATCAAGACTTACCTGAAAACACAAAACCTAGTGAGGACTCTGCAAAAACAACGGAAACTACTTCTTTTCCAATTGACAAAGACACAATTCCACCTGGTAATCCTAGTGAGGACTCTGTAAAAACTACGGAAACCACTTCTTTTCCAATTGTCAAAGACACAATTACACCTTATAATAATAATAATGATGATGTTAAAACTAATACAACACCAGCTGAAAATGTAGAAGAGTCCGCAGAAAAGGACACAACAACTACTGAGGAGATTAAGGCTGGACTCTCAGGATTTCTAACTTTCGAAGGAAATGATCAGAGGAAAAGGAAAAGATGTGAAAATGAATATGATGAACAAAATATGGATGTGATATTTGATGTATTTTTACGCGCAATGTATCCATTGAATTTAAACATGGATAAAACTGTTACTGTTGGTGTTTTCAAATCTTTGAACTTTAATCCTGCTGTGCTAATTAACCATTGCGGGAAAGCCTCATTGCTACTTACGATAGACATGTGGGATAAATTTACTAAACATGTATCTATCATTGAAGCCTACTTATACAACAACTTGACAGGACGAAAAACTGCAATTGGATTTAACGAATCCGATTTAGAAATCGACAACATCAGACTTCGAGGTACTCAATTTGTGAGATTTAGAGATCTTTCTAAACACAATAAGAAAATCCTTTTAACTTTGGAAGAATTTCAAGTCCTGTCGAATCTAACAACAGTAATAATCAGATACATTCAGCAACTCGTCACATATGCTCCACTTATTTTTGATTACCTCAACAGTTCGGTGAACACACATCCAGTTTTACCACTGATCTATGGCCCGATAGATCATTCTATATACAACAGATTGCCTCAAGAGGTGTCGTTCTACAGAAGGACCGGATTCTTTTTTAATAAACTTCGAAGTGAAGGAACCAAAATTAAAGTTTCTCCAACAAAGGAATTGCCGGAGAATATTTCAAATAAACAAAAAGTGTAAAATTATTTGAATGATTGCGTCAAGCAAGTGCTCATGTTGGGAGCACTAAAACTTTTTAAAAAAGATTTACGTGACCTTGAAACAGTTCAGGTTTGCATATGTTATTCTTCTTTTCGCTGACTATATACATATGAAAATACTCACGCTGTGTGAGTGCAGTTGATTCCAAGCTTCCAAACAGTACCTATCCTACTCAGTCTTGTTTATTACATGCTTAAGTAAACTTCATAAAATGGAAAGATACTGTTGTGAAAACAAGTGTTTTGTGCGACCGAAACTAGAGGTAGACGGATTAGCCTGTGAAATATGTGAAAGTTATGGTATTTGTAAATGTCGATGTAAAACATATAAACTTCCAACTCCAACACGAGAAACTTTCACATTGTACAAATCCCAACACTGTTATACATGTTGTCCTAAAATGTGTGTGAAATTTGGACTGTATAGCGATATAATAAAATATTGTAACAAATGTCGCAAAGGTCTTTGTGAATGTCTACTACAATATTGTGCAAACAGGAAGAGTTGGGATGTGGATATAGAAGTAGAGTCAAAAGTAATAACAAGACGGAATAGCATGTAGAATATGTGAATGCTATGGTTACTGCAATAGAGTGTTAATTTTTAGGAAATGAAGGTTTGCATTAGTATAAATAGCTGTCACACCACCCACCCCATCTCAGAACAACTCCAGCTCTTGCCCAGTGAAAACCAACTTCATGCGCTCTCGTAGATTCAACAAAAAATGGAGGAGTATAACCTGTGGAAACAAGCGTTACTCAAAGAATATCAGGATACGAATGATTTAAAAAAAATTGTAAGCCAACTACCAAAAAGTATAGCTGAAGAAATTATGAATGAACATTATAAAAATTGTGCGACGGCTTTAATATGTTTCTATGAAAAAGATAGTCTTAGGATTTGTCGAAAGTGTTACGAGGATAACAAAAATGAATTTGCGGACTACGAACAAAAAGTTCTACATGAATCTTTTCAAGTCAACACGTCAACGCTACAATTGAAATATCAATGTATGAAATGTAACGGTACATGTGTAGAAGAGAGATACACTAAATGCGAATGAATGTTAGCAAACTCTGACTGTTTATACGGTAGATTGCATCAACAAAGTGCTCATGCTGGGAGCACTTAAACATTTTTAAAAACTAATTTACGTGACCTTGAAACAATTCAGGTTTCCACATGTTATTCTTATTTTCACCGTATATATATATGACAATATTGGGGCTATATGAGTGCAGTTGATTGCAAGCTTCCCATCAGTTAACAGTTGCAAAAATAAATACATACTGCTGCAGTGAGAAATGTTTCATAGAACCAAAATTACATTGATACGGAATGGACAAACCAATTTGTTTTAATTATAATATTAGAATGTCCAAAAAGTGCGTAGTAGAATTTCAAGCTTTCAGGAACAACCAAGACAAATATATCATAAAAGAACTAGCTTTTTTTGACATATCTACAAATGTCATTAACTATTTTCTTTTTAAGCCGCCTTTTCCTTTTAAGAAGTTAAATAGCAAAAGCTCTAGAACCAATAAATGGTTAATGAAGTATCTTCATCACATCACCTGGGACGAAGGATTTACACAATACAAAGAGCTGGATAGCATAATGTACCATTATTGTCAACAGTATGACGAAATCTACACTACTGGGGATGAAAAATCAAAGTGGATCAGAATGTACAGTACTTCAAATGTGACGGATATTGTGTTGGATAAGGAATTTGCAACGGAATTAAATGGTCTTTGCATCGGAGTAAAAAGCCCTCAGCATAAAACTGCAAATTGTGCATTGTCACGAGCATACAGAGTAGGCCGATTTATATCCGGTGGAGGGGGAAATCCACATATACCCATGCACGTACCTCCGTAATATCAGTTGGACACAAGATCTCTTACAGAATACAACACCTAGCAAAAGAATCATATCAGCTTCTCCACAATGGCATCACCTTCTCCACTACAATCTCTTGCAGAAAAATTCAACCAACATTCAAAATCCGATCTCCTAGCAACAAAAAGATGTAGCGAACTTCAAGAGAAAAAACATTATGCTGTGCATTCGATGAAAAAGTTGGATACATCAGTTGGTGAAGCAGTTATAGCTGTTCTTGGAGATTCACCCTACAAAGAAGAAGATAAAAGTAGAACGTGGGACGCTATGGCACAACTTCTGATTGGTCGATAGCCGTTCAGAAGCCACGCCCCCAGAGGTCCTGATTGGTCGATAGGTGATCAGGTTACCGATTAAGCCCCGCCCCCAAGCCCCACCGCCAAGATGGCGGCGCCGAGGGGTTTTCCCGCCTCGGAATCCGCCATCGCGCTCGGCCCTCGCCCCTCACCGTCGATAAAACTTCGTTAAAAATTCACGTTTGCATATAAAACAACATCACAATTACAAGAGAAAACTACATACCCTAGTCCGTGTGGTCTGCGAGCTGAACTAACAATGATGTTGCGGGCAGTCTCGAGCGGTGCGTGAAAGCTTCGCCCCGCTGCGCGTGGGTGCGTTCTGCTGCCGCGCGCCTACGGTTGGTTGCACACGTGCGTTTCACCCCGTTACGCGCGGGTGCGGCCGCGCCTACGGTTGGCTGCGCACGTTCTGCACCGTCGATTTTGCAGTTACGCGCAACCGCGTGTGTTAGCACGCAATGACGGCCTCCTACCGTAATCATCAGTTGCCCTAGGATTGTAGTCAGGATGACGGATAGGCCTTCGGAAACCCGCAATTATACAACGTGTGTCCCGGGATGCAATAACGGATGGTGGGCGTTCGCGTGACACTTCCGCCGATAACTCATCCTCTTACTGTTTCGCGGTGACTCCTCCTTCCGCTCCAAACATGGTCATGACACTTCCGCCGATATCCTCGCTGATTACTGTTTCGCGGTGACTCCTCCTTCCGCTCCAAACATGGTCATTAGCTCACTGCGCTGTATAAAAGAGCGGTCTTATGCGGACCAAGTCAGTCTTGAACTGTGATCGCTCAATGGTAAGTCTCTCTTCTCTGTGCATGGTTTCCTGGTGGTTTGGCATACTTATCATAGGATTATTAATATCTCCTCCATGGACGTATGTAAAATAATTAGTTCAAACGAAACCTACGTCCGGAGGTTTAGGATGTATGGTATTAGAACCGTGTTTAAATTCAATAGGCCACCAGCCGGTGTAGACGAGCTGGACTGGTTGAGGCGTGGATTTTCAGAATTAGTTGATAAAGTAAAATCCGAATCATCCGATACGGACCAGCTCGGTTTCACCTTACAGAGCTTGAATTTAAAACAGAGTGAACCCGGTTTTGTAGCATTTAGACCTGCGGATCAGGTTAATGGGGACATTCTGTGGGAAATCTTTGGCGGTATAATTCAAAGTAACACTGATCTGATAAAATCCACTGACACGTTTAAAATCACATGCACTCGAGTCAATCTCCCCGTGGGAAGTGGCCGTAGGCGTCCCGGGTCCTTTGACAATTTCTCAGAAGAATGTGCCGGAAGGCGATCTATTTTAGCAATAAAAAATAGAGACAACCTATGTCTCCCTCGAGCCCTAGTAGTAGCTAAAGCCTTTGCGAAAAAAGATCCAGACTACAAGGCAATTCGAATGAATCGTAAACAGCGTCAGACAATTAAAGCTAAGAAATTAGTGACAAAAGCGGGGGTCGAGATTCCAGCAGGTGGGGCGGGTGTGGAAGAGTTGGAAAAGTTCCAATCACATTTGAAAAAGTACAAAATAACCGTGTACAATTACGACACAAAAGGTCGTGAGGTATACTTTTGTGGTAGCATAGAGAACGCGCAATACAAAATCAACCTAATGTTCCACGAAGGTCACTACAATGTCATAACTAATCTTATCGGGGCCTTCGCCTGTAGATTCTACTGTGAAGAATGTCGCACGCCCTACAACAATGTGGGTGATCACCGATGTCAAAATATTTGCTCAGCCTGTTTGACTACTTCTCCATCCTGCAAACTAGAACACGACGGCGTGATCTGCCCAAACTGTAACAGGCACTTTAAGAACCAGCTCTGTTTCACCGCACACCAGAATGGTGTGTGTAAATCGGTTAAAAAGTGCGAGGAGTGTGACAAACTCGTTTGGCTTAAAAAAAGAAAATCCGAGCACAGGTGCGGAGAGAGGTGGTGTCAAATATGTGTTGATTTTAAGGAGGCGAATCACAAATGCTACATGCAGGTGGACACTGGTAAACCAAAAACTAAAGATGTCCTCTTTATATTTTTTGATTTTGAAACTAGACAAGACGAGAACCTGTCTGCGACGGAGCGGGATAAAAAAGTCCACAAAGTAAATCTATGTGTGTCTCAACGGTTCTGCCACAAATGTATCAATGAAGATCCGTGTGAAGATTGTCAAACGCGTACTCGTATATTCAGGGAAACGCCTGTTCAGGGATTCATGGACTACGTGATGGGGTTACGGAAAAAACACAAAGAGGTATGTGCAATCGCGCACAACGGTCAGGGTTTCGACTTCCAGTTCATCCTAAAACACGTTCTGGAAGAGACAAAATTCACACCGAATCTGATTATGCGCGGATCAAAGATTGTGCTTATAGAATTTGATAACGTGAGATTCGTGGATTCTTTAAATTACTTCCCCATGCCCCTGTCTTCACTCCCGAAAGCTTTTGACCTACCACCGGAGAAGAAGAAAGGGTACTTTCCTCATCTCTTCAACACGATAGCCAATCAAAAGTATAGTGGTGCGATGCCCCCCGAGGAATACTACTGCCCCGACACAATGTTCGAGAAGACACATGAGGACTTCAAAGAATGGTACGACACGCAGGTTAACAGCAACTACACGTTTGACTTTCAAAAGGAGCTGGTAGAATACTGTATATCCGACGTAGAGATCTTAGCCCTAGCATGTATAAAATTTAGAAACATGTTCCTTGATCAGTGTCGCGTAGATCCGTTCCTAGAGGCTGTGACTATAGCCAGTGCCTGCAGCCTTGCGTTCCGAAGAAACTTTCTGAAAGCAAACACGATAGGTTTGATTCCCAAGAACGGATATAGACTGTGTGACAACCAATCAGCCGCTGCTCTCCAATGGTTGACGTGGGAGGAGACACAACGGAACGTAAGGATCCAACATGCTGGTAGAGAACGTGAGGTAGTCATCGATGGACATAAAGTGGACGGGTTTGACGGAGAATGTATATACGAGTTTCACGGTTGCTACTATCACGGCTGTAAGAAATGTTTCCCGTACAAGCGTGACGAACGCCTCAAAGACGATCCATCAGACACACTCAACAACAGGTATCAGAAAACGGTGGCAAAGATGGAAAAACTCGCCCGGACACCCTACGAGGTGAATGAAATGTGGGAATGTGAGTTTTTCAAATTGAAAAAACGTGAAAACCTCACCCACCTTGAGTCGCACCCTGTGCTAAACACCCTCCCTCTAGTCCCACGAGACGCATTCTTTGGTGGTCGTACTGGGAATGTGAAAACTTTCCATGAATGTGAGTCTGGTGAAGAGATCAGATACGTAGATGTGTGCTCCCTATATCCCTACGTTTGTAAGTACGGAAAGTATCCTACTGGCCATCCGACAATCCACGTGGGTGACACAGAATGTGCAGAGAGAGGGATGAACGCAGAGGGGTTGCTGAAGTGTAAAATCCTTCCGCCGCAAGCTCTGTATCACCCAGTCCTCCCAACAAGAATGCGAGGTAAGCTAATGTTCCTCCTGTGTAAAAAATGCGGCGATGACCTCAACCAGGAAGACTGTACACATTCAGAGGAAGAAAGAGCACTCACCGGAACCTGGGTGATGGACGAAATCCGGGCCGCAGTTGACACAGGATACAGGATCATTGAGCGCTACGAGTTGTGGGAATACCAAGTGGCTACTTTCGAAAAAGGCGGTCTGTTTACAGAGTTCATCAATAAATTCCTGAAACTAAAACAAGAGGCGTCAGGTTACCCAGAATGGTGTAAGTCCAATGAAGACAGAACTCGGTACGTTGAGGACTATTACACTCACGAAGGTATCACACTGGACGCTGACAAAATCAATAAGAACGGGGGATTGAGATCGCTTGCAAAGCTGATGCTTAACAGTTTCTGGGGTAAATTTGGCCAGCGAGAAAACCAAACAAAAGCGACAATAATAAGAGATCCTGAAACACTGTTTAACATGCTAACCAACCCCGCTGTACAAGTTAACACGATACAGGCCGTAAATGAGGAGACATTACTTGTAAACTGGCAGAATGTCGAAGAGGTCGGCGAATCTCTGAGAAGTGTAAACGTTGCGATTGCTGCTTATACAACAGCACAAGCTCGCTTAAAGTTGTATGAACACCTCAAGGGTCTAGGAGGTCAAGTTCTATATTATGATACAGACTCAGTATTGTACGTATACAAAAGAGGACTATACAAAGTGTCTACCGGCGACTACCTTGGGGAGATGACTGACGAGCTGACTGAGTACGGACCCGGGTCATTTATAGTAGCTTTTGTTTCAGGTGGTCCTAAAACATACGCTTACATTGTATACACCAACAATGGTGTAAGACCGCGTCTTGTGTCTGTGTGTAAAATCAAAGGCCTAACACTTAACATGAAAACTAGCCAGAGTTTAAACTTCCAAAAGCTTAAAGAAATGGTATTAGCCGCCACCGGTGACTGCCCAGTGCATGAAGTTACAGAGAGTAGAATAAGACGAACTAAGAGTAAAGACGTTGTCACTGTCTGGGAGACGAAACAGTTCAAGATTACGGGGCCGAAGCGTAAGCGTGAAGGGGACTATGACACTCTTCCGTATGGTTATAAAAAAACAAAGACCTCACTCACCTAATATTCCCTCCATCCGTTCCAACCGCCTCCGTTATGATATCTCCAATCAAAAGTCTCGTCTTCCTCCTCCTCCTCCTCCTCACTGCTAGATCCGGGTACGAAGTTCCACAGGGTACTACTTGTGGTAGAGTCAGAACTCAACCTTCTCCTAACGGTCGGTTGAACAACACAAACACGTTGCCCAACAACTTTCTCTTCACGTGAATCGTATTCCACTTCAAAAAACGACCTTAAAACACTATGTAAATATAACAAAAGACCCAACATGTCTCGTTGAAGTTATAACCAATTATGGCGTTGTCTGGAGCCCCCACCACCACACTGTGGTGGGAGGAGCTATTTTCGTCGCCGCGTCTCGCCGCGGGAGGTTTGCTCGGAAAGTTGTGTCGAACCTGTGTGGTGTCACCTACGTGAAGGCCGGCTTAAAATCCTGTAAGTCCAAGCGTAGAGAGAAGGTTGGAGTAAAATCCGTAGAACAACGAGTTTCCTTTGACTCACACAGGTTGTGTGTGTGTGTGTGTGAGGGAAGGTTGGAGTAAGATCCGTAGAACATTGCGTTTCCCTCGACTCACTGTGTGTGTGTGAAAACTTTCCGAGTTGCCACCTCGGAGTACCCCGTGGTTTTTTCGCGGTCGGGAAGGTCCGGTCTCCCGCCACACGACGGGTGCAGAGAAAATTCTCCGGAGGAGGCAACTAGATTTGCGGAAGGCCTTCACGTGTCATAGCGGTGGAGGGGCTATGACATCCCTTCGGGGAAAATCTCTTACCTTTAGGGCGGCGGAGTAGGTCCTCTTGGAGATACGATCTCATAAATGTGCTCTGTAGGGTTCCTGGGAGGTAGTGGCGGATTCAGCAGAGTAGGTCCTCTTGGAGATACGATCTCATAAATGTGCTCTGTAGGGTTCCTGGGAGGTAGTGGCGGATTCAGCAGAGTAGGTCCTCTTGGAGATACGATCTCATACATGTGCTCTGTAGGGTTCCTGGGAGGCAGTGACGGTGGGGCAGGTCCTAATACGATCAGGTGTTCTGGAGGGTTCCCGGGAGGTGAGGCAGGTACTCTCGGATACGTGTGCTCAGGTCGTCTGAAAACCCTGTCAGCAGTAGGTTCGACGTTTCGCTTAGCACGAAAGATTAAGACAAAACCGAAACAGCTCACAATACAGAACATGATGCACTGACCCGCGTCGAGTGTGTGACCGCACATGCCCCCTTCTCCCACGTACAAAAAGACGTGTGAGCGTGCGGAACATCTGGCGCCACCGCGACGTTTTTCTATAAATACGCGTCATCAAATTGTTCAGTACAAAGATGGACGTTAGAGAGGCTATTGCCCGAGAGCTTCACAGACCGGCTCGTAGAAAGTATCCTAGACGCAGGGTGACTCTCAAGGGTATAAATGATCTTTACCAAGCGGATCTCGTTGAGATGCAACCTTACGCGAGCGAAAATAAGGGGTTTAGATACATACTCACCATGTTGAACTGTTTCTCCAAATTCGCGTTTGCCGTCCCGCTGAAAGATAAGACTATGACTGAAGTGGCCAAGGCTCTGGAACCTATTCTCGCAAAACATAAAATGAAACACCTGCAGACCGACGATGGTAAGGAGTGGTTCAATAAAAGCGTCAATGCCCTCGTGAAAAAATACAAAATTAATCATTACGCCACTTTTTCTGAATTGAAGGCCAGCATAGTTGAAAGATTTAATCGCACACTGAAAGAAAGGATCTGGAGACTTTTTACAGCCAGGGGAAAATACGAGTGGGTATCGCTTCTACCGGATATCATAAATCAGTACAATAGCTCCGTGCACAGGACGATCGGAATGAAACCTAAGGATGTGAGGCAAAAACATGTAAAATCGATATTGACAAGAATGAATAGGAAAAAGATTCCAGTGTCAAAGCCCAAGTTTAAGGTCGGCGATAGCGTCAGGATAAGTAAATACAAACGGATATTTACAAAGGGATACATGCCCAATTGGACTAATGAAACGTTTACAATATTTTCCATTAAGCCTACCAAACCTGTCACCTATATTCTGCAGGACTCCAAAGGTGAATTTCTAAAAGGTGGATTTTATGAGCACGAGTTGAGCCGGTCAAAAACAGGAGACGTCTATCTTGTGGAAAAAGTGTTGAGACGTAAAGGTGATAAAGTCCTCGTCCGGTGGCTCGGCTTCGACGGAAAAGATGACACATGGGTGGACAAAAGTAGTATCCTTATTTAGATACCGGATGAAGCATTGGCACGTGGTCAGCCCGCCCGCGGCGTCCCAAAATCTCTGCGTCCCCGTTGCTCGCTGTGCTATTTATATGTCTAGCGCAAGTCCCAAATAAGGTTAGTGTGACAATGCGGTTAGCAACGCAAAGAGCTCGCATTACGGTGCAAAACTTTGACGAATATTTCGGCGAAGGAATGTTAGGCGCAAGGAACAAACACGGTCCCCTACTACCAGCCTCTATACGTTGCATCATCTCGGGTCCTTCAAACTCTGGAAAGACAAACGTTTTGTTCAATCTACTGTTTGACCCCAACGGTCTGGTGTTTGAAAATATCTACGTTTTTTCCAAATCACTGTACCAGTCCAAATACCAGTTCCTGTCAAAGACCTTACCGAAAGAGATTGGATATTTCCCATTCGATGAAAATGAACAAATCCTGAATCCTGCAGATGCCAAGCAAAATTCAATCATGATATTCGATGATATTTCCTGCGAAAAACATAACAATATCCGTACTTATTTCTCCATGGGGAGACATAGGGATATTGACACATTTTATTTAGGTCAGTCCTACAGCAGGATTCCTAAACAGCTAATCAGAGACAACTGTAATTTCATAATACTATTTAGACAGGACGATATGAACCTGAGACATGTCTACAGCGACCATGTCAACACTGACATGAGCTTTGAGAAATTCAAAGAACTATGTGCACTCGCGTGGAGAGACAATCATGGCTTTATCGTTATAGACAAGACCAGAGACCTTAATAAAGGCCGATACAGACTGAGTTTTGACAGTTTTGTCCAAGACTTGTAATGGTACAGGGTCAAAAAGGGGTGATTCCTCCTACTCATGATTTCGATGAGGAGGGGAGGAACGTGAGCTAGAAGGTCTCAGTCGTCAAGATGGATCCGACCGCGGAGGTTCTCAGACGTAGAGCATGCAGGGAATATGTAGCGAATAAGGTGGCTGAAGTGAGCGTTGCGTTTTCAAAGGGCGGAAGACATTGTAGAGAAATGGTAGAATGGGATCGTAGTGGCGGTGGTAAAAGAATCGACATCATACCGACCGGAAAATTTGACAGTTTAAAAATCCGTACTATTTCAGGCTCAGACTTTTGCGATTGTTGTGTTCCGGAGAAGCTCCTTAATCTAGTAGCTTATCACAGACGATTTAGTTGTGTAAATTTGTATCTACATAAACAAGACGGAACTTGTGAATTTAAAAGTTTTGAACTGAAAACCCATTTAGTTGTAGAGGTAGACGTGAATGATGATGTAACACGGGTGCTGGTTACTCTAGGGCAACAAAGTGGAGGAGGGGGAAGACCAGAGACCTTAATATAGGCCGATACAGACTGAGTTTCGACAGTTGTATCCAAGACTTGTAATGGTACGTATATACACCTACAACGATTTGCGAGGGTTCAACACTAGACTACACAATGTAAAGTCAAATTTGTGCACATACTATTACAGAGACAAGAGACGATTTTGCGGTAACTACTGCAGTAGGAAGCCACCGCATGGGTCAATATTTAACAAAAGGTGTTGGAGGCACAAAAAGGATATGGTGGCTACGAATATGTTTCCTCCTGTTGTTTTACTCATGATATCGTCGAGTGAAAGAATCTACAACCGCGACATTTGGATTAGTTTTCTCATCAGATGTGAAGATAGTAACGTACCATTGGAGTTAGTCATATATCACGAGGATATGACAAATTCCACTGTTAGGGACCCTCAAAACCTGATCTCGAGATTCAGACCCTTCCCGGATATTTATGGTAAAGTGCTCCCATTGCGAAACCGTCATGGCGGTATCAACTTTGCGCAGACAGTCTTGAGCATGCTAGACTATGGCTGTAAGATACCGTACGCTTCGAGGTGCATAGTGTTGACTGAAAGAACTGTACCAATTAGATCCCCTGTTGTTATTTACAAAACAGCGATGTCACTTAACTGTTACATAGACATCAGTTACAATACAGCTTGGGGTCCCATCCCTGATGGTACCCCCAAAGGTCCGAGAGGGAAACCCTTTGCCGCCGTGAATAACTACTGCCAAGGGTTGTACACTGTTGAATTTCTCAAAGTAGCCTTACCCACAGTCCCTGAGCAGTGTAAAAGGTTTGGTATAACATTGAATAACGGTGTGTACACTGTGTCGAACGAGACACTCTTTGAACAATGGCGGAAATTCACAGGCACAAATCCTTGCGAGTTTTGGCTTTTAAACTCTTATCTAATGCACAATAGACGTCACGACAAACCGCTGTTGATGTTGCGTAGATACATGGAGAGAACTATTGAAAGTGACAAGTATGTCGTAACACATGTATCCCAATGGAGAGATAATGTCAAAAGGGCATGGGTATTCAAGAGTCTCACCGGACGTCAAGTGATACCAAGGTTTGATTCGAGGGAAAGTCGATATTACCGAGGTTTGGATTTAACCGCCGGAGTTACTCTGTTGGAGGTTGTCCGCCACGTACGGAGACACAAGAGGAGGGCTCTTTTCTTCCGTCAGGTAGAGCTCCCTTAAGGAGGGGAATGCATAACAGAACGTCATTATTAGCCATGTCGCACACCAAGAAACATCTTACGCTGCGTATCGCCTCTCTCAAAGAGTCCATACGACGGAAATACAGACAATTTAAGGACGGCAGTGTCGAAAGTGAAAAACGTCTAGAGAAGCAGTACAAACCGCTGATTAAAGGGTTGAAAAAATCAGGATTGGAACCCAAAGTCGATATAAAACAGGAGGTGAAGGAGGAGGAGGAGAACGAGGAGGATGAGGCAGATACACAGGAATCGTCACCCGTGGGTCACCCGGACGAATTGGAAACACCGTCTAGATACGTTGATCAACAATTTGAAAACCCTTTGACACGAAAATACATGAAACAGTTTATAAAGGACGCTGGTCAAGACCGGAAAATCGATCATGATTTTGGACCAAGATACGATGAAGACGGTAACACCTTGATGATTGGGGATAAAGTATTAGGGTTTGATTCTGATGGAGCGATACGAATAAACGACACACGGTATGAGCCAAGCGAAGGTTTGTACGAGCTTATATTTAAGAGAGTTCCAGACAAGTATTCAGCTGATGACCTCACAACGTACAAGGAGATTCTACAAGCTACCAACGCCCATAAGAAAGGTTACAACTTTCGCAATACGGTCAGAAGGGACAACAGTCTTAAGTACAGAAACGTTATTAAAGACCTATTTCCTGCGGGTACCAAATTAGGTAAGGGAATGACATGGAAAAGTGCGGGGTCACGCGATCTCGTGCACTGGGACGACCCTGGTGAACTGGTGGCTAGGCTTAAGTTACTTGTAATGTCTACAGAATCGGGAAATAAATCACACAGAAACGAGATTCTCAACATCATAGAGGAGTTAAGGGAGGCAGGGTACATAAAAGGAGCTGGTAACAGTCGGTTCAAATCACTTTTACAATGAGCGTTGACAAGTTTGGACGTTACTCCAAGAAGGACAAGAGTCTGGTAGGACCCAAGGGTGAAGGTTTTAACCTGACACCTGAAGGTGACTATGATATACAGAGGAAACGTTTGAGAAACGTGTGGGAGCCGGCGGATAAGCTCGACGCTGTAAACTTTGAAACACATACGAGAGCGTTTCTAAACTGTATTTCCAGACAAAATGGCGTGTTTGATGGTCAAAACACGCGTGTGTGTAACGTGGCTCATCCAGTGGAGGACCAGGATACGGTGACAAAAAAATATATGGAATCGCACACACCAAAAAGATTTGACGGCATAAAATCATACTCACTACACCAGTATCGCATGCAGGACGTAGCGGCTCCAATAAACGAAGGGGATGCAGTCAACATGATATACGTAAAAGATAATGCAATAACTAAGAAGGAAGATGGGTCCTTTGACGCAAAACTCAATCTGATTAGAAACTTGGCCCCACCGGAAGGCGTCGGAGATGCAGTCAATCTATCTTACATGCAAAAAAATACACTGAAGAAAAACGTCAACGGTTCTTTCGATGCTAACAACACTACAATAATAAACCTGGCTCCCCCCACTGCGGGTGGTGACGCTGTAAACAAGAGTTATCTAGACAATCGCCTTTACTTGCCCGGGAAAAACGTGTATAATTTTAGGAATAAAAGATTGGGACAGATCGCATCACCCTCACATGTACACGACGCGGTTACTTTGACATATTTTCAGGAAAACACTATAAAATTTGAAGAAAAAGAAAATGAAAAGAGTTGGGACGCGGGCACAAGACGTTTAACAAATCTTGCTAAGCCCCGTGGATTGAACGATGCTGTGAACAAGAGATATTTGAAAGAAGCCCTAGCGGATTTGGCATTTGCTCTGTACAAACGAATGAACAGCGGTTCTAGAGCTACACCCGATAAGGAAGACTGGACACTCCAGGTTGTGCAGGAGAACTCCACATGGGATCAGCTATTTAAGCAGGACTGGAGAATATCTGATCAGTTATAAGATGGCGGGACGCAAGTCAAGATCGGTCAGATGCAATCGAGCTGTCGTAAAAGGAGGAGGTATCATCTCATCGGTCATCAACAAAGCCGTGGACTTGTTACCTTTCGAAGCCCACCTACCTGGTTATAACTACTGTGGTCCGGGGACCAAACTACAGCAGAGGTTAGCTCGTGGTGACAAGGGAATAAACGGCCTGGACGAAGCCTGTAAGATCCACGACATTGCCTATTCAAAATACAAAGACTCAACTAGGCGAAGTCGGGCGGACAAAGAGTTGGCGGAGCGAGCTTGGCGTAGATTCAAAGCGTCAGACTCATCAGCGGGTGAAAAGGCAGCCGCTTGGGCGGTTACTACAGCGATGAAGGTAAAAACAAAACTCGGCAGTGGAAGGAAAAAGAAGCGTACCGGTAGGGTGAGCAGAAGAAGAACAATGCCTACTGGAAAGGGGTTATACTTGCGACCGTACCCTACAAGGGGTAGTGGTGGTGGAAAGAAGAAACGTAAGGTGGCTAAAAAAAAACGTGGATCCCGTTAAGACCTCTGACTAACTACGATCTCGAACACTATGCGAAAATACTAAAAATCCCATACTTTCGCGGGATCTACATGAGAGATGCGCTACCTACACGGCCGAGACCATACGAAACGGCAATTGTAAACCTGGACTCTAGCCTAGGAGAAGGTACCCATTGGGTGAGTTACAGAAAGGATGGTAAGACTGTGCACTATTTCGATAGTTTTGGTAACCTGAAACCACCATGGGAGCTCATACGATACTTTGGCGATTGTAGGGTTTACTATAATTACCGCAGAGTACAAAACTTTGATTCAGTCGTTTGCGGGCATTTGTGCTTAAAGTTCCTCTGCAATGTTCAGCCTTAGTGGTAGAGGTTCGTACATTTCCAGCGAATATTTTCCCCCGTTGGACGTGAGTAAGGGCGAATGGGAGATTGGCCTTGTAGATTTGATGACGTTTCACTCCATACCAAATGTGGAAATGAACATAAATGACAAGTTTTATTATGGTAAAAACAGCGTAATCGTCATAGACGAGGGAGCGTATGAGGTGGAGAATCTTGAAACTACTTTGAAAGCTAAACTTACCCCCGCCGTAGAGTTCAAACTGGCAGCTAACAACAGTACGCTCAAGTCTGAACTATTTTGTTCACAACAGGTTGATTTCACAAAGAAGGACTCTATCGGTGCGATGCTTGGATTCTCCAGTAGGGTTCTGGAAGCGGGAAAGACACACACTTCTGATAACACAGTTAACATAATGAAGGTAGATGCCATCCGTGTTGAGTGTAATATCGTCCGTGGATCCTATGACAACGGAAGTGAGAGTCATGTGATACACGAGTTTTACCCCAATGTAGGACCAGGCTACAAAATAGTGGAGGTTCCCAACACTATCATCTATTTACCCGTGAACGTTACGAGTGTAAACATCGTATCGGTCTCTCTCAGGGATCAGGACGGGGATCTAATCAATTTGAGGAACGAAAGGGTTTCGGTGCGACTACATATGAGACAGAAGAAGGGCTATGGGTCTGGTATTTAGGGAGACTACGGCTACGATAGGTGTCAGTAAGTCGAAAGACATTGCACAGTTAACTTCGTCCAGTGTAAAGTTTCTTCGCTCTCTCGGCTTCAAAGTGCAAGATGTTGGACATCGAAACAAGAGCAGAATACAGTGATGTAATCACCGGGATGGAGTTTCACACTCACAAACCTTATGCCTCTTCCACCTTTAAGAATAATGACGAGATACGTATACCTCTAAGTCAGCAGGACATTATCACCGCACCGTTTGACAGTAGCCTACACATTAAAGGTAAAGTAAAGGCCACAAAGGCTGCCGGTGCCAAAGCAGAGTGGCACTTTGTAAATAACGCCATTGCGTTCCTCTTTGACGAAATACGCTACGAGATTGGCGGCGTAGAAGTGGATCGAACAAAAAATGTAGGCATCACGACAACCATTAAGAATCTTTTATCAGTCAGACCGAGTGAGGCAAACACCTTGAAGAACGCCTGCTGGTTAGGACCAGGCGAAAAACTTAGTGAAGAAGTCTTTTCATTTTCCATTCCCTTACGTACTCTGCTCGGCTTCGCCGAGGACTATAGGCGGGTGATTGTAAATAATAGACAGGAGTTGGTGCTCTTACGCTCCGCTTCAGATAAAAACGCGGTGATCAGTGATGAGGCTACAAATATCGATATATCGATCTCCAACGTGTACTGGCGTGTACCTCACGTAACAGTGTCCGACAAATATAGGTTAAGTTTATTTCAGATGATAGACAAGGATGCGAGCGTACACTTACCTTTCAGATCGTGGGAGTTGCATGAGTACCCAACACTACCGTTATCAAACGTACATTCCTGGACAGTGAAGACATCTTCGCAGATGGAAAAACCGCGTTACGTAATCCTGGCGTTTCAAACAGAGAGGAAGAATGATTATACCAAGGACATGTCATGCTTTGACCACTGCGAATTGACCAACGTTAAAGTGTACTTGAACTCACAGTACTTCCCCTACGACAACATAAACGGTGACTACACGATTTTCTACGAGATGTTTTGCCGCTTCCAGGAATCCTATTACGGTAAAGATAAATCAGGTCAGACAACAGTGGAGCTGGGGAAGTACAAAAGCCACGCCCCTCTGTACGTGATTGATTGTTCCAAGCAGAACGACACAATCAAGTCGGGCCCGGTAGACGTACGTGTGGACTTTGAAACAAAGGCGAATGTTGCTGCCGGAACTACAGCTTATTGCCTCATTTTGCACGACAGTCACATGACTTACAAGCTTCTTACGGGTGGGGTGAGTAAGGTGACCATATAATGCGTGTTTCGTTTTCTGACCCACTCGTGACACAGCTGATTCCTCTACCCGACGAGGATAGGGGCTCACCGTGGGAGATTGCTGCAAGAGACCGGATGTGGGAGTTGCACAAGCTAGAGCAAGAGGTGGAGCGGATTGAGAGAGACCTCGAGAAGCAGCAGGGAGATTGTTCAGTCTTCAACATGGATCCTCCCGGTGACGATGTCAGCTCCTGTGAGGCGTCACTGGAGAAGTGGAAGGATGAAGTTGGTTGGATTTTTATAACTCTGTTACGTAACGGAAGACCTGTTCGGAAGATAAATTTTGACGGGGAGCCATTAAAGCTGGAAGTGAAATCTAATGCAAATTTTGACAGAGTCGAAGTGGAATTCCTGAGCGGTAGGGCGATGCTTTATAGTGGGTTCTCAAGGGAAAAGATTCTGGAGAAAGTCAACTTGGTTTCCAAGTACAACCAGTTAGCTTTTCACATTTACTTCGACTGTGGTCATGGTGAGCTTGGGCATCTGCGCGAGTCATTTCAGGTGGATGACGACTGGGGTGAACCGGACGACGGTCATCCATGCATCGACCTGACGGACTATGAGGAATTCGATAGAGAGGATGTGCGCTACGTGTCAATTAAATTTTCAAATTCCTACTCTGACGAGAGTACAGAGGAGTCCGAGGAGGAGCCAGACAACAGCGAGGTATCTACCAGTCGTTAAGATGGATCCAGCCGTGAAGGTCCTCGAAGCCAACTTTCACTTCTGCCGTACCTACATCAGGGAGAAGGTGGCGATGGTTACAGTTTCACTTTTCAAGGACGATCAGTTTACAGGTGACGGACGGTCATTGGATTGCAATAACGGCCTCCTGGAATTTAACGGCTGTAATTTTGACAAAATTAAAATCGAAATTTTCACCGGTATGTTTTTGGAAGGCGGCGGAGGTTTACCCCTAGAAACGATCCTTCAGCGTGTGGCCTTTTACCAGCCGTACGACTGTGTGGATGTATATCAGTACACAAAGGATGGTGGTGTGGAGCTCTACAGTTACGGTTTTGATGAGGAGGAAATCGAGGTGGATGTGTATGATGACGTCACCAGGGTGGTAGTTTCCTTGGGAAATGGTAACGACACGGTGTGAAACAAGTGGAGGGGGTATCCCAAGCTGGAGTGTATGACACTGTGCACAGAGCTCAGTTGTAGTCATGGAGTCGTCGGGAGTGGTAAGTACGAGCGCCATACCTAAACCTAAAGAGACAATTAACGTTTTAACGGGAATTTTCTTAAAGATGGTCTTTTTCCTAGACCACGAACTGACAAAATGCGTCATTACGGGTATATTTAAAAATCGAAATGATAGTTTGGGTGTTTTGTTCAAGGGGAAAAAAGGGGGTGTATTCTGGCCTAATGATGTTTTCAATCAGCTCAACATTATCACTTTTAACAATGTCACTGTAGCCGTGGAGGAGAGGAAGAAATTCAGCCATGTTTTAGACACGGGTGAGAGCATCAAGGTTAATTCCGTATTTGGCAAGCCACACGTATTCCTGCACGACGGGGAGCATACTTTGGCACTGAACAGCGCCGAGTGGGTCCAGTTTATTAATAGCCTTCCGCTAGTGTACACGCATCTCGCAGATCTGTCCCCCTCCGTTGGTCTTATTAAAGAATTTATTGCGGAAGTGTTGAACAATACCGAGGGATCTGAAAATCCTCCACCACTGCCACGGTACTCCACTTATCTCTACAATGAATTGCAGTTGTACAAACGCTGGCCATTTACCGACAGCAGTTGTTGAATTTCAAGCATTCAAAGATAATAACAACGGTTTTATTGTAAAGGAGTTGGCGATTGTAGGTGATTCATTTTGCTGCCAACTTATCTTTCGTCCCCCTTATGACATTTACACCTTAAATGAAAAGATGCGCCGTACAGCGCGGTGGCTTACACGTCATCATCACCGTATCCGCTGGGACGATGGCGAAATTCCATATGACGAGGGAATAATACGTAACTTGTGCTCACCTTTTCATTTAATCTACTCTAAGGGTCTGGAGAAGGTGACGTTTTTGAAACGTTTTCACCCCAACGTGCAAGAGTATCCAGAGGGGGAGGGGAGCTGTGATACGTTAAATGTAAATTGTATATTACCCCAACATGGTGGAGGTGTTGCTATGTGCGCTCTGCATGCGGCGTGCAAAAGATACTCTTCGCTTTAGAATCTTCCTTTACCCGATGTGCGTGTGCGTGAGTGTGTGTGTGTGTGTCACCTACCAGGCAGGGCTAAACCCTGGTAAGTCCTAGGGTAGAGAGGGTTGGGGTAAAACCTGTAGAACAATGCGTTTTCCCTCGAGTGAATGGTCACCTACCGGGCCCTGGTCCTAGGGTAGAGGGTTGGGGTAAAACCTGTAAAACACTGCGTTTTCCTCCTGCGTGCATCGGGTAAAGGGAAAATGTTTTTCCGACCTTAGTAAATGTAACAAGTTGACGGCTATAATGAACGGTCTTCCTAGTAAATAGCCTGTTGATGTATACACAATGAACGGGTGGAAAACAAGAAAAAAAAGAAAAAAAGAAAAAAAAGAAAAAGATTAGGGGGTGACAGTTTTGTTATGGAGTGGTCACCACTAGGAACGGGCGGTGGATGGGGCCCGTCCAGTGAGATTAGGCCTACAGGGGACACTCACTATAAAAAAAAACGCGCCTAAGACCCCTACGACATGGTGAAGAACCTATCGTGGTGTGGAAATGTGGGTCAAACTGGGAAACGCGCCAAAGGCCCCTGGGGCTCTTGGCGCGTCAGACCGAGTGTAACGTTAGCCGCGTTGGCACCGTTCCATATGCCCATGTACGGAACACCTCCGGGCGCCAGACCGAGTGTAACGTGAGCCGCGTTGGCACCGTTCCACATGCCCATGTACGGAACACCTCCGGGGGTATAAATCCAGGTACCCCCTTGCTGCATGCAGTCGCTTCTGATCTCCCGTTCACACCACACCTGCTACTAAGGTAGGTCCTTGTGCCACGTAAGCTCGTAATTTTTCCTGTCTGCCATCCCGCCCCTCCTGAAAACCTGGGTTTGTTTCAGATGGATCTTTCTGCGCGATTGTCGGCATGTGAGAGTCAGCGGGACATCCCGAAGATCTCCATACGGGAGCTAACGAGACCAGCTAAGATCGTGGCTGCCAGGAGGGTGGCCACACGATTCGACCGTCCTGCTATACTTCTGGAGGTCGAGACTGCGGATGGAGAAGATCGGGTGGTGTTTCTGCCGTCACGCTTTGAAACCATCCTCAAGGACAGCGACTTGAATGACCTCTCGGGGTCAGGAAAGTATAGCGTCCAGTGTACCGGGGCCGGCGGTCGTTCACCCGACGTTAAAATCTTCCAACACTAAACCGATGGTGTGGTATTACAGATGGACCTGGACACAAAGCTGCAACTTCTACAAATGCCAGCCGACACATCCCTCCAGCTGGAGAATTTACTCGCTCGGGGGAGTTGCAGGATCTTGGCTGCACGTCGGGTCTACAACGCCCGCTTCAATACGAGCGCAATAGAATTGGACGTCGTCCTGGGCCAATCATCTGTGGCTTCAATATTCTTGCCACGCCGGTTCAACGACGTACTTACCGAGGACGACCTCAAAGAACTTGTGGACGACGTCTACAAGCTTGAAGTAACACTAGTACGAGGAATCGTGAATGTAGATATTCATATGTAATCCGGTCCATCTGTAACACCTGGCTGAATAAAGATTAGTTAGTCAATCATTGTGTTTTATTTTCAACCTTCGACCAATGCAGAGTAGGGTATTTACAGCGACCAAGAGTGGGGGGAGGATAGTATATAAGTGACACGGGGCTCTTTGCAGTATTCCAAGATGATCACAGCGTCGATCGTCTGGTTTATTTTTGTGACGTGTGCTGCGCAGCCGCCGCCTCACCCGGGCTGTGAAGGAGACGATCAGGTACATGTTCACCTGTTCGAAGTTAGCATATATATGTGTGTGTGTGTGTGTGTGTCCCTTTTACACAGTTACCTTTGGAATTCCATAACACTCTCTCAGGCTTAGGATTCCAGTGACGGACACTGAGCGTGTACTCGAAATTCTTTTTTTTTTTTTCCAGGGTTCACCTGACGTATTTGTGTTTGACCCGGACTTTGAGGAGTGGATTGTAGCAGATACGTCACCCGACGTCGTGGCTCTGGACCCCCAATCGTCACCTCCCCAGGACTGTGAAGAAAACGATCGAGTATGTTCACCTGTTCGAAGTTAGCATATATGTGTGTGTGTGTGTGTGTGTGTGTCCCTTTTACACAGTTACCTTTGGAATTTCAGGACTCTTCACCTGACGTATTCTCGCTTGACCAGGCCTTTGAGGAACGTGTTAGAGCAGATAGAGCTGCTAGAGCTGCTAGAGCAGAGATGTCACCCGACGTCTACGTCGCGGCTCTGGACCCCCAGCCGGGACCCTCATTCCAGCAGGAACATCCTTTGGACCTATCGCTCCCAAGACCATTGGAATGTGATGAGGTGGGTTGTCACCCGTGTCCCTCTCCCTCTCTCTCTCTCTCTCTCTCTCTCCCTCTCTACTGGCTGTTTTACTTTTCAGAGTATGTCATCCAGCAGTGGGGGTTCTTCACCAGAGCCACAATGTCTTAACTGCGAGGAGGAGGCTAGCCGGTATACCTCTAGGAGATTCATACAACGGGTTACCTCCGTCTTGCGCGTGTTCCAGGTAATTAGATCACACACACACACACACACACACACACACACACACACACGTACCTAAACATGCACCTAACAATGTGTTTTACTTTCAGAACTATCAAACACCTATGGGGACGCTTGGGGTACCAGGCTTTGCTCTGCAGTGTACCGACAGAGTACATTGGGATCTGGGCGATCTTGTCTGGATCCTTAACCGGCTGTCGCAGTACCCTCAGCAGGAAAGGCTGCGTGTGGCTCAGGAGACGTGGAACCTCGTCCAGCATTCTCTGGAATCACTCCTGGTGCGAATGCAGGAGTGGGTCGAGGAGGAACGCCAGGCGAGAGCTGCCGCCGGGAGAACGCCCACGCGGGAACAGGAATCGCCGAGGGTGATTCTCTGCCTCGTGTGCCAGTTTGCACTACCTACAGTGCTGTTCCGACCCTGCGGACACGCCTGCTGCTCCGCCTGCTCGAACCGTCTCTTCCGGTGTCCACTCTGCAGGACACCTATTATCACGTGGATAGACATTTATTTCTCGTAGATCGGGACCGCTCTGCACCCTACCTAAAATAAGGGAGGGGGGTATTACGTGATACATACGTAACAACCAGCCAATCTGGATCGGCGTTTGTATTATATAATACTCTAACCTGGGGGTGTCATACACTCGGGCAGTCCCAAACCCTGCCCAGTAGGCTGCACAGCGGTACCTGTAGTGAATTCATCACTAAACCTGTTTTTTTTCTTGCAGATCCCGATGGACAGCATCAACGCTGTTTTCCCTAAGGAAATTGTGCATCATAAACATTGTGCGGGACGGTCTCCGAGTTGAAGAACTGCCCCGTTCACTGCAGGACGACATCGCTGGAGCTCAGTTCGGCCACACGAGGGGTGTTCAGACGTCCTTCGCTAAGGTTGGATGATTACGAAGAGAGGCTGTGTCGAAGGTATGAAAACCGACTTGTGTACCAGTGCTTCCTGTGCTCCAGAATACACTATTGCGTGGTTTTTATGAAAGAACAAGAAATAGTGGAATTGTTTCCGGACACTACCCCAAAATGCTTTTGCTGTGGCGAAATATCATTCTGGACCGAGCGCGATGGCGGATTCCGGGGGCGAGGGCCGAGCGCGATGGCGGATTCCGAGGCGGGAAAACCCCTCGGCGCCGCCATCTTGGCGGTGGGGCTTGGGGGCGGGGCTTAATCGGTAACCTGATCACCTATCGACCAATCAGGACCTCTGGGGGCGTGGCTTCTGAACGGCTATCGACCAATCAGAAGTTGTGCCATAGCGTCCCACGTTCTACTGATAAACCTAAATTCCAAGTTTACCTCCCGAAAAGATTTGTTAATGTTCTTATGAACGAAGATTTGGATTCTGTCAAGCCCGGCGTATTGTATTTAGTTTCCCATGGACCTTCTGGAAACAACTCTACAGAAATAACAATCCATGTTAACAATACTTTGTAAAATAGTTTTGTACATAGCGTAAAATTCCATTGTAATCTCTGATTATTTTACCTTTTTAATTATGTATTATTTTTACTTAGGTATTATGTAATTATATTTTTAAAAAACTCATCACTGTGACCTTGACATAGTTTTGAAAGTGTCGGACTTACCCCCACCATTTTATTCTGACATAAATAGAACCCGTACTAGTGGTCAGCTATCATTTCTCCATCAGCTCTCGTACCGTCAAGAACGAACTTAACCCATCAACATAATGAAATTTCATCTGGTGATGCAAGACGAAGTGGATTTGGGAATACTTCACGAAACACTCCTGCATTTGATGACGGAACATCCTCCGATGGTAATGAAGATTACTGTTGAATTCGACAGCACAACCTTCTGCGATTCGGAGACGACTGAATCACCCACTGAATGGTCTCCGAATGCCACATCCGAAAATACAGAAGAAACCAAACTACAAGAACCTCCAAAGTACGAAGAAGAAAGCCAACCACAAGAACCTCCAAAGTACAAAGAAGGAAATAATGTTTAATACAATATACCTAGTTTGCTGTAAAGATAAGTTATGTGAACCTTGATTAAATCTTTGTAATTTTTGACAAATAAATTATCAAATCTTTTTTTTAAAAACCACTTTCGATGACCTTGAACTTGTTTCTACATGTCCGTAACCACCCACCCACTTGGGAGTAACAATGACTCTAGGTTTTTTTCTATAAAATGGTTACATTTAATTGGATAATTTTTAGCCAATTACTTGTCAGTGTTTCGTGATGACTAAGCATAAACAAGTAATAAAATCATGTCTGTCTGATCCTCACTACCATCCTCTCGTCTGACACCGATCCGCCAACATGTCTGCATCTACTCTGTGGTCCAAAGACATCGGCGACGAAGAGTTGGTGGAGATCACCCTGATTGCGGAGCATGGGGAGAGAATGAGAGCAATTTCAACTATGTCTGAGGACGAACTACAAGAAAATCACTTCAATGAGATAAAGGCGATCATGTCATACATTGCCCAACCGACGATGCTTCCAGAGCAGTGGCCGGCGATATCTCGGCGGATGGAATATCTCGCTGCGCTGAAGGCTGAGATCAACAGAAGAGGTCTATCAACTGAGATTTATGCAATATTTGTGTAAATTACAGATTTTAAGGACATGTGACAAACGGCCTTTTTCAAGGCCACCAGATGTTTCATTCGTTTGACACTCAGCAACCGCCAAATTCATTTTCAAATCACTCCTACGACTTCTATCAGTTTCGGAACAAATATTAATCCATCCGTTTTCACTTTACCCCACATCCAATAACGTATGTCGTTCGTCACACCAAAAGATTTTACATACATGTAACAAACGGCCTTTTTACAGGCCACCAGTTTGTTCAATCGTTTGACACTCAGCAACCACCAAATTCATTTTCAAACCTCTCTCTCGACTTTAAACAGTTTCTTAACGAATATAAATCCACCCGCTTTCACATTACCTCACATCCAATGACGTATGTGTATCGTCACACCAATACGTCATCGCCGTGACGTCATCACACCCTCTCGTCACACATACGTCATCACCACGTCACTCAAACGTCACTTCTGATTAAAAAACAATTATTTTTCAGCTGTCCCAGACTCCCCATATTGCCTCTACTTCTGAGCCCTGTCACATCATTTTATAACAAACTAGATTCTAATAATTTATTTCATAAAAAATGCTTATTTTTAAAAATTGTACATCAGCTGAAATTAATTGTTATTTTAAATTTAGGGAAATGGACAACCATATAAAAGGATATTCACCACATACAAATTTATGAGCATATCAATTTTACCACTATTTAGACAAAATTAATGTACCTATCTTGCCCATATGATTAATCACGGATAATTTTGTTTGCACATATTACGCAGATGAATACGCAGTAAATCAATAATTTAATATATAATCAAATTTCATTACCACCACAAAACACTCACAGAGGTTTTCTATTCTAGTCACAAAGTTGTGACTGAGATTGAGTGTATCCAGCAGCTGAAGGTCTTCTAGGTTTTCTATCTTCTTTATAATGTTGTTATGAAGATACAGATTCCTCAATTCGGTCTGGTTCGAAAGATTTTCAATACGCAATATCCCATTGTTTTCGAGCCAGAGGCACTTCAGTCCGGTGTAATCTTCGAGGTTCTCGATAACAGTGTATCCTGTAAAGTTTTTTATTAATAATTAACAAATATAAATAAATATTTGTTATATGGCTACCGGTATAAAGAAATAAATATCCTTCGTTTTCACTGTTTCGCTTCAGGTTTTCAGAACAGTCACAACAATGTTATTTAACTATGAATCCACATTTACAACTGCCTTTTTAGTTTGAATTTAAAGGTCCTGCATTATAGCTGGCTTTAACCCATTGCTGTAGAATAATGTGCTTCTTTAGTTCCTAACTTGGCACTATTAAAACCTATGAATTGGAATAAAAAATTGCGTTTTTAAGTGGTTTAAGGTCATAACTTATTTTAATTAAAATATTGTTTTCTCTCAGTTTAAAGAGTCATAGTGACACACACACACACACACACACACAGTACACATAAGTAAAAAATTGCAAAAGTGTTGACAATGTGCAACTCACTAAGAATTACCAATTCCATCAACTTCCAAGCTAGCCTGCCACCGTTTACTTGGACCCTCCCACCAACGTTGCCACAGTTACAATGATACCTATGTTACAAAATCCTGGATAAAAACTCAATAGTTGCCACAACACCTAAGTAGAGATTCTACTCAGAGCTCACTTTTGATTGAACACTTCATTTTAAATCCTGTATATCATGCGCTGTGTTTCTTACCTTTAAAATGCAGATACAATACATCATTGAGGTGTGGAGTCAAGTAGAGACGGTTTTCTTTGCAATGCTTCCTGATGGCTTCCTTGGTCATCCTGAAACATTTGTCAATTTGATAATAGTTTTATTTCCTATAACTATGGCTAAAGTGCTTCTTTAGGATCCAAAAACACATCGTAAAACAGCTGATTTCTGGTTAGCGAGCGACAAAAAATTTCGCTTGCTGTGCGATGAAGTAGTAATAATAAACAACTGATTGAATAATGCTTTAGACCAAACTAGCTGACTCTGTGTAGCAATCTATGTCATGCTATACTTTAACAAACAACTGTGACTGTGACTGTGTAAAGGTTACATTTACTTGATAAATTTGACTAAAGATTGGTCAGAGTACAGATTTTATAAATAATTTGATAACCGAGTTTCAGCCTTAAATGACAGCCTCAAATGAATTTATAGGAATATTTTTCAGGTTCAGTGTAGGGAGTGTTACAAGAAGGATGATGTAGTTAAATTAAAAAAAAACAACGTTTTCAGATGTTCTTGTATTGCTATAAACTAAGCAGTTGGTATATTGGCCTGCTAGTAATTTACTTAGTTCAAAATAACATATTAAACTTAAAACATAATAGTTCAGCAATGTGAATAAACCATGCATACATTCATAAAGGGATAATTTATAGACATTGTAAGCTTTAAGCTTCCAACTGCCAAACATTATAGTAAAATATTTCTTAATATATACAGGGTGTTTCAAAAATCGACAACCAACCTTCACAGGCTTATTATATGGACTATTTCCAATAAAATGTGTCATATATATATATTTGTATCATATCCTTCATAATTTACGAGCTATTGACGTTTTTAATATATTTTTAAATCTGTGTATTACAATCTTATAAATAATTTGAAGCAATAAAATATATACGGAGGACCATAACACTTTTACACTGAATACAATTAAACTGTATTTAAAAAAAATTAGGTTTTAGGAGTATTATAAAATTTAAAAACTCCAATTAACGCAATTTTAGTTTAAATTTTACATTTCAAACAAACTTTTTACTTTCAAACAGTGTTGGCGTGTATTGTTTTTGCCTTAGAGAATGATCCTATATCTTAAAATCTCTCCCATTTATTGCAAGGAATAACATTACTATGATATTAAAAGATTTATTTACCTAATTTCAGTAATGGCGATTTTATTAAAATTAATACACTTTTCCTGAAATTAGCCATTAATTTGAAGTAAAAAATTATGAATAAAAATAAAAATTGAGTTAATTTGTTTTTTAATGTTATTAAACCCCTCATAGCTGCATTTCTTCATAATTAATGTTTATTTTTATACACTGTAAAAGTTGTATGGTCCTTCTTGCCTGAAAATTATTTATGAGATTGCAATAAAATGTAGATTATAAAAATATTAAATCGTCATAATAGTAGCTTGTAAACTTTGAAGGATATGATATGAACATATATGATATTTTTTAGGGAACTCGTCCATATAACAAGCCTGTGAAGTTTGGTCGTCAACTTTTGAGACACCCTGTATATATATATTATAATATCTCTCTAAGTCCTCGACGCAACTTAGGTGTATTTGAAGATGAATATTAATGAATTTTGAGTGTAGGATGGTGAATTTTTAAGCCAAATTGTCACAGGTGTCGAATCAGTTCTTGATGCTAGAGGTGTTGAATACTTATTTGCTAATCTCCTGATGAATTTCAGCAGCTTTCACACCGTTAACACTTAGAACATGAATCACAGCGGGACTTCACAGTCGGCGGGGACCTCAACTTTCGGCGCCATTTTAAATGCTCACAAACAAATGAATATTTGGTTGAATTTTGCCGTAGTTGCATCCCAGGCTTGCCACTAGATGCAGGTAGACCGCGCAGCATGCAAGAATCCTAACCGCAGCGCTAAAACAGCGGTATTCAAAAACGGTACTTACTTTAAAAACATGCCTCGTATAAAGTACCTATTGGCAGCAATTTCTTAAACGAGAGTACAGTATAGTTTAAAATTTGTAATAACCATACATTTTTAGGGTGTTTTAAAAATATTATTAATGTAAGTTAAAAGGGAGAGGATAAGAGTACTTTAAACTTCACAAACTAAAGATCCGGTGGAATTAGAAATATTATAGAATACCCTGAAAAAAGAAAATCTGTGTTATATGAATACAATATATCTAATTTTTCCAGTTGGAAATAAACAATAATAACTAATCATTAACTTAGTCAGTTTTAATTTTAAAAGTATGAGTTAAAGAACTTTTTTTGTACATTTTTACAAAATACTCGTATACTTGGTTCAATATGGATTTGGACGGTTTTCTTCTGAAACATGAAAAAATGACACACTGACTACACTGGCGTATAAACAAAATACCCCCGTAGCAGCAAACCTGCGTACTCAGCGAATTTCCAATGCATATATATGTATCTTAATACCACATAAAGCCACATACCAAGTTTCATCAATATACATTCATAGATAAACGATTTATGACATTTTAATTATTCTCCATAAGAATAACATGGCGGCTGAGTATGCAGGTTTGCTGAAGCAAGGAGTACGAAAAATGGGGTTTTATACAAATATCAATACAACTCATGTAGGTAAAGCCACATACCAAATTTCATTAATTTATTTTCATAATGAAGGGAGATAACACGTTACTTATTCTCCATAAGAATAACATGGGGCTGAGTACGCAGGTTTGCTGCTACGGGAGCCATTGGTAAAAAATTGTTTTTTTGAGCAAATATCAATGGTCCACAACCAGATGAAGTCGTGTACCAAGTTTCGTCAGTATATGTTCATAAATAAGCGAGATATAAAATTTTTATTTTCCTCCATAAGAATAACATTAGACAACGTACTGTGTTTAGCACTTTCAATATCTTGGTAACCAATTGACGTAGAGAAATTATCAAAATACCAAATTGTGTGTTTTTTTAAGCTGAATCCAATGGGAAAAACTAAAATTTGACTATTTCCAAAATTATATGTAAAAAATTCGAAAAACCCATTTTTGGGGTACAAAACCCCCCCAAAATACCCCTTCGGATAGAGCGATCTGGCTGGTTTTTCGAACTTAAAGTCATAAATGTTGCTTTACACGTTTATACCAAATTTCATCAAAATCGGATAATTTTTACGAGAGTTATTGTGCTCACGGACACATATATATATATATATATACAGTTTCGAACGAATGGTGTTTTTGGGGTCTGGGGACCTCAAAACGAAAAGTTATCATGGTCCCGGGCCTAGGTCTTACCATGCCGACTACGGTAATAGCTTCTTCCCTATAGGGGAAATTCGCTAACAAAACAAAACATCATCATTCACATGCTTTGCCATACCTTGGGCCTCTTCTTTCCTCTTCTTTGATTGCTTGCAGTCTTGCCAATGCGGCCTCACGATCCTCGAGTTGGGGCATTTCTGTCTTTATAAGATAAATAAATTCTCAGGTTAAAAATAAACTGAAGAAACCTATAAATACACTTAAACAAAAACAAGTGTCAATGAAGTAAACAAGTATTGCTATGGCAACGGGTCAGCCAAGTTTGATCTATAAACAGTTGCTGCTATGTGATAAATTATGCCGGGAGCAAAGCCAGATTTACAATGTATTTTGTACCTTTATCTTGATATCGTCTAAGAATTTATTCCATTAAATCTTGTATGTTTGTAGCAGAATTATATTTGATAAAAAATTAGTCAGAATGTTTTTTATTAATAATAATTTATTTTTTACTTGATACCTGGTATTATTAACTTAAACCAATCTGAATTTCTCCTTGAAAAACTATATTGTTCAGATAAATATTTGAAACCATACTGATAATTAAATTCCACAAATAAATCTTAATCCAGAAAAGATAACCACTTAGTCAAGTTTGTTTTTATAAAATTGTAAGCTAATTTATTACATTAATAATATAAAATTATTTGTTTTTGAAAGCGAACTTTCCAAGTGTCAATTAATTTCTGGAGTAAATAATCAATATGGAGATCTTATTCAAACTGAATTGCAAATAACTTTATTCATCAAGAATAAAATAATATACATATAGAATTACGTTAATGACTATAGTGTACTAAATATAAAATTAAAGTTCATTACAATTCCTCAATATTGTACTATGTTTTTCAAGTTAAAACCATCGAGAGGTTAATCAATCAATCAATCATAATCTTTATTCAATACTTGTACAAACATAAAACAAATAGAGTCATATATTTTAATATTTACATTTCTATGTACAACTACCTGTTACCCATAGGCTTTGCCCCGCAAATTATTTATAAAAGCTATGACAGTTGTGTGTGCTGCATTCTACTAGCCCATAGAACTACTACGAATCAAGATCAGCTGTTTGTATTTTCATCAGCTCAAACAAAAATGAATGTCCATAAGGAATACATGCGGGAAATTTCTCAGGGTCTCTGACGGAGCCCTAAGGTCAGATCATCAGGATGAAAACCATTTATTTTTCCTATTTTATGAATAAAAAATCAGTTTACAACATTTCAACTCTCTAGGTAAATGGGAAGTATAGGAAAATTTGTGTGTGATGAGTGAGTGAGTGAGCGAGGGGCGCTTTGCCTTTTTAATAGATATAAATACCATACCATATATACACAATCTATATTATCAAAAGAATTTCTTGATTTTTGTTTGGCAATTTTATACTTCTAAAACTATTAATTTTGTATACATGGTTTGGTATCAATTAATGTTTGCTCTTACTTCCGGATGTGCCATTTGCAGGTTTGAAAAACCTACACCTTCAGAGTTTTGTCCTGTAGACTTTCAAAGTTTCAATGTTAATCTGATGGATGGAGTTTTATTTTGTTTAGTTAGTCAGCTGATTATAAAGTTAATAAACTTTTAAAATATATGGCTCTAAATAATTCCTGCTAAATACCCATGCGGAGAACGGGACATCTGCTAGTATTATACTAAAAAATAAAAATACTCTAACTGGATTTAGTATCTCTACTAACTGATGTTTCCAATTTATTTCAATAGGTAAATATATATATTTATAGAGGTCTCGTTTTGAGTTAAAAATGGGAAGTCTCACTAAAGGATATTTTTTAAACAAATCGTTCAGCTAGATTCTGAGATAAATTTTGCAGACAGACATTTCTCGTACAGTATTAGAATACAGTAGAGCCCCGGTAATCCGAAAATCCGCTTAATCCGAAACCGAAATCGGGATATATTAAGGAATAAATAAAAACTAGGAAAATCATTAATTTCCTATATTACAGTATTTCAGTACTTACAGTATACAGTATACGGTACAGTACAGTACAGTACAGTATACAGTATTACAGTATATTACAGTATTTCTGAATATTACAGTACGTTTCAAAGTTAGAAAATGTAATTAGCAAAACGGAACAGTGTTACAGAACAAAACTACATTGGTTTAAAAAAGTCTGCTTCTCCTTCACTGTCGTATTGGGCCGTGTTATTGTCCGGTTCTCTCAAAACCATATCTACGATTTGCTGATCGGTAAAAATTTCATGATCGTTGTCATCAGCTTGCATCCAATCGTCCACATCATTTGCATTTGCGTCCTCACAGCCAGGAATATTTTGGATCATCTGCTGCAGCTGTACAACATTGTTTCCGTCTGGTTGTTGATGTGAGTTTTCTTCGTAAGTAAGACTTGGCCAAAGTTTACTCCAGGATTTTCTCAGCAGGTGTTCTTTTGTAGATTCCCATGAATCTGCTACCCAATAGATAACATCTTTAACGTTTATCATTTTGAGCTTTTGAATCAACGAGAGGGTTTCGTCTTCGTTTTCGAGGATTCGTCTCAGTAGTTTTTTCCTGTACGAGAGTTTAAGATGCTGCAGTACGTGTTGGTCCATGGGCTGGATCAAAGGGGTCACGTTGGGTGGTAGGAAAACGGCCTTTATTTCTCCATTAACTAATTCGTCTTCTGAGGGATGTGACGAAGCATTGTCGAGGAAAAGTAAAGCACGGATTGGTAGCTCATTTTCTTCACAAAATCGAGTGACTTCGGGACAAATTGGGTCTGAAACCATTCCTTAAAAAGTTTTGCCATCATCCAAGCATTTTTGGAGTGTTTGAAGACGACAGGTAGGGTTTTTAAGTTTAGATTCTTGAATGCCCTTGGTTTTGCTGCTTTGCCAATAACCATGAGGGGCAGTTTATGATTTCCTGCAGCATTACTGCAGGCTAAAACAGTTAACCTTTCTTGCTTATTTTCAAACCGGGTGCATTTCTTTCTTCTTGAGCAGCTAGACTTTTCTTTGGCAATGTCTTAAAGTTAAGGCCTGTCTCGTCAGCGTTGTATATTTGCTGCGGCGAATAGTTTCCAGCAGCGATCAGGTCAGCAAATGTATTTAAATATTCACATGCAGTAGCCTCATTAGATGACAACCGCTCCCCAGTTGCGGATAACTGACGTATCCCGTGACGGTTCTTAAAACGACTAAGCCAACCTGAGCTACCTTTAAATGACTCGTCTCCGTTCATTAATTGATTTAATTGTAAGGCTTTTTCTTTAATCAAGGGCCCACTAATCGGGATACCCTTTTTTCTCTCTTGAGAAAACCAAACAAATAGAGCGCTGTCAAGCTTGTCTAGTGATTTGCTACGCTGATGTGGTTACGCTGATACCTATCGGATTGATTCGCAACTACGTACTCAACCGGTTATCTTGCAGAATATTGCCGTACAGTATAAATTTGGCGATTTGGCCGTTTCTCGTACCGCGATTGGCGTGATTCGGCGCTTCGGCGCTTAGTTTATGTAATTTCACTTTGTACTTTATTATTATCTTTATTTAATAATAGTTCGCTTAATCCGAAATATTCGCTAATCCGAAATGGGTCCGGTCCCAATTATTTCGGATTAGCGGGGCTCCACTGTATATGATTCAGATTTTGACAAAATGCTTTTTTTACGGACTTTAAAATGATAAATGATTTTTTCATCACTCCGTATAGAAAGTAACTATTTTTTATGACAGCAGATGTCGAAGAAAATGATGTTTCCAAGATCTAATTTAGAGCAAGGGAAAAAAGATTAGCTGACTTTCTCTTGCTCTAAATTTACTTTCCCTTGCTCTCAATCAGTTTTCCATTTGTCCACTACGCGCACTATTGTTTCTTTACCATTTATTTTTACAATTTAAATCAGCTGTTTTTACTGTTTAACAATCTAAATGTAAACAGAAAATAGGCGTCGAGATGAAAAGTATCGTTCATAACTTAATAATAATATTTATTCCGTGACAATGTTTTACAATATGTTGGAATTTACAAAACAAAATATTAAATTTATGGGGAAATCTTTAAACCAGGTAAGGTAGGCCTGAGTCCTATCTTTCCCTTCCTGGCGGCGTATGGCCCTTTTTTGGGAACCATTCTGGCATTTGCCTAAATGAGATGAGAAACCATACAAACTCTTCTCAGAATGGCCGGTCTGGGATGAAATATATATAAATTATATTATACCGTGTATTTTATTATTATAATGATATTAAATATTTTATTTATATATTAATTTGCTCGTAGTTTAGTTTATCATGTTTCATAGCAAGAATAGACTTCATAAATAAAAATAACCAAATTATATTGTTCCAACTTTTATTACTCTTATTACAGTGATTTGCGCAAGTAGGTTAATTTATAGAATAATGAAAGGAAAATATATATTGTCCTGGTCGTTTAGGTGTAGACTATTATTGGTAATTTTTACATCCCAGTCCTTCCATACTCTTTTGTGAGTCAGAGTGGCCGTGGGGAAAGGTGTGTGTACAGTAAGTCAAAGGTCGTAGGTTCAAGACCTGGCCAGGATATGATATTTTTGCAATTAAAATAATAAAAAAAATTATATTATTGGTTTATCAAGCCAGTACAATTGGAAATCGTGTTTTCTTTTTAAATAAAACATAACCATTTAAGTATAAAATTATAAACTGTTGGCATTTCGTTGGGTATTGGTTGGCATTGTTGGCACTTGGTTGACAAATACAACATTGGCCCAACGGTGCGCCAAAGGACATTTCTTACCGTTGGCCCAACGATTTGTGCAGCTAGGGATGTTCTTATATGAACCCAAGGTATAGTATATTTAATTACAAGTACCGAAAGTGGCATTTTACGGTGCACGCTCAAGTTTCATGTGTGAGGTGGAGCTGAACACATCAGGAACACCAAATTTCATGTGCGAGGTGAAGCCGAGCATAGCCAAGTATGGGAATAATTGGAGCAAGTGCGGGAAAATCACTTTCGTTACAAGTGGTTGGATAATGGTCGGTTGGCAAATCCAACCATTCTCCATCGTTGGGCCAAAGATGTGTGCTCTACTGCGGATTTTTAAATTTGACCCCATGACCTTTAATTTTAAAACAACCCGAACATAGATCATAATAAGACTATTTAAAATGTATTTCCAATGTGTGATTTTGGAGAAAGGAATTTTACCGGGTGATTTTATACTAAACCGTTCTTCTGTGTTATACGTGCTCGATGGTTGAACTGACTCACTATATGTATATAATTTTTATTCTTTACGTAATTATTATATAGTTCACATTATAAAAAAATACGCCAAAGCCTCATTAGCAAGAGCTGTTTCTGGCGCCTAAATGAAGGCTTGCATAATACAACGTGCAGGGTGTGAGGATGACTTGTTGGGGTGAGGCAAAAAGCCAATGATTTCCCATTGTACAGAGACTGTCTTTTACAAGTCTAGAACTCTTACTTTAAAAAGTAAAAGTATCTAAACTTGCACTACGAATAATAACATTAATACCCCCGTCGCAGCAAACCTGCATACTCAGCGAATTTCCAATGGAGATATAACTGTCTTAATACTACATAAAGCCACTTACCAAGTTACATAAACATATATTTACAAATAAGCAATATATCCAATTTTAATTATTCTCCTTAAGAATAACATCGGAGCTGAGAACGCAGGCAGGTTTGCTGCATCAAGAAACACAACAAATGGGTTTTTATGCTAATATCAATATAAACTCATCTAGGTGAAGTCATATACCAGTTTTTATTCATTTATGTTCATAGTTAAGGGCTTTAACTTTTTTAAGCTTTAAGGGTTTTAAGTTTATAGCATTTAATTATTTATTCTCCATAAGAATAACATGGGGTTTAGTACGCAGGTTTGCTGCTACGGGAGCCTTTAGCAAAAAATTGTTTTTTGAGCAAATATAAATAGACCACAACGATATGAAGCAATACCAAGTTTCATCAGGATAAGTTGATAAATAAGCGAGATATACAATTGTTCTTATTCTCCATAAGAATAACATATTGGACAACGTACTGTGTTTAGCACTTTCAATGGCTCTGTAACCATTTGACGTATAGAGGAATGATTAAAACACCAAATTCTGCGACTTTTTAAGCTGATTCAAATGGAAAAAACTAAAATTTGACTTTTTCAAAAATTGCATGTAAAAACTCAAAAAACCCATTTATGGGGTACAAAACCCCCCCAAAATACCCCTTCGGATGGGTCGATCTGTCTGGTTTTCGAACTTAAAGTCATAAATGCTGCTTTACACGTTCATACCAAATTCCATCAAAATCGGATAATTTTTAGGAGTTATCGTGCTCACGGACACACACACACACACACACACACACACACACACACACACACACATACACACACACATACACATATATATATACTTAAATATATATATATACATACAGTTTCGAACGAATGGTGTTTTTGGGGTCTGGGGACCTCAAAACGAAAAGTATCATGGTCCCGGGTCTAAAGGTCTTTTACCATGCCGACTTCGGTAATAGCTTCTTCCCTATATGGGAAATTCGCTAAAATTAACAAAACTGCAAATAGTGATATTCGGGAAAAACTAAATAACGCTGGTTGGTTCTATGATTCTGTTATTAAACTTATACATATTGTATTTGAAATTTTATCCTCTACAAAAAAGGTCATTTGTATAATTTTTGGATTTTCATGGTTTTGACGTAAATTAAGACAATGTGAAGAACATGGACCGGAAATGCTATTTTCAGTATTTTCTAGATGCTGGCCGTTCCCAGGCCTGGACTTTTGTAGGTTTGTTTACAAGGGGCATGTCATACTAACGTATACCTATGAAATGCATATACCAAAAAATCAGCTTGTTCGGAATTGGCAGAGACTACGTACACGTCCGACGCGAGCTGTTACTGTTCACGTCCGTTCCAAATTATGCACCGTACGTTACTTATCCTGTGATTTTTAAAAGGCAGAGGCTACGTACACGTCCGACGAGAGCTGTTACTGTTCACGTCCGTTCCAAATTATGCACCGTACGTTACTTATCCTGTTGTTCCATGCTCACTCTATATTCTTACTCTAATTTGCCTGGTCTATAAATGGTGGTAATTTTGTAAGGAGCTGGTGTCCCTACATTGCATTGGCCACCCTGTATTTAATCCTATTGGTCCTCCTATTGCCGCCTTCAACTGTTTTATCTCCCAACCAAAACATTATTTTCATTTTCAATTTTCAAGAACATAAAAGTATTTACATCCAAAGCTAAGTTTGTTTTATGCTCCAAATGGATGTTGTCTTAGATAGGAAATATTTTAATTGAAATTGGTGCTTTTTTAGTTTTAAACTTAGGCTAATTTAATTATTAAAAACAATGGGGAAAGAATTGCAGTTACCTGTGTCTAGGGTTCGGCTGATAATGAAAAGTTCACCAGATGTAGAAAATATTGGCCAGGATGCTTTACACCTTGTGACCCGGGCTACAGTAAGTATTTAAATTAAACATATTTATCGTTATTGCAGGACCTATTAACTTTGTAGCTTACCTTATTTTAAGAGCTTAGTAAAGCTCAAGCTTATAGGCATAGTTAAGATTATTATAGTCTATTTAAAGTAAGTACCTATAGCTTTAGTATTGACTAGTACCCAAGAGAGATATAGGAAAATGTTGTGGTGCACTGTTGCTGAATTTACAAGCAACAGGAAACGATGATGCTACATACAGTGAAAAAATACTATGGGAATCACTTTCCGCTGTTTGTCAAAACATTGGGAAGTACACATTAAATACCTCCGATAAATTAACAAAACTTCAAAAGGATCAAAATCAAGGCAAGCAATGTTTACATTTTAACTGGCAATTACTATAAATTCAAGGAGTCAATAAAAACAAACCTTATTTACTCCAAGCAGGTGCCTCAAATATGTTGGTAATCAGTAAAAATATCATCTATGGTACTACCGGGCAAGTGTGTTTGGCTGCTATGGTTATGTTCAGTAAAACTTACCCCGCCATTGGCCGGGAAAGACGCTACTGCCTTATAGTCTCCTCTAGTCCTAACAGGTGTCACTAGTCAATCCTAAAGATACTTTTAAATTGACTAAAGGCCTACATACATCTTTAATGGGTAATTATTTACTATTTCCCCTTCACCTCCGATCCTTTTACTATTTTAATATATTGTTCTAATGACATTAAACGTCATAAAAACGCAAGAAAAATTTTTCGCAAATTTAACATACGAAAAAACTGTCTGAAGAGTACTAACCCAGACAATCTAGCAGACACTTTGGGAATCCGAGATAAATCTATCGGATGAAAATATCGAACTTACAAATATCGAGAAGCAACTATTGTTTTGATATTAAGATATAAGGAGCGGGGGTAGTGTGGGTCCATTTTCAGTGCACACTGCTGTAGGTAGCACGTCAACATGTGATATATTTATCATAACCTAACCTAACCTTACTCCTCAGAGCGATATATGGGAATTTTCCCATTTTCGGTAAAATTGTTCAAAAAGGGAAAAATTCCCGGAAAAAAAAGAATATTTCACATACAGTGCTCTGCAGGGTTAGGTTAGGTTAGGTTATGATAAATATACACAGATTATCTGTATTTGGTAAATAGCATAACCTAACTTAACCTAACTCTGCAGAGCGCTGTATAAGTAATTGTCCCTTTTTTGGGAAATGTCCCAAAAAGGGGAAAATACCGGAGAAGAGAATATTTCCCATACAGCGCTCTGCGGAGTTAGGTTAAGTTAGATTATGATATTTACCAGATACTGATATTTGGTGTATATTTATCATAACCTAACCTAACCTACCGCAGAGCGCTGTATGGGAAATATTCCCTTTTCGGGGAAGTTTTCCTTTTTTGGGAAATTTCCCCGAAAAAGGACAATTTCCCATACAGCGCTCTGCGGAGTTAGGTTAGGTTAGTTTATGATAAATACACACAAATATATCTCATGTTGTCGTGCTAGGTAGTGTGCTCTCAAAGTGGACCCTTACTACCCCCGCAGGAGCGGGGGTTAGTGAAAATATTACACACTACCCCCGCAGGAGCGGGGGTGAGTGCACATACTCTACACTATCCCCGCAGGAGCGGGGGTTAGTGCAAATACTATACACTACCCCCGCAGGAGCGGGGGTGTGCGTATATTAATCTCAATATCAAAACAAGACCCACACTACTCCTACAGGAGCGGGGGTGTGCGAATATTATATCGCAATATCAAAACAATAGTTGCTTCTCGATATTAGTAAGTTCGATATTTTCGTCCGATAGATTTATCTCGGATTCCCAAAGTGTCTGCTAGGTTGACAGGGTTAGTACTCTTCAGACAGTTGTTTCGTGAGTATGTTAAATTAGCGAAAAATTTTTCTTGCGTTTTTATGACGTTTAATGTCATAAGAACAATATATTAAAATAGTAAAAGGATCGGAGGTGAAGGGGAAATAGTAAATAATTACCCTTTAATGCATTCCTAGATTGCGCTGTAACTTTTTTTATCTAGACCTATTCGTAAAACCTTACTGTTGAAAACTATTAAAAATATGGTTGAATGTTTTAACGTTCTTGAAGGTAGGCCTATAAATGTTATAGGCCTATAGACTATTTTCTGAAAGATGTATTAAGTCTAGAATTCTTAAATAGGCCCTACACGTATTTTTTAAACTCATAATAGCGATGGATTTTAATTTTTTTTGATTTATTTGGACTTTACCTATTGCTTCTAGTGTTTAAAACTACACTATGTTTTGGGAGGTAAGGAAACTCCTCCCGTTAGCAAGTGAACCCTACTTACATCTAAATATCAAGTTCTTACACCTAACTAACTTACATTTTTTATTTTTTATTTTCTTAATCTTTTTCTTTTACATTTTAATTTACACAAACATAAAATAACAAATACTAATTTAAAAAATCAAATACAATACACTAACACAACATTTATTTACACGAACAAATGGAAAACTGACTATACATTACCTGTTCTGCATCGTTGCCTCCAAGCTGACGGCAAAAACGGGAAACTTCACTTTCACGTCAACTTTCTTACCTCCCGAAACGCAGTGTAGTTTTAAACACTAGAAGTGATAGATAAAGTCCAAATAAATGTTAAATACAGTTAGTTTTTGTCAATGACTTACACTGAAATTTTAAAGTTGATACAGTAGAACCTCGTTACGATGACCCTTGATAAGACAAAAACCTCGATAATGAGTCTGATTTTCTAATCCCCATGAATCTCCCATAACGCTCAATGTTATAAATACCTCTACAACACGACTCATTTTCAAATAAATACCTCGATAGCACGTCTTTTTGTAATTTCATATTACTAATAAATAAACCTCTATAGCGCGTCTTTTCAAATAACTGAACTTCTTTAGCACGACACCCACCTCAATAACACGCTTCTTTGAGTAAGTGAACCTTTATTACACGACTCTAACCTCAATAGCGCGCCGTTTTGCATTACGGAACCTTTATAGCACGACTCAACCTTTCTCACGCATAGTTCCCACGGTTAGAACGGATGTTTTGAAGTAAACAACAACGTCTTGGCCTCAGGTCTCAACAGGAAAACCCCTTCCCCACCCCCTTCCCATTCCGGCCTTTCCTTGTCCATCACGGGTCATATCAGTATTTCACAATAGGTTAAGGTACTGTATTTTGAGCTTATTAACTCAATACTTTAGTGAAATGAGTCGGTTGATTTTTTTTCCTTACTGCCGTAAGTTCTGCATAGTATTATATTGAGTAAGAAAACTTATCACAGTAGTAGACCTACAATGAACAATTTACGGTAACATGAATTTTGTAAAATGAATATTGCAGCCTAATTATAAACTTTACTAGGCCTATTATTTTCTTCAATCAATATTAATACTTGTTTTAATTACTGTAATTGTATTTTTACATGACAATAATGAAGAATTTTGTTTTACTTGTACGTGTGTTTTTTTATATATATGACTGATTTTTATACAGTAATTTTCTACTTAAAACACCAACTTATAAGAAATGTTTCATAAAAAATTTGCTTGGTATAGCAACAAGTCTGTGACCTCGATAACACGTCTTGTTGTGAAAACCACCTTGATAGCACGACCCTCAATTACAAGTGCACCTCGATAAGTAGACTATTTTAGAGATCCCCTTGAGAGTCGTGTTATCGAGGTTCTACTGTATCACCCTACATATGTAGCTTAAATAGAATTCTCTCTCCTTTCTGCTGTGGATATTCCGTGATGGGCAATTTTAACAGTTTGACCAACCTTAATATTTCCACAATCTTATGTAGGCCCTAAGCAAAAAATATTCATCATAAGTTAATGATATAGCAATAGGCCTATGGCGATGCGATACATATCGATATAAAAAATGGAGCCGCCATTGTGTATTGCAAATTAAGTTACGTATCGCTTAGCATTATTTGAGTTTCAGATTTTTTTATTTACAAGATAGATCATGTAGGCTATAACTTACTAGCCTATTAGTTATCCATTAGTTTATTTGGAATCAGCATGTATATTTAATACAGGCAAGTTTGGTTGGTGATGTTTACATGGGTGCTTAAGTTAAGTAGCCTGGGTTCATGTGAGGTTTATATAAGACGGCGTGTTAGCCATGGCAACCTGTAATTTAATGGCCAAATGAACTAAAATTAACCTACCAGACCACACTGTCTTATAAACCTCACCTAACCCAAGCTAAGCTTACATAAAATAATAAGCACCCATGTCAAACTCGCCAACAAACCATCCAAACTTAATTATTTTTATTATTGAGGACTTATGACGGACATTAATATGCTTATTTCCAGTTATTACAGCCCCATGGCGGGTTATTTGCCCTTTATAAAAGGGAACCCTGTAAAATGTGAACGACACATAAGTATGTTAAAAGTTAGTGACCCAAGCCTGATATGATACGGCAGTTTGATATTTAATCGATACAATATTTAAAGAGAATCGGGATTTTCGTAGTGCCACTGTGCATTGCTCGGATAGGTCAAGTGATCTTGTAGCTCTTGAAAGTGACGCTAATACATTGTGTTTTTGATTCTACCAACCAACCAATGGGCGTTATCGATGTGTAGCGCTATTACCTGTAGTTTGATTGTGCTGTAGTTGTTTTTGTTTGTTGTGGAGCACCAATGAGATAATGGCCTCAGCCGGTGAGCGGGTTATTTGCTCAGTTTGTTTAGAAAGATTATTCTAAAAAAAATTAAAATACCATTACGCGAGGCATCACCTGGCATTGTCCGTTAAATATAAGTCTGCTACAAGCAAAAATATCGGTTGTTTCCAATGCAGGGTCCTCGGCGACAAGGCCTGAAATAGATGAAAGTCACGAAAATATTGAAATATCTAACGTCATCACTGAGCAAAAATTGGCCTTTTGTCAAAAATATGGCTCTTAGTACCACAATCAGTTCAAGCCAGTTTAAAAAAGTAAACTTACCGGTATGTCTGAAATGGTAACATCGAAAATTGTTAGGAGCTGAAAACAAGAATACTTAAATATTTGTTTGCCTTGTTTTAAAAAGTGTTAAGGAATAATTAAGTAGATACATTCATTATCAGTGCAACTTAGGGATATGACTGGTTCATTTCTATATATTTACAAAAAAAACCTACTTAACCCATTGGCCTAGACATACGAGCTGGTCTCGTTCCTTACTTGTAGTTTTATTAATATGTGAATTGGAGTATAAAATTGGTGTTTTTAAATGGATTAATGGCGTATTTTAATTAAAATACTGTTTTCTTTCAGTTTAGAGAGTCGCATTGGCACACACACAGTAGACATAAGTAAAAATTAGCAAAATCAGTGTTGACCATGTGCAAGTCTCAAAGAATTAACCGATCCCGTCAACTTCCAAGCAAGCCTGCCACCGTTTATTCTACTTGGGCCCTCCCACCAACGTTGCCACAGACCGGTTAACTCATTGAGAGTTGCACAACTGGTCAGTTTTGGTCGTGTGCGGGAATCGAACCCACGAACATCGTATCACCACCTGGCCAAGGTGTTTCCACGACGTAGCCAACTCAGCTAACACGACCAAAGGCCTGGCGGCGATATTAAGGTTTTTCAGTCAGTCCGCGCCCCTAGCGGATAGAACCGTAGACGCCCGCGGTCATTAGTTACATATTTTGCTACTAGAGTGCAACACCAATCAATTCCTGTTATAGGCTATTGTAAATAGAATAAAATTACTACCTCAATGGGTTAAGAACTAAACAAATATTGATTGGTTTATTGCGAGCCAACTGAGTTGCCAAATATATTAATTTAAAAAATATACCTGTTTCAATACAGCAAATTATGCCTATAGACCATGTATCTCAACCTATAAATTAATTTAGAATTAAATGCGTATTTTAGACTTTGGTTATTTATAGGCTACTGTACCAGCTGATTAATATTAGGACTACTATAATTAACACTGTCCCATATTAGTTTAATATGTTCAGGCTATCTATACAGTATATCATTATACCGTTTTTATACTGAAATTACAAAAAAAGCCATTCGTGCATTATTTAAACTAAAATATAGAGAATCATGCAAGCCCCAATTCAAAATTTATAATCTTTTAACTGTGCCAGCTCTATATATTTTTGAATTATTAAAATTTTTAAGAAGTACCCTCATTACTCTTCTGGCAGTAGACAGGGAACACAGGGATCAAGGAACAGACACCCTGCGGTACCCAAAGCACAGACTGACACTAGTAGGCCTAGAGAAAGGTCCACATTACATGGCAATAAGATATTTAATAACCTGCCTGTACAACTAAAGAGAGAAGATAAAACAACCTGCCTGTACAACTAAAGAGAGAAGATAAAACCAACACATTTTTATGTAAAATTGAAAATCACCTGGTACAGACTTGTCCTTATACAGTGAAGGAATTTCTTTCTTTGGACAATAAAAATGTAATTCTATTGGTAGTTTACCCATAAAATGTGGAATTGCAAAGTTGTTCAACTCTATTGTAAATAGTTGAACATTTAGTTCAATTCAATTCAAAATTCTTTATTAATAGGAAGTATACAGAGTAATGGATGTTATTTGTATAGGTTTTTTATTGAATAGTGTCAAGTGTATTTTCTTACATCCAATACATATTTACAACAAATTAAATAAAACCTATATTTTTTAAATAAAGCAAAGTAAATACGGTAATTGTTATTTAATCACATTTTTACATTACAATATGACATGTCGTTTGTTCATGAGCTATGCTCAATTATGTAATATTATATGATGATTAAAGAGTTTGAGATTGATAATTGTTGCAGTTCAATTAATTTTCTTTTTGATTGCCAAAAATATAATTATTTGGAGAGTTTTCTAGTACGTTTGGTTTATTTAAATAATGTTCTTGGTCAAGTGGTCAAAATAGTAATGCAAGTTTATTTTCCAGGAATTGTTCATTCAACATCTGTCTCAGAATGCTCATAAAAAGGACATGTCTAATACATTAGATTACAAGAAGTTAGCAGAAGTAGTTCAGACAAGTGAGAACATGACATTCTTAAGGGGTAAGGAATTTGTTTCCAATATTGCAAATGTTTGTTTTGTGGCTCATCTAATGTGTGATTGACAATTAATCCTTTGGTAAATAACCAAGCCTTATTTCATTTCATTGTCACAATACATTTGATGATATACAGGCAAGGTCCTGCTCAAACCGGTGACTAGTCAGTTGGCTTCAGATGATCTCTTAAAAATAGACAAATGATTTTCTTCTATTTTACAAAATAAAAGTAATTAAAATATAATTAGAGTTTAAAACTAAATCATGGTGTATGCTTAATATTATCCTTCAAAAACTCTTCCACAGAATAATAGGCCCTCTTTATGAAAAAAATTCCTTCAATAATTTAAAAAACCTTTTTGGTTGCATCATCTTGCAATAATTTGGAATTTTATTACAAAATGTAATTTCCATATAAAAGGTACTTTTTTCCAATAATTTAGTTTTGTGCAGAGGATATTAAAAAAATTTATTTCTGTTTATTTTTTTTCAAATATTTGTCTTTATTCATAAAAAATTGCTGTAGGAGAAAGTATAGGGAAGGAACAGTTAAATTTTCAGATTTTCAAATATCGTTTGCAAGAGTCATAGTCATTATCCTCAAAATATTCTTTTATATCTTAAGGACTTTAAAGGGATGTTACAGCCGAGCTGGTCGAATACCCTTTATGAAAACCATGAAGACTATCAGACAGTAAATTGTTTATATCAAAATAAGATTTTAATTGATTATTAACAACAATTTTTTAGAAACTAGGTAGGACTGATGCAGGACGGTAATTTTCTATTTTATCTTTCACACCTTTTTTGAATATTGGCTTAGTGATTGAATATTTCAGTTTGTTTATTTGGAAGCTTTCCAGTTTGAAGTGATTGATGATATTACATAATGGAGGAGCAATAAAATCAACACAGTCACAATGAATGTTGGTATCTCATCCCAGCCAGCCGATCGTTTAATTTTCAATGATCTAATAATTTTTTATTTCATTCAGGCTGATACAATTAAACTGAAGGTGTGTTCTTTGAGAAGGAATTGATCTATTTGTTAGCTCAGCCACCATCGCTGGGGATGATGTAATGTTTATGTAATGTTTATGAAAAAGTCATTGAAAAATGAAGCAATTTTCTTTGGACATATAAACTAAACTAAACTTTTATTGTGCATGATCTCAATATCACCATTGTACTTTTTCTCAATACCCAATTAGTTTTTTATGACCTGCCAAGCTGCCTTCCTTTGCACTGTGCTTTTCCAATAAAATCATCATTAGCTCTTCGTTTTGCTTCTTTTATTACTTTTTTAAATATTTTGTTATATACTTTGTAATAATTTGTTACTTCAATACTGTTTGAGTACTGAGCTAGCTTGTGCAGAAATCTCTTTTTCTCGCTAGACATTTTTATCCCATGAGTCACACAATTTAACTTGTTTTCACGTTTTTGATGTAGCCTACATTTCTATATGGAAATGAATCATAAAAACGTAGTAAAAACTGCTTAAGAAAATTATCATAGTTTTGGTCAACAGAAAACATGCTTTTAAAAATCCAGCTTACATTTAAAATGGAATTCATAAAATCTTTACGAGCATTACTGTTAAATGTTCTTTTCAACTGGCTTTTCTGAGGAAAAGAATAAGACCTAGTTTTTTCAACGCTAATAAAAAGAGCACAAGAGACCAAGATCTTTCACCATTTTCTTTGTTGTTAAAGTTAATTTATTAGTAAGTATGTTATCTATGCATGAACCACTAGCTCTTCTAGTTACCTCCTTGAAGTTTATTACAAATCCATGCCTATCAATTATACCAATAAAATCTTTTACATGTTTGTCATTTGCTAATAATATAATGAACATTACAATCAGTAGCTATGTACATTTTTCTCTTGTACTTCTCTAGCTTTGATGAAAATAGAAAAAATGTCAGGGTTTGTTAAAAAATGATTTCAGAGTGCACAAATATGGAACCCTGTATAAAGATACAATAAGCTTAGGTTTTGGAGGGTTAGTTATCTCAACTATTGAACATTCATTTGGGTGCCAATGGCTGATTTTATGGGCAGTTTGTATTGCTACTCATAAAACAGTTTATTACTGCCCAGGCAACACAACTGTTGAAACTGCATGATGTCTTTGCCTGACAGGAAACGCCACCTTGTGGTCATGATTGCAACTGCCCCCAACAGCAACTAACTCTTAACCCTTAAAGGGCTGAATTATTTTATGTTTTGATCTTAATTATTTTATGGGATAGGCGCTGAAAAATGTTTGATTTTATATTTTTTCTTTTAGTAATTGGGCTAAAAACTATAAAAATACAGATTTTTTGGCCAAAATAAGTTTTTTTAAATAAAATAATACAAATAATTTAAATATTTTTTTTAATAATTCTTTTTTAAAAAACGGAATGCTTAAACAACGATTTATACGGTTATACAAACAACTAAGTATCGTTTTTGTGTTTGTTATTTTGGATGGATATATCCATCTTTATCCCGGAAAAATTGTAACTATAGACGGATATATATATCCGTCTATGGCCCGAAACGGAACAGGAAAAAGATGAATATATCCGTCGATAGCTCTTAAGGGTTAAATTCTGCCCAGTTTGGCCTGATCAGATTCAAAGAGAGGTGGCAGACGCTAAGTAAACAACTTTGTTTTAAAATAAAACTACTCACAAAAATATAAATACCCCCGTCGCAGCAAACCTGCGTACACAGCGAATTTCCAATGCATAATACATGTCTTAATACCACATAAAGCCGCATACCAAGTTTCATAAAAATATATTCACAAATAAGCGATTTTAATTATTCTCCATTAGAATAACATTGGTAATGAGTACGTAGGTTTGCTGAAACAAGGAACACAAACAATTGTTTTTTATGCAAATATAAATAGAATTTAATCAGGCGAAGCCACATACCATGTTTCATCAATATTCAATCATAAATAGGCGCTATACAGGGTGAATCTCGTAAGTTGTCCAGTATTGATTTCAGACAAACCGTTGGTCCTACGATGATGAAATAAAATTATTTCCCACTAAACCAACCCCAAGGAATAACGTAAAAATATTTTTAACGATTTTTAAATACAGGGTGTACCAGAAACTGAGGGTCACTAGTCCGAATCTACGAAATATCAAATACAAACGTATATCATGATATACATCAAATTAAAGCTCTTTTCAATCCAAACCATTTGGCGGAATCGGATTTTGATTATTATTGATTCATTTCAAAATGGCGGCTGTTTTTGTGAAAAAATTAGTATTTTTTTGAATACCCTGTATTTTTCTTAAAAATGCAGATATCTTGATTCTGATTCAAATATCGCATTCCTTATGAGCTAAGCTTTATTTTGATATGCAACACTTCAATATTATCTCAAAAACAAAAAGTTTCAAAAATATCAGTTTTTGAAAATATGTACATAGCCAAAACTCAAAAATTTCAAATAGCACCATATGTCAAATAGCATATCATTTTAAAGGTATTGCAATTCTAAGAAACTTTCAAATTTAAACCTTATGCGTATCTATTTTGGTTTTCGAGTTATCAACAAAAAACATGTTTTCCCACATTAAAACACATGTTATTTGTTAAACATGGTGGTAAAGGCTGGACCATAGTTATATTACCACCATGTTTAACAAATAACATGCGTTTTAATGTGGAAAAACATGTTTTTTGTTGATAACTCGAAAACCAAAATAGATATGCATAAGGTTTAAATTTGAAAGTTTCTTAGAATTGCAATACATTTAAAATGATATGCTATTTGACATATGGTGCTATTTGAAATTTTTGAGTTTTGGCTATGTACATATTTTCAAAAACTGATATTTTTGAAACTTTTTGTTTTTGAGATAATATTGAAGTGTTGCATATCAAAATAAAGCTTAGCTCATAAGGAATGCGATATTTGAATCAGAATCAAGATATCTGCATTTTTAAGAAAAATACAGGGTATTCAAAAAAATACTAATTTTTTCACAAAAACAGCCGCCATTTTGAAATGAATCAATAATAATCAAAATCCGATTCCGCCAAATGGTTTGGATTGAAAAGAGCTTTAATTTGATGTATATCATGATATACGTTTGTATTTGATATTTCGTAGATTCGGACTAGTGACCCTCAGTTTCTGGTACACCCTGTATTTAAAAATCGTTAAAAATATTTTTACGTTATTCCTTGGGGTTGGTTTAGTGGGAAATAATTTTATTTCATCATCGTAGGACCAACGGTTTGTCTGAAATCAATACTGGACAACTTACGAGATTCACCCTGTATAACATTCTAGTTATTCTCCATAAGAATAACATGGGGGCTGAGTACGCAGGTTTGCTGCTACGGGAATAATCAACAAAAAATCAATTTTTTGTGCAAATATCAATATACCAATACTACATGAAGCCACATACCAAGTTTCATCAACATACATCCATAAATAATCGAGATATCAAATTTTATTTATTCTCCATAAGGATAACATTGGACAATGTACTGTGTTTAGTACTTTGAATATCTCTGTAACGGTTGGGCGTAGAATCACAATTTAAACATCAAAATGATTGTTTTGTGGAGCTGAACAGATTGGTAAAAGCAAATGTGAAGTTTACATTAAAATGAACTGAGGAAAAACCAAAAACCGTTTACCCATAAGATTAACATGGGAGATTTTATGAGTAGGTTTTTTTGGATTTTCTCGGCAACCACTCAACCTAGGTTAATAATTCAAAAAACCATATTATTTGTTTTTTTAAGCTCTATAACATGGTCAAAACCAAAATTAAGTTATTTAAAAATTTTAGGGTGAAAAATGCAAAATACTGATTTTTGGAAAATGTAAAACCCCATAAACCCCCCTTCCCATGATCCGATTTTTCTGGATTTCGAACTTAAAGTCATGAATGTCATTTTACACATTTGAGCCAAATTTCATCAAAATCGGACCTTTTTTACTCAAGTTATCGTGTTAACGGACACATATATAGATATATATATATACATATATATAAATTTGAACGAATAGTGTTTTTGGCATCTGGGGACCTCAAAACAAAAAGTTATCATGGTCTCGGGCTTAAGTCTTACCATGAGACCTACGGTAATAGCTTCTTCCCTATAGGGGAAATTCGCTAAAAAGATATTTAATTGTAAATACAACAATTGGTATTCATAAATATTTAATGAATTGTATTAATTGGAAGTTAATATTTTATTAGCAACTTTACACTAATATTACACTTCTAATGTGTGGACCAACTACTGGCACTATGACGGTGATAAACGTTGCAAGTTATTTGTCAGTCTACGAAATGTTAATGATGTAATAGTGTGAAACTACTTGTATAAAGCCTACCAATGAATGTAATAGCAACATATTACTAAGCATGCTAACCAATCAGAAAAGTTTAATAAAATAGACTGAAAAATACTGAAAATGTCATTGCTACAACCTTACATAGACTCTGGGTAACTGGTCAGAAAATATTCAGTATTTTAGTTTTAATAATGAACCAACAGTTAAAAATCCCTCATTTGGTGTTGTATTGCATTTTAAGAAGAATGGAATTTCACTAACAATACTACATTACATCATGCGAATGTTAAATATAAGGTCTTAAATAGGTACACATTATAATCTTAGATCAAACATTGGGCTAACTTTTAGACTTAATGATGTGTCTGTCACAATCCAAAACCAAGGAAATTTTGAAGTTTGTTTGAGAAAAATTAAAACTGTGCAGCTTCATAAGTTTGACCCCATTCTTCCATTTACGTTTCACTATGGCACAATTTTACGCTCGCACTAGTGCTAGGCCTAAGCCCCGGCCGTAATGTGAACAAGTTGGTAAAAGATCTACTAGTTTCACTGAATTCTAATTCCGTCTTAATTTACAAAGAATTCCCAGAATCTTTAAAATATAGCAGTAACAGTCCAGGCAAAGTTGGATGGAAAGTAGAAAATAGGTAAAGTTGTTAAAATTAATTTTAAATGTAATAATTCCCATAATAAGAGTTTCTTATGACAGATCAAACATTTTGCTGGAAATATAAGACGCCCTTCTGTTAGGACGTTGGTTTAAGGGGCCAGGGGTTTGATTCCTGTGGAGACCCCACTTGTTGAGGTTGCCAATTTATGGAGCAGCTGTCTAACCTCCCGACTTTGCTCTGCTAATGACATTTAATCTTGCATGTATGTACTGTATGAAGATTATTTAAATGCGGGGAAGGCTACCCCCATACACTATTTTTTCTTCAGCTAACCTAGAAGCTGTCAGCGACACTTAATGGTGTATGTTGATTGGCTGGGATCTTGCAGTAAAAAAAGCAAAACATATCACTGGTCCTATGGCAAGTGTAAGCAAGGCTTGTTGCGGCATTAACTTCCCCTTCATTCCTGTTTACTTGCTGATTATCAAGTAATCTTGTACAGTATGTCATTTAGTTGTGTTTGGATGATATTTGTATTGTTCGCTATCAAAACTCAACAACTGTGTGAATTGCTCAGTGCACAACTCTCTACAATTTCTTTGCGATTCTGTGTATAAATAATTTTATTTATTTAGGAATAACTGTGAATAACAGTTGCTAATTACTTGAGTAGTGTCACCAATCTTAATAAATCCAGGTTAAAAATTGTTCTTGTTATTTTTTCAGAAATTATGCCGAGAAAGATAAAAGTACGAGATTATCGAAAAATAATGGAGAGGAATAATGAAGAAGAAATAAATATGGAAGAGGAAGACTGAAGAGAATCTCTTTGATGACATAATTTATTTATGACATATACCTAATAAATAACATAAATGCAAAAATATTTTCTCTTTCTTTATTTGTTAATTACTGTTCTTGTTGACATTATACTTAAGGAAGGTATTCCACACCAGTTAAAGATCATCGAGCTGAAAAAGAAAGGAAAAAACATGAATTAATACATTGTAAATTATTACTGAAAGTGTCAATGACTAGTAATTTATTCTGTCTTTCGACAAGATTCTAATATATAGTGGAAGCTTCCTTAACCGACCGTCTTCCAAGAATAGACAAACTACCGCCGCGGCAGCCAATGCTGCGATATTGTTCTGCAAATAACTTTCAGGTTACAACCGGTCGATTACATTTATCCGTAGAAAGTCAAATTCGGTCAGTTGCTCTCAACATGTTTACCATACTTCACAAGTTTGAATGTTTTTTTAACACTTATTGTGACTATTTCCGGTATTATTCGGTTTAACTGACCTTTTTCGTCATCCGACCATGATCCGGAAAACGTATAATTAAAAGCGATTATACAATTTTAATTATCATCCATAAGAATAACATTGAGGATGAGTACAACGGTTTGCTGAAATAAGGAACAAAACCATTGGTTTTTATGCAACTATCAAAAGAATTCAACTAGGTGAAGCCACAAATTCATCAATATTCATTCATAAATAAGCAATATATAACATTTTAATTATTCTCCATAACATGGGGGCTGAGTAAGCAGGTTTGCTGAAACAAGGAACACAAAATATAGGTTTTTGTGCAAATATCAATATAACTCAAGTTGAAGCCACATACCAAGTTTTATTAATTTATGGTCATAATTAAGGGAGAAATAATACTTTACTTTTTCTCCATAAGAATAACATGGGGGCTGAGTAACGCAGGTTTGCTGCTACGGGAGTAGTCGGCAAAAATAGCTTTTTTTGTGCAAATAACAATAGACCAGAAGCAGATGAACCAAGTTTTGTTAGTCTTATTCTCCATAAGAATAACATTGGACAACGTACTGTGTTTAGCACTTTCAATATCTCGGTAACCAATTGACGTAGAGAAATTATCAAAACACCAAATTGTGTTGTTTTTTTTCTAGCTGAATCCAATGGTGAAAACTAAAATTTACATTTTAAAATATTACATATAAAAACTTCAAAAAAACAGTTTTAGGGATATAAAAGCCCCCTCAAAATACTCCTTTGGATGGATCGATCAGTCTAGTTTTCAAACAGTCATTGCTTTACACATTCGTACCAAATTTTATTAAAATCGGACCTTTTGTACAAGTGTTATCACACGCACGCACGCACAAACAATAGACAGACAGACACCACCTCATTTTTACAATAGTAGGATTATGTCATGGTATTTATTGTAGCACATGTACATAGAATAAATAAAGAGATTTGACTATGACTAAGCTCGAAATTTAACTTGGGAAAAAACTAAATTCAGTCCTAAAAGTTTAATCAGCATTACGTAAGTCTGTCAACTGCAAGAAACAAAGACATGAAGTTTTGCTATTCTAGCGGTGAAATTCTGTAAAATAGCAAGAAACTTAAGGCATTTTCACTATTAAACCTTTTACTGCCGACCATATTTTTTTATGATGACACCAAAAATGCCAGACCACTATTAAGATTTACTTGCCAAGACTGCCAGGTTCAATTTAGACCAAATTTCACGCTTAAATTAACAAATTTGTAACTTTTATTTTTCATCAGAAATTTATAAGTTAGGTCTTGTTTTATTTGTACTGAGTTGTTTGTTTCAAATAATATATACAGTGGAGCCCCGCTAATCCGAAATAATTGGGACCGGACCCATTTCGGATTAGCGAATATTTCGGATTAAGCGAACTATTATTAAAATAAAGATAACAATAAAATACAAAGTGCAATTACATAAACTAAGCGCCGAAACGCCGAATCACGCCAATCGCGGTACGAGAAACGGCCAAATCGCCAAATTTATGCTGTACGGCAATATTCTGCAAGATAACCGGTTGAGTACGTAGTTGTGAATCAATCCGATAGATATCAGCGTAACCAGGGTTGTAGAAGCCCCGCCCATTGCACCCTGGTGGTGATTTGAGGAAACAAATTGCAAGAGATACATGGCAGTACGGCAGATTCAATGTTCCCCAGCAACAGCTGAACTAACACTGGCTACGCATTTTCAATAGAAATAAATCTGACGATCTCGACCTACACGTATGCATGGTACGGGTCAAATGAGTCGAATTCAAACACGTAGCCGTAAAAGTATTAACACGTTGGCTGCGGGCTACGACAATTGGCGTAGTGCCTCGTCTCGCCGCCACGCGCGCTACGACAATTGGCAATTGACAATTGACGACAATTTCCCCGTGAAATTCCCGTCTGGGGATGCTTAGAAAACCACTTTTTGTCCCGTTTTTCTCCCTCCAATTGGCAATACAAGGGCAAAGTTACTATATCCAGGCAGCGCTGCTACCTGTGGGTGTTTCAACGAATAACGTCCACTCTCGTGGTAACGAAGTACCGCTCCGCACAGTCTTTTGCGATTCGTCAGACCGAAATATTTGGTTTCGTCTGTGCCAATCATGTTCGCCACCGCACACCGGGACTGCCCGCCATTGGTGGCAATTTCCTGTCAGTTACTGAGTCGTCGCGTCGCGTTGTGTTGTGACAGTTATTTTTTACAATAATTACAGACTGTTTACTGTAGTTTCTACTAAGCATTCGTATACGCAATCTTCGTTGTTTATCCTACTGTTTTTAAACATTTTTAGTTCTGTGAATTTAGTGAAATGGCTTCGAAACGTAGTGAAAGGCGCTGGCGGTATTACGCTTCAAAAGAGAGGTATTCTTCTCTTCGACTTTACAGACTTTTATAAACCAATGTAGTTTTGTTCTGTAACACTTTCTGTTTTGCTAATTAAATTTTCTAACTTTGAAACGTACTGTAATATTCAGAAATAAACTTAATTAATGTTTTTCCTAGTTTTTATTTATTCCTTAATATATCCCGTTTTCGGTTTCGGATTAAGCGGATTTTCGGATTACCGGATTTCGGATTAGCGGGGCTCTACTGTATATATATATTTTGGTGTATGTAATATTTTTTTAGTTAAAAAATATATATATACAAATAAAACAACATAAAAAACATAAATAAATAACATAAATAAATAAATAACATAAATAACATTTTTTTAGTTTGGACTATCAAAATTACCTCTAAAACCTATAGTTCAACCAATTTTATTTATACATGTTTTAAAACAGGCATTAGTAAATACATACCCAAATTTTCATGCCATTACCTTGATAAATGCAGGAATTCTGATGTTTTTTTCAAAATTATTCACATTTTCAAAATTGAACATAGTTGCATATACAATTGACAATATCAGTTTTTTTTATAAAAACATGTACATTTGGCTTCTAAATTGAAAAATGTTGTAAGGAACATAAAATAACACTAAAAACATACTAAAATAATTAAACTAACAACGACAAAAATATTTATAATATTTGAGAAAATTTCACAAAAAACCTTTTCAACACCTGTGCTCACCGAAACAGGTAGGGTGAACACCTATTTACGATGGTATTTTCACTTACTGGCGATCTACTCCACTTGTCCATTTTCGTAATTACATCAAAACTTTACTCACTAAACCACGGATAAATCGACAAACATAACCAACAAACCAACACCAGTAAACATAAACAACAATTGAAAGACGGACGGCAGACAACACTCACTACACAGAGCAACTGTCGACTATGCACAGACGGTAGGGGGAATCAATGAGCATAACTTTATAGGTTATACAAGTCATAGAGTATAAATTGTACTTTTCTATGTTCCTCATAGTCTTGACAACGAGTATCTCAAGTTTCGTGGCATTTGGTAAACATTTAAGGCCAATAAGTTAGAAATATTAGACGTGCTTTATTGCGCACGTCGGCGATTCTCGCAAATTAGTGACATGCGCATTTGCGCACGTCGGCAGTAAAAGGGTTAGATACCGTATATCCATATTAAATTTTGTAATTCTTATAAACTTTAAGGATTTGTGTTGGCACATTGGTGTTGTCGTACATTTTTTCTGTTAACACTGGATAATTTCATAATACAGATCCACTTAATTCTATTCTTCGTTTTGAATTAAGAGGTCTTCATATAAGATTACAAATTTCAAATTAGCCAACCTCTGTATTATCCGAAAATAGCCTAGGTTCCAACTACCTCGGATGATTGAGAGTCTACTGAAATACAAATATACTACTCTCCACCCAACACTTATAAGGAAAGCTCTGCTTTGGTTGCAGGGCCTAATCTTATTCTTAGATGAAGTAAGTGAACTCAGTCTGTCTCTTTTTATGAATCTTGATTCTAGGCTTGCAGTTAAGATTTTGTGAATGTACGAAAACAAAAACATGTTTATCATAAAATGTATAAATATGTTCATAACCCTCATAAATATGTTCATAATGTAGTAGAAGGTCATAACGCTCTATTTACAATTCAACCCACTTTGCACATGTTATAACGCTTAACAACATGAGCATTTCTCACCAAATCTTCAGCCTCCATCTCGAGGTTGACTTCTTCCTGAGTGTCCCATTTTTTCATCTCGTAGAATACATCTGCCTCATCCGCACTCACGTTGCTTTGTTGTGACTCTTCCGACGTAATCAAGCCAAGTCTCTCTACAACACGAGAGTCCGAGATATCAACACAAGTTTCAAAACAGAACTAAACCTAAATACCCCCGTCGCAGCAAACCTGCATACTCAGCGAATTTCCAATGAATATATAACACAACACATTAAAACACTTAACAGGATTCAGAACTAAACCTAAAAACCTAATCCTGCACTGATTTCAAGATGTTCACTTCTCTGCTTAATAAAGGACGGACCATAACCTATCATCACCCATTAAAATATTCTTCAGCTGTACATATAGCTTTAGGAATAGGAAAGTGTTCTACTCTTGGGTCAGTTTTTCTCTAAAGGGAAAAGAAAATAGTTATTTATGTATTAAGTGAGTGAATTCTTTATCGCTTGAGAGAAAACTGTTACCGGGCAACTCGTAGCGGAGCAGGATAATTTTCCGAAAGCACGTTACGTACATTATTTTTCCTACGACTGCAATTTTGGATACCACACAACAGCTGTTTTACGATGTGTTTTATCGTAAAGCAACACTTATTTATTAATTTCTTCATTAGCATGATACGTGTTGTTACAACTAAGCAGGATAAATAAAATAGTCTTACAACACTATAAAGTATATTTACAATTATACTGTACTTACATAAAAGACGGTAAAATATACACAAAAGATGGTGCAAGGCGATCGATTTCAACCAGTTACACCCGTTCATCATCAGGCCCAATCAGAGAATGACAGAATCCATCTTTTGTGTATATTTTACCGTCTCGTATGTAAGTACAGTATAATTGTAAATATACTTTATGGTGTTGTAAGACGAATTTTATTTATCCTGTTTACTTATTTATTGTTAAATATAAAATTAATTTAAACTAAAATATTTTCCTCAACTTTTGTAAACATTTAACCCTCTAGGTGCCGCCCGCCCGAATTCGGGCGGGCTTTTGTTTACGTACAAATGCCACCCGCCCGAATTCGGGCGACTTTGCAGACGTTCAGTTACAGCGGTCTGAATATACTCTAGTTGTACTGAACTGCATTGAATTTGGTATCACTGTAAACGGCAGATTCAAGCTTTACTTCAATGTCTGTCTCGAGAGGTTCTACTCTATGTTGGAAAGAAAACATCTGCACCAAGATTTGTTATGTCACTGTTGTTTTCTGCCCTCTGTTTTGTTTACGTTTTCGTCATTTATTATTGATTTTTAGGTTATATTCAATTGAAAATGTTGTTTATTATCATTAAAGTGCATTTATTATTGCCAAATAAAGTGTTTGAACAAGGTTATTAGTAAAATATAAGCGATAAGTGATATTGTGTGTCTTGGTTGGTTTTACATGCATCTTTATAGGATTTAGGTTAGTACCATGGTGATCATATTTGGTTTTATCGTAATAGATATTTATCTTATGTATTTTACTAATAATGAGTATATATATATTCTTGTTCCTAATTACATTTTGAACAAAATGTATATCTTGAATTTTTTACCTGGTGCATAACTTTTTTTGTACATATGTGGATATATAAGGAAAGTAAATTTTATTTTGCAATTTCTGGATTTGGTCCTATACTGGATTTTTTGTATATAAAATAAGGACATAAAGGTATGTACTGTAAGATAGTCAATTGTATCTAGTTTACAAAAATGTATAACAGTATACCATTTAGTGATAATTTAAATTTGTTGTTAATTTTCAAATAAAACCCTGTAAGAGAGCTAAAAATCACGTGGCATTTAAGACAATTATGACAAGGCACCTAGAGGGTTAATAACAATTGATTGTTTATTGTTATAATGCACCTGCTTTTATCTGCTTTACAGTGTTCTGCCAGTAGCCTGCAAAACTTTGGATGTTAAATTTGGGACATGTTCACTTAAATGTTCGTGTATCTGTTTATTCACCGTGAATTTTAACAGGTGATAAGATCCAATGGATATCAAGTGTAAACTTAGTGTTAGGAAAGAAACAATCACCTCATTTAAAAAAAACAAACAACATGTTACAATAAAGTCCTTCTGCAATCTATTTTCTTTCAAGTTGGAACATCAGGACCAACTATGATAGAATTAATAAAAATACTGATAAATTATACAACTCTAATATTGAACAGTATTATAAACGAGTATCTACTCTTGTACTAATGGATTCGTGAAGATTCACCTACCTTGCACAACGGTATCCCACAGTAGAGTATTTCCACGCTGTACCAGATCATCTTTTAATGACGCTATGAACATGTTGTATGCCGCTGGGTTCTTGGACACACAATGTTCGCGAAGCAACTTCTGTGCCGAGATAGCTTTCTGAGCTCCAACAGAACTGCTTGACGTAAGGATTAACTTTTTGATAGCTGTCTGCATTTGCTCAATCACTGTAAACAATCACATTGGCACATAAGTAATTACACAAGTAAAATGAATAAAAAAAGTTTTTACTTGTGTTTAATCATGAATTGCGTTATAAAAGTGAATTTTGTAATTAAATGTTTGTTGGCAGCCTGAGGTTATAAATTACTAGCTGCTATCGTACCCGGTTTCACCCGGGAATACAGCAGTTGTGTGTGCTGCATTCTGTGGTTAACCGTGGAACTACTACGTAACATGATCAGCTGTTTAAATTCTCATCAGCTCAAACTAAAACAATAACACAGGATTAGAACTTTGACTCCCCGTGGGGCGGAGCCCAATGGGAATTTCTTAAAATTCTTTCTTAGTTATGTAAAGAGTACACGTGCCAAATTTTGCGGTTGTAGGTGTAGAAGAGATTTGGCCTGGGGGATGATCAGTTTTTCACATTTATTAATTGTCCATAAGAATAACACAGGATTGGAACTTTGACTCCCGTGTGGCGGAGCCTTATAGGAGTTTCTTAAAATCCTTTCTTAGTGGTTACCTACGTTATGTAAAGAGTACACATGCCAAATTTTGTGGTTGTAGGGGTAAAGGTTTGGCATGGAGGATGATCGGTTTTTCGTATGTCTAAGTTGTCCATAAAAATAACATGGGGTTTTGAAGCCCATGAACTTTGAAGCCCCGTGTGGTGGAGCCCTATGGGAATTTCTTAAGATCCTTTCTTAGTGGTTACCTACGTTGTGGATAAGTGCCAAGTTACGTGGTTGTAGGTGTAGAGGTTTGGCCTTGGGGATGACCGGTTTTTCGTATTTATGGATATAGATTATAGATAGATAAATGTTTCAAAAAGCCTCCAATATGGTTGAAAACTTACCTAGTTAAACATCAGATGAAATATAAATGGATAGCGCTCTCAATGGACAAAAACCATGCTGGTCCCCAAGTCCGCTGGGTGGCAAAAAGACCCGAGCTGGCCGCCGCGCCGTGTTAAATTAACTTTGATTATGTCTCGCAGTGACCGCCTACTAACATTCTAATATTTTAAAAGTTATATACATGGAAAGATTACATATTACAGAATCTAATAGTATAAATATTATTGTTGAAACTAATTGAGAATATTGGTTTTTCTTCAAAAGAAATTAGGCTTCACGCAATGTGACATTACTTTAATTATGTCTCACTGAGAGCGACTATTACTTCTTAAATCGGTTAAAACTTAGACTAATGGAAATATTACGTTCTAAATAATCTAATCATGTAAATCTGATTACTAGTATAAGATAAAAACAATTTTTTATCTTTGAAAGAAGTTTGAGTTTGGGCGCCGCAATAGAGACCACAACCTGACTTCTAATACGACAACCTGTGACCAGCTGCTAACATTATGATTAAAACTTATAAAAATGGACAGTAAAAATACAAACATTTATATTTTATTTAGGTTATCTGAAATGTGTTAAAATATATCAAAAAATCGTTCTGTCATAAAAATAGTCGACGTTTTAACAAACATAAAAGTAAACTCTAGTTTATTTATCTGTATTATTTAAATTGGTTTTATTTGTTTATGGACATTATTGGTTTTAATTGTGACTAACCACTTGCCTACCTGCTAATAAAAAAAATTAAGACGAAACTAGTAGCTAGAAGGGGTCATACATAGCCCCATACTTTGCTCCAATACTCTGCCTCATCTGATTTTCATTACTCTTTTCATGCTGAGGAAAATAAAACAATAAAAGAAAGAACACATGTCAGAGGATTTAATTAATATTTGGCAGAGAATTATTCCAAATGCCCTAAAATAATTCCATAGTCTAGATCGTTCTGTCTTTCCAAGTATTCTGCAGCTATTTGAATTCGGTTTGACACGCTCTTCCATGAAATCCGCAAGATTGAAAAAAGATTGTACAGATAACGGCTAGTTTTACAAACAAATTTTTAAAATAAAAAATAATTTTTAGAATGTTATCCAACTTTCCCGCTGAGAGTTTGACCTGACCAAAAAATTAAATAGTTCCTTGCTTACGTCATTTTTTACCTCATTCTATATTCAAACTAAAAACATTCTGTGTTTCATTACTAAAATTAGTTCATTACTTTTTAAAATTGTAATGTATGTTGTTCGATTCACCATTTATAGCTGTAAAATATGATGTAAAGATATAATAATTATCTTAGTTTATTGTGATACAATGTCAGTTTCAATGTAGCACTCTTTTGTCGTCTGACATTGGGGTCTCGCGGATATAGACTCTTTTGCCACCCAGTGGCATTTATGACGGCACGGTTTTCGGCTCTTATAAGCATTGCATGGCGCTATCCATTTATATTTCATCCGAGAGTTCAACTAATTGAATGCTTTAAAATCAGAACAAAGAAAAATATATTGTATCTGCAAGCTACAGTGGAAATAACCAAGTAAATGAACTTGAATTAAGTTAGAAAATGTTACCAATATCTTTAAAATAATGTTCAGTTAAGAAAAATAATTAGACACACTAGGAATATGATTCTAATCAACTTACAGTTACCAAAGGGTTCGCCCTGTTCCAACAACTTCAAAAAGTTTCCTTCAGGGTCAATGGTTCCAACTTCGGTGACTGTGCTTTGGACTAAACTTGTGATAGAGCCAATCACATTCTGTGGTGCCACATCGTCTGTTGACAGGTTGTTGTTTGTAGTTCTAGAACATTACCCAAAAAGTCTGGTGAAGGGAAATTGCTTTGTTAAGTTACTCAATATAAAACAGGAGAGAACAGGGCTTTGATCATAACTAGGTATGAGTCGATTCCAATTGTCGATTGTGTATTCCACTGATCCTCAGGCTTAGAATCGGAGACTCGATGGCCCAAAGTCGATTTTGATATTCCAGGTCATCGGTACCAAAAAAAACTACTTAGCGTGGGAAAACAGAGATAAGCTAAAGTTTAATAAAATAAGTAGTTGAAATAAGACTCCTACCGACTACTGATCACTTCCTTTCCAGTCTCAAAACTCCTCACAACTAACACGAAAGGAGAATTTGCCGGAGTTCTATTTATGGATCTACGTGAATGAAGAAAACAGATAAGGAAGCAGGGCGAGTGTCCGAGTCAGTCACCAAGTGACCCTATATTTTTTGTCCCATTCTTAATAGCTGGTCTATTATTCGGGATCCAGTCGAGGGTTTCGGTGATTTATTCAAGAGATTAAAGTTTCTAGTACAAAATGCTAAAATCTAAACTATTTGTCGAATAAAGTTTTTTTCATCTCAAAGTTGTGTGACGTTTCGTTCAAGAGATACAATCATTGTTTATCAGTTTTATTATTTTCCCTGATAATTCAAACTTTTCTATGTTGTTTTCCTTCTTTCCCGACATGTTAATTCTTTCTATTCAAATTCCTCACTTTCTCAATTTTTTTTACTGCTAGACATCATAAAATTTATTGTTATTAAATTTATTTCAAGATGAAATTTAACATTACAGTACGAGTAGTGGGGCATTGTAGGTTTTGGCTCACTTGATTGACAGCTTCCGGTCACGTGACCGGAAGCGCTGAGTCATTAAACACGTCATCTGAGGCTGAGCCAGTGACGTAGGCGGTTTTGTGACGTAATGAGGGAAAGTTCAAGGTCACGGGGAGGGTGTTTTAAAAAAGTACTACCTCGCACGCGTAAAATCCGATTGTGATTCGATAGTTTTCATTCGATAAAAAAATCGAATGAAAACAATTGAATGAAGCAATCGAATGATACGAGTGCGAGGTAGTACTATTTACATTTATTACTTTAATTTTTACATTTATTTTTATTTACAATAAGTTATGTTTACAATAATTTATGTTTACAATAGTTCCCCGTTGTTCGTCGTCATCGATGTTGTTGATCCGGAGTCGCGGCCGTCAGACGCAGTTTTCAAGTGCTGCGCTTGTTTGTCCAATCGGCCCATCCCGACTGTGTGTTCCTTGCCTATTTATGTGACCGCAGGGAACACACAGTCGGGACGAGCAGCTCGATGTTCACCGGTCGAGAGCCGGAGGTGTACTGGCTATTCACAAGCTAGCGTTGTAATCGTACTAAATGGTGGGGGTAAAAGTGTGGTGGGGCGGAGCAGATGGCGGACGGCAGATGGCAGGCGGCAGGTGGTAAGTGCGCGGCAGATGGTTGCTACTCCATTCGCCGCCAAAGTAATGCAAGCCGTCGCCGTAATTCTTGTATTTTATCTTGTCGGTTCATTTGATATGTTTTACATCTACATATGCAATAGCTGAAACACCTGCACTTACGACAAGCTTTCCCGTCAACTTGATCGCCTGGTATTTTAAAACATTGTAACTCGCAACAATATGTCTTCAAATTGTTATCGAAAAATAAATTGTTCATCGGTGGCACCGACATGTTAGCTGCAGCGTGTGTTAGACAAGACTGAGACTAACTTCACTGCTCCCTCTCTTTTATACCTCTTCATAAGTTAACCCTGAATGAAAGTTCAAGGTCATCCGTTTAAATTAAAAAAAAGCAACACAGCAGTATATAAAATAATATACTGCTATGTTGCTGTTTTTTTTTTCTTTTTCTTTTTTATTCTTTTTCTTTTTTTTTCTCTTTATTAAACAAACATTTTACAATACAATAAGCTTAAGTCTAACATTGATGACTAGAAATACAAACAGAGAAATACAAATAGAGACATTATGTACAATGATGCATGATGTGCAGAGTGAGTTCCGTCGAGTTGTTGCCGCTTACACCGTGTGATACCAAATACAACGTCCCCGGTTGAATATCTCGCAAGTCTTCATTTTGTAGCAGTTGAACAAATCGTTTTGGAAGAAATACTTGAAACTTCGGTTCATCTCCTGGAGTCATAGGTCCTTCGCACAATGAGACTAGAATTGCTTCTCCATGTGTGGTTTCCACTTTCTTGATGCTATGAATAATGTAATGCCTTTGTTCTTTTAGTTCTGAACATTTTTTAGTTAGCAGAAGGTTCGATTTTGAGTGAGTGTTGAATTGATCAACCAATGTTTGTAGATATTGTTGTGATGCCATCTTCGTCAGTGGTGGTGTCTTCTGTGATGTTGCCTCTTCGGAGTCTCGAATAATACTCGTGCTGGAGCGGTGTTGTCTCCTCGTATTTATAGGCCCCGCTACTCCCACCACATTTCTGTTCTCCGCTACCCCCACCACATTCCTGCGTTTGTTTCAAGTAAGCAGCCAAACGATATGCGTTGTACAATGCACAGTTTGTTTGACCGTGTTTAAGATCTTTTGCAGCGACACAAATATTACCGAGATTAATGTTAAAGTCCTTACTGATAGTTATATCGAAAACATCACCGTGCGTGTACTTTTGTATCCAGTTCTTTTTTTCTAATCCTCTTGTGTATATATGTGAATATTGTTTGCAAAAGTTAAACATAATACTGTGCAGATTACTGTAGCTTATAAATCCTTCATACCAATGTATGTGATGAAAGTAGTTTGTTATCCATTTGTTTGTACTTTTTGCTTTGGTGTTAAGTTTGTTAAAAGAAAAAGGAGCTTCAAACGTGAATGGGTAGGCTACAAATGTAAGCAAGTCTAAAATTACTAATTCCTTGATAATAAACCTATCATCATTATTTCGAAATGCTTGAAATTCTATTACACAAGGCTTTACACTCACTTCTTCATCCCCTCCGCTCATCATGGCACCTAGCGATCAACTAAACTGTTTTCCACACCACGGTAGGTTAAATACCAGGCCGTACAGTTGCAGGCGCGTTGGTGTATATTTAACGTGGGCACCGTCCACAATAGGCCTACCCCACGTGTGTTCTTCTTTACTAGGTCAAACTTTAGTCTTTTTTAACTTCTTCTTGTGTTTCGTTTTCTTCTTCTTCTTCTTGTTTCTCCGTTTCTTCTTCCTGTGTTGTTTCTTCTGTAGCTTCTGTAGCGATTTCTACAAGTGGTTCAAAATCCTTTAACTTTCTCCACATGCAAACTTCATGAGGTATTCTATTAAAAATAGATGTATCCACAGGTCCATACACGATGGTGCTATCAGGTTGTTTTTCCAAAGTATCGACCAAATATTCTTTAATAATAGCGCTTGCAAATACCAACTGTCTCATGTACCTTGTAATAGGTTCTGTTGCGTAGTTTAAAACGTAGAATTCTTCACGTGACAGTAGAATCTTATTTTCATGTTGAGTCAAGTCTCTAATTCGCACTTGTAGTTGTCCACGATGTTTAACAATATCGATTTCATTGTCACAATCCAAAAGTCGAATATGTGTTTTCCTTCCACACAAACTGTTAGTTAAATAACATTCTATTAAATGTACATGTTTCAAAAATGACTCCCAAGCATTTTGCGAAAATAAAACCTTTTTTGTTCCATGGTGTAGTATTACTGTAGGGGAATAATCCAATGATTTCATCAATCCAACTGATACACTTTTACTGATGCATGCTGAGATGGGGTAAAAGATTCGCAGAAAAACTTCAGTTAAAATGTGAGGAGGAATATTTTCTTCAACTTTCTTCTTCCTCTTTGGTACTACCTTTGATGGGTCTGCATTAATTTCCTCCTCTCTATCTCTTTTACCAAACTTTAAAAATGCAGTTATTTCCTTGATGATTTCTGCTTCACTAGTATTATCACGTTCCAATAACGGTACTACCTCTGCATCACCTTGTACAACAGATGGAGAACTCATTTTGTAGAAGATGTTACCCATGCGACGATAGGCGATCAACTGAAGACCTGCATTGTTGCTCCGCTATTTATAGGTTAGTGACAGTGGCGGTGCCGGTGGTGGTACAACGTTTTACAATACTGTCTTTACAATACCGGTCAACGGTGTGTATGTAACAATTTTATCGTGCAAAATTAAACAATACGCAGATGTATTTGCAGGTACGTTTTCTTGAAATTCCATTTCTATTTTTATATCAACACTAGACGATTTTACAGATTCATTTTGTTTTGAACAATCAATTACAACAATCGGAGCTTTCGATTCAAACTGTACGGGAGATAGTAGAGGTGTATTTGTTTTGCCGTAATATGAATTTTGGAACCTAGCGTACATATCGTATAAAACACTGTATCTTTTTTTATCAAAAGAAATATTAAAGTTGTCGTAGGGAAAGAATTGTGAATTCAGGAACACTTTACAGTTTGTTAATTTACAATGGTCAAATTCACCAGCATTTTCAGTTATTATACTTTTCTTCTTCGTTTGTAATCCAAATATTACATATCTCGCTTTTTCTAAATGAGTAGAAGTTTTTACAGTCCATGTATGCCGTTGTGTTGTAGGTAAAACGGGGTATTCATGAAACTCCCAGCTTCTGAATGGCATTACAATGTCTCGATCTGATTTTAACTTTCTTAATAATGTAATCCTGTGTTCATCATTTAGTCGCACATGTGGTACTCTCCAAACAATCTTGTCTAATGTTAATTTCCAGTCTAAATTGGCATCAGTTGTTCCAGCAGCTGCTTTAATAATATCATTATCGTTTGATGATCTTAATAAAACTAGTTCTTGTTTTACATTTATTATTATTCTTCTGTAGTCTTCAGCAAATCCTAGGAGTAATCTTAAAGGTACGTAGAAATCAAAGTTTCCCGAAGAGTCAGGAGCGATTGTACTTTTGTCTGGTGCAACCCATCCTGCAACAGCTAACAGATTCTTCTCATTTGGAGTTAAAGACGCTAATCCTTTCAATGTACTGGAAATTCCAACCTTTTTTGTTGAATCGACTGTAACTCCTGAAATTTCATATCTAATCTCGTCAAACAAAAATGCCATAGGATTATTTATGAACGGAACAGTGGTTCCAGCAGTACCATCAGTTTTTGTTACTTTTCCTTCAATATATAAATAACTTTCGCATGGAAGAGTATAAATGTCTTGTTGTTGTATAGGAATCCTAATTTCATCGTTATTGTTTAATTTGGACGAAGCGTAAGGGTTGTGCGTGTGATATTCCTTTTCCCATAAGGTCTCGTCGAATGTTGGACCCTGCGCTATATCCAGTATATCCATTGTTAATGACCTTTAATCCAATTTCTTCTAGAAAACGAATGTTGTCACTTGTTAATCCTTCTACAGCTGATGAGCTACTGACCTCTTTGCTGGTTGGCTCTCTCTTTTTAAATGATAACCCCATTGTCTAAGCGGATGATTTTATATGTATTCTTACAGTAATAGCTTCTCCTCTAAAGTCAATAAGGTTTCCGTCTTGATCCACTATGTTCAGCACGATGTCTGAAATGAAACTGGTGTTTAACGGTAGGTACACAAGGTTTTGAGGCTTTTCTACTATCTTGAAACCTGGTGCAACCGATGGGTAGAATGTGTGTAATATATGTCGATTTTCTCCATCTCTGTAGGATCCTTGTATAATGTTACATGTAATGTCTATGCTATTAACTTTGATGATAGTCACAGTTTTATTCCCAGAATGAGTTTTATTAGGTTCTAATACTTTTGTTTCCTTAGAAAACCCCAATAAACTACCAATTGAATGTTCTTGACTAAAATCAATATAATACTTAGACGTAATTTCGGCTTTCATTGTATTGTTATTGCCTTTTATCGTTATATTTTCTTTTCCCATATGTTTTTGTATAACTTCATTTATATTATCAATTTCATAAGCTCCTGTTGGTAAACTGAATTCTTCCAAAGCTGAATACTTTCCTTTATCATCTTTTGTCTTGTAATAATGTATCTTGTTATTAATTCCTTCACTAACGTTTGGAATAGAGTTATATGTTGTTAAATCCAATAATGCGGCTTCCCATAGTCTTCCTTTTTGCAAACGTAGCGCTGGAAACAGAATACTGCGCAAAGTACATGAGTTACCGGTTAATGACACTGTATACGAAGACATCTTAAAGTTGACTAACACTTTTAGCTAAAAAGTCTAAACATAAATGACCGCAAATGGATGTATCATCAGGTTGTTTTCTTGTATGATTGTAAAAAACATTTTCTGCCACACGAAAGTATTGTTGAAGTTCTTTCGGTGGTGGAAGGTCTCCAAAACTGTCGAAATAATAAATGGTTTTACCAAGTTTCTTGTAACACACCCAATGAGTGCCTAATCCTTCACTATTATCCAAATTTACAATACCAGTCTCATTTTTCCACATTTTAACCGGTAATTCATCTTTCATAAATACTCCTCTAAAAAATGGGATTTTCAAGCAAGAAGCATATGTAATCAGTTCTTCATTGGTTAATTCTTTGTTTTTAATTATTAATTGCTCTTTCTTATTTAATACACACGATACGGTCTTAGGTATAATCCTCCTCCCTTTTTTATCATTGACCATATTGTTGGTTTCTTTTTAGCTTTACCACTGGTAGATCGACGTTTTCTTCTGATATTACCTCCTTGTTTCTTAGCGGGTTTTTTCCCACGCCTTCTTCTCTTTCCTCCTCCAAACGTAGTTTTTGCTTTCATTGCTGCTGTTACTGCTAAAGACGCTGCTTTTTCACCAATACTCGCGTCACTAGATTTTACTCTTTGCCAGGCTTTCTCAGCAAGTGCTCTATCTGCTATTGATCTATTTTTAGTATCACCAAATTTGGAATACGCTATATCGTGCTGTTTACAAGCCTGATCGAGTTTATTTATTCCAGGATCTCCTCTAGCAAGACGTTTCTCTAATTTGGTTCCAGGACCACAATATTGATATCCTCCAGGTAAATGTAATTCCACAGGTAATAAATCAATCGCCTTGTTAACTATAGCTCCAACCGGTTTACTCAATAGAGAAAATGCTTTTGATGCTATTCCCCTTCCTCTCTGTAATCTCTCTCGATTATGACTGATGCGTTTAACCCTCGACATGACTATTTATAGCAAAACTTACAATCAGTAGGTGCACTCTATAAATGTTTTACAATGAATGTAATATCAGTTTTGGTTTCTTGTATTATATACTGTTTAAAATCCATTTATTATATAGAAATGGATTTATTAATTAAATGTAGACATATTAAATAAAAGTAGTAAAAATAGAAATAAGGTGTAATTGAAGATGTTCCAGATGTTTCTCCGCTGGTGAAGGTATCGTTGTCTTCGGTAAAATGAATAAACTTTAAATAGTTGTCATGTTCCCTTAGAAACTTGCCACTTAATCGTTGGTAATTGAATAACACATCCCAGTCTAGTTTATCTTTAAAATTGTCAATGTAATTCTCAGAGAGATTTTGATATTTACTTATTACTTCCCAACAGTTATTAAAATTTGATGTCATCTCTACGAGGAAGTCTTCTGAAAACTGTTGTCTTTGTAAAATATGGATCCAGTTAACTCTGTGAAAATAAATTCTTAACATAGTCATTGTGAAGAGGTATTGTATGGAAAGTTGTTCCCAATCCATATATCTATCAAACCGTTGAACAAAACCATCTGTCAACACTCCTTGGGGAAATCTCGGCTCTTGAGATATTAAACTCCACGCAGTAATATTGGATTCCATCATCCTCTCTGTATCGTCTCTCGAATATGACTGATGCTTTATCCCTTATCATGGAGTATTTTAAATTCTTTTTTCTCTTATGTAATCTTCATCGTTTTATGTTGGTTCATTAATCACATTCACTTTATCTCCCTTTCCTAATGTCTTGACTTTAGAAGGCTCAGACGTTTTATCTCGTTGATTAGGTTTCTCTGGATTGTGTATATTTTTCCAGTCTAAATAATTGTGACTGTCAACATCTGAAGCTGCATCTCTTCCTGAAGCCCGATGGATATAATGGAATAGAGCTGCACCAAACCTTTCCAAATGTTTTTCATATTCCATAGTCCATTTCTTGTGTACAATATCGAACATTTTCTTATTTACAGCGTCTCCATCCTGCTCACAATCACCTACATTTGATAATTTTAATTTTTTTACATCATAGCTTGTGTCAGTTTCATTCCTTTTGTAAATCGTTAACAATTTTAGAGTAGCGAAATTTACTGCTTCACCATCATAAACGGGATGTTGTATATTGCTTAACCTTTTACCGGAAAACCCCCAATGATCTTCGTGTACAGTTGGGGTTCTTTTATCCATGTATTTTACCGTAACCGCATCAGAAGACAAAAGCGGATCACCAACATTTTGAATTACTTTTCCTTCAAAATTATAGTTGCCATCAGGTGTTAACGGAAACCCAGCTCTTTTTTCACTATATCCAGATTTTACTCCAAACTCGGAATACCGTCCAAACTTGTCCACACTCATGATGTAACTGAATCGCTATCGTTTAGGTTCTTATTATATATATATATATATATATATATATATATATATATATATATACGTCTACTGAACAATTATTCCTTGTTTTCGCAGTTCATCAACCAAAGCTACCCATTCGTTTTCTAAACCAGTGTGCCCGGCTTCCATAGCTTCATGTATTAACCTCATTCGATCAACTAACTTATTTATATCGTTGTAATATATTATATTAGTTTTATACAAATTTTTCAATAATCCCCTTCCAGATGTGGTAGGATCAGTTGTTTTTCTCTTTTTATGCAAAACATTTAATTCAGCAGAAGATAAAGCTCTTCTTTTAATCTGAGCTTTTTTTGATTTTGAGGGGAAAAGACTAGATATAATACTTGTATATTTTATTGACCGATTTCTATGAATAGGTAGGTCTTTGGAATACTTCTTTCTATGTGCATTTGTATACTCTAATATATTTTTAAACAATTGTAAATCCCTTTTAGTATATTTACCAGGATTATTTTTAAAGATGAGTTCAAACAAACCTTTAGTACCTTTATATTTCTTATCTCCAATAACTATATCATCATTTTCGTTTATATCTAACTTGCTATCTCCAATCATTAATCCTTTATCCTCTATTCTAGCTCCATAGGTATGATAATTTAGATTAGCATGTGCGGCGTGTAACATTTTTAACGTATATGTTCTTCCAAGTGTTCCTTTAAACATAATATCAGTGCCTAATTTGCTTAAGTTGGATGGGTTAATATCCTCTTCTTCTGCTCTTGTATCTTCTACACTTGTATCTTCTGTACTTGTATCTTCTGCAATGTCCTTTTCCTTTAAATCCTCTATATCTCCGCTTTCTTCATACTCGTCGCTTTCTTCAGATGTTTGTAACTGACCAAAACTTTCATCATTCTGAAATTCTTCTTCATATTTGGAAATTGGTAGCATTTTGTCTCCTTCGAAGCGAATTAAAGGTCTTTCCATATTTTGTGCTAATCGCTTTAAAGGTTCAGTAACAGGTTTGAATGTTGTTTCTAAAAATTGCTCTCTTTCATTTATACCTGATTTTAAAGCTCGGTTCCTTTGTCTAATAGAATCACTAAGTGATTTTATTTCCTTTAATAGCTTTTCCTGGTTAACCATCTTCACACCTTGACGACTTGTACAGTAATACCGCTAATCAGTGTATTAAAACGCATTTATCGAAACCTATTCTATAACGACCATCTTTTATAGCTTGATCTTTCATAATAACCAAAAATCCATACTTTTCCGCCCATGCTTTTCCGCAAAGCTCTTTAAACTTTTCAAATGGCATATCCGCATTCACATGATCGTTATATATATGTTTTAGGTTAGTATCATCTTGTTTGAATACAATTAGAATATTTGCATTATCTCTGATAAGTTGTTTTGGGATTTTGCTATAGGTTTGTCCTATATATATGCTGTCGATGTTATTATGTCTTCCCATGGCAAAGTAGTTTCTAATAGTATCCTGATTTTCACAAGATACATCGTCAAATATAAATACAGAATACGGTTTCGCTTCGTTTGGTTGCATAATACTATCACTAGCGTTAAATTTGTAAAAATTAACATCAGACACATCAGATAGGATTTTATCCAGCAATTGATACTTTGGTTGATGTAGAGACTTTGAAAAAATATATAGGTTATTAAACCTTAATCCCTGCGGATTAGTGATCAAATTAAAGACAACATTGGTCTTTCCGCAGTTTGAGGGGCCACTTACTATACATCGAACAGTGTTTGGAAGTAAACTACCGTGTTTACCATTGTTGATTTTAACGTTATCCACAGTTAAATCATCTATGTTATTAATATTGAATCGATCTTTATGGTTAATTATCTCCATCCTGCTCAAAGGTTAACGATGAAATGAGTTGCTTGCATTAAACCAAGTCCTTTATAGGTATCCATGAATCCTCAGTTTTGTTAAACCCTAACCACCGCACTTTAACTGCGTCCTTTTTTCTTTGTAACACTTTTTCAACAAGATATACATCACCTACTGTTGACTTTAACATTTCATGTCCATAAAATGCACCTTGCAACAAATCTCCTTTGTTATCTTTTAAGATATACGTTTCAGGTACAGTCGGTTGCACTTTATACACTGTAAAAACTTCATTCGTCCAATTGGGAAGGTATTTCTTGGTAAACACTCCCTTATATTTACTAATCCGTACTTTATCACTTACATTAAATTTTCTTGGCTGCATTTTTTCTACTTTAGGCTTTGTATTTTTCTTAATGCGTTTTAATACATCTTTTGCATTTCTTCTATTTACTTTGTTAGGTTTCATACCGATAGTTCTATGAAACCTGTTGTTATAATCATTTATTAATTGTGGTAAAACATCATACCATACGTAAGAACCTCTTTTTGAAAATTGTTTATACAGTGCTCCTTTTAAGGTTCTATTGAATCTTTCTACAATAGCTGCTTTTTTCTCTGAATTTGTAGAATAATGATTTATTTTATATTTATTCATTAACTGTGCAAAGTTTGTATTAAAGTATTCTGTTCCATCATCAGTTTGTAAATGTTTAATTTTGTTTTTATCTCTTTTTATGGCTATTTCCATGGCTTCTGTTACGCTTTTACCAGTCTTGTCCTTTAGAGGCAAAGCGTCTGCAACTTTTGTAAAACAATTAATAATTGTGAGTATATATTTAAATCCTTTGTTTATTCTGCTATGCGGTCGCATTTCAATTAAATCCGCTTGATATAGATCATTTATCCCTTTTATAACAGTATTTCTTCTTGGAAACTTTATTCTTGCAGGTTTGTGTAGTTCATTAATAATCTTCTCCTTCAGGTCTGACATGATGGTTTCACGAAGACAGCTGATATGATATTAAATATTCTTTTGTATAAATCTGCTTATATAGGACAAGGTCATTCTAAACTAATGTATAAAAGGGGGAACACAGCGAAATACTGCTGTGTTCCCCCTTTTATACGGAAAGGGATGTAGGACGATGAAAGGGTTTCTCGTCAATAGGGTTGAGGGAATAGTGGCCGAATGGTAGAGTGTGGATGTTGTCTGCAAGGATGTGTCGTTTATCATCATTTGAAGAGAGAGCTTTTTTTACTTCCGTCACGCAGTACAGCTGATGGTTGAAACTTCTGATTGTGTTGAATTTTGCTGTTATATCTTGATCTTCAAATAAACATTTCTTATAGTGATTAAAATGCACATTCTTCTTTAAATACAAACTTTTTAATCCTTTAGCTTTCTTAATGACTTGGTTTTCATTTAGTTGTAAAGAATATAATTTTGACATTAGTGCAACAATTTCTTGAAGTATAACACCATTGGCTTCATCTTTAAATTTGCCAAGCACTTTTTTGTTTCTGTCATTGTCGTAGTTTGGATGATCTTTTGGATAGTCGGAAAAGTCAAAGTCGTTTTTGTAATCAAATGTCCGAAGGTCTTCATACATATCGTTAGTAATTATCCAATATATAAAAGCGTCTGTATCCATGTAGGAGATGCCGATGTTTTCTCGTCCATAAAAGGTGACCATCTTTTTGTAATGAAAATCGTACATATGAGTCTTGGAGATATCCAGGATTGTCATACCTATATACAAAGGACGATCCATCTTCACACTTGTTTTCTTCATAGATACAGCTACAAGATTTTCGTTAATAATTATAGATGATCCAAAGTTTGGCTGTTGTACGAGTTTTTGTAATTTGTTCGGATCTGTAACAAGTTTAACATTTTTATGTCTTCTTTTGTTTTCCAATGTTTTACCGAATATCGCATTGTTCATCAATTTAAAAAAGTCTTTTTGAAAGGCTGATGTAGCGGCTGCTCTTCTGGTAGTATTCGAGTCTATGTATGGTTTCAACCAGCACGATTGGGAAAATTCTACAGCTCTATTAATTTTAGTAAGACGTAAACCTAATTCGATAGCTTGTTGAACAACCCAATAGTGAGCTACGTATCGTTGTTTATTGTTAAGGGTCATCATTAATTTGGGGTGTTTTCCAGTTGGTGAAATTTCTGTTCTTGCAAGGAGTGGAAGGTCATAATGAAGATCGTGTAAATGTTCTGGATATTCAAAGTCGCAATCCAAAATGTATCCGGTATCTCCATGTTTTGGAATTTGTGAAATATCGCCAATACAGTCGGGATCAATCCATTTAAAGTTGTCAAATGGAAGTGGGTTCGACATGGCCCATCCATACAGATTATTCGCGTCGAAATATCCCAAGTACGTTGAAGGTTTCTCTTGATCATGGTCAGGTAGATATTTGTTGTTGGCTTTAACATGTCTCGTTACGCTTTGAGTTAATCCACCTCTAACACCAGACTCAACCATTAAAACCATATCTATATCTGTTAACAGCTGAAGTTTACATTTTGTTTCCTTCAACATTGCTTGCCAAGCTAGTCCTGGAGATGTATACGAATGTAGAGGGTCCAAACCGTATGCTGCAAAACACGTTCTTCGGAATTCTTCCATAACATCGCAGAGCAGAGTTACGTCGAGTTTTACATAAAAGTCTGAATACTCTCCTAAAGTCTTCATATTTAACTCATTCCATACTCGACATGCGTGTTGATAGTCTTCAAGTGAAATTTCCGAATCATTAAGTTTGTTGTTAAATTGTTCTGGTGGAGGAAGTGTTGTTTCATTAAATCTATGAAGTCCATCGATGTAATCGTAGGGGAAGACTCCTTTTCGAAGAACCAGATCCATTTTACTACTGGCTACAATTTTGCTTGTTTCTATCAGATTTTCTCTTTTTAAATTATCAGTTAATTTCATTAGGCTAGAAGGCATAAATCGAAACGAATCAATAAATCTAAGTTTTATTTTGCCAACCTTTTTAGAGAAACTTATAAATTTTTCCATTGTTGTTGCCAAAACATCTATTGCTCCATCATCTCTTCCTAACTCCGGGATTATGAAATGAGAGTCATATCCGCTAAGGTTATGTAGAACAACGGGTATAAAAGATGGTACTTTGTAATTTAAGTTGCAAGCGTTACAGGCTGCACCTCTGTAGGCTCCTGTAAGATGGTCGTGATTACGCACTTTAACGTTATCTGGTGTAAATAGGTTATTACACAGATAACATGTTGTTGTCAAATTGTGATGTTGAAGTTGGTGTTCATCCATAGGTTGCATCGGTATTTTAATTTTGTAGATTTCTTCCACCTTAGAGGCAATGTAATACAACTCATCTACAAAGTGTTTCGCTGCTTGTTCACCACGATAAATCTTCGGAGCAGATGATAGTCCAAATTCTTGAAGATGTTCTTCAGACAGCGTGGATTTTGTTAGTATACAATAACTGTTTGGTGCATGTTTTTGATATTTGCTTCTTTTTGTGATATCCTCTTCTTGTTGTTCAATTGGAAGTAAAGATGCTTCGAAATCCGCGTACACAACAAATGGAACAGGGTATTGTTGATTTACTTTGTCAAATTTTATCTGCGCTCTGCTGGGATGTGGCAATTTAATTCTTACCTCATAGTTTCCACTACATAACCTTTGATGTTCTACTAACCATTCTGAACCTCCTCTTCTTAATTCTTTGTTTACATGACAAAAACATCTTTTACAAATTGTTTTCTTTTCTTCATGTTTAGATAATTGTTTAGAAACAAGAGCTTCAAACTTTTTAATGTAGACATAGTGGGATATGTCCCCCTTAGTGATCAATAGCAAATCCGTATGATCTCTGCGCTCATTTGATGTTATACGCAAGGGGTACACATTGTTTGATGAATCCAATCCAAATAGGTTGACAGAAGCTGAAGGATTTTGTTTTTCAAATTTTGAAATGTCTGTTATAGCAACAGGGTAAGTCATCCCTTGAAAATTATATCTATGTTGTACTTCTTCATATTTGTGACTTGGTCTTATTGGATTGTCTGTTACATATTTGACCAACATGGCATATTTAAAACATTCAGTATCTTGATTTTGTACGTTGATGCAGGATTTGGTATCACTAATCTTTTTTGGTAAAGGGATATAGCTACTGCCACGGATTCCATAACCGTGTTTGTGCACTCTTAAGTCTAGCCCTGTGATGCTCAACAAACTCCATCCAGATACTCTTCCTTCGTGTTCTTGTATTTTTGTCAAAAGTTCTTCAAAACATTCTGTTACAATCTTTTCAATATCTGACGCGGTCATGATGGTTCGGTTTTTTGTCATGAATCCTCTTTGTGATGTTTCGTTTTGAATGTTAGTGAACACAGCATCTAGTAAAAATCCAAATTTAATAAAATTTAATCTTTTTTGTTCATTCTTTAGTGTTTTGATTGCTAATCCTTTGGCGTTATTTAAAAAGTTTTCAAGTTGTAATTTTACATTGTCAATTTTAAAATGTGTTACTACTTTACCAGGTAGTGCTTGAGCGTGTAGTTCCACATTTACTGCTGTTGATGTTGAAGGACGGTGAAGTGTAGATTGAGCAGGCGTAGAGGTCGATGCAGCTGTTGTTGTTGAAGGACGGTGAAGTGTAGACAGAGCAGAGGTAGAAGTCGATTTTGATGGTGTTGATTGTGCATATTGAATAACACTTGGTCTGGAATGTTGGTGTTGAGCTAACATTTGATCTATTTCTTTCAATTCTTCTTCTTCATATTCTTCATCTTGGTTGTTGTTATGTTTTAGTTCTTTATGAATTATTAAAAGAAATTCGTCCTTAAATGAATTCTTACAAATATCGCAGCGATGCATAATGTAGGTGTGATCTCCACAAGGGTCAACGCAATAATGAAACATACTGCAATAACCTCTCAATTTATACCCAATTTAGTGGGTCAAGGTCGTTTGATCACATGGCCAGAACGGGGAATAGAGCAGTAAGTAATTCTCACTTTGACTACAAACTGCTCTATTCCCCGCTCTGTATTTGAAACTAATCCACTCGAATACTGTTTATGATGTCGTGTAATAAAGGCACAGAATGTATCCTTCTCGTAACAAACGATGAATTACGTTTGCTAGAGGGATTGATTTTAAGTCTATTTTAACTTTTTCTGTTCCACGAAGAGCAATTCCATTTACGCGAACATGATGAAAATCCGTGAGAAGTTTATACACACGCTGGAGAAAAACATCGGCTTCAGCAGTGGAGGAGATGGAATGAAGGTAGACCATGGTGGATGCTCTATGTAAGCCGTTCACAACCAAAGTGATAATCGAAACCGCAACATTGCGCTTATATACCAGTCGTCTAAAACAAAAAGTGAAAGATTTTAAGTGGTGGGGAGCACATATTTGCATTGCCTTTTTATATTATACTTTTAAAGTCTTTCAAGTGGGTCAAGGTCGTCTGAACATAATGTCAGAACGGGGAATAGAGCAGTAAGTGATTCTCACTATAATCACAAACTGATCTATTCCCCGCTCTGTATTAGTGAACTATTTGAAGAAAACAAAAACTTAATCAGACTCATCCGACGATGATGTTGATGATGATGATGATGAAGACATATCACTGAATAAGCGACGACGAACTGTAAAATCCCCTGTCACTAAATCTAATACAATAAACCCATCGGTATTACTGCTTGTAGGAGTTTCACTATCAACAAGGTCCATTTCCTCCGAACAAAGCAATTGATGATGAAACTCTGAATCATCATCATCATCAGTCAAAAACTCGATTCGCTCCATCTCTCCAAAATATGGTACACTGCCTGAAATATCGCTCAGTAGTTCAAGATTGCTAAAAAGATCTTCTTCCATTTCCGAATCTTCTTCCATTTCCGAATCGTCTTCGTCCTCGTCTTCGATAATTTCGACTGGAATATTTTGTATCATTTCCAGTATAGTCTGCTTAGACGGGAATATGTTGTCTCTAGGCGACATAATTCCGAGTAACAGACTGATTTGAGTACCGTTGGGAACTTTCCTTTTATACTCGATTTAGATGGGGGGGGGGAGAAGGGGGGGGGTCCCCTTTTTTATTGCTTAACAAAGGTTTCGTTTGATATAAAATGAAATGTTTATGATCCATCCCTGCCTAAGTAATCTTGCTAATATATTCATCATTTTTCGTAACAATATATTATCCGGATAGTCTGTTTTCCATGCGTCCTCTTCACTATTATACACTGGACTTGTAGGCTTCCACATATACAAATCGCAACCAACCACATAATCGAGAAACTTTTGTAGTAATCTTCTTAAACAAATCAACTGATCAGCATTTTCAATTCTTCTGCTTACTACTAGTGTTGCAGCGGATGTATTCATTTTCAGCAGAATGATTTTACCACTGACGGGAAACCTTCTTTTATACCCGATTCAGTTGGTGGGGGGGGGGGGTTGTGATAGGGAAGGGTAGGTTATAAGAATCAAATATATCTAACAATTGTATACTATCTGCAAGGTTTCTAAGTCTCGTAAGTGTGTCAAGGACACCTGAAAATACCACCAGAACAGGGAATAGAGCAGTAAGTGATTCTTATTCAAACCGCAAACTGATCTATTCCCTGCTCTGTATTACCCCGCTATTTATTTCACATGTCTTCGGTTTTCGTTAACCTAACGTTCAAGTGCAATTTCATCTAAAAGGATTTCTTGAACAATTTTTTCAATCGCAAAATCTTCATTAAAAAGCATTTCTTTAATACTTGAGGTTGCAATTGGTTGTTCGGGCAGTTGAGGTGAAGCTAATGAGTTTTCCAATTCCATTTGTAGGGTTTCAATGTATTTTTTAGCCTGTGTAATAATTTCTAGTTTTGTCATTTTTTGATTAGCAAATGGCAATTTTGATTGTAGCAAACTGTATCCTTCACTTAATTTTAAAACCCTTTTCCGCTCTCGCCCATTTCTTGGTTCGTTGTTTACTTTGGACGATCCAGCTTGACTCTCCATAGCTGACTACTAACTAAACTCCGGAGCGGCCGCTTAAATACCCCAGCTTACCTGCCCGATTAAAGTGGGGGTAGGTGGTAGGGAAGGGGTGTTTTATTTAACATATCTATTCTACCCGCAAATTTGACCAAGTCTGTGAGTGGGTCAAGGTCACCTGAACTAACTACCAAAACGGGGAATAGAGCAGTAAGTAGTTCTCACTTTGACCACAAACTGATCTATTCCCCGCTCTGTATTTCAAAAGTCACTAATTAGTTACAACAACAATTACTCGTCCTGGTCCTCATCAAGAAGGAAAAGTTGTTTGTACACTGAAGGTTCTTCATCGAAGAAATGTTCAGCCGCTAAGTTATCTTCTTGAAGGAAAACAGATTCAAACGGTTGAGGGGTGAGCGGTTTATCAGATGATCGGGGTACAATTAGTTTTGCTTCAAGATGTTTTATATATTTGATGGCCATGTTAATTGTTTTAAATTTTGAGTCATCCGGATGCGCCGATGGCAAGCTGTTTTTTAATCTTTGAAAACCATCGTTCATTCTCGCTCTCCATTTTCGCGAACTTTCATTGTTTCTCTCGGTTTTACGAGATCCGGAGTTGGATGAGCTGGCTGAAGTCTTCATAGCTGACTGATAAGTATATTTCGAAGCGCTCGCTTAAATACCCACTAACCCCCACCAATACCTATTAACCCCCCTCTTTTCTCTTGAATCATATCTTTGACTTCGTACAATATTTTCTAAGTTGATATGTAAGTCAAGGTCGTTGTAACGTTAAAAAAAATGTGGACAACCTATTTACATTTTGTAGCACATGCTGCAAAATGTAAATAGGTTGTCCACATTTTTTTTTTTTTAATTTGGAAAAAAAAATACTTTATTTAATTTGGAAAGAAATCTTTTTTCGTTGTTTATTTTTAAAATTTTTTCCACTCAGTTGCTCCTTTAATGTTTCGGATTAAGTAGTGTTTTTTGTTGGGTTTTTCAGGATGATCCATGCCTTTAGGCAATCTTAAAATGTAGAGTTGATCTCCACATTTTAACATCACTTTTAAAAAACCAATTGTTTTAACAAAGAAGTATTGTTTGTTTTTGGAAAGCCTATTAATCCGAGTTTTAGTTGGTTTCACTGATGGAAATGTTGTAGAACGAGAAACATTACCCTTATGTTTTTGTTTTAAATGAAGACTGCACAACTCTTCATTTAAAGCACTACATTTCGCGCAACGTTCACCTTTCTTTGAACCTTTTTTGAAATTATACTTGCATTGTTGTGCAGGAAGTATGCACATCCTTTTCATCGATTTTAATTGTTTGAGTTTTTCTGAAGGAGATTGATTTGTGCAAATTACAGACGGACGTGTAGGACAGACTGGTGTAGCTGGCTGCGGCCTCAGTGGTAGAATGCTTGCCAGCGCCTGCTGCAGAATGGAAGGAGCTGGTGAAGACGAAGATGGAGCAGGTGGTGTTGTTGAAGAACTGGCCGGAGAAGGTGGGCGAGAAGTAGCCGGAGAAGATGAAGACGATGAAGACGATGAAGAAGATGAAGAAGATGAAGAAGATGAAGAAGATGAAGAAGAATCAGACGGGGGAGCAACGGGGTTATCCTGAAGTGCTGGCATCGAAAGTGGTGCAGCCTCCTCAGGAACAATGGTTGACAGCATCAACGCCTGCCGAAGAATGGAAAAAGCTGGCGGAGCAGGTGCAGACTCCACAACCTTCCTCGGTAAAGTCTGTTTCCTACAGTCAGACATTTTAGAGACTGAACTGCGCTTGGGAAGTGTAAGCAGCAGAATGATTTTGCCAACGATAGGGAGCCTCTTTTATACCCAATGCAAGTGGTGGGGAGTGCGAGTGTTTGAGAGGGGATATTGTTGAGAGAGATAAATTTGACTTATAATATTTTACCAAAACAAGAATTTTCTTAAGTCCTCAAGGTCATTTAAACAATTACCAAAACGGGGAACAGAGCAGTAAGTAATTGACACTTGAATTATAAACTGCTCTGTTCCCCGCTCTGTATTAAAGGAAGACGATTTAACAAGTCCCGTCAGTGGGTCAAGGTCATCTAAACAATTACCAAAACGGGGAACAGAGCAGTACGTAATTCTCACTTGAATTATAAACTGCTCTGTTCCCCGCTCTGTATTAAAGGAAGACAATTTTAACAAGTCCCGTCAGAAGGTCAAAGGGAAAATACTCACAGTTATAGGCAATAATCCTGATAACCGGAACCTTTTATTAATTAACCTCCCAAAAATACAAGGGAAAAATACTCACAGTTATAGGCAATAATCCTGATAACTGGAACCTTTTATTTATTAACACCCCAAAGCTGATCAAGGTCGGTGTTACAATGGTTAACATCATCCTGAAACCCAATGGTGCTTAGACACATACAAAGGGCGTCAGGCAGCTGAGAACCAAAGTTTTGACCAAGATATATTACAAAGACTGACTTAATATTCACAAAAGTTTCTCGTGCGGGAGAGGTAAGAAAGGTAATGCCAACCGGTTTGCATGGCCGTATTGACACAGGTCGGTTTTCAGGGCCGAACCTCTTTGTAAAGGAAGGGGGTTTATTTGAGAAACATATTAAATTACTTTGACAAAATTTTGAGACTTTACCCCAGAGACAAAAAGAAAAAAACATGAGGGACCCCCCAAGTACATATTTTATTAGTAAATAAGACACTTCAACCAACACCGAACACAAAAACAAACACAAACACTAACTACATATACTACTAGCAAACTACAAGGCAATAATCTAACAATCAAACTACCATGCCTAACTTACTAACATGCACATGCAAATGCGCATGGTATGTTAAGTGCACGTCGGGCCCAACGCACACTTAACATACCTACGCTGGCAGAGCGCAACCCGCTGGTGCTTGGACACAAACAGCGGGCGGCAAGCAACTGCGAAGAGACTGCGGACTGCTCCCACTTATAAAGGCGACGGCCAATGGTGGGGGAACCCCCCTGCTCCACCTGTCTGACCTCAAGCGGACAATGACATCGAAAGGAAGCCAATTTTAACAAGTCCCCGTCAGTAAGTCAAAGGGAAAATACTCACAGTTATAGACAATAATCCTGATAACCGGAACATATTATTAATTAACCTCCCAAAAGTACAAGGGAAAATACTCACAATTATAGACGAAGACCACAGGGGAAAAAACTGATAAGTCACATTTTACAGATTTTTCAGGAGAGCTGTTTTAATGTTTATATCTATTATAGGGTTAAAGTTATTGCACAAATTGTTTATAAATTTACATCAAACTGTGGCCTTGTTCATTATTAACCCTAGATTCATAAGCATTCGTCTCCCAGGCGACGTGACTTTTGAGGAATTACAGTTAGTACTGCCAGGGTGTCTGGTCCGTGAACATGAGTGGTATCGGTCCTAAAACGCATTAAGTTTGTTCCGTAGCCTGTGAAACGAAAGCTTATGAATAGTGCAAGTGAACGATTTTATCGCGTCGCCCGGTAGACGAAACCATATAAACCATATAGTCTAAAAAAAAAAACAAGTTTTTGTCAACATGTACAGTATTATTTTAACTTTATTAGCCTAAGTACATGGTTTACTGGGGAAGAACATGGTAAGTCCATTGGTCTTAGATATTTTTTCCCTGTTATTATGATGAGGTATTGTAAATAATCAGGAAATATTCAGAAAGAACTGAAATTTATTTACATACTGATGGTGATTAAGTTATTTATATGGTAAGTTTGTGTAAAACTCTTGAGCTTTATTTTAATCGTTTAATCGTTTTAATTTTAATCGTTCTTTCACCTTCACAATCACTATCAGCCACTGCCATGGTGTAAAAATCACTAAAATCACTAAAACATTAGGCACTAATAACGCTCTAACCTCTAAACAATTAGCTGCACGCTTGTTTCGTACTGTAAACAACATCAGGTTAGCCAATACAACAAAGACAGCAGCACTATAAGTAACAAAATAAAATGGACTTGACAGGTTGTTCCCGTGATTTTGCTGGACTCATCAGGTTTTTCCCCTGTTTTCTATTATTTTAAAAAGCTGTACAATGTGACTTAACATGTTGTTCCCCTTAAAGGTGAAGCCAAAATATTATGCTCTTTGAGATCTACAAAATGATATAATATAATATAATATAATAATGATATGATATAATAAAAGGTTAATAAATAACCTTTTATTTATTTATTAACACCCCAAGACCGTAGCCGTCGATACGGAGTGGATTATCTTCCCGCTGTCTCGTATCAGAGCGGAATATTCGCCGTTAATTGCACGACTGGTTTAGTACCTGTCTGACCTCAAGCGGTCATTGACAGTTAAGACAAGCGGCCCGACCACAGCTGTATTCCCAAACGGCGACTGGTTTCCCCCTTCTCCATTTCGCTGTGTTACTCCGTACCCAGCTGCATTCCCAGACGGTGACTGGTTTCCCCTTCTCCATTTCGCTGTGTTACTCCGTCGGCAAGCTCATTCTGGCTTTGTCTCGAGCACTGGAAGCACGTTTTACCATGTCGTCTCCAGTTACCCCTGACAAGCTGCGTCGCCTGAAGGAGTCTTTGAGGAGAACAGTGGAGAAGAGGAGTGGTTTTAAGAAGCCAAGTTCGTTTCGATCAAAAATAAAAGCAAATTTCAAAAATCATCCGCTATACTTTGAGTCTAAACCTTCAACTTCGACAGCCGACCCTCTACCTTCGACTCCACCTCGACCATCGACTCCACCTCGACCATCGACTCCACCTCGACCATCGACTCCACCGCCTACCGTCGATGAGGTCTTGGAGCTGACCAAGGTGATACAAGAGGATGAGCTAGTCACGCCCTTGACTTTTGTATCGGCAAAATTCAAACAGCTAAAACTGAATGCGGAATATGAATTTGTGGCAAGGGTGACTGACGGAGCTTATTTATTTTTTCAAAATCAAGGTCACGTGAAGGTACATTTGCCGCGGACTCTTCCACCACCACCTCCTTTAATTCCACACGGCAAGTCATTGTACTTCGTCAGAAAAGAAGGTAGAGGAAATCATTGGCTTTTGAAATAAACTCAGCTTCTCCACCTTTTCTCCTCCCAAGCATCTCTTCCAGGACGACCCAAACGGTTCTTTTCAGGACCACCCTAAGCATTTCAAGTTAGGGACCTCGCCTTTATATAGGCAGGAGACTTATGTTAGTCTCCAGTTGACCTTGAAGGTGTCACTACTCCACCGTCAAGGGTTCAGTGACATCGAAGGGTCATCGAACCCCCCCCCTATATATATTGGGGGGGGTAAACTTTATCCAAAGTATGTCATGTGGGTACTCTACTAACGCGGCCTAGCAAGACGAACAAGACGGTGCAATCAGAATTCAGATCCGACCAAGGGTATAGCAGCAACAGCAAAAATACACTATTTTGAAGGTTAAACCTAAATAACTTCTTTATTTTGGGCTGAAAGTATATCGAGTGGGTACTCCACTGACGTAGCGAAAAACAACTGTTTGAAGGACAAGGTAACGTTGTGGTGGGGATAGGTGTCTATCCTACTCGCTAGCGCTACATCATTATACTTCCAGCTCTTGTCGGATGAACATCTACCTATATAGTTTGTGTTAACGTCTGAGCATGTCCCAATTTTACAGGAATATGAGTAAGGTGTCCTTCAGTACCCCGCTTGCCACCACCTTCTACTTCTCTGACGATGAAGATAGAATGTCTACGCTTTTAGCGGACAGTGAGCGGTTCCATCGTAGAATAGCCAAGGTTGGAACAGTCTTAACCAGTTGTCTGCTGCATAAGAAGCAACACATGGAAACATGCACTAGTTTAGATCATAGTGTCTGTAATATTTATACACATACAGTGTTGGGACAAATTAATTGAAGTTTTTAGTTAAGGAGCTACGGTCTTGACAGTGTAAGAGTCAGACCCTAACTAATGCGTGTACGCTAGTTAGTGCGCGATGTGAAATATTGGTGGGGGAAGTGGTGTGGTGGGGGAAGGGTCGAGTACCTAACCTACGCTCAAACGCTGCATTTCTATACAGACATTGGAACAAGTGACACTATGAGCAGCGTCAACGACAATATTTGGGGAGATGCGGTTTGTGAGGAGGAGTTGATAGCAACTCTTGACGCTACCGAGGTTGAGCAAACTACATCCCAGCATCTAACAAGCAACACCATTAGCAGCGGTAATAACATTATTTGGGGAGATGTGATTAGTGAGAAGGAGTTGGTAGCAACTCTTGAGGCTACCGAGGTTGAGCAAGGAGCGGCGATGCAAACTGCATCCCAGCAGCCTAGGACATATGAACATGTCCTGGAGGAATATAAGGACGCGTATGATTATGCCTGCAAAAGGTGGTGTGCGCAGCCTCAATGTCCAGAGCAGGAGGATGAAATGGAAGCGGATTTTCGGCTGGTTACCAAACTAGAGGAAGAACTTCGATGAGCAGTCCAACTTTTGCGCGGTGCACATGGATCCGCAAATACTTTGATGGGTTTTAACTAATGGATATTTTATTCAAAGTCTTCCTCCCCGCGCCATTTACCATCTGCCGCGCACTTGCCACCTGCCGCCTGCCACCTGCCATCTGCCATCTGCCATCCGCCATCTGCTCCACCCCACCACACTTTTACCCCCACCATTTAGTACGACTACAACGCTAGCTTGTGAATAGTCAGTACACCTCCAGCTCTCGACCGGTGAACATCATCCTCTCTCCGCGCTCTTCACAAAATAATATTGTCATGTCACTCAAGATTCGATGTATTTATTATGACTCTATTTATATATCAACTTCTACGGACCTGGAGGTTTTTAAAGAAGAGTTAAGACTTCTCCTAGCGAATGGCTACAGTTTATCTTTAGAACTGATCGCAACAAACAACATAGACTCTGTGCAGGAATCAAAGTATCTACCGACTTTCATCAGGAAACGAAGTGATGGCCGCGACTCAGGAACAACAACATCGATGACGACGAACAACGGGGAACTATTGTAAACATAAATTATTGTAAACATAACTTATTGTAAATAAAAAGAAATGTAAAAATTAAAGTAATAAATGTAAATAGTACTACCTCGCACTCGTATCATTCGATTGCTTCATTCAATTGTTTTCATTCGATTTTTTTATCGAATGAAAACTATCGAATCACAATCGGATTTTACGCGTGCGAGGTAGTACTTTTTTAAAACACCCTCCCCGTGACCTTGAACTTTCCCTCATTACGTCACAAAACCGCCTACGTCACTGGCTCAGCCTCAGATGACGTGTTTAATGAATCAGCGCTTCCGGTCACGTGACCGGAAGCTGTCAATCAAGTGAGCCAAAACCTAGAATGCCCCACTACTAGTACGGTATGTTTGAAAACGATGATCTACAATCATTAAAAATTAATTATTTTAAAAACAAATTTTACTTTCTAATTTGTAAACAAAACCGAAAACCCTAAATTTAACATTAAAATTACAAATGTCGGTCACGAATAGTTAACCTCCTAAGTAGTGATGTGTCAAAACCAAAACTTGAATCTCAAAACCACCAAAACTTTGGAAAAGTTTCGGTTTCGAGATTCGATCGGTGAGTTTCGAGAATCAAAACTCGAAACTGCTGAGATTTTTTGTGTCTTTATTGTTGTTTTTTTAACAGAAATCACGCCCGTGTTTCGATCAATAATGCAAAGGTCAAAAGCCTAGTGTCATCGGTCATCTACCTTCACCTTTTTTGGATTATTGATTTTTTATTTCTGAAAGATCAACTCTAACCAAAATATATAATTAGTTTTAATTAATTTTTCTGGATTTATTTTTCATAATCATACCCAGGCAAGTAAATAGGGTTTCGCGATTTGAGTTTCGAGATTCGAGATTCGATTTTGTAAGTTTCGGTTTCGGTTTCGAGATTCAAAATTTCTGGTTTTGACCATCACTACTCCTAAGTGATTGTTTTATAGCACAACAAACCAATTCCAAAAAATATCATGGGAGATTTTAACTCAAGCATAACAATTATATGAAAAATAAATATGCAATTCAACTAGTTTTTTAAAATTATTTATTTTTGTAAGTTTGATTTATCGTTTGATAAAAACAATCACCAATTGATTGCCTCAATTTATTAAATAAAAATCAATTACTGACTAACTCACTGTCTTTAAATAATTTTTGAAACATTACTTAGCTATATCACCTGTTATTAGGAATCGATGGAATCAGAATTGAGAATCGATCTGAAAGAATCAGAATCAACAAAAATTGAAATCGACTCACCCCTAATCATAACATAAATGTCATTAATTTGAAAATAAAAACATTGCATAGTCTTGATATAGAATAAATGGTTAACAATTTATATAAATTCAAGTAAATTATAATCTTTTATATGTTAGTATTCTGAATTTGTAACAGACAAGTACTTTTACCATTATAAGCAATGTCCATAGTCTGCGACTAACATTTTAGTACAAAAATTAAACTAACGTGTCTATCGTGTAGGCTGTAAATCCCAGCCATTTTGACACAGCTGCTGGAAGAGTGTATGAGTGATCTATCCCCCTAGCCAGAGGGTTCAAATCCCATCTCAATTGGTGTTTTTATATGCAACTCGTAGAGAGTTCAACTGTCTGTGGCAGAGTTGAAATGGAGGGCCCCCTAAAATAAACTGTAGACGGTATGGGGAAAGCTGATGGGATGTGTGAATTATTTGTGAGTTTCAGATCTAACCACATGCTTTGCTACTTTCAACTTAATCTTACTGGGGGTATGTCCGGCGAAAGTAAGTTTTTTAGGGTTTTAAATCAGCCGTTTAAATTAAAACAATGAAAACCAATGAAACAACTGATTTAAACACTCAAATCTCATGCTTGGCACTATAATAGTTAACATAAATAACTATTTCATCAAACTGTACCAAAAGTAGCTATTTTCGGTATGAGCTGTGAAACCCGAAAGTGATTATTTCCTATTCTAGATCTGGAAAAACAGCTGGACATTTTCCCTATTCCGAAATCAGCAGATAAATGTAAAAACAATGTAAACACTACTGTTGTCATTATGTTGTGAGAAATATTACCCAGAAAACGTGACAAAATGTTTGAAAATGATATTTCATTGGTGTTATTTACATTGTGAAGATGACAAATATCGTTTCAAACTTGATTAAATTTCTGCGTACAGCTATCGTTTTACAAGGAAAAAATGGTCAGGTACAGGAAAATATCAATTTCTGCACTTATTCAACCTAGTATTTTGCAACAGGTTAAATAAGTTTTCAAAAATAAAATTAACAAGAGTCAAGTATAAAACAAGAAACATATCACACAAATTCTAGGACACAAAAGTATATGAATGATTTTGCAGAAGTGTCAATCAAGCCACAAACTTACATATCTGGAGTCTTGTTAGCAATAACAACCAAACTTTTAATCAATGTCAAATATTTAAAAAAAACTGTTAGTTTTGATATTACAATACCTATTAAAAACATCAGCTGCCGCTCGCCGGTAAGTTTTTTGTTTGACCTGTTCCAGAGGAAAAAGTCTTTTAATGTTGTCCAAAGCTTCAGCAGCATTCTCGAGTAGTTCTGGGATTGGCCGCAACAGGTTCTGAACAGTCTCTGAGGGCTCAGCTGGCAGTTGGGAGGAAGGGTTCAGAACTTTGAACGCAATCAAATCGTTCCTATGTTCAATAACTGGGTTCATGGGCTGCTTGTATGGGTCTTCATCCTCATCACTAAACAAAGGAAGTTTACATATTTTATATTATATTAGGCTATAATTGTATTGACTCTATCTAATGAATTCATTTTTTTAATAATTCAAATACAACACATAAAAGTACTTCATAAATTATCTATCTGTATGTTATGAAGCAAAATTTAACATAGTGCACTGAAATATATAAACGAGGAACGAGGAGGCGCCTTAAAAGTATGTAGTTATCCAAATCCTAAATATCCAATAAATGCAAACACATCATTATAAAAAAATATTGTACATTTTTGACAGTGCCAAGAAATAGCGCAGTAAAAATTATCTTGGCACAAGATTACCAGATATCATAGATTTGGTGAATTAATGCTTATTGACAAATCTAACATAAGCAGGGTTACTACCAAAGTTGCATTTCAAAATTCATGCATAATTCCAGGTTTTCCAGGTAAAAATCTCAATATTCCAGGTAAACTTGCGTGGCATTTTTTATGTATTTGCGATACCTATAACGATTTAAAATATAAATAAAAGTGGTATTTTAACAAAAAATGATAACTTTTTATAAAGCATATCATTATTTGTTTAGTTGAAGTTATTTCTCAAATTTTTTGTGTGCCTTCTACAAAAAATGGGTATATATGCTGGGCCAATTATTTATATTAATGAACTTTTTCTCTCTATATAAAAACATTTTAATATTTCAATTGATAGGAGGGATAAATTATGACAACAGATACACCCAATCATATAAAATTCCATTTAACTTTGGCAATATACTATCAATTATAAGAGTAAGAAAATAGTATATACCAATCCTTATTTTGTGTGTTATTGGCGACAAAGTCATATTTTTCAATGTTCTTGATAGGGAGAAGACCCAAACCCTGAACTTGTTACTATCTAAATTAAACATTTTTTTAGAAAGCTTTATTATGGCAATGGATCCAGTTTTGAACTTTCCAAACATTTTCAAGATTTTTGCTAGGAATCAATCTGACAACAAACCTCAGTTTATGAAACGACCGCCCTGACCACTTATACGCACTACCCAGCCAATTATGCTTTAACAAATCATCCAGCGACTCCAAAGACTGCACAATAGAAACTGAGCTCCATATCAACGACTACAAATTTTGAACAGACTGCAAATAATTACAAATGAGCCACTTCTATTACCCACCGTTTGTAACAACATCAAATCAATTTATTGAGCTTAATAAAAAATGTCGCCGACAGTCACGACTGCATTTTGTAAAGTTTCCTCAACAATAGCTCTCACACTCGCATGTCTAACGTCGCCGACTATCGGGAACGCATCGCTAATGTCGCCAACCATCGAGAAAGTATCGCTAATGTCGCCGACCATCGGGAACGCATCACTAACGTCGCCGACCATCGGGAACGCATCGCTAACGTCGCCGACCATCTAAAACGCATCACTAATGTCACCGACCACGAGAATGTATCGCTAACGTCGCCGACCATCGGGAACGCATTACTAACGTTGCCGATCATCGAGAACGCATCGCTAATGACACTGGCAATCGAGAACGCAACGCTAACGTCGCCAACCAACGGGAATGCATTACTAACGTTACCGACCAGCGGGACCGCATCTCTAACGTCGCCGACCATCGGGAACACATCGCTAACGTCACTGACCATCGAGAACATATTGCTAATGTCGCCGATCATCGAGATCACATCGCTAACGTCGCTGGCAATCGAGAACGCATCGCTAACTTCGCCTACTATTTAGACCGACACGCAATCGCCGACAATCGCGTCCTAAAATTCCCGGTTCGGCCAAAAATCCCGGCATAATCCACACACTTTTTCCCGGTCACCAAAGTTCACGCATAATTCCAGGTTTTTCGGGGGTTTCCCGGTCGGTGGCAACCCTGATAAGTTATTTGTAGTTCCTCATGGTACAAATTAAATTTCTGCGATTTTCACATTTTGAAAACCAAGATGTACAAAACAGTAACATAGTGTAAATGAAAACAAAAATTAAAATAAATAACAACTGTATCGATGTCTATGTCTGTTTGTCTATGAAGTGGATGTTATGCAGTTCGGCCTTCAATTGTGCCCAATATTATTTGGGAAGATGGTCATCTGTATTTTTGAAACTCATAGTAGCAATGGATTTGAATTTACTTAATACAGTTATTTATATATAATACAGTTATTATTTTTTTTTCATTTACACTATATTACTGTTTTGTACATCTTGTATTTCAAAATGTGAAAATCGCAGAAATTTTGTACCATGAGGAATTACAAATAACTTATGTTAGATGTGCCAGTCCTATACTCTAATACGAGCTATGTCTGTTTGTTTGTTTGATTGCAAAATTTATCTCGAGATCCAGCGGAAGGATTTTGTTGAAAGTTTGCGATTAGGGGCTTTTGGTTCTAAAAAATCGATTGGTGAAAACCACTTCCTCAGGAAATCTTGTATTTTTCTAAACAACTCATTTGAAAATTGAAAATTTTAACATTGGGCTTATGGAGTTTAAAATCATAATACCGGTTACTATGAATAACAAAATCAAACCATTAAATCAGCTGTTTGATTTTATCTATAACCTAAAATATTTTAAACAGCTGTTAATCATTATGTAAATAAAAAACCTACTTGAATGGCAACTCTCATAATGGAAATAAAAAAAGACTTGAATGGCAACTCAAACTCTTTTTTCGATAGGCGAGTGAGCGTAGCAAACGAGCTCATATTGAAAATGAACGAGTATTTGAAATAAAACCAATTCAATGCCTCTTCTACGGGATCAAATACCGAGCATGGCTCGGTCCCCCGGTACTAAGCATTAATACACCAAATCTATGACATCTGGTAATCTTGTGCCAGGATAATTTTAAAATAAAAGTTAACATACCGGCATTGCGCTTTTTTCTTGGCACTGTCAAAAATGTACTATATTTTTTAATAATGATGTGTTTGCATTTATTGGATATGTAGGACTTGGATGACTATATACTTTTAAGACATGCATTTATTTCAGTGCACTATGTTGATTTATTTTGTATGGATTTATTTTATATGTTTTTTAAGATAATCATTTATAGTCAATATTTAGTTCTCGTCGCCATTTGCAGCCATTGATAAACAATGGTCGATATTTACGACTGATTTTACACAGTTTGGTTGTTGTTCAAGAACAATTCATGTTTCCAGTTTGAATTTTTGGTCGATCCTACGCGTTTAGACAGTTTGCAATTGTTAACAATCCTTCTCAGATTGGCAGGGAAAACCCACTTGATTATCAAAACATTTCAAAATCTCCAAGTGAAGTATTTCAATACACTGAAAAACTTAACATTTTAGAGTATTCAAATACTTGTATTTAGTAGGCCTACCGAAGCTAGCATTCCTTCACTGAGGATCAACTACTTTAATAAAGCTTTAATCAATGAACAGGATATTAACCTGACAAATTTGTAACCTAATACATCTATGGCTGTTAAACACTAAATCAGAAATACTAACAGTTGTGAGAGATCCATGGAATCAATGAGGTTGTCTACAGCATCTAGTTGTTCTTTTGTTGGGATTTCTTTTGTAAGAGATGGCAGTCTCAAATGTCTTTCATCCTCTGCAAACGGCAGCTGAACCCAATAGAAAAACTGGAACCAACAGTACGAGTTATTTTAAATGTAATTTAATTTATTGTAAAATAGTATTCACAAAAATTAACCAAAAATACTTAAAGAGATTGATTACTACTGTGAAGAATGTAGTCAAAATCTTAGACAAACTGACTAAATTAACTGTATGCGATTTCTTGCTGTTTGTGTGCTCCCCCAAAAAGGACAATTTAATTGAAGTATTTAAGTGTTGTATAGGTACTCATTTCATTAAATTAAGTATGATTCTGAGTGCCCTTTTTTGTTGAATAAAATCCATGTTTTCTTGATGGTTGCTCCATAAATACTTATTCCATAAGCTATGTGCGAATAGATCCGAACATAGTCAATGGTTTTCAAAGCATCAATGTTGCATTGTCTTGCCATACGTCTTAGAGCATATACAAAGTTTTACATATTATTTGACCCACATATTGGTCCCATTTCAAAACTTCATCAATAACCAAAACCGAACCTTAGTATCTTGAACTTGATCAATTGACCGATTGCTGCAAGTAAGTTCGTTAGCATAAATATTAAGTTTTGATATGTCAAATCATAAAAAGCACGCTGACTCACATAACAGTTGTTGTTTGCTGAATCAAATGTTGGTATGAGCGCACCGAGCTTGGGAGCCGAGTTCTTGCAGTAAACTCTTCGAACGACTCCAACCATCTGCAGGTCAAGGAGCACTTTGGCTAGGGCTGAGATAGTTTCTGTTGATCCCTGTAAATCGTCCAAAAATATAAAGCATTACTGTTATAGACATTTTGGTAGAAGAAATTACCCTTTCGCCTACTTTAATGAGTCTTTCTCACTGCGGTACTGTGAGATAAACTGAAGAAACCACCTTGCCTCGTAGCAGTGCGTTGTTCAGGGTTCCCACACAAGTTTCAAATTCAATTTTCCTAACCTTTTTCTAGAAATATCCCTAACCTCGCCACGTCACTCAAATTGTGACTCTGCGGTACAATAGTATTTTGTTATTGCAACACAGTGATCCAAAGGAACATTTGTTATTAATTTTCATCTTCTTCTTTATAGCTTTCTTGCATCATTACAGTAAAGGTTTGAATAATTTGAACTTCAGATAGATTGTTCAGAAGTGATGCCACTGGATATAAGTGTAGGTATCTGAATATAATGGGAATGGAAGGATAGGAAGTGAGCTAAAAGTGGCTAACAGGAGATACAAAAAGTAGTTAGGGGAAAATGGCCAAAAATAGGGTTATTTGTTCAATTTTTCTGTACTACAGTAAGTTATCTTTAATCAAATTAAAGTTAGTTATCTAAAACAGTAAGGCTTTTTATAATATGCACCCATGAAAACTCATATATCCCACTCAAACTTTAGAATTAACTGATTGGAATAGTTCAAATGTACCGGAAAAAAGTATTACTTCATTCTTCATTCCAATTCTGTAGGTTAAAAAATACACTCATGCGTTATTGAACTCATCAGTTAAACTTAGTGATGCTCTTTATTATGGTTTAATATAATAGGACAAAGTAAGGGTTCTTTCTACACTATCATTGAGGACCTGGGCCGAATATTTGCTCATTAAATCTCATGTTCCAGTTCCCAGTAAATCCACATGTTGATACTACGGATGAGTCGAATCCAATTGTCGATTCTCGGTTCCATCGATTCTCAGGCTTAGAAACGGAATCGAGAATCGATGGTCCAAAGTCGATTCCGGTTCTATCGATTCCAGGCTGTCGGTACAAGAAAAACCAACTTAACAGAGATAAACATCGCTTAACAAAATAAGTGGTTGAAAAAAGACTCCTCCCGACAACTAATCACTTCCTTTCCAGTCCCAAAATAACTCTCAACTAACACGAAAGTAGAATTGATAGTTCTTTATGGATGTACGAGAATGAGGAAAACAGATTAGTAAACAAAGCTAGTGGCCTGAGTCCCCGAGCGACCTTAAATTTGCTGTCCCATTCTTAATGGCTGGTCTATTGTTCGGTTTCCGGCCGTGGGTCCCAGTAATTTATTCAAGAGACAACAGTTCCTAGACCAAAATGCTAAAACCGAAACTAATTATCGTACACAGACAAATGATGGCTCATTTTTTTCGTCCGATTACCACAAATAAAATAAAATGTCAATCAAAGTTGTATTAATTTCCGTTCAAGAGATATAAATAATGCAATCAATGTGTATCAGTTTTATTATTTTCCCGACTATTCAAACTTTTCTATGTTGATTTCCTTCTTTCCTGACATTTGATTTCTTTCTATTCAAATTCTCCACTTTCCCAACTTTTTCAACTGCTAGACATCTTAAAATGTAATGTTATTCAATTTTTTTAAAGTAGGAATTTAAAGTTACAGTATATTTAAAAACGTTGATCTACAATCATTAAAAAATAACAAATTTTGCTTTCTAATTTGTATACAAAATTTAAAATCCTAAATTTAACATTAGAAATGAATTTTTATCGATCAAGAATAGTAAAAATTCAAAGTGATTGTTTTATAACACAACAAACCAATTTCAAAAATTACCATGGGAGATTTATGTAACTTAAAGCATAACAATTATATGAAAAATAAACATGCAATTCAACTTATTTTTTTTTATTATTTACTTTAGTAAGTTTATTTAATTTTATTAATGAAAAATAACCACCAACCGATTGTCTCTAATTTATTAAATAAAAATCAATTACTGACTACTTATTGTTTCTAAATAATTTATTACTTTGCTATTCCAACTGTTATTAGGAATCAGGAATCAATGGAATCGGAATCGAGAATCAATTTGTAAGAATCGGAATCGGAATCGGAATCGACTCATCCCTAGCTGATACTTTACCACACCAGTGTTACTTTGCCAGTTACATACACGGAAGTGACCTCTCCCCTGAGTGTTATTGGGTCATTTATTTTTCAAAACAAACAATAGCAATAAGCAAGTGGTTTGTAGTGTTATATTTTCTGAAGTGCAAATATAATGACTCCCGAACTCCGCCCGTCCATTGTCAGGCTTGCTGTTATCAGCTGGTCCAGGGGAAAGGTTCTTCTGCATGATCTGTAGTTGCTTGTTTTTGAGCAGATGTTTAGATTATTTTGTGTTGAATTGAAACTTCATAAGCCCAATGTGAACCATAATTCCATATTTTACAACATTCTATACTTTTGGTATGATATTTCCTTAGAATACGGTTTTAAGCCAGGAATAAATTAATTTCAAGATTCAAAGGAAGTTGACTGAGCTCTTATTAGATAAGTGTGCCAACAAACCATAACTCATTTCAAAGTAAAGCGTTTTTATAAAGAACTAGCGATCGCCCAGAGGTCGAAATACGACCAAAACTAATTCTTGTGAACCCAAAGCGGCGTACAAGAATAATGGCAATTCGCATAAATGTTTTACCAATCCTGCGTGAGCAGTTACATAAGCGTTTGAACAAGATTTATTATATGCTGAACTTCACGAATAACCTTTTTCTTCTCTTTTTCTCTCTCCCTCCCTCTCCTCCTCATCACCCTCTCCCCAGTCTCAACCAGGCTTTTGTTATGGAATTAAAGCAGATAACTGAAGGGCGTTGCCACCCCATTAGTCCAAGTTTTTAATAAAAGCTTCTCTGACTTTCTCTGAACTGAAAACCAATTTTCCTGGCGTTCAAGAACCTTTAATTTTCTTGACAGGTAGCACCACTGTCATTGGCCTCTTTTATGGATTACTAGTAGAATGTACCCGTTCTTCACATGGGTTACAAAGGTAAGTTAGCTTGAAACAGCTGTTCTTGCTTCTGCTCTTTAAGCTGTCAAATGGAAAAGTGTCCTCAGCTGTTCGCATTACACTTTCTGAAAGCTTACTTTCTTCTGAAATGAAACATTGAAACTTAGGACGTTCACGGGGCGTAGCCCAAGGGAATTTTAAGGAAGTGAATAGGCCTATGTGTTGCATGGGTTCAAGATCTACCTTTGGGTAAAGTTTCAGCCCAGTCGGTTCAGTAGCATTTGTGTTTACCCGGAACATCAGACAGACAGACAGACAGGCAGAAACCACCTCTTTTAGCGAATTTCCCCTATAGGGAAGAAGCTATTACCGTAGGTCTCATGGTAAGACTTAAGCCCGAGACCATGAAAAATTTTTTTTTTAAGGTCCCAAGATGACTAAAACACTATTCGTTCAAATTTATATATATGTATATATATATATATATATATCTATATATATATATATCTATATATATCTATATATATATATATATATCTATATATGTGTCCGTGAATGCGATAACTTGAGTAAAAAACGTCCGATTTTGATGAAATTTGGCTCAAATGTGTAAAGTGACATTTATGACTTTAAGTTCGAAAACCAGAAAAATCGGACTATGGGAAGGGGGGTTTATGGGGGTTTTAAATTTTCCAAAAATCAGTTTTTTGCATTTTTCACCCTAAAATTTTTGAAACAGTTAATTTTGGTTTTGACCATGTTATAGAGCTTAAAAAAACAAATAATATGGTATTTTGAATTATTAACCTAGGTTAAGTGGTTGCGGAAAAAATCCAAAAAAACATGCTCATAAAATCTCCCATGTTAATCTTATGGGAAAAAGGTTTTTGGCTTTTCCTCAGTTAGTTTTACTTTAAACTTCACATTTGCTTTTACCAATCACTTCAGCTCCACAAAACAATCATTTTGGTGTTTAAATTGTGATTCTACGTCCAACCGTTGCAGAGATATTCAAAGTACTAAACACAGTACGTTGTCCAATGTTATCCTTATGGAGAATAAATAAAATTTGATATCTCGATTATTTATGAATGTATATTGATGAAACTTGGTATGTGGCTTCATGTTGTACTGGTATATTGATATTTGAACAAAAAACAAATATTTTGTTGGTTGTCCCCGTAGCAGCTAACCTGCATACTCAGCCCTAATGTTATTCTTATGGAGAATAAGTAAAGTTTTATATCTCCCTTAATTATTAACATAAATTAATAAAACTTAGTATGTAGCTTCACCTGGTTGAGTTAAATTGATAATTGCATAAAAACACATATTTTGTGCTCCTTGTTGCAGCAAACCTGCATACTCAGTCCTATGTTATTCTTATGGAGAATAAATAAAATGCTATAGATCATTTAGTTATTAATTTATTTTTATAAAACTTGGTAAGTGCTTTTATGTGGTAGTAAGAAACATATATATTCATTGGAAATTCGCTGAGTACGCAGGTTTGCTGCGACGGGGGTATTTTATAATATTATAGATAAATCTATTTATTCCACATTTCAAGTTGATAATAATTTGTTGTTTGGCAAAAAAAAAAAACCAATGTGGCATGGTTACATCTCCAGCTGATCAAACACTTGTCTCAAAGATTTGCCAGATGGCAAAATTGTCATAATACTGACACTGGTTTTTAGTCAGAGACAATACTGCAGATAATGACCAGTTTGGTAAGAAAAATACAATTAAATATAACCCTGTCCTTGCGTTTGTAGTCTTTCATGCACAACTCTACAACTTCTTTAAAGCCTTATCACTGACATTTGTTTCTCAGTGAGAACCTTGATCACAAGAATTTTCCTCACATAATATTTTTGACTTAATAATTAATTAACACATGCAAATAATAATTAAACACTTTCAAACAGAAAAGAAGCACACACCCGATGTATTCCTATTGATTATCAGTACCTACTACTTACGTCAAATCCATTTCTGGGTGTGATATATAACGTAGAGTCACCCACTAGTATATGAATAGGGACATTCCGTTTTTTTGTAAATCCTATTAGTTGGAAACATCTCTCTGTGGGGAGAGAAATCGCTGCTCTGTCATCCTCTAAAACATAATGATTAATATACATTATGTGTAATATACAAATGAATTATAAGCAATTATTATAGGTCTATTTCAGATACAAAATCCAACAGGTAGTTATAAAAAATATCGAGGACTTAATTCAAAAGGACATGCTTATAATCTAAGTCAACATTGGAATATTTAATAATTACCATAAAGGGCATAAAAAGAAAATATAAGGCTAAAATCACTGTAGGCGTGCAGCGTGTGGCGATCTAAAGATAGTTGAGGTAACGAAATGGTGACCACTAAAAAGTAAGTTATCTTAGCAGCTGCCGGGAGATCAAACTGAAGCTCAACCGTGTCTGACAAGTGAGGCCAACACTCTACTTTTAACTAGGGGTGTCGAGTCCTTGAAACTTGAGTTTTCGATTATTCGAGTATTTTAATATTCTGAACTCGAAACTTTGAGTTTTCGATTATTCGAGTATTTTAATATTCTATCTCGACTTAGTTTTGAAAAATACTCGAAAGTTCGAGCGAGTATTTCCTGACGATCGCTAACGATTGCGACCGGCCAAAACGCGTAGTAACGGCTGCAAAAGGCGATTGCATCGTGTAAAATCGGCCAAAAATGACAATCGGACCACATAATTTTGGCCGTAAATTACGGCGGAAAACATAATATCCGCCAAAAATTACGACTGGATCACATAATAAAGGCCGAAAATGACAACGGTATACATAAAATTGGCAAAAGTGGTGACCACTCAATATCAGCTGTAACTAACGATTTTGTCATTTAATATTAATTATAAGCGATGTCTGGACCAGGTGATATTGGCCAAATGACAACCGGTCTGTGTTTTATCGGCTGGAAACGGGGAGTCTGCGGTGCACCAAAAAATCGGTATCGGTACGGTACAAAACGAGTTACCGAATTCTGTTCGGTACCACTAACGGTGCCGGTACTAAGTCGGTATGGTACAGCCTACAACTACAAAAAATCAGTATCCACTGTTTAGCAACCACATTTATCCTTCAGTTTTATTCATAACATCTTTTTTGTCCATTGACACTCCATTTAAGTGACGTGACGTGCCTTTGCTCACGACTCATGACAGCAACTTTCAACTTCGACCGGCATTCGCGAGTTTATAGATTCATGATCATAAATGATGATGAGATGCCTTTACAGCATTGAAAAAGCTGCCTCCACATACTGGCCGAATGTTTCATCGAGTTGCGTACGACTCGGCGAGTAATTTTATAATGTACAAAAACATTGAGAATAACAGAGGTTAACTACTACACATTTACACTGTCACACTCGTCTTTGCTCGCCTAGACTTGGCCAGTGTATGGAGGCAGTATAAACGTAAACAAAAACCTACAATCGAATTTGTATGACATTAATTCATTTTTAAATCAAACTGGGGGACAAACACATAAATCTCTGTTTTTTTTATATCAACGAAATTATAACACCGTTTTGTGTTGTATATTGCCGATTGCATAACGGCCCTTTAACCTCAAATGAGTACTTGATACCACTTAAAATTGCCAAACATTTGGCAAATACATTCTGATCTACGATCGTGTGTTACAGAGAGTAATCACATGCAGAAGGTTTAGGTTGACACTTATTTTGATATGCAAACGTGATAACATGTACATCAATTCAAAAACACAAATCGGGCTTATCATTTTCTTAATAGGCATTATGACACTTCCATAATGTTTTATGGATGGAAATTAAACCAACCGAAAGAAAATGTTTGAATTTAATATTAAATATGCCGCGAACGGTTTAGAAGAGTGTTTAGGTTAAATATTAGTTTGATTGCTAAAAAAAACAATTAATAAAAAAACCGCCGATTAATAAAAAAACAAATGTTTAATACACACTACTGTAGTAACAAATAACGAGTTCGCACGCAGCACGCTGACGTGAGGGAAGTGAATTTCCATATAACAATTTTTAAAACTCAAAATCAATGTAAAAACATACATGTATTCCAATTTTTATTGAAATCTGAAAACGTTGATTTTTTGGCTGTTCTGATGCTCCTGGTTTCATTTACCTGCAAAGCTGGGAATACAATTTTGCGCATTATAATGTTAGTAGAGGGTCCATTCAGGCTTGAAAGTAGGCGTGAGGTTGCTGGGGATGATAAAAGTACTCTAACAAAGGAGTAGGAGGCTTTTCTAGTGTAAACCCCCCATAAGACAACGTACTGTGTTTGGTCGAAACACATTTTCTTTAATAACTTGGTAATTATGCTAGAATGACGAGAGAGGGCTTAAAACTTTCGCCTTACTAATTCCTATTTTATTACATGAATTAATTTTACATACGGGGCTCTTCTGACCCTTTTTGGGCCAAAAACTCAAAATTTGAAAGATTAATCCCTAAAAACGGTGTTTGGAGTTTTCCGATTGTTTTGCCCAAAAAAACTTGTCCAACTGATTACAGAAAGAAACGTCCCTACCAAATTTGAAGTTAATCGGACAAAAAATGTGACCACTAGAGTGCAAAAACATATATATATATATATATGTCTATATATATATTTATAATTTTGAACGACCCCCCAAAACGTGTTCAGGGGGTCACTTTAGGAACTTCTATGGTGGTCCCGGGCTTAAGTTTCACCGTGCGGGTCATGCTAATAGTTCACTTTCCAAAGGAAATTCACTAAAAAAGGTTAGCCTACATTGGTTGATAATTTTATGTCTTATTTCACAAAAACTGCGTATTTCTTTCTCTCTGATATTCACTTTCGAGGTATACTCTTTTTGTGACGATGTCAATTGGACGTAATCACCACTTCCACTTAAAGTGATCACGCGTCATCTTTGTTTATAAAATGTTTTGAACAAGTTTTGTGATAGCCTTTATAGTTTAACTATTTAAAACAAACAATGAGTGATTGTAATGGATTCTTGATTCTTGATGAACCGCCATCGCTGACGACTTCTGTTACGACGAGTAGGCTACAACTTCGACGTTTGCTGAGAATGTGTCAACTGATTGCAATACAAATTCTTATTCTGTTGAGTTACTTGGTTACAAGATTTGAAAGTTGTATTTATTTATAATCAAAAGCTTACATAAATACATTTTTATGTCAGCCAGTATGTTTTTCTTTTAAAATATTTTTTCTGTATTTGTTCTGTTTAATTTCCGAATACACTTAGGCTATGATAAATTCAAATTGTGTCTATTTTATTACCGCGTACCGTACTGTTTTGTACTGAGAACCGAGGTACAAAAATATTTACTGTACCGACCTTAAATTTCTGGTACTGCAGACCCCTACTGGAAACGAATATCAAACCGTGTTCATTTGTCACTACGTAATCCAGTTTGATTGAACTCACCAAAACGTTGTATTGCTACTCATGTATTAGTTAGAAACCATGTTTAGATTATCAAATCTGTAGTGGTAACCAAATCCCATTATACTATTTTAAACTACTAACTGGTGTAAAATACTCGCTCGAAAATTCTCAAAACTCCAAAATAATGGCACTACTCAACTCCACTCGACTCGATTAAAAAGATCACTACTCGCACACCCCTACTTTTAACCTAGATATATATGTCCAGGTATAAATTTGAATGTTTATAAGTGACTACAATTCATACTGTTATCATAGTTTTATAACATGACCATTACAAGTTATAATGTAGTTACAATGTATCCTTACCAGAGAAAGGGACGATGGTTTGACCAAACGGATAACTGTTGATAACATCTCCTTTATCTAGTTGTTGATCACCTTCAAAATACGGCTTTTCTTCAGTTATGGCACTACCGTCTACACTTTTTTTCTTCCAAGGCAATGGTTTTTTGGAATCAAACTAGAAATAAAATAATTACTCCTCAGGTACAAACTCATAGGTCATTAGTAGGGATGAGTCGATTCTCGGTACTGATTCTCGATACCACTGATTCTTGGACATTGGTATCGGTATCGAGATTCATTCGTTCAATGTCGATACCGATACCATCGATACCCCCGCCGTTTACCCGCGCTACGAAGTGCATGGGAAGACACTCCCAGCGTTTACCCGCGCTAAAAAAGGCCCGGGGAGTGTTTGGGTCGGCGAAAAAAAATTTTACCTTGGAGATAAGAAAGGAAGAGGGATGGGAGGGGAGGGGAGGGGTTGGGTCCGGTTGAAAGCAATGAATCAGTCGGCTGACCAACATTATTTCTTTGAGTCATTATCTTACAACCAAGTTTTCCCATTATGAATTTATAATAAATAGTTTTTGTTTTCTATATTGCTATAGAATATCAGTGAAATTAACATTAAATTATGTAGAAAATTGCATTCAAAAATTTGTTTGATAATTAACTACGAAATACTACTAAACAATTTGAATTGTACCTAACATAAATTTGTACCGGTAACTGTTTTTAACAATAGTTTTAACAACTATAGGTAATGAAAAATGGTAGGTATCGATGGTATCGGTATCGAGAATCAATTTTTCTGGTATCGGTATTGGTATCGACTCATCCCTAGTCATTAGACATCACTAGGTGATTATTTTCTCTATACATTAAAAATCAATTTAATTTAGTTGTTGTGTACGACCACACTTAACCCTGTAACTGTCAAGCTAGTGATTGGAAAGGGCGAATCTGTGTTATTTTGTTTATTGTTGAAATATATTAAACTATTAAAAATATAAAACTGTAAACAAAAATCATGGTTCCGGTAGGCACACAGTCATGATATGTAAATAAAATACATCCGTCACAGCAAACCTGCATACTCAGCGAATTTCCAATGAATTATAACATAACACATTAAGCCACTTAACAAGATTCATAAGAAATATATTCACAAACAAGCGATATTTAAAATATCAATTATTCTCTATAAGAATAAAATTGGGGATGAGTACGCAGGTTTGCTGCAACAAGGAACACAAAATAATGGGTTTTAATGCAAATATCAATATAACTCAGCTAAGTGAAGTCACATACCAAGTTTCATTCATATACATTCATAAATAAGCGATATATAACATTTTAATTATTTTCCATAAGAATAACATGGGGACCGAGTACCTAAGTTTGCTGCTACGGGAACCATAGGCGAACAATTGTTTGTTTGTGGAAAAACAACAATAAACCACAACCAGATGAAGCCATATACCAAATTTCGTCAGTTTATGTTCATAAATAAGCGAGATATATAATTTTTCTTTTTCTCCATAAGAATAACATTAGACAATGTACTGTGTTTAGCACTTTCAATATCTCAGTAACCAATTGACGTAGAGCAAAGATCAAGATACCAAATTATTTGTTTTTTTTAAGCTGAATTCAATGGTGAAAATTAAAATTTGGTTTTAATAAAAGTTACTTGTGAAAACCCCAAAAAACCCATTTTTGGGGTACAAAACCCCCCCAAACCCCCCTTTGGATGGTGCGATTCGTCTGGTTTTCGAACTCGTTCAACTAAATGGTACTTAACAAGTTTGTAACAAATTTCATTAAGATCGGACTTTTTTTTACGAGAGTTATCGTGCTTATGGACATATATATATATATATACACATATATAAAAATTCCAACGATTGGTGTTTTTGGCATCTGGGGACCTCAAAATGAAAAGTTATCATGGTCTCGGGCTTAAGTCTTACCATGAGACCTACGGTAATTCTTCTCTATATGGGAAATTCGCTAAAAGCAGCAAAACACCTGATCAGATGTGCAGCTCACAACGAATTCACCCATCCCGTCAGCCGTGCCGTCCACCGTATGCTTAAGGTCCGCCCTCCCCTTCAACCCAGCTATGGCAGGTGAACTCTCCATGAATTGCACATAAAAACCACCGAATGAGACGGGATACGAACCATCCATCCAAGCACAACCCTCTGGCCACTCAGACAACCTGACAGGCTAATAATTCTATCAGACTGTGTGAATTTTTCGTCAGTTACAATTACTATTTACTTTAGAATTCCAGCCACAGTTATTCATACTAAGTTCCTTTTCAATTTGATACCCATTTTTGTATAGGCCTTTAACAGTATTGGTGGCATCAAATATTATGACTGTCCAGTTATTCACTTCTGTAAAGCGTATTGTGTGTTGTTGACTACAGGTGTCATTGGTCGATCGTTATTAGTAATTAAGGTGGGCTACCTTTTTAATCACTGAGCTGGTTTATCCGGATTTTTAGATATCCAGATCAGGATACAGTTTCAGGTATATCACTTAATATTGTCATTTTTGGTTCCTTTTTACTTTCTCCCCCTTATACATAGTATATGTAGAAAGTATTGTTTTCGTCAAAATTTTCAAATTTGAGTTGTTAGTGGAAATATTCGTTTTGGTGCTCCCTGAATCCAAAAAAGTGATTTTTGCGTGATGTGTGTGTGTGTCTGTCTGTCTGTATGGATGTGTACAGAGCTAGAGCCCTAACCAATGGTTCGATTTTTATGAAATTTGGTATGTAGGTACTAATCCACAATATCTCCGGACATTTTTTCATTTTTTGAATTTTTTATTTTTAAGAGTAATTATACCCCAAAAACCGCCATCAAAAACATGAAAAATCAAAATTTCTCAAAAACGGCTCTAACAATTTTAATTAAAACTTTAGTCGTTTGTAGATCTTTAGTTTTCCAACAAAATGACACCACTCGCATTTCTGTAAAAATTCAGTTCAGAAATTTACATCAAAAATTCAGTTTTTTTGATTTTTCATATAAAAAATAAATATAACAAAATATTACTATTCACCATTAAAAAGAGCTAAAAAAACTAAATAATTTAGTATTTTGAATTACTATTCTACAATTGCTGGTTACAGAGAAAACTTTTTCATTTTGCGGTAAACGCAGTAAGTTGCCCAATGTTACCCTTATGGGGAATACATAAATTACTATTTCTCTCTTATTTACTGATAAATTTTGTACAAACTTGATATGCTTGTCAAGTTAGCATTGACCATCAGAGGAAATTCAAAATATGTTGCCCCTTAATAACCCGGGGGGGGGGAATAGGGGGAATTTCCCCTCTTAACCACGTGTGTAGCAATGGATTCTGTAGTGCCTTCAAAATAGGGATTTGGGTGGATTTTTTTGAAAACAACTTGTTTACAAGATTTTCTGTTCGACCGTGCTTTGTATTTTACATTTAGTAAATAAAAAGTAATTTATTCATTAAAGTTGGGCTAAAAGGGAGAAAGTATGTGTCAGTTTCCTGATACCGTTTATTTCATTTCAACCTCATTCCTTATTACAATCCAAGTTGTTGTACAAATGTTACTAGAACTACTTATAAGTTTACTATAAAATTCTTGCTTAGCCTTAATAACTTTTATACAATAATCAATTTTCTTATTTTTTATCAATATTTTAAGTTTATGTGATTTAGTATGCCTGTACTTGTCAGAGCAATGAGTTTATCCTTAGCTTTTATCAAAGGAGCTGAAATCCATTCATTGTTTTATCATATTCCGGTAACCTACTTGTAACTTAAGGAAAAGAAAAGTCAAAATAATAAAAGAATGTGTCAAAAAACATCAAATTTATTCTCAATTGAAGAATTATATACATTTAACCAATTTTAATTTGATATCATTGTTAAAAATATTTATTTTTGCTATCATTATATTTCCTTTTAAGGAATGTGACAGTTTTACTTGTTAAATGTACATCTGGACAATTTATTCCGAGAACCTGAACATCATGATCAGAAAGAACAGTAATGAGTCCTTCAATTTTTAGCATTGCTTGAGGTATATCTATAACCTATTTATATATTATAAAGAAGAAGTGGTTTCTGTCTGTCTGTCTATCTTTCTGCCTGTCTGATGTTCCGGGTGAACGCAAAAACTACTGAACCGACTGGGCTGAAACTTTACACATAGGTAGATCTTGAACCCATGCAACACATAGGCCTATTCACTTCCTTAAAATCCCCTCGGGCTACGCCCCGTGAACGTTCCAAGTTTCAATGTTTACATTTCAGAATAAAGTAAACATTCAGAAACTGTAATGCGAACAGCTGTAGATACTTCCATTTGACAGCTTAAAGAGCAGAAGCAAGAACAGCTGTTTCAAGCTAACTAAAATGCAAATTGCATTGACTAAAGACCGGGTAGAGAAAACCCCTGTGCGAAGAATGGGTAAGTCAGCTAGCTATTAATTAATATTAATGTGGCTTCATCTGGTTGTGGTCTATTCTTATTTGCACAAAAAACAATTTTTACCGATACTTCCAGTATCCCCCACCCCCGATTTTATATTTTTGCTTCCCATCCCCCCGATTTTTATTTTTGCCCCAACCCCCATTTTATATTTTGCCCCCCCATTTTATATTTTTGCCCCCCGATTTTATATTTTTTGCCCCCTCGATTTTATATTTTTACTCCCCCAATTTTTATTTTTGCCCCTCCGGATTTTATATTTTGCTCCCCCCTCTTCAATTTCATATTTTTATTTTATGTCCCCCTATTTTATTCTTTGTCCCCCATTTTTATTTTGCCCCCCCGATTTTATATTTTTGCTCCCCTCCCCAATTTTTAGTTTTTGCCCCCTCCCCATTTTATATTTTTGCCCCCCCACGATTTTATATTTTTGCCCCTCCCATTCTAGCGAATTTCCCCTATAGGGAAGAAGCTATTACCGTAGTCGGCATGGTAAGACCTAGGCCCGGGACCATGATAACTTTTCGTTTTGAGGTCCCCAGACCCCAAAAACACCATTCGTTTGAAACTGTATATATATATATATATATATATATATGTGTGTGTCCGTGAGCACGATAACTCTCGTAAAAATTATCCGATTTTAATGAAATTTGGTATAAACGTGTAAAGCAACATTTATGACTTTAAGTTCGAAAACCAGCCAGATCGCTCTATTCAAAGGGGTATTTTGGGGGGGTTTTGTACCCCAAAAATGGGTTTATCGAAGTTTTTACATATAATTTTGGAAATAGTCAAATTTTACTTTTTCCCATTGGATTCAGCTTAAAAAAAACAAAATTTGGTATTTTGATCATTTCTCTACGTCAATTGGTTACCGAGGTATTGAAAGTGCTAAACACAGTACGTTGTTTAATGTTATTCTTATGGAGGAAAAGAAAAATTTTATATCTCGCTTATTTATGAACGTATACTGATGAAACTTGGTATACGGCTTCATCTGGTTGTGGACCATTGATATTTGCTCAAAAAACAATTTTTTACCAAAGGCTCCCGTAGCAGCAAACCTGCGTACTCAGCCCCATGTTATTCTTATGGAGAATAAGTAACGTGTTTTCTGCCTTCGTTATGAAAATAAATTAATGAAATTTGGTATGTGGCTTTACCTACATGAGTTATATTGATATTTGTATAAAACCCCTTTTTTGTATTCCTTGCTTCAGCATACCTGCATACTCAGCTGCCATGTTATTCTTATGGAGAATAATTAAAATGTCATAAATCGTTTATTTATGGATGTATATTGATGAAACTTGGTATGTGGCTTTATTTGGTATTAAGATACATATATATGCATTGGAAATTCGCTGAGTACGCAGGTTTGCTGTTACGGGGGTATTTATTTTTGCCCCACCCCCAATTTTATATTTTGCTCCCCCCCTCTACGATTTTTTATTTGTATTTTATGTCCTCACTCCATTTTATATTTTTGCCCCCCCCCGATTTTATATTTTGCTCCCCCCTGCCGATTTTATATTTATATCCCCCTTCCCCCCTCCCCGATATTTTTTTTATTTTTTTGTACTTGAGTTCTTTTATTTCTAAAAGCAAATCCAAAGTGTTACGTGTACCGATTTGTCGCAAACCACACGCCGTTTACTACCCACAGAGTTCCTCGACTTAGCAACAGGACCTGAACTATCTGCCAGTATATTTTATTAACTTTGATCTAACTGTACATTAAACGTGTAAAATATAATTTTAATATAGTAAAATAACGTGAATTGTTATTTGCTTTAGTTAATCTACCATTTATATACAACCCATACGAAGGACGGGTACACAGCTAGTATTATAAAGAAGATGTGGTTGCTGTCTGTCCGTCTGTCTGTCTGTCTGATGTTCCGGGTGATTGCAAAAACTACTGAACCGACTGGGCTGAAACTTTACACAAAGGTAGATCTTGAACCCATGCAATACATAGGCCTATTCAATTCCTTAAAAGCCCCTCGGGCTACGCCCCGTGAACGTCCTAAGTCTCAATGTTTACATTTCAGAAGAAAGTAAATATTCAGAAACTGTAATGCGAACAGCTGAGACAATTTAATTTGACAGCTTAAAGAGCAGAAGAAAGAACAGCTGTTTCAAGCTAACTTACCCTTTCTAACCCGTGCGAAGAATGGGTACATTCTACTAGTTAGTAATAAAGTTATCAATGCCAGTTTCAGAGGTATCACACACCCTAGTGGGAAAATCTACTAAATATTTGAAGCCATGACTCCTTAACAATGTTTTTAACTCTTTAGTTTCATTGATGTCTTTTAAAACATCAATGTTAAAATCCCCAACAATAATAACATGTTTACATTTACTAATCAGGGTTAAAATTAAAGTATTCAATTTATTTAGAAAAACTGAGGTATTAGAACTAGGAGAGCGATAGATACAGACCAAAAAAAAAAATATAAATTCACTAAAAGCATACTTTACAGCACAGAATTAAAACAACTTATCTTCACACAACTCATTGATAGTAGGAGCGACCAATTGTGTGCACTCCATATGATTAATAGACAGAATAATAACTCCACCTTTAGAACAAGATTTCCTGCAATAAAAAGCATTAATTTTAAAATCATGAATTTTTAAGTTATTTATATAATTTTCTTTGACATTGTGTTCAGAAAGAACTACAATATAAGGATAAATTTCAGACATGATTATTTCAAGAAGCCCTACACGACTTACCAAACTTACTATATTTTGATGGAAAATTTTAATTCCACTTAATGATGAATTAACTATTTTTGGATTCTGAGAAAATTGATTTGCATAGTTTACTGAATTATCTGGAGAATTTAAGTTAATTTTTGGTACAAGTGCCAAAGGAAAATTTAACGTTGATTCATTAGGTCTACACACAGCATGGTTGCTCCCCACATCATCCGGTGGTATGGATGACACTGGATCACCAGATACACTGTATTCACCCAATGCACATATGTAATCACTTTGACACAAACTAGAAGTAGAGATGGTAGGTATTGAAGGCGACGGTGTTGCTGCCGGATGTCACATTCCATCATGCAGAATGCCACCTGCAGAAGCAGGTACAGGGGTAATCGAGGGAGGGCAGCTGCTGGTGACTGGTTGATGAGAAGAGAATGCTTGATGAAGATATTGTACAAATTCAGCATGTGGTACACCGTTCCATAAAGCTCTAGTAGAATGCTCATTAGTTGTAACAATTTTGACGATGGCATTAATGCTTTTTTGAAAATCTATCATCTTGGCAGTAAAGTGGTTCAGAGGAATTTGGTCCCTAACACATCCAATTGGAGAACAAACTAATTTTTTCAAGTTGTTCCTTTTGAAATCATGTTCCATCTGTTTGAAGGCCATATCATAATCTGAAATTGATGGCTAATGATTATTCATCTTTGGTGACCAAGCCATATACAATTGCCCCCTCAATAGATCTCTGGCAAGTAAGGTGTGAATCAATGTAGTCCGAGGCTGAGGGTTTAAGAAAATTGTTTAAAAACAGTGGCTACTCCAGCACTCATATTCCTGTTGCTAGAATAATCTGCTGAAATGCAATGGGAAAATGGTGTGTCTCCACTGTTACAGTGTTAGTTTATAATTATTCTCATGTCGGATTCAATAACTTGGAATGGATTATTGTCAAATGTGGCTGGCTCAGTATCTTCAGGGGATATCTGAAAATCCTCATCAAAGCTGTTACAAGAGTTAAGACGAATCTCTCTAAGAAATCCATCACAAGAAAAACAAGTTTTCTTTTCCCTCTGTTGTTCCGATGCAAACCATGGTAAGTGAAATGAAACCTCTTCAGTACATCCAAATCCAACAATTGGACTGATTCAAGTCTAGCAACTAATTCACGAATATAATTGTTGCATTAATCTATTTCATAATGAGTTGGGTCTGTTTCATCCACATCAAATCTCTGCGGTATTGTCGTTAAACAAACTAGTTTTTCTATATTTATTTTTGTGAATGTTTTTTCCAACGATGAATAAATCTGAGTAAAGGCCCCCTGTAACGAGTCATTAGATCCACCTATTATTAGAATGACTTCATCTTTGCTGTTTACTGCTGTTTCAGCAACTTGAACAAGTCGTGCATTTGGCATACAAAATCCATTAGCCATAATTTCATCTGGGGTACGCTTCACAACTTCCGGACCAACACCTCTGCCTTATCTGTTCGTAAAAACCAATAATTTTAGTTTTCCCTTTAAAAGGTTTATTGAAAACTCCTCTCCTCGTATTATTATGTTGTTTTCTTCCTTGATCTTTAGGTTTCCTTAAAAAGTTCCGGTTGAATCCGTGTTTTGCTGGTAATTCCTCTGTATCGGTATAGTTTTCTTACCCCGAAGCAGTAAATCTATTACAAGTCAGGATGACATTGGGCTGGCTATAAAAGGTGGAGGGGTGCTTGTGATTATGCTTATTACATGAGCCTTTGCAGGTGGGAATTAGTTTATACATGATATCCTACTTACTAAATTGTATATTATATTTCATAGTATGTTGTTTAATAAAACATGCAACTGTAAAAGATGGCTGTTTTATCAGAAATTTACAAAAAACAACAGCTGTACTAAGAGCAAATACTACAACAGGGCTGCCAAGAATCGCAATGCAAAACAAAATATACCACAAGAAAGGCATTATTCTGCTGTGCACCCTGGTATATTCAATGTTATTTAAGTATATTCGTTGTGCTGAAAATAAATGTGTGAGAGGCAAAATAAATTAGCACGCCGGCCACCGCAACTGTGCAGTGAAGGGATCCAACAGGTGAAACAATACTGTAAAGAGTTTGATCTGATAACTCCTTCAAGCTTTAGAATCTGTTAATGTACATGTGCACTCTGATGATGTGTACAATTACAAGACAATGTTTACTTACTTTTTTATAGCCTACTACCGGTATGAATATATCTGTCCCGATTTGCAAATCGCTGTACCACGGTTGTGCTCTGGTGCTGACTTTCTGGTACCGTCCGAGTTGGTTCATTGCTTCACCAAATCCACACATTACACCATCGGCCTAAAATTTAATGAATAAATAATAACTGAGATATTTAATATCTTAATAATAATAAAAAAAACCCTCTTCTTTAACAAAATAAGAGAGGTTGACAGAAATTCCCACATTTATTGATACATTTCAGATTTCTTCGATCTTGAACAAAGTTTTATAGTTTTCTAGACATGTTTTTTTTCATAATGTTTCATGATGTTTGATCATACAACTTTTAACAGTAATAATTACAGCTAGTAAATAAAATTTGATATGATACCACTTTGTTTCTATTCGTAAATGATGCCCCAAAAAACAAAATGGATTAATATGAATGTTGAGACAAACCTTACTGTTGAGAAGGCAAGAAGAACAACTGTACTTTTGAAACTCATTATTACAATAGACTTGTTAATGTTATTATAATACTATATTATTAAAATATTATTGTAATATTTATCTATTGCTTCTAATGTTTAAAACCACATCACATTCTCGAAGGTAAGGTAACTCCTTTCATTATCAATTGAAACTTTACATTTAAATTCAAAACTTAAAGCTAACAAGTCTACCTATTTTCCATTATTGCTTAGGCTTCGTTTTTTTTTTACAAACTTAACACTACAAATTCTGCACACATGTTAATGTTTAGTATGTTATAGGACTTTCTGTTTATCAAAAAACCAAGTAAATAATAAGGAAAACAATGTACGCTCCTTAGTTTTAAGTTTTTAATTTAAATGAAATTGCAAAGAGGAATTTGATAACAGGAGGAGTTTTCTTAATTAGTTTTAAACACTAGAAGTGATAGGCAAATAAAAAAAAATTGAGAAGAGCAAGTTTGTTCACCTTTAGCCATAAAAAACTCATTTACTTTCAACTCAATTAAAAAAAAAATGAATGGCCTTGAGAATGACTGAGTGTGAGTGTGTGAGTGGTAAGCAAAGAATGGTAAATCTAGCACCTATTTAAAGGAGAACAAAATATTCTTGGGTAAATTGAGAGTTTATTACTTCAAGAACCAAAGCTACCAAGAGAGCATATTTCTATTACACTAAAATATAATTTTAAATACTCATTAACCCTTTTAGTGCCAACGTCCGGTAAATCGGACGTGAACAAGTTGATTGATAAAGTGCCAACGTCCGGTAAAACGGACGTTTCGTCATACGGTCTAAAAATGCCAACGTCCGTATAAGCGGACGTCGTAAGGACCGGTCCGAAAATGCCAACGTCCGGTTATACGGACGTTCAAAAAGTGCGCTAATACCCAAAATTAAAGTAACCGAATCAATTAGGAATTATATTTGCCGTAATCAGAAATTAACACGCTTTTACGGAAAACTAAATATAGTATAGTTTATAATATTTTGTTAACAGTGGCTGAAGTTTAAATCAGCGAAACTCTATGTCAGCTGTCGACTGCTGACCGGCTGTTCACGACGCCGAATTGTTTAGGTTTGTGGTCATTGTTGATTGTTTACCTGGTGAGGTTAGGTGTTTATTAATAATTTAGTTCGATGTAAAGTGATTATGGAACGTTCAAGATCACCAGTAAGTGATAGTTCTATAGACAGATTGCTTGGCGAGGAGTTTATTGATGATAGTTTCATCACAGAAATTCCAGAAAGTGACAATGAATCTGAAGTTAGTTCAAGTAGTACTAGTAGTGTTGTTGACGACACAGGCAGTGATCCAGACTATCATCCTAATTGTGATTTAAGCCAAAGGAGGTTGTTTAGGCTATCAAATATAGGTGTAGGTAGGTTAAGTTATTCCCGACAATGCAGTTCAGATGAGGATGACCCAGCACCCCTTCCTAGGCCCTTCATTCCAGCCCCTCAAGTGGGCCATGTCTCACCTACTAGGCCTAGGCCTACACCTAATTTAGTGCCTAGGCCTAGAGGAAGACCTCGAAATGATGATGTAGGCCTAGATGATGTCACTGAGGAAGTTGAAGAAGATGGAACGGGATGGACGGAGGTAACGGATGAAACTGACCAAGGTATTCACCATAGCTTTAGTTTTCATGAAGTTACTGGTGTAAAGCACTGCCCTTCTAGGAACTCTCCTCCTTTTGAATATTTTAAGCTGTTTTTCACTCTTCAGTTGTTTCAGATGTTTGTTGATAACACAAATAAATATGCTCAAAAGTTTATAGATGAAAATCGAGATCGGATTGGAAGATACAGTAGATGTCTGCAGTGGAAACCGGTGACAATGGCTGAAATGCATGCTTTTATAGCCATGGTTTTAAATATGGGGCTTAATAAGAAACCCACAATTTTCAGTTACTGGAATACTTCAAGCAGCCAGTTTACACCATGGTTCCCCAGAATGTTCAACCGAAATCGGTTTCAAGCAATATTACAATTTTTTCATATGGTTGACACGTCACAAATCGCCAAACCATCAGAACCTGGCTATGATCCTTGTGCTCGATTTAGCCCCTTAGTTGATCATTTTAACAGAGTTTCCAAATTTTATTTTACACCAAATAAAAATATATCAATAGATGAGAGCATGGTCAGTACTAAAGCACATTCTCAACTGCTGCAATACATGCCCAAAAAGCGACATCGCTGGGGAGTTAAGCTTTGGTCACTATGCGATGCTGTCACACACTATTGCATATCATTTTTTGTTTACAGAGGTTCCAAGGGATCAGATAAGAGGGAAATCAAAAGTAAAGGTTTAGGTTTTTATGTGGTTGAGAAATTGCTAGAAATGACAAATTTGTTAAATAAGGGATACCATGTATTTGTAGATAATTTTTTCACCTCATTTAAACTTGCAAAGTTTTTGTACTCAAAACTTACCTTCATTACTGGTACCCTGAAAAAGTCAAGAAAGGGAATCCCACAAAATATGAAAGTCAAATTTGATGTAGGGGAAACAAAATATCTGAGAAAAAACAAAATGATGATTGTTGGCTATCGGCAAAAAAAAATCTCAGAAAAAACAAGTGCTGCTCCTGACAACAGATGGTAAAGCCGAAAGTGAACGGCGTAGCCGACGAAGAGGAGCATCAGTAAACGTCACTAATAAACCTAAAGTAATAAGAAATTACAATGATTTTATGGGAGGTGTGGATGGAGGGGATCAAATGTTGTATGAGTATTTGGATGATAGGCGCACTTTGCGATTTTGGAAAAAGGTGACTTTTAATATTTTTTCACGGATGATGCTAAACTGCTACCTACTTTATAAATTGAATACTGATAAGCCTGTCACCAGATATCAGTTTACAATTTGTATTGTCGAGGAACTTTCAAAAGATTGGCTGCTTCAACAAAGTGGTAGGCCTAATGTTGCAGACATAAGTAACATAACCCCTCCGCCGCGCCGTCCTCGAGCTGGACCATCAGGTGATTCTCCTGATACATTTTTTGAACAAATCCCTGACAGAAGAGAAAAAAATTGTTGTGTTTGCAGTGCTAAAAGTACCCAAGCAGGAGGTAAAAGAAAAAAATCAACATACATGTGCAGAAACTGCAAGAAAGGGATTCATACCAAATGTTTTCCGTTCCATCACTGCTAAACAAATTTAGGCCTTCTAATAATCTTATCGTTCGTCCAGACTGTAAATAAGTAGTTTTATTGTTTTGTGTTTGTATTTTGTTTACTTGCATGATAAATAGTTATGAAATGGATGCATGAACTGGTTGGTGTGCCCCTGTAAAAAATTAACAAACTTATCACTGCATCGTATCACTGCATGGCATGTTATTGTAGAAAATGTTTGTGTCGCGTTTCACAAAAACCCTTACTGCTCAGTTATTTTTTATCCGACAGTGATGAAACTTTTTACGTGTATAATTATATTAGCTGTGGTCAATATAACACTATAATCATGATCATATACAATTTTTAAACACATGTAAGAAGATAAGGAAGACAAAAAATATTTGTTATTTCAATGTAAGTTGGTTTTAACATAGTTTTATTATTTATGTAGATGTTAATTGCATGTGTAACCTATTGTTTATCTAAATGTCTGTGGATTTATGTTTCAAATAAAACAAATTTGGTTAAAATATCTGAAAAAACAACAGTTTTACGATTTTTTATCTGAACGCTTATCAAAAACACAATAAAATGTATGGCATTTCCAGTGCGCCCCAATATAAAACTAGGTAACATTTGGTGAGCAACTTCTCAAAAGTTTTCAGTTACCTGAGGTAACAAATATCAAACAAAATTGTGGCACTAAAAGGGTTAAACAATATGAGAAAGTATTTGTTTACTTACTTCTTCAACAATTCTACTGATGATAGCTTCGCCTTTTCTTTGAATGTTTGATTTTTCTTCATTCTCACTGTTTTCATCTTCGGTTTCCAGGCCACTAAAAATCATAGTAACATATTTCATACAAGAAAGGTAGAAATTACTCAATGCTAATAAAGTTAGTTATTTATTGGATATAAATGATTGAAGTCCCGATTGTAACCGAATGTCATACATGATTGTCAGTTGTAAAAAAACACCAAAACCATACATTTACAGCTGTGCACACTGGTGTGTCATTGGATGCTAAGAGGTTAATTAAGTTGTTAAAATAATGATTAAACATGAGACAGATGATGCTGTGTTGATTTTCCATAATCTCAACATCGGTCATTGTAATAAATTTACCACCAATTACAACTTTTCGCATCACTTACAATATATTTTATCAATCAAAGATTAGTTACTAATTTGTTTGCCTTTTGGGCTCTTTAATACAGTTATACAATTTTTTTGACCAAGGGTGTGTAAATACTTAACGAGTTTGCACGCAGAACGCTGACGTGAGGGAAGTGAATTTCCACATACAAAACTTTTAAAACCCAAAACAGTGTAAAAACATACATTTATTCCAATTTGATTGAAATCTGAAAACATTGATTTTTTGGCTGTTTTGATGCTCCTGGTTTAATTTACCTGCAATATACAATTTTGTGCATTATAAGGTTAGGAGAAGGTCCAGTCAGGCTTGAAAGTAGGAGAGAGGTTGCTGGGGATGATACAAATAAACTAACAAATGAATAACATGCTTTTCTAATGTAAAAACCCCATAAGACAACGTACTGTGTATAGCCGATATACATTTTCTTTAATAACTTGTTAAATATTTATGCTAGAATGATGAGAAAGGGCTTAAAACTTTCGCTTTACTAATTCCCATCTTAATAAATGCATCAATGTTATGTCCGGGGCTTTTCTGACCCTTTTTGGGCTCAAAAATCGAAATTTGAAAGAATAATCCCCAAAAAGGGGTTTTAGAGTTTTCCGATTGTTTTGCCCAACAAACTTGTCCAACTGATAATAGAAAGGAAAAATCTTGTCATGTTGGCCAAAATCTAACACTAAACAGGAGGACTTCAATTTGGTACATTTCAAACTGGCCCCATTTCATATAGGTAACGCTATACGCAGTGAAGAAATTCAAATCCTTCAAATTGGTAACAAAGGCTGTCATCTTACCTCCAGATATGACTTTCCCATAGAATTACCGCCTCTTTCTGTAACTTTTGAGAAGTAGGCATAGAATCCCTTTATTTACCAGAATAATGTCAGGGTGTCTACCAAAACTTGTAAAATAAAATTCCCCCCTTTTTCCCGACCATTTTGCTCAAAATTCCCGAGTTGGCGTTATGTTTACATAGATACTTTTTTTGTTGCTTACCCTGTGAGAATCTGAGTCATAACACTTGATATCTTGTAAGTTTGCATACCTATTACTGTTAACGTAATTTTATTTCAATCAATATTTTTCCTTTTGTTCGCTGTTCAGGACAGTTTACGATAAGCTCGTGTCCTCGTTGGAATTGGTAAATACACTTACAGAAAATTTCACCCTAATCAAGTCAACAGTCTTGACACGATTAAACACAAAACAAGTTAAATAATGCAGATAACTGATAGAACACTTGATTGCATTACTGGAAATTAATATTTTTAAGAACACACACAAAATTATGGGTTAAATGTATTTTTCACCACACTACGCTGTAATCACCTGTTTTCGAAACGTCATTTGAATACCGAAAGTAGAGTTTTCCGCCAACTCATCAAGTCAACTGACCTATTTAGCCAGTGTTGCCAACTTGTTTTCAAGCGTACGCGATGTTACCTGGTTAATACGTGCATATTATTTTGTGTTCTTTGGTTGAAACACTGGAAAAAATAACAACAAAATTCAAAACATTGTACTATCGATGATTTGTTTATTGGTTAACTGTTTTTAGTCCGAGATTGCATGAGTCAATGTGCACTTAACCTCTGAAAGAAGAGTAATTGAATCTGCAAGAGGATTTATGTTTTCAAATAATTACAGCTGTACTTTAAATTGTTATGTAAATAGTAACAAAAAGTAAAATAGAATAAGACTAATTCATAACATCGGACCGAGTAGGATTTGGGGTCGAAGGGAGAAAATCCGGTAGTTAGTGGGGCCTCCGAACCAGACATCGAACAAGACTTCGGACCAGACATCGGACCGAGGACTCTCAGGGCGGTTTTTTGACCAAAGAAAGATCGGTCCGATGTCTTGTTCGGGGTTTGGTAGTGTGCGGTACCTCCATACGCTGTCCTGAGCCATCCAGAGCGCCGTCACGAGCCCCGCCGCTAGCGCTACGATGGTGAGGGTTGCAGCTATATTCAATGGTTGCAGTCTTGGTTGTCATTTTAATATTGGTTCACTAGTTCATGTAACGTAGTCTGTACGAGTGGTCTGAGAAAAAAACTTTGTTGTTTATTTCCAAGTACAAAAATCGGCAAGTTTTGTAGGACTTGTCCCATCCTCTTTACAACCACAAAGTGAAAAGGAATGACGCTTGGAGAAAAGTGGGTGAAATCGTGGAGAGGTGGGTGAAATGGGTGAATGAGTGAAGTGGGTGAAATGGTGAAGTTGGTGAAATCTACACACAAGGTCACGGCCGACCTGCACAACGGCAACTAAAATTATCCCCACCGTTTTTATCCCGCTCGGTGGTTTTCACGCTCAATCTGTTCGATCCGATGTATTGTTCGGGGTCTTGATCAGGAAGAAGTTTGGAGTGAATTTAGCTACCTTCGTGCCTTGCTCCCTGCTCGATCTGATGTCTTGTTCAGGCAAAAGTCCGGTAATGTGTGGCCGTTTTTACTAAATTGTTTGTATAGTATTTATTCTGATAAATAAAGTCAAAAAGAAAACTAGTTGTATCTGGAGTAGCATAACCTCCATCAAAGTACGCGAACACGAGCAAGCGCGGTTAGACCAACTGTGGTCTAAATTTAGATACAAACAAACAGGCGGAGCGAGCTGCGTAGTTCCATAGTAACGCACTCGTTTCCAAGGACACAAAAACCTACCCTCCCTCCTGGTTCGTTCTTCTGTTCCTTGAAACTGGGACGCTTAAGAAGAAACTCTGGACGGAATGAAAGAAAATAATGGTTTTGATCGTATGAGTCCTTGTTGAGTTTTAGGCGGTAATGAACTCCGCTGTATTTTATTTTTAGAGTTCATAGGTTTTTCCCGACTAAGATTCAAAATCCCGATTTTTTTCACAACTTTTCCCGACCCTACAAAAATCCTCCCTTTTTCCCGACTTTTCCCAACTGGTAGACACCCTGAATGTGTATAAATAATTTTGTATACTCAGCTTGCCCGATAAAATTCCTTTGACTTAACAGAAATGTTGCGTACTCATTATATGATTTTAGTAATGACACTAGGATTGTTTTCATTTGGTTTTATTTTTAATAATTTGTATTAAGTAATTTGATTTAGTTCAACTAAATATATACAAATTCAGGTAAGGGGAAACTTATTTGAATAGTAATGAAATAAATCAACTAATGAGGATACTTTTCCTATTACTTGAAGGAGGAGCAAAGCGGGGATTAAATAACTAGCTTTATATTTTATTAGTATAAATAATTCATATTTATATTAAAAGTAAACTATTACAGTTTTATACCAGACCAACAACTTACACAGATGCTGTGGCAGTTAGGTTAGATAAATCTAATTGCCCCAATGACTTTGACTTGCAGGTAATTTGCTATACCAATTGATGCCCCTAAACTAACATGTAATGTAGTTACATTAACCAGATTCCTTATTAACCCTTTTAGTGCTATGGATCGATATATCGGCTTTTGATTCTGCACCAATAAACATATGTTACTGCTGCATAAGCATATGTTAAGAGCTCAGTCTGCAGTGTGTGTCTGACATGTGGTGAAACCTGGTAGACACAAACAGAACTACCTCGTCCATCGCCTTGGCTCTAATACCACCTGGTGCGCTACAGCTGCTAGTCTGATCAGTGGCTGTGTGGTCTAAGGCGCTGTCTTCCCGGCCGGGGGTAACACTTGGATCAAGGGTTCGAATCCCGTCACAGTTGGTGGTTTTTATGTGCAACTCATGGAGAGTTCCCCTGACTGTGGCTGAGTTGAAGCGAAGGGCGGACCTTAAGCAAACGGTGGATGGCTCGGATCCATGCTGACAGGGTGGGTGGATTCTTTGTGAGTTGCACAACTGATCACGTGATCAGGTGTTTTGCTACTTTTTACCTATCCTTTACTGTGTGGGTCCACCGGAAGCATGTTTTTTTTTTTTTATAAATTGTATAACTGTTCAGGCATTCAAGACTTTTAAAAAATCAACAAAATATCACAGATTCAACTACTCCATTCAGAAGCTTATTACTAAAAGGGTTAATGGGAATTTTTTTGCAGCTTTATTTGAATTGCCACGCCTATTTCCTACCGTACATGCTAGTCCCTCCCTAGAATTTATTTATCTATCTCCAAAATTATTAACCTCCAGCATCACAGCGTCTCATATTCTGTGAAGTTACAAACTTGACCGAGCCTCACATTGTTCAAGTTAGTAATGTATCCAGTGGGCGAATCCAGCTTTAGAGTCAGGGGGGGCGAACTTAGTGGTGAAATACCATCCCCCTCCCCCCCCGGATTTGTATTGTTACGATAATAATTGTAATATCAAAAAGGAACCAAATACTAAAATTAATAGTTGAACCTAACATGCACTGAAGTGAACTGAACTAAGACAAAAAAGGCAGAACAGCGTTCATGCGCAGTGTAAGGGTGTGATGACTAATAACATCACGTGAACACAGTGGATGCGCGGTCAAACTTCCGTTGCGATGGTAACGTCACGTACGCACGACTCTGCCTGCACCTCGCCGCCCGCTCACTCGAGCTACTGCTGTTGTATCTTGGATCTGATTGACACATTGACAGTCACAACAGAATGCACACTACACAACGTTAACCTTGACGTTTGCCCGGTTTCCGTTTTGCCGGCACCCACAACCAAGTAACGCGACGGTGGTTTCGCGGGTAAAAAAAGGAAGCAGGGTAAGGTAAGGGCAGTCGCGTCATCGCATCAGTGCAGCCAACTGTCAGAACGAAATTATCACTCCCACTAACTGTTTACACTTAATTCCACAACTTTAGTATGTATAGACTGTTTAGAAAAAAAACTTATGGTAGGCAATGCATGAACTGGATTGGCGATATAGAATTAATCGCCACACATTTAACCAGCTGAAAATTAAATAACTGCATAATTTTCATACAATATATAACAAACATTTCTGAGCTTGAGGAGGGGCGATCGCCCCCCTCCCTGGATCCGCAACTGAATGTATCTATATTTAAACGTTACCAAATTGAAGGAATCTCCCGTTTAAAATGTTCAGTGCGGGTCACCGGATTTCCGGTGGTTGCCTAACAATGTAACAAATGCAATTATCCTGAATTTCCCTAGTAATGCAGTGAATGCTTTAATTGGTTAAAACATAAACCTGCTTGATTTATAAGGACTACAATTCATACTGCGACTCGCAGAAATAGTACAGAGTCAGTTTGTTTATTTAGTTTTCAGTTTCGCCCAAAAATACTTGAGAATCGAGAATAATCTACCTAACGGACTGGACTCAACATGTTTTTATCAAGAGAAAACTAAAACACAAGGAAAATTACATAAGTTGATAGACTAAGTCAAATAAACAAGAGAAAAGTTTACAGAATAACGTAACTATTTTTAGATCCTTCAAACTTCAATTATCATAGTTTTGACATGTTCTCTTTTGATATTGTTTGCTTTATTGTACATTTGAAAAAGAAAATGTTGGAAGAAGCAAATTAACTATTGCAGGATACCTTCAAAAAGGTCAATAGGTTGCTCAGTCTCATCCCTGCTAGTTCCTTTCCTCCTGCACCAAGTTCCCGCTACGGCAGACGAGGCCAGCGGTCCTACCATGGTTTGCTGATACATGTTGTCCATCAGTAACAGCAACCATGACATATTTCTATGATTTAAAAAGTTTGCAAACTTAAAGGTAAAAGCACGTGAAAGGGTAGTCTATTTGTGTAATAAAATTGTCAATTACGCATTAAACTTACATAACAACCAAGTTGATCTTCAGATCCTTCAGAGCTCTGATTGTATTGTCAGCATGTTCTCTTGATTTTATTGGAGTTGCAAAGTTTGTCATCAGAACAATTTTATTTGTAGTGTATTTTTTGCATCTGCAATAAATAACATGTAAGAACTCAACGTATAATCAAATATAGTCTTAGTTATTTTTCTTTGTGATTAAAGTATAGACTAGTATAGAAGTAGCCTATAGTATATATATATTGAATGCTTAAAAAGCATCTAAACATTTTTGAAAGTGAGCAATACAATCAAAACAATAAGAAGTACATAGAATGCACTGAATAATAACCACTGCAAGGAAGTTTAAGGAATTAAGAACAATATATAATACATGTTAGACTATTGAAATCCCTAGATTAAATTACTTCTAGCCTAAATATAAATAACACTAATCAATTATGACCAAAATGAAATAATACAATTTTATAGAAGGGTAGCCCTGAAAGTAAGGAATGTTTGTGCACTGCGCCGAGCACATCTTCCCCATGACCATGACTGCGTGAGTGGCACTCCACTCTCCTCCCCTCCAAATTTTGAGCTGATTTTTGTTGCTGAGCAGTCGCACGTCTTGTTTTTACAGAGATTAAAAATGGCAACTCAATCGAAAATCCCCCCGAATGTGAGATCTGAAGAATTATTTGTTTCTGGATGCACAAAATGTTCTGCTGACATTTGTGACACCAACATAGTAAATTTAAGGTGAAGGTGAAATGAATATGTCTTCAGGGATAAAATGGTGTATCATGTTTAATGAAGGAATATCCAAGTACACGATGAGGATCTGAACAGGTGATTTGAAAGAAAGAATTGAGGAAAACAGGCGCTTCAATGTCAACACATTAGGCCTACATGAATCCTCTCCAGAAATGTAATTATCTTGTTTGTTACACTTTCACCATAAACTTTGTTTGGAGTTAGTCTACAAATTTCAATGGGTCGAACATTTTGAAAATTCAAAAACAGAAAAACACTTTGCATCTCATATTTGGCAAAATTTTGCCATTTTGAATTGTTTAAGAAACAAGATATATGAACGCTCAGCAACGAGATTCGGCTCAGACTTTGGCGAGGATCTGAATGGACTGCCACACACACAAGCTGTGCTCGGCGTTGTGCGTAAACGTTCTTTACTTTCTGGATGAATAGTAGTAAGAAGCATGATCTTTAAATATTCACTAGGCTCAATATTTATCCAATTAAGAATACTGATTTTGGAAAACAAAAACTTTGTATTCTCATAAGGTGAGCTAACCGACAAAAAACACTGCAAACCTGTAACGGGTGGTTCAGTTCATTGCTAAATTAAATACATTTTAATAACAATAAATGACAAAATGACATGTCACAAACTTTTGAGTTAGTAAAAATGAAATATCTTAAAAATTATGAGTCCAACTGAAATAAAAATCATACAGGAACAAACTATATGAAATTCTCTAGCTTGTGTGAAAAAACTATAAAATTCTATCAAGAAATAAAAAAGTCAATTTTTAACAGTTGAGACCAACAGTTTAACTATTGTGTAATAATTAACTTCTTAGTAAAACGGGAATATCTTTGAAACTAAGCGTCCAATTAAAATTAAACCTACATAGGAATAAACCATATGAGATTCCCTAGCAGCCCTGAGAAAATTATCAAATTCGGTTAGAAAATAGGAAAGTCGATCTTTTAATGAGTAAATATATGAATTTAACAAACGGCATTTAGCCATATTGGCGAGGTCTACCGCGCAGAAAACGCGGCGCAGTTTAGCCCATAACCTGGTCGCCTGATCTCGACAGCCAATCAGATTGCTTGGCGGGAGTGAGTCATCCTCTCACATAAATAGAGCGAGAACGCGCAATTCTTTTTCTTTTGTCATTTTCATCGGTGCGTGAAGGTTCTGTTAGAGGCATTCTGAATCTAGCTGATAGACGCTAAGATGGCGTCTCCGGTGTGTTGTGAAATCCGTTAAAAAGGGCATTTGTGAACGGTGTATTATCTGTGACAGTGTAATTAGTGACTAGGCCTTGTGGAAAAAACATCGAATTGATAAGTATTTAACTTAATCAAAATGATTTATTGTTGATACTTCTGACAAATTTACTTAAATTATTTGAAACCTAGGGCAGAGGATAACCTATTTTGGGTTATAAAAAGACATAGCCTATCTCGTTGTGTTAACTGAAACTATTTGGAAATAGTATAACCTATTCTGAACACTGAAATTATCAGAGGCTAGGGCTCGGTCAGGACCATGCTAGGGCTGATTAATACAGAGAGGCATAGCCTATCCCTACTAAAAGAAGGACTATGATCAAAATCCAGTTAGTCAATATCTAACTGAAAACAAATATTATCTAGACAACGGCATAATATTTAATGGAACTTAAACAACAGTAAAAACATAAACAAAACTCTACAAGAACTTTTATAAATAAATTGTTTTATTCTCAGTGACATTATTTTGTTTCACAAATAAATTCACAGGTACAAGATAGTTATTAAATTGTCTGATGTGATTAGGGTGTATTAGTTTTATCTGTATTTAAGGACTAATTGAACTTTTTTACAACCTTTGTTAAGTTAAGATGTTTATAAATAAATAGATGTGTGTTCAGAATCATATACTTTTTTATTATCAAGGCCTAATTTCCAACAAGCTCCACACGAACTCACAGGATTTCACATGTGGATAAGATTCAACATGGGTCCACCCTGTCGTTAAGAATATTATGTTTTGCCGGCTGAGTTAGTAATTAATAAATCAATGAACCCTGAGATAAATTAAATGGAACCCTGAGATAGCTTAATTGAATATCATTGATTTTTGTTGTTTGAGATATTAATTAAAATTAAAAAATAATAATTAATTAAAGAAAAAAGAGATTAATTAAATAATTAATAAGTAAAATAAAATTAAAAGGTATAAAGGTTACAAACCTTGGCCTTATGGATCAAACTATTGGTAAATGGATTAAACATTATTAACATTGCAAACTGCAGTTAGAGATAGTTAGTATAATGACGCCAATAGATGTATACCATTGTATACTTTATGAATAGATTTTTCAATTCAAAACATATGAGTTAGGATCCTGTGGAAGCTACAAGACTGTTGTAGGATATTTTGTAGTATCATATAGCTTATCCATCATTCAGGACTCTTCCCCCAGAGAGTCAACATTCCAGTTTGTTAATTTTCAAGAGTTATTTATGTTATCTTTCACCAAATGAGTATGTAGCTGTTTTATCCTTCTAAGCTAGTCAGCTTTGCCAAGAATTTCTGTGCGTAGAATTAACAGGCTACCGGCAGCTAAGACTAAAATGCGCATACAATATACTTACTCTGATTCATCCTTTAGCAGGTTCACAGCGACAATAATTCCATCGAGCCAATCACTGCTAAGTAAATTAGCATTGTTTACATTGGTTACAGACAAACCATCAATTTCTTTCAACAAGTTCCAATTCGGGGAACAAAAGTACTGGGTTTTAACATTTACATTTGGGTAGTTCAAGTCATTTTTAGTGTCTTCAGAGCCAATCAGGACCAGACTAAACTCGTCTTTTGCACCTGAAAAAATCTGTAGCGCAACAAATTAAGTATCTTTGTAAGGGAATAAAAATCAATTTTTAAAACAGTTATTGTTTCTAAAAAATAGTAACACCATTGTAACACTAACACAATTATTATAACATTTAAATATAAAATTGAAGAATATATGTTCCACTTTCAGAAGAGTAACACAATTACGACTAATTTGCTCAACAGCTGATCTAATCAGGCAAATTAAGTACTGTTCTCTATCAAACTTTTTTTAATGCCCCTGGCATTGTCAGAGGCATTACAAATAAAATTGCCAGTATATTTATAAAGCACTAGCTGGCCCGACAAATGTTGTCCTGTCCGAATTTAAGGTCATTGAATTTGTTTTTATGACAAAAACTCGTTCATTTTCAAGATGAGCTCGTTCGCTTCGTTCACTATGCTCACTCGCCTATCGAAAAAAGTGTTTGAGTGGCCATTCAAGTAGTTTTAGCGAATTTCCCCTATAGGGAAGAAGCTATTACCGTAGTCGGCATGGTAAGACCTAGGCCCGGGACCATGATAACTTTTCGTTTTGAGGTCCCCAGACCCCAAAAACACCATTCGTTCAAAACTGTATATATATATATATATATATATATATATATATCTATATATATATATATATATCTATATATATATATGTGTCCGTGGGTGCGATAACTCTCGTAAAACAGGTCCGATTTTGATGAAATTTGGTACAAACGTGTAAAGCAGCACTTATGACTTTAGTTCGAAAACCAGCCGGATCGAGCTATCCGAAGGGGTATTTTGGGGGGGTTTTGTACCCCAAAAATGGGTTTTTTGAGTTTTTTACATACAATTTTTGAAAAAGTCAAATTTTAGCGAATTTCCCCTATAGGGAAGAAGCTATTACCGTAGTCGGCATGGTAAGACCTAGGCCCGGGACCATGATAACTTTTCGTTTTGAGGTCCCCAGACCCCAAAAACACCATTCGTTCGAAACTGTATATATATATATATCTATCTATCTATCTATATATATATATATATATATATATATATATATATATGTGTGTCCGTGAGCACGATAACTCTCGTAAAAATGATCCGATTTTGATGAAATTTGGTATAAGCGTGTAAAGCAACATTTATGACTTTAAGTTCGAAAACCAGCCAGATCGCTCTACCCGAAGGGGTATTTTGGGGGGGTTTTGTACCCCAAAAATGGGTTTTTTGAATTTTTCACATATAATTTTTGAAAAATTCAAATTTTAGTTTTCACCATTGGATTCAGCTTAAAAAAACACACAATTTGGTATTTTGATCATTTCTCTACGGCAATTGGTTACCGAGATATTGAAAGTGCTAAACACAGTACGTTGTCTTATGTTATTCTTATGGAGGAAAAGAAAAATTTTATATCTCGCTTATTTATGAACGTATACTGACGAAACTTGGTATATGGCTTCATCTGGTTGTGGTCTATTGATATTTGCTCAAAAAAACAATTTTTTTCCAAAGGCTCCCGTAGCAGCAAACCTGCGTACTCAGCCCCATGTTATTCTTATGGAGAATAAGTAACGTGTTATCTCCCTTAATTATGAAAATAAATTAATGAAATTTGGTATGTGGCTTTACCTACATGAGTTATATTGATATTTGTATAAAACCCTATTTTTTGTGTTCCTTGCTTCAGCAAACCTGCATACTCAGCCGCCATGTTATTCTTATGGAGAATAATTAAAATGTCATAAATTGTTTATTTATGAATGTATATTGATGAAACTTGGTATGTAGCTTTATGTGGCATTAAGATAAATATATATGCATTGGAAATTCGCTAAGTATGCAGGTTTGCTGCTACGGGGGTATTATTTTTCCCTATTCGAATTAGTTTAAAAAGACGCAAAATTTGATGTTTTAATCATTGCTCTACGTCAATTGGTTACTGAGATAGTGAAAGTGCTAAACACAGTACGTTGTCCAATGTTATTCTTATGGAGGATAAGAAAAATTTTATATCTCGCTTATTTATCAACTTATCCTGACGAAACTTGGTATATTGCTTCATTTCATTGTGGTCTATTGATATTTGCACAAAAACCCATTTTTTGGCCGATAGTTCCCGTAGCAGCAAACCTGCATACTCAGCCCCATGTTATTCTTATGGAGAATAATTAACGTGTTATCTCCTTTAATTATGAACAAAAATTAATAGAACTTGGTATGTGGCTTTACCTAGTTGAGTTATATTGATATTTGTATAAAAGCCCATTTTTAGTGTTCCTTATTTCAGCAAACCTGCATACTCAGGCGCCATGTTATTCTTATGGAGAAAAATTAAAATGTCATAAATCGTTTATTTATGAATGTATATTGATGAAACTTGGTATGTGGCTTTATGTGGTATTAAGATAAATTAATAAGCATTGGAAATTCGCTGAGTATGCAGGTTTGCTGCTACGGGGGTATTTTATTATTTCCATAATGAACATATGTTTATGCCTTTCAAGCACCGGTATGTTTAGATATAATCCTTGTTAACAGCTGTTTGGTGTAACTAACTGAACTATGATAAAATCATTGGGAACTTTGAAGGCCAGTGGGATCAGAGCCCTTAGGTCGGATTAAAAATGTTCTTTTATAAGAACCTTGCCCTGACATTAACGAACACAAGAACAAAATAATTATTCAATTTGGTGCACTCATTCTCAAGTTATGGAATGACAAAGGGAAATAGGGATTCATTTTTAAATATTAAAATGGTCAGCTTTCAAGGTAAATGAGACTAAAAGCAGAATATTTTGTCCCAGAACAAAATATTTTAAAATCTGTTATATGTTCTGGTTAAATAAAACTGGTTGCAAACATTTAGATTTTACTTTTTTACTGGCCGAACATTTAATTTTGTAAAAAATCAAGAATCAAGTATAAGCTTAGAAGAACAGCAGATTGGAAAGACTAAATAAATGTTACAAAACACATTTGGAACACCTTAGGGAATAAAACAGAGACAACTGCAGTAACCTGAAGAGTTATGAGAAAGGAAATGTAATGACATTATACTTGAAGGAAACATGTAAAATAGGGGAAATTGATAAATGAAGATGACAACGTTAACTTTTGTGGCAGAAATAGTTTCCAAAACTTTTGGCAGCTAAAATAAAATATAGTCCCTTATAGGTTTGATTATGTCATTGTCTCATATGATCTAGGCCTAGAGACAATATATATATATATATATAAAATCATAAAATAACTAGGCCTAAGTTAATTCGGGAACGTTTTCTAACCTCCAGGTAAAGAACGTAAAGGTCCACTTTTATTTAAACTTAGTAGTTTGGTTGTTTCAAATTGTCAAGGTTCTTATTTAGAATGTTTTTAATTTAGCTGTTTCAGAAAGTCAAGGTACAAAACGTAAAGGTTGTTTTACATGATATGAAAAACAACTAGTTTCAAAATGTAAAGTTTCACAACATCCAGATCAGTAACTCGCACTTTTAGTCCACTTGGAGGCAAACAAAAATATTGAGGTTACCAATACCAAGCTGTGGCTAATACTCACTTGACGTTGTGAAATACATATATTTATAAGTAGTTTAAACAGAGTGGATCTAGATTTGGTTTGGAGTGAAATCACTTTCAGCGTTTTTGGTTATAACAAAGGAGTGAAATCACTTTCAGCGTTTTCGGTTATAACAAACCTTGAGGTTTTGAAACTGGAGGTTTTGAAATCAGTCTCATTTTACATTTAAATAACTGAGACTTGACGCTATGTACTTTTACTTTATGAAACCACGCATTTGGTTTTCCTTTACGTTCTGTACCTTGACGTTGTGAAAAGGACCTGTTAATTCCTTAGAAAAACATAAAATTTAATTTTTATACTGATTATTTTACTGAGTCTTCTATTAAAAAAACCCAAAATCATTTTAAAGTTGGGAAGAGAATTTAATGTTTTCATGTTTCATTAAGATATTTAATTCATAGGAGATAGTAAGTGATATTACTTAGCTTGGTGTATTTTTTAAGTTAATAAAAGAATATATAGGCTAGCATACTTTTACTAGGACCTATTTTTTAAAGTTCGTAGAAAATAGTAAAGAGTGCCTAATTTGTGAACTTTACCTTACGCTGTACAATTCTTAAAGCACATTTCTTGCTCTTCTCCAAGAAACTTTTCCCCTCTTTATCGAGATGACTGACGGCTTCCCCGACATCAATAAGCAGCACCACACCTTCCTGAGATGTCAGAACAAAGTTAAGATTTAACATGGTCTGAGAGTGAGGAAGAATTCTTTAAATCAGACACTTGAAAATTAATTTCAAGGTCCATTTTGTAAAAAATATACTGTACTTTTAGGCCTATTCTACACGAGCGGGATTCACGACGAGGAAGACCCGGCAGAGACGGGAGCACAGAGCTGACGCTGACGTCCGCGTCAATCCCGCATCGGCTATCCTGCCCAGCCATTCCCTGCACAAAATCTAGGGGACTTACACAAATGTGTTTTAAAACATTACATGGGGGTTCAGGGCCACTTTTACCTAGGGGCGCATGGGGCAAGCTTTGAGCCCGAGGAGGCCTTTTCGGCGCTTTTCTCGGCCCAGGGCCCCGGTCGAAAAGGGGCCCACGGGTGAATTGAAACCCCCAAGCGAAACGGAGCCCCCAGTAAACAATAGGCCCCCAGGAAATAAAGGGGCCCTCAGGAAATATGGGGCCCCCAGAAAAAGGGCTCCTCGGGGTGAACAGAAACTCAAGTGTAAAGGAGTCCTCAGGAAATAAGGCGTCCCAGGTAAAATGAGCCCAGGATAAAAAGGCCCCACGGGAAGATGGAAATCCTCGGACGAAAGGGGCTGCTGGGCGAATCAAAACGGTTTCCCATATAATGGGCCCCCAGTAAAAAGGGGTCCGGGTGAAAAGGGCCTCCCGTTTGAACAGAAAATCCCAAGCAAAAAGGGGCCCCAGGAAATAAGGTGTACCCGGGCGAATCTAAATCCTCAAGCGAAAAGGCTCCCCGGGATAACAGGGCCATCCGGGAAGATGGAAATCCCCGGGCGTAAATGGGCCCCCAGGCAAATCGAAACCCCAGGCAAAAAGGACCCCGGACGAAAAGGCCCCCCCCCCCCGATGAACAAAAACCCAGGCGAAAAGGGGCCCCCCATGTGAAAAGGGGTACTGGGGTAATAGGGTCTTGAGGCAAACACTCCTGTCTTCCCTTAAGCATAAAAGGGCGCCGGCAAAAACCAGCCTCCGGGTGAAATTTCTTAAGTGTAAAGAGGCCCGCTCGAAGGTCGCCACTTATTTTGGCGAATGAGTCTTATGCTTATAGGCATTTTTAACATGTGGTTTAGAAACAACAAGATTAAATCTATTCTGCATGTTTTAACGTTCTGTATTCCTTAACATTAGGCTAAATTTTGACCTCGACGTTCTATACCTGGTCGTTTTAAAAGAAACCCGAAATGAAGGCCTATTTAAATTTTATATGTAAGTTACCGTTGTTGAAACGTGTCAGTATTTTAGAGTGACACAGTAAATAATGTTGCAAAAGGCTTGCTCAGGTACGCTAAAAACGCACCAATTTTAAGTAGCGAAATTTAGAAAAAATTCCCGGCCTCCTCGCTCCTCTGGAAGATCACATACTCCCCAGGCCCCCCGGTGTGCCACTGCTCTGGTACTTTTTAGTTTAGAAACTAAGTCCTGGGGGGACCGTTAAGAAGTTCGTCCGGGGCCTCGAGGGTCCTCAAAACGGGCCGGGGGTTTCATGAACGTCTTTAAATGTTACATATTTTTAATTATTTCTTGTTTTCTGGTAACTTTTTGGAAATAGTTTTATTTTTCCGCCATTTACAATATCAGAGCTTTAAAATGAGCCTTTCCCGGAGGGTGCTGGTAAAGTGTAGCGCTTGAAATCTTGAAGCAACGGATTTGCCTTACAAAATTAAAGATGTAGATTATTAATCTTAACTCAACAGTCAACACTTAGCTAAAACATATGACTGGGCAGCTCCAACAAGCTCCAATAATATTTTTTTATGTTTATGTTTTTTGTTGTCATTTCGTTTCAACATAGCAACCCATAAGGCTCAATCGTACAATTTATAAACTTTCAAATTAATTTATTTAAGCAATTAGATTTCTGCTGACAACGTGACTGATATATAACAAGTTTTTATACTAGAAACGAGCTATTTCTAGCATTTGAAGGAAATCCTCGGAGCCGTTTTTGAGATAATTGTGCAAGCATACAAACATTGCTCGTATAAGAGTATATGATTTTTCAACAAATTTCAAGGTGAATCTCAATATATCAATGAATTGCAATGATTCGTCATTCGATACCTATTCGTCGTGTTCGGCCAAGCGGCCATAATGAGGGACGAGCCGCCGAGGCAGCAACAATAACTGGCTTAAGAAAATCTCGTTAAATGCTAAGTAAACATTAGTTTTGTTCAGTAGTCAGAGCTGTTGTAAGAAATGGGGCGCAATTTCTTGTTTTTTTATAAAGAAAGTAAAAATGTGGAATCGGTTCAGAACATTTTCCTGAATCTTTTTTTTCATTTTGCCGTCATATACGACAGATTATGAACTTTATTTAGAAACGGGTCTTGATAAATTACATTTTTATACCAGAATAACGGAAATAGAAAATAATTGGCTTCATGACAATTTATTACAAGTTTATATACGGGCGGGTTGCTGTACAGACTGGGAGTTCTTAGCGAAAGGGCGCGTAAATAGACTGGTGGGGGGGGGAGGTGAGGGTCGAGCAAACGGCGATAGTGGAAAAGGCACGAGTCACGTGGCGGAGTGAGAGGAGGAGGTAGGTAGAGCTAGGACCGCTTATTATTACTATCACTATCTATCCTTGAACCTCTCCTGGAGATAAGAGCGCCTTTGTCGACAGCAGAAATGACATCCAATATTTTCATGGGCAATCAAGGCAGGGGATTAAGGTATGATCGTGTAAAATTTTATTTCGAAGTTATATTTGTTGCTTTAATCGGGGTTAACAAAATAAAAATTAATAAAAAATACAAATGTTGTGTTGAAAAGTTAACCAGACAACATTCCAAATAAAACATGTAATTAAAAAAAATCAAAATCAAAATCAAAATCATTTTATTGCCATTAGACTATATATATAGCATAGACAACAAGTCACAATTTGTTACATTGTGTATCAGCTAAAAATAAAATCAATAACCAAACAGAAATAATAACTAAAAACATTTTAAATTAAATTACAGAATTGTCATTGAAAAAATCATGGACACTGTAATATTCCTTATTTATGAGAAAAATCTTTGTCTGACGTCTAAATTTAGTAACATCTGATTCCTGTTTTAGGTATATGGGCAAAGAGTTGAACAGTTTTATAGATGAGAAGTATGTTTGTTTTTCAAAATGAGCTGTGTTATGGCGTGGAATGGAAAGGGAAAGATTGTTTCTGAAGCTATAACGTGTATTTTGATTACAAGACTGAAATAACTCCTTGTTTTTTACCAAAAATGTTACACATTCCAAGATATACAAGCAAGGGAAAGTCAGCATATTGTTATAAGAAAAAACTCCCCTGCATGATTCAGACATTTTCATTTCAAAAATCAACCGAAGCGCCTTCTTTTGACAACGAAACACTTGCTTATGCTTCACCGTTTCGAATCCCCAAATAGCCACCCCGTAGGCCATATGGGGGAGAAAACAGCCATAATAAAGTGACAACAGAACTTCTCTATTTGAAAAAAAGGCCAAACGACGGAGGATAAACAAACAACTGCTCAGCTTACTACAAACCTTAGCAATGTGAAAAGAAAAATTAAGACGGGAGTCAATGACAAGCCCCAAAAAGTTTGTTTGCTGACTTGACTCAATTTCAATATCACCAATCGTCACAGTGGATTTAGTAAATATTCCATGAAGGTCTTTCAATTTAAAATCAATTAAACAGAAAACATGTTGCTTGTTTTGGTCCAGAAATCACACTGAATGTTAAATTTAAAAGAATGATAACAAAGGAGTTATAGTGTACAGTATGCTTTCATAACTATTCGGAAAAAGGAAAGTTTTTTTTATTTTATCAACGAAACAAAAGTAGTTTTTGCTCTTCCCTTTCGATCGGGAGCTCGGTTCCCCATTCTAATATACTGGGAGGACGTCTCGTCTGTTAAGACTGGTACCAAACTTAATAATTTAGTTTTTTAGGTAAAAATAAGCAAAGTTCCTCTAACTTGCTTAGTATAGCGTCTCGGCCTGTGCGTATTTGTATTGTAATTAGTGTTCCTTATTTTCTGTAACATTTTTCGTTCCATAGCAACATAATACCACAGAGAAACGAATCTCCCTTGTCTGTGATAATACCATCGTCAAGCACGGTAATTGGTCAAAAATCTATTTACATTTTTAAACAAATTCTTGTCTGTCTGTTCGTCCTTTATGCATTACTAAACCGTTCATCCGATCTTCGCCGCCGTGACACTTTGGGAAATGGTTCTATATATGCCTGGGAAGGTTTGTGCACTCCCGTTCTTTTTGGGCTACGTCCTTTGAGCTTCTTTCGTTCATATCTTATACTAATTTATTGTGTTTTGATGATTTTTATTTGGTTACCAAAGGAACCATTGTCATTTTCCCGGTTGTTCATCTAAATCCGTGCGAAGAACGGGTACAACAGATCTTATTAATCTTATTTTATCTTATTATATCTATTTAATCTTATTTTTTACATTGTACAGTAATATAAAAAATATATAAACCCAGTAACCGTTCAACGTTTTTCATCTTTGGGCCCTGAAACAACAAACAAAACGAATTTGGGGTGATATCAACTTCAGCCCAAATATTTAATTTCTGATTTGAAGATGTAAGGTTTTTTTATAATTTGACAAAAAATAAACAATATTTGCAAAATTTCAAATTTTCCCGTGTGCTGGACTTTGTGATAATTGATCAATCTTCATTTCCTATTAATTTATCGAACGTATACAAACCTCTTTATAACTTGCTTAATAGAATTTACTGTAGGAATACTTTACTATCCTTCTTAAGGTGTGTCCCTTTTAGTTTAACACAAAATTTGAAGTGGACCCAGTTTCACTAAGCCTCTGACATGGAAAATCTTATCAGTACCAATAGTCAATGGTTATATTTACAGTTATAACATTATAATTTTGCTGATAAAATTGCGTTTATATCAATTAATTTTGTTATTTAATTCAGCTGTTGCTTAAAATTTCCATTAAAAAGGTGAATCTTATGGACAAATATCAAAATTTAAGGGTGTCTAAGTTTGACCTTCATAAATTCTATGATATGCACAACTTGTCGGCGAGCTCTTTCCAACGACACTTGATTAAAATTAGTTCAGAACTATATTAGGTTTCCTGATTTCAAAAGACCCCTACTAGCGTTAAGTGTAGATTTATTGGTATTGGTTTTGTAACATAATGAATATATTAGTACGAAACAGAACTGACAAGAAATTAAATGCATCAGTAGTCTGTTATCGTAAAGCATGCAATGTTCGCGGGGGTGCGTGCGTCACCCCACCTTAACCGAGGCGCCTGCGCCTGTGCCCGCCGGCACGGCACATTACAGTACGGGTACCCAGTGTATCATTGAATCATTGGGTACCATCACATTCAGACAATGAATTTAAAGTAACAAGTAACGTTACTCAGTACTACAAGACGAGTTTAACGAGTTACTGGGTTAAATTTAGATTATTAGAGATGTTTCAATATGATCCAAAAATTACCCGTAATCTGTGTTTATTTGATAGCGAATTAAAAGCCGAATGAAGTAAAATTAACCTAAAAATGGTTTTATCCATAGCCAATATGTATATTTATGGAAATATAAAGCCCCGACATGTCTTCGTTTGTGAATAAACTACTTTTAACAACTATAAATTTACATATTTACAATTTACTATAACAGATTCTGATAAAGGAAACAACTCTTGGGGAACATTTTAAAATCAAGACCCTTTTCGCTTTTTTCAATCTCGGATCGTTGAGCATTAAAATAAAATTGTAATCGTTGTTAGAATTTTCAGGTACTTTATTGTTTAGTATGATAAACGTTGAAAGCAGATGATCTGATATTTTCTAACTTTTATTTAAGTATGGACTATCATCGACCTTGAAAAGTAAACTTTGATGACGTACAGCTCTCTATAAAATGTTAAGATAGCAAAATAATAAAAAAATTATAGTACGAAACAGGGTATTAATTGTGTTTACTAGATTACTGTTGCAGCTTCGCTTACAATCGCATTGACATTATTTAAAAATGTTGACTACGCTGTTCTTGATACCATCCTAAGTTTTGTTGTTGCATCAACAGGTGTTAATTGAATTGAATTGAATTATATTCTTCCATTAGAATTGTATTGATTGAAACTTAAAGGTTTGTAGGAATTACCAATGGACGAACAAAAATTTTGAAAGAAATTCGGCAAACCTATGCGTTATACTTTTTACACAACAACCTTGAAACTCGTTTCGATAGCCACTGAGATATCAGCGTTTCAACCGTGCATTAATACATAAAATACCTCATTGCAGTCAAAATGGTTAGAAAAGTTTAAAAAATACTGCAGCAAAAGTTTCTTGGGCGTTTGATAGATTAAAAGATACTTAACTTGTATATTCAGCTGTTTATTTCTATGTGAAAGATGAGAAAAACAATAAAATCTACTTTTATAAAACATTCAAAGTGATTTACAGCTTCAAAATGACGAGTGACATGACCAAAAATGAGTAGAGGCCAGTTACTTATCCTATTTTTACCGTAGGCCCCGATTTGATAATAATGTAGGACGTAAGTATTTAATACTAGTATAAAATCAATGATAGGCCATGTTTGCCTCCTATATTCCATGTTATTTACCACTGGAAAACAGACGATAAGAGTTTACGTACCACCAAGGTTTAAATTGCAACACTCAGCAAGAAGTTACTTTAGACTAGATGCCGACTCAAACCCTCACTCACAGCTCCTAGAGTGTAGAGTAAGGTTCAAGACTGTAGGGACAGCTCTGAAGTCTGAATTATCGAAACTACAGACAGAGTTCTCCAACAAAATAAAAATAATGCGAGGGAACGGAAGCGCTTCCGGGAATTCACAATGCCAAGGAGAGGGGAGCGGGGGGCGAGCGGCGGTGGGAGTAGTTCCCGTAGACGCCACGGCGCGCAGCACAACAGAGCGCTAGCGTACGTAGGGCCCCAGAAGAACAAATGCATAGAACCAGAATGTGGGGTCTTCACAAAATTTACGAAAAATGATCGTTGTTGAGCCAGGAACCCAATAGTACGATTTTAACTCGGGGGCCCTGTGTAATGCCCCACAATTCGTGCGGACCCCCGAGACTGGTGAAATGCACACACAGGGCCCCATAGGAAGATGAGTCCACACACACACACACACACACACACACACACACACACACACACACACACACACAGACATCACGTAAAAACCACTTTTTTGGGTTCAGGGAGCACCAAAACGAATATTTCCACTAAAAACTCAAATTCAAAAATTTTTACGAAAACAATACTTTCTCCATATACTATGTATAAGGGGAGAAAGTAAAAATGCAAACACTACTCGCAACAACAAATTTTGTTTCTACGTACGGTATATAATATTTTACAACAATTTATAAAGTTTAGATGGGAATACAAATGATAATAATGTTCATGTTACTGAGGCATCTAAACTGCTTCGTGTAGAAGAGATGTAAAATGCCCGGGCATTTATAAGTCGGGGGAAATGCCCTGGATAAATGCCTGGGCAAATGCCAAAAATGTATAAATGCCGGGGCATTTACCTGTTCTAAAGATATATTTATAAGAGAAATAAGATACTTTACCAATACTTAACCAGTTCAATACGGAATATATACAGTACCAATATGCAGTATACAAACAGTGTTGAATTAGTAAATTAGGCCTGCTAATATTATTATTATTCCCATAATTGAAAAAACTACCGGTAGTTGTCATGTTGCTCGAACCTGAGCAAGTTTGTACCCAACGAAAGGTTTCTTCAGTTATAAACAAACATAACAAAAAATCTGATATTAAAACGGATGATAACAACGTACTTTCAATCAACATGTAGTTTAGTCTTCCGCCGTTTGAAAGCGCCACTGTTCCAACAATTCAGCCCTTTACTTCGGCATCTAACAGTGATTTAGCGATCCAATATTTTTACAAAGTTGTTTAACTTTGCCTGTTAAGTAGATTTTTTTAAAATACTATATAACCAAATCGAACATGTTTCTTGATTGTTTGTGTGTTGGATTTGTAATAAGGGTAAAAATTGAAGTAAACATAGCTTTTTACCTCTTTAGAAATTTTAACACGTTCACGGCTAAAAAAAATATAATTTTACTGACTATATATATAGTGCTGAAAGGTTACATTTTTGTTATATCTGCTTTTTTTCTAATTTCTTCCAACCCAAAACACAAATTGACATACATTTTTCTATATTTAATATAAAAAAAATGACGCCCACGTGCGTCATTAGCACATAACATCAAATTAGGGGCAATATGTGGATGACGCACTTGCGTGTTATGCTTTATTTTGACAATATTGGGGCAATAATAAGACATGTTTTTATTAAAATAGGAAAAACACTTTTATTATTACAATATATAAAACATTAGATGACTAAAAATGTAACTGAACTTGATAAAATCACAAAAAGTGTCATACTACAGACAAAATGTCTAATGCCAAACTGTAGATTTGTCTGTGACTTTAGACACTTTTAGCCATGATATTCTTTGAAGCAGTCACCAAGACATAACGCGGGTTTTTCAGGGCCCTCACACTGATAGACAGAGTCTTTACGCATACCTTCCCCGTCAGCGCCGCCTCAAGGTCTTGTTGTTTCGCCCCAATGCGTTCTTTGTCGAAAGGTGGTTTGTTGACACCTCTCTCGGTCGTCGGTTGTGGTTGTCGACCAGTGATAGCAGGTGTTTAATTACTGCTAATCGAAAGTCAAAGAGTGGCATCTTCTTACCAATGGTGTGTTGAACAGGAAGAAGGCATTTAGTATGCTCATTTGGAAAACATGAACGAACAACTTCTTATACCACCTGAGAGTTTTCCTCTCACAGGAAAACTCTCAGCTTAGAAGCTGATCTTGGCGGTCGACTCCCTTCATGTACTCATTATATTTAATGATAGGGTAAGACTTCAGTTTTCCCTCACCCCTTTTGTTCGTTGCTGTTGCTATCTCATTGTGATACTGTGTTGAGAGGTACAAAACAGTTCTCTTGTCCCACCACTTACCACACATCACACCATTGTAGTTCTTCTCAACGGACTCTCCTTTCTTTACTTTAGCTTGACTTACTGTTTTTGGTTTTTTTTTCTGTCTGAACAAAGGGTCCCCGTAATGTACGTTTTTTTCCTGAAGAAGCTCTATAGCCAACTCCACACTGTTGTATAAATTGTCCATGTAGATTGAATGGCCTCTTCCAGCTTTTCGCGCATCAAGTACCTACATCGCCACCTTCTCAGTATGCCCTTCACCAGCCAAATGGTCCAAAGTCCTGCATATACTGCAAACTTGAGGATAAGCCCGCTAGGTTCGGTCAAAACATAAAGTTTTATGCCATATTTATGCCGCTTGCCCTTTATGTATTGCCTGAAGGACAAGCGGCCTCGCCAAAGCACCATTACCTCGTCCAGTGCTCCTTGCCAGCATAGTAGATGTTCAGCATTTTGTTATTGAAATAATCAACAATCTACCTAATCTTATACAATTGGTCTGTGTTCGTGCTGTCAGCTTTGACAAAATGGAGGCAAAAAAGAATCACTAAGAATCGATCACGTGACATGTACTTGCCAAAACAGGTCTTGAAAAGTTTCTCCTTCTTCCAGTAATCCTGGATTTTTGGCATCTTTATATTGCCCATGTGCAGGAGAAGTCCTACACATGGTCCTTGTTGTAATCATCAAGGTCAAAAATGTCATCTAGTTCGTCTACTAAGGACTCACCAATACTTGATTCACTCCTGTCGTCACTCGGATGGTATTCTTCATCGCTAGTATGTTCTTCACTACTCTCTGCATAATCACTGAACAAGTCCAATTCACTAACCGTAACTAAATCTAAAAAATGTTGATTTTGTTCTTGCAGTTGTAAACAACAGAGAAATTGAAGTCCTATAGAAAATGAAGATCAAATTAACGGTAATTATTGGTCACTTTTGGTTTTCAATCCCCCCAATAACACAGCCTATCCCTGGGATTAATGTGCAAGTCTTAACTTGAAACCAGCAACCTCTTTATCCCTGCAGCTTTCCAGACACTACAGTGGGCATTCTGATACAAAAGTAGTTGAGGTGAAATGTCGACAACAAGAGGGAAATAATGAGTGTGGAATTTATGTATTGCACTTTATGGAGACCATATCAACCCTCTTACTTACTGAGCTCCCAATCTTCAACAGCAATTTATGTCAACGGGTTTTCTCAGTTGATCATTATTATAAACAGTTAAGACGTTTATCAGTCACCGATGCTACAAAACGTAATAGTCTTACATGGGCATCCTGTGTTAATCCTAAACTTTGTGAGAAAAGTATCCATGAAAGCGGAGTACACAAAAACTCTCAAAAACTTAGAAACTTAGAATCGGTACAGTTTATATTGTAGCCGACAGCCATGGTAGACATATTGGAAGACTGTTACAGGAAATGAGCAATGAAACACTTTCTATTAGTAGCTATATTAAACCTGGTGCTAAATTTATAAATGTCTTAAATCCAACAAAGAATATGAAGTTGACATCCAGGGATACTGTAATAGTGCTAGGAGGGACTCGGTGTAAATATTTGAGTACATAATCTTTAATCAAGTTTATAGCTTCTTTGAAAGTCATCAATTTTTTAGTAATTTTTAGTTTGATTTTCGTAGTGGTTGATCTACTATAGACGCAATTGATTCTATTGTGACACAAATTTTAACAGGATTTGAAAGTAATGATTTTGCTTGGGGCACCTTTTGTGACCTAAGCAAGGCATTTGATTGCATACCTTTTGAATTACTTTTCAAAAAGCAAGAATATTATGGCATTTGTGATAGCCAGCTAAATTTATTTTAAAATTATTTTTATGATCGTAAACAATCAGTTTGTGTGAAGGGTGAGTGGTCGCCGATGACCGAAATCACATGTGGTGTTCCTCAGGGGTCAATACTTGGCCCTTTACTTTTTATTATATACATTAATGACCTGCCCGCCAATATCAACTCTCTTTCATACATGTATGCTGATGATACTGCGTTGTTAACATTTCATTCTAACATCAACGAGCTCAAATATCTAGTAAAATCCTCCTTAAAAGATGCTTCTGACTGGTTTAGTTCAAACAATTTCCTACTTAACCCTTTGAGTGCCACGCAACGATATATCGTTGTGCACGGAACATCCGAAAAATACTTCACAACGATATATCGTCGTCGGTGGTCTTACCGAAAAATACATTGCAACGATATATCGTTGTTATGGAAAATTTTTCTTACGTCATTACTTTTTATTATTTCTTACAGGTGATTTCCAGGATAGTTTCTAGCTCTATAAATATAGTAGTTATTTGGTGAAAATCTTATATTTGAACAATGTTTATTTATCTGAAAAAATATAAAAAATTTCCCGCATGTATAATATTATGTACCTATTCAAATTTTTTATTTTGTATTTTTTAGATATTATATATGTACATAATATTATAGCTAAACTTTAAACTGACAAAACAAAAAAGGTTTCATAATAATATCTTACCAAATAAAAAAGTTATTGATTTTATGTACAAAACCCTTGCAAAATGCTGATTTTGTGAATCGTTGTTATAGAAAATATTTCTTACGCCATTACTTTTTATTATTTCTTCCAGGACATTTCCAGGATATGTTCAGGTAAACATATACTCCATAAATATACGAGGCCTAGTTAGTCTGCTTTATGAAATAAAATTGTAATAAAACTTAAACCCTTGAATAAAGTTAGGCTACTGTCTTGTGTACTAATTTGCCGTTTTTATATTTTTTTACATTTATGGAAATAACTTGTCCGCCTAAAGCCCAAATTTAATGAAACTTTCAGGAAATATTTTGGGAAACATGTCCTCTATAAATCTAGTAGTTATTTGGTGAAAATCTTATATTTGAACAATGTTTATTTACCTGAAACAAATAAAAAAAATTAAAAGAAATTTCCCACATACATATATTTATTCAAATTTTTTATTTTTTATTTTTTAAATATTATATATGTGCATAATATTATAGCTAAACTTTAAACTTACAAAACAAAAAAAGTTTCATAATAATATCTTACCAAATAAAAAAGTTATTAATTTTTTTGCAAACCCTTGCAAAATGTTGATTTTGTGCCTGGCACTTTTGGGATATACTGTGTTAAAAACTCTGGCACTCTAGGGATATGACGACCGAAAAACTCTGGCACTCAAAGGGTTAACAATGAAAAGACTCAGACAGTTATTTTTTCTTTAAGAAAAATCCCCGATGATATCTTAACAGATCCTGAACCAGTTAAGTATTTAGGAATGTTGTTAGATCATAAGCTCAGCTGGGCTCCACATGTTGATATGGTGACCAAAAAGATATCTAGAGCTGTATTTTTATTGCAAAGATTGTTAAATTTTGTTCCACAGAAATACGTTACATCCTCATACTTTGCATTTTTTCAGTCAGTTATAAGATACGGTTTAATTTTTTATGGTCAATCAAGTAAAACTATAGATATTCTTCTAATTCAAAAAAAGATTGATAGAATATTAACAAATTCACCAAGGAATTCCCACTGTAGACCTTTATTTCGGGACCTTAATATTTTAACAGTATACAACCTATTTATTATTGACACTACCCTATATATTTTTAAAAATATTGACAGTTTTAGATTAACACGTTCGCTGCGCATGTTCCCATAGAAGGACATCCTTGCATATTTTCGCACGCTCGTGTGCGTATATGGGGACATGCCTCTTTTTAAACTAAACCAGTCAGTCTGAGCTGAGCACCTGGTCGATTCACATGATATGTTGTGAGCGTGTAGGAGGGGTCCCGTAGTGTTGCCGGGCGGCGTCAGTTTCCAGAATTTGCGTCTGTCTCCATTGACCTTGGCTGCACGTCGCACGGCCGGAAACGGTTTCGCGCTCTTTATTGTAACTAAACCAGTTAGTGAGAGCCCACCACTTGTTCGAGGCAGGTGATTTACTGTCTGTGTGTAGTGCGGGTCACGTTGTGTTGTCGGGCGGCGTTACTTTTCGTATCGGCCGTGTATTTTGTGCGTTTTTTGGCGCATTGTTCTGCTTATTTCGAGTAGTGTTCCTGTGGTGTTATATATTGTTTTATAATGGCTTCCACTTCACGAAATGATGACTATGATGAAACCGGTAGTGATCCTGACGTTTTTACCAAATAATAACATTGTGACTGTCATTTCATGTGATTGTAACTATGTGTGTACACTCAACGGGTGCTACGGTCCTGAAATCGACCGGACCTTTATGACGTCATTAGCGGCTAAACTAAGTTCTGGAATGCTTTTAAACCACATGGTCGGTATTCTATTCGTCATAGGAAAGTAAATCAACAATAACAAATTTTCAGCATCCACAAAAAATTCAAAATTTTTCGTGCGCAGCGAACGTGCTAAGAGATAATATTCATTAATATTTTAACAGTATACAACCTATTTATTATTGACACTACCCTATATATTTTTAAAAATATTGACAGTTATTTTGACTATTGACTATCACTAGTGTAGAATAGCCCGACGGGTTTTACACGGACTCCACGCGACGGGGATCCTGCCACGTGTAGTTTGCACAACATTTTGGCACGGTCATGCGGGAATCCCGTCACGGGATTCATGCTCATGTAGAATGGGCCTACAAACAATGAAATGAACTTAACATAGATTGTCAAGAATAATTATGGAAGACTAGACAATTAACTTTCTCCCAATTTGTTTAGGGGTTATATTGTTTTCTTAATTTGTTAATCTTTATTTTGTTACAATTTTAAATGTATTTTTAACTGATTATTTTGTTATTTAGTGAACCCCACAGTGGTTAAAGGGTGGGGATATGTTCTGTACATAGTAGGCTAATTTATTAGACCAAAATTTGTATTAGTTAGTGGAAATATTATTTTATTCCATAACAACTCTTAAATAATTTAATTTAATAAAATACGTTGTTCATATAATCAAGCCAGGTACCAGATGTCATTGGATATAGTAAGATTTTGTTTAGTAAACATTATATTAAAAACATGCTCAACAATAGACTCTCTCTCGCACTCCCATGAAGAACCCACGCTAGATTTACCTTAGATTTGTGTCAAAGTTTAATTCACTATATTTTGCTTTTGTTTAAATTTAGTTCATGTGAAAGTGCTTTTGTTAACTGTAACACACGTCTCACCATTTCATATTATTTTACACACTTAGAAATTAAATAGGCTCGCATCAACACTCACTGGTCGACTGCACACACTAGCAAATATCAGGATCAAGACTCTCAGGGTAATAAACACACACAGAGCTTCGCGGCATGGCATTACTTTGCAGACGGGCGACTAGACGTGATGCGACTAGGAGCGACAACCTGGAGTATTGATTCTGCTTAGAATTGATAGTGATTAGAAAATACATATTTAAAAAACTACAAAAAAAATTTCAAGCGACATAGTGAGTGAGAGAGTGAAGTGTGAGGGAAGAAGGCAATTTGGAGAATAAAATCATCTATTCCCAGTTCTAAGTCGTAACGAGGCGATGTTTTTTGAATGCACTAGAATGTCCACCTCGGGTAAAGTTTCTTATGATCTATCTGGAGAAGCAGGAAACAAGGAGGAAGCCAAACTTGCAAACTTGTACTTGACAAAGCTTCAGCTACTTCACTCCACTCCACATCTTGTCAATAAGTTTTAACTCCACTATTCCTGTGTTGTAGATGCCTCGATTGTCAAAAAGTGGTCTTTGTATGAAAACTTTGTTGGTAAATATTTCACCATCCATCTCAAATGCTAAAAATCTTTTCTGTCAATCCTTGTTGTTTGTAAATTCAAACCGATTTATTCCAAAGTTAGTCGCGCTAACGATTGTTCACAGAAACAAAAATACCAAACCTGCATTGTCACAACTAAGTTATGCCAAAATGGCTGGTTATCTGAACTCAGCGAAACCAAGGCAGGGGCAGATCCAGGGTGTCACTTTGGGAGGGGGGGAATGCCGGGGGTATGTCAACATTTGGTGGGTGTGGAATACCCCTCAGGGGTGAGGATCCGGGTGTCCTCCGGCTGAAATTTGTTAAAAATTTCAGATCAATCATTTTATCGGTCGTAAAAAATAGCCGAACGCGTTTTATTGACCAAAATGTGTGTTATCGGTCTATAAAGACGACTGTATTGAATTCATTGACCAAAATCAGCAATTTGACCTGTTTTATCTGGGTTAAAAATGGCAAATTAACTGCATTATATGGTCGTTGCAATTTTTAGACCGAAAACGACATGTCAACGTAGTTTATCGGCCAAAAAAAAACGCAATAGTTTATATCCAAACTGAAATTTAAAGGCCAACAAGCCAGCAGGAAAGTGTCGAAGTGTGTTATCGTCGAAAACAAAATTTTACCAAAATTAAGATCAAAACAAATTTTAACACCCGAGATACGGCGATTTGAAATGGTTTTAAAAGACACCCGAGATACATAATATCGGCCTAAAATAGCAATATGTTCTTGTTTTGCCGTCTAAAACGTCAATCGGGCCTCATTTTTAGCCTGAAAACGGTCAAACTGTGTTTAAAGGCAAATTTACCGAACAAATGTGTGTTATCAGCCCAAATTGATAATTTTATCGGCAATTTTACAGCATATTGCTACGATTGCACAGTTGTTTCCCGGCCGAAAATTGAGTACAAACCGTATATTATGCTGGAAATGTACTGAATGTCTCAAAGACGGCAATCGGACTGCATTTTCTCGGCAACAAATACAGCCGGGTCGTTTTTTACATACCAAAAACGACGCCCGAAACTCGTTTTATCAGGCAAATCAGAGATTTGGCCGTGTTTTAACGGTAAAATCATAAATTTTGCCACGACGGGAACATCTCAAATGGTAACGCGGTCAGTGTTCACCCACGCGAAAGGGTCGAAATTAGGCTTAAGTACAGTCTCGTTCAGAACCACCCATAAACCTAATGAGACCATTGGCACTGTAACGCGGCTCCATGACAAGCCGATGGAACCTACAATGCAATGCATTAATCTGTGAAACAAATAAAAAAAACTCGCCGATGGAATATAAACTGTTATCTTGATCCATTAAAACCCAAGGGAACCTAATCACCTAATTTGTGTTTAAAAAAATATAACTATTAATATAAACTAGTCGGAATATAATACCAAGTATTTTAACATGTGCTAAATAAGTGTTTAACTGGCTATTTAAATAACATTTTTTTGAATTGTCTAACAATGTGTTCCACGTTTCCCTGAGGTTATGAAATAGAATAAATAGAATATTTGTGCATAAACTCGGCACAGCAGCTCCGCAAGTCACTTTCTTTCAATAATCACATGATAAAAAGGGGCAAAAAATTAAATTATTAAGTAATTATTTAAGGAGCAATATACAAAAGTACTACACATTTGTTAAAAGCATCATGCTACTATAACATATATTATGGTGGTCCCTGTGAATAAATATCCAAAATACTCTTCACGCAATAGTTACGGGTAGGGTGAACTAACGGCGGAAGATGTAGCAGGCTTAGCTGTTACCAATCGAATTGTCGTTAGTTCTGAAACTGACTGCATCCCCTACACGCTTGATTGCACTTTGACTTGACCATTTTACCAATAGAGTTACGCCCGCTGCGACTTGGTGGTCAAAAACACAAAAATGACTGCATTTTTAGTTGTAGGCCTAATGGAATGGACCGCGTTTTATTGGCCTGAAGCGGCAAGCGAGCCGCATGTTATCCACAGAAATAGCAATATAACCTCCTTTTAGCGTCTGAAAAAGGCAATAGACCGACAAATCTATTACCTTATGCGAGGGCAAAAAGATAGACCACAATAACATTTTGGGCCACATTTTACCGGCAGAAAAAGACTGCCAGACTGCTTTTTACAGACAAAATTACTGACTAAAACATATTTTATAAAACAAAAGAGGCAATTGCACGGCATTCTATTCGCCGAAAACAACCGTTCCTCGCATTTTAAATTCCGAAATCGATGGCCGCAATGTGTTTTACAGGCCGAAAATGACGACCAAGTCTCATTATATGCCAAAAATCACAACTAACCATGATTAATCATAAAAAATTGGTAATCGGACCACGCATTTTCCCAGCAAAAAATAAAGCCAGATCGCGTTTTATAGGCCCGAACGACATTCAGAACGTATTTTTACAAATACAATCGACGATTTGACCCCGTTCTATTGCCAATGAACACCTATTTTTCCGCATCGGATGGGTCAAAAACAGGAATTTAGCTCTATATAATTGCCCGAAAAAGACAAAGTTTCTTAATAACTCCAAAATGACAACCAAAACGTTTTTTATTGGCTGGAAACGACAATGCCGCATGAATGAGAACGGTCGAAAAAAGCGTTTTAAACTAAATGCCCGGATTTTCGCCGAAATTCCAGTATATTCATCTAATTCTCGCAGCATACAAATTCCCATATAATTGTCCGATTTTCCTGGAATTTCCGGTCTGTGAACATCCTGTAGTATTACATGCATATAAAGTCTGACTGACGACGCATCCATCGGACGACACGTCGTGATGACGCTGCCGGGCAGACGTAGCGCTGGTACGGGGTGCGCACGCTCCAAGCTTTTGCCTTGGGGGGGGGAATGGAGGAAATTCCCTCCCACCCCTGGATCCGAGCCTGAAGCAAGGAGGAACAAACATGTCTGTAGGCTAGGCTGAGGCACTTACTTCAATCGAAACACTCAACTACAAAAGATCTTTTCTTTTTGTTTTCATTTATCATCGGCAAACACCAATTTACAGAATACAATATTTGAGGCTGATACAGAATTGATACATGCACATGTGACTATCCACAACAACAAACATTCACCAAATCACTAAATCTAAAAATCATGCTTATGATATTATATAATTTGAATCGATAAGACTATATAATAATAATAACATTATACAATGTTGGAATATAAACGAGCAAGACAAAAATGCATACTGGTAGCCGAATGAAACTTAGGCCTCCATAAGTAGGCTTGCCATACGTCCCAGTATTTTGCTCTTGTCCCAGTGTCCTGGCCGGTTTCGCTTATGTCCCGGTCAGAGAATAAAACTGCGTAAATTTGACTTATTTTTTTCAAGAAAAAGGACATTATAAACAAAGTTCATTCCAGTCAAAAGTATGAATGGTTTAGGAACAGCAATTGAATTTGTTTGAATAGTAAGCATATCGCATATCCTACAAATAATAAAACTGAATTTGTTGTAATATTTTGTAACTTTAGGTAAAAGTTTAGAAAAAGGTACCGTTGACATTTTCGAAAATTTTTATTTTTACTGTAATTATTCGACCCTCCAGAACACGAAAATAACATTTGTTTTTGTCGGAAACATTGGTTTCAAGGGGAAAACTAACTTAAAATATCTTCAATTTGTGAACAGAACGATTGTGGACGAGTCTATTTATCGCTGCCGACTAACAGTCTGAGGGGAGGAAGGGTCGAGTTTGGGCGAGTCTATTATTGTCGTAGGGGTGTAGTTGACAGATCGTATTCATTGTTAGTGTTGTTCTTGTTGTTATGGAATGTGAATATTGTTTGGTGAAGTATTTTAATGCAGTAGCATACAACGAAGATAATATTTTAAGTTTTTTAAGCCAGCATTTAGTTGTTAGTAATATAACTGTTTGCCCAAGGTGTGGTAATCGTGTGATAAGAAGTGGGTGGCAGTTCCGGTGTCGTAAAAAAATAGTAGAAAACAAAAAAAAAGGCCGTGAGTGTAACTGGAAAGGGAACTGCAGGAAGGGCTCTTTTTTCACAGATTCTAAGCTTCCGATCCCTGTCCTGTGGAAGCTTGTGAATCACTACCTCATCCACGACCCTCCCCGCCAGCCTTTTCTTAAAGAACAACTTGAACTGTCCAGTCGTACTATTGTAGACTGGTACAGCTTCATCAGGGAGGTGTACGTGGACGACGCTGTTTCAACGTCCCAAAAACTCGGCGGACCAGGCACGGTTGTCGAAATAGACGAAGCTAAATTTGGGAAAAGAAAGTATAACCGTGGCCGCCGGGTTAAAGGAAACTGGGTGTTGGGGGGCGTGGAAAGAGGTAGTAAAAACTGCTTTTTGCTCCCGGTCCCGGATCGGTCGCGGCGCACGCTAGTCCGGATCATAAGAAAGTGGGTGCTACCCGGTACGACGATAATAACGGACTGTTGGAAGTCGTACAACAGACTTTCGTGGTACAATTTCAACCACTTGACGGTGAACCACAGTAAAACCTTCGTTGATCCAGAAACCGGGGCGCATACAAACACTGTGGAGCGCGGTTGGCGTGACATCCGCGACCGAATCCCGAAGTACGGTGTGAAATCGGAGCATTTTGGATTTGGCGGAGTGCATGTTTAAGAGGAAGTATAGTGCTTTGGAGCGACCCCACTTTTTCTACAGAGCTGCCGCCAAGTTGTACCCTCCAAAATACTAAGGTAAAATAAATAAACATAACCTATCCTAACGTAAGGTAAACTTACCTAACCAAACCTAACCTAATCTAACTAAACCTAACCTAACAAAACCTAACCTAACTAAACCTAACCTCTAACCTAACTAAACCTAACCTAACCTCTAACCTAACTAAATCTAACCTAACCTAACTAAACCTAACCTAACATCTAACCTAACCTCTAACGTAACGTAAACTTACCTAACCAAACCTAACCTAACTAAAGCTAACCTAACAAAACCTAACCTAACTAAACCTAACCTAACATCTAACCTAACCTCTAACCTAACCTAACCTAACTAAACTTAACCTAACCTAACCTAATAAGGAGTATAATACCAGCGTACACTTAGTACAGGCATGGTTGGTTGGGGGGCTTGTCACAGGTACTTATTAGGTTAACTAGCGTTGGGTTAGGTTAGGTTTGTTAGGTTAAGTGTGGTTTGTTGGGTTTGTTTTTGTTTGTTTTGCCATCCAGGTACGGTGGCCTTCGGCCTTCGGCCTTTGGCAACCGTACCTGGATGGCAAAACAAACAAAAACAAACCCAACAAACCACACTTAACCTAACAAACCTAACCTAACCCAAGCTAGTTAACCTAATAAGTACCCGTGACAAGCCCCCCAACCAACCATGCCTGTACTAAGTGTACGCTCGAATGTCACGTACCATACGAAGATGTAGCGTTTTTTATTAACCATTCGTTTTCCGGTCAAGCTTCTTCGCCCAGCTCACTCCCTACAGGATGAGCTCATTCGCTCCGCGTTCACTTGCCTCCATGGTGACCTCATTCGCTACGCTCATTTACTTTCAGAATGAGCTCGTTCACGCTCATTTACTTCCAGAATGAGCTCGTTCACCTCTCAACACTTAGTCACTTATAATGGGTAAGGGGTAAATAAAGCACGAAACATAACTTTTTATTACATACTTATTATCTATGACATTTCATTTATATGTTTATACTCTATGGACGTTTTCCTCATAGTCTGTAGAAACTAGAAACATTAATGTGGACGTGAACAGTAGCGGCTAACGTCGGACGTGTACGTAGCCTTTGAACAGTAGCGGCTGACGTCGGACGTGTACGTAGCCTTTAAGATGTTCTAATCTGTGGTTTGTAAGTAGCGTCTGCTTGCATCGAAAATAATAATTTTAAGTAATATTTTCTATAATTAATAATTGTTTCCGCGCAAAATAAATGTTATTTCTGGATTCTAGAGGTAAAAATCTTTAAGAAAAATGCAAATTTACCTCGATTTTAAAACGGTACCTTATACTAAACCTGTACCGTAACTTTATTTTACTAATTGTCCTTGTCTGAAGTAGATATAGGCTACCTATCTTTAAAAATTTTCAAACTAAAAAATAGGTAGTACTGAGCCTGGCTAGATTTTACGAATCAAACACCATTAATTTTAAGTTTTTAAATACGAGTAAAACACCGTTAAATAAACACAAGATTTACTTTACTAAATAATGGAAATACTTACTTTGAAAAACTAAAAATTAGTCCAAACCCTTTTTTTAAAGCCTATTATTTCAAAATGTAGACCACCCGACCTCTCGTTATTGGAAGGGGGGGGAATCCATACCCTCCAGTAAGATCGTTGTCCCGGTTTGACCCTTGAAAATTATGGTAGGCCCCTAAGCCTAACCATAAGGATACAGCCACAGTAAACACAACAAGAAGACTTACAATTCTTTTGGGCTGGGCTGGATTCACCCTCCTCCCTCCATACCTTTGTGTCTTTTATTTAGGTGTCAAACATTTGCATGTTCGTAACAGGTTTGTGTTAGCTTAAGTTTATGGTTACAGAGGCAGATAGGATAAGCATAATAACAAACTAGCTAAAGCCTGTCTTCTTACCTGAGTTTTAGACTTTGCTCTTCCGCCACTCATTTAAATAATTTTGGTGTACAGAGGTGACTGAGACAGATAATATTATAGTATAAAGCTGAGCTACATGTATAAATATATGCTGGTTTGATTTAGTGAAACGGCTCCAGTTATCTGTATCGGTCGGTTGCAACTTTTCTTTCAATTATAAATAGTAAGAAACAGAAACATGAGAAACATAACCTCTTCTTCAAAGCTTTGTTTCCCTTTAGGCTGGCTTTGATACTATGGCATGAAGTCTGTTTACACTTTTTCAATATTTTTTTTCACTTTGATCTTTAATCTTCCAAGGTTGCCTTGGGCTTAGATAAGGTGACCAGACGTCCAGATTTCGGCGGGACAGTCCCGCTTTAGCGAGGTATGTCCCGGCATCCCCACGAAGCCACGATTCCTGTGGGGAGAGCCTAATGTCCCGCTTTAGCAGTTTGACATGAAAATACTCATTGATTCATTGATTCATAAAAACCAATATATTTTAGCGAATTTCCCCTATTGGGAAGAAGCTATTACCGTAGTCGGCATGGTAAGACCTAGGCCTGGGACCATGATAACTTTTCGTTTTGAGGTCCCCAGACCCCAAAAACACCATTCGTTCGAAACTGTACATATCTATCTATCTATCTATCTATCTATCTATCTATCTATATATATATATATATATATATATATATATATATATATATATATATATATATATATATATATATATATGTGTCCGTGAGCACGATAACTCTCGTAAAAATTATCCAATTTTGATGAAATTTGGTATAAACGTGTAAAGCAACATTTATGACTTTAAGTTCGAAAACCAGCCAGATCGCTCCATCCGAAGGGGTATTTTGGGGGGGTTTTGTACCCCAAAAATGGGTTTTTCGAATTTTTTACATATAATTTTGGAAATAGTCAAATTTTATTTTTTCCCATTGGATTCAGCTTAAAAAAACACACAATTTTGTATTTTGATAATTTCTCTACGTCAATTGGTTACCGAGATAGTGAAAGTGCTAAACACAGTACGTTGTCTAATGTTATTCTTATGGAGAAAAATAAAAATTTTATATCTCGCTTATTTATTAACATATACTGACGTAACTTGATATACGGCTTCATCTGGTTGTGGACCATTGATATTTCCTCAAAAAGACACTTTTTTACCCAAGGCTCCCGTAGCAGCAAACCTGCGTACTCAGCCCCATGTTATTCTTATGGATAATAAGTAACGTGTTATCTGCCTTCATTATGAAAATAAATTAATGAAATTTGGTATGTGGCTTTACCTACATGAGTTATATTGATATTTGTATAAAACCCCATTTTTTGTGTTCCTTGCTTCAGCAAACCTGCATACTCAGCTGCCATATTATTCTTATGGAGAATAATTAAAATGTCATAAATCGTTTATTTATGAATGTATATTGATGAAACTTGGTATGTGGCTTTATGTGGTATTGAGATACATATATATGCATTGGAAATTCGCTGAGTACGCAGGTTTGCTGCTACGGGGGTATTATGTTATTTTAGTTTTTACAACTTGAATACAAGACTCCCGTCGACCAGCATTGTGTTGAGTTGTTCAAACACTTTGAAGCAAAACAAAAGTATTGGGTCCTAACATTTTTTCTAAACGTTTAACTGAGCTAGTGCACTCTCTATGCCTGTTACCAATATGGACCGAGAACAATATACTAGTTAAAATTAGAAACATAGAAATGCACGCTAAGAAGTAACGTGAATTTAAGCTGATTTAAGTTTTAATTAAGATTCAAGTTGATGAAAGCTGTTTATTCACTCCTCTGATAATTATCAGTAATTTTGGCGGATATTTTCTTTTATTAGTTAATTTTGCATATCTTTAGTGATCGTTCTGTATTGCACAATGATTTTATGAACATGATTACAAAATTTGTTTTTATAATACCAAGTACGGTAATATTTGGGCAAAAGCTGCACAAAACTCACAATTTCGTTTCCGGTATCTAATGTTCTAAGACCTTCCATGGAGGGCCTTCGGACCCCCCAATTTTTTAGGTGGGTACCCCCCCCCACATACACATCACATTATTTCCAGTTATTTAAACTATGTCCCGCTTTAGGCTTCTACAGATCTGGTCACCGATATGCATAGACTAACTAAAGTACTAGGCCGGATTTAAGCATAGGGTACACATACACAGGTGTGCACCTAGAGGCCCGCAGCACACAAAACCACATACAAAAGCTCTTTTGTCCAATAAAAAAGGATACAACCTGGTGGCTAGGGCCCGCACCACTGGTTGAGCCTAGGGGAACACAGCTCCTAAATCTGCTGCCAAAACAATAAACAGGGGCAACAGAACTGTAGTTAGTATGTACCTTGAGTAATTTCATTTGGTCACAAATCTGTGAGAAAGGATTTATTTTGTTAGCCACAAATTACATTTATATGTATATTTTCAGGTTTGTTTAAAGAGGGATTAATCTAGGGATCGGGTATATTATGGAGTATACATTTGGGACAAAGAAATATTCTCGGCCAGGGGTCCATCAGGAGAACCTAATCCGAGAAAGGAGATAGACTACTAATTTTCAAAGTTGATAAGTTGGTTTAAGTAGTAAGGCTGTGGTTTTATTATTTGTTTTAATGCCTTATAAGAGATTTTTAGGTGGAAATTCGTTCCTAACATGTCAGTGTTCTGCGTACAAACTAGTTCTTTAGACAGTTTATCTTTCATCATGTAACCACTTAGGATGGTCAAGTTTGTTACACTTTGAGACTGACCTCCATTTATGAAAACATTATGCTTATTTTAGAGGTAGAAATAATCATTAAAAATTAATTAACTGAGACAAATTTCTATACACAGCAAGTTACAGGGCTGGATTTAAGCATAGGCTTCATAGACGCGCGCCTTGGGGCCCGCACCACACAAATCCCACATACGCAAATGTCTCAAACAAGCAAAAAAAGGTCACCAGCTTGCTGACTTGGGCAGTTGTCGAGCCCCCAAACGCTACGAGTGAGCCCATGTAGCACAAACGGTTGGGCCGACGTTAGCAAATTGTGAAGTCCTAGTCCCACAGTTAGCCAATGATTGAAATGTCACCTCTTTAAACCGTAAACCAACCAACCGTTATCAAACAATGGCCTAATGGTTAACACCTTTAAATAAATATTTTAGTGTTAAAAATCATAATATATAATATATGTTTATATGCCAATAATATTGTAGCATTCTATACGTTCTGGTTTGATAACGGTAAAACTACATTTAATTTTTAAAAAAATTGTGAACTGCCTCAACTGACTGGTGAAGATGAAATGTTAGAATTGAAACAGCCATTTAAATTATCAAGTGAAATATAATGTTCTTTCTTCATGCAACACTTCTACATATATGCAATAAAATATCCTCTTGACTACTTATTTATTCTTTTTGCTCTGCTCAATTTGTTAAATTTAGTTTGTGAATTATTTACTGCAATCATCAGCCCTAAAAAAGAAATCTACATTTAATGCCTTGAATTATATAATAACAAAACCTGTAAAATGGAATAGGTAAGACTTGTTTATACAGTACATTTAAACTTTGCAAATTAAAATCAACTAATTAATTGCACGTTTAAACTTACCCAATTTCTGGGGTAACTGAATCTCAGATAATAAAAATACAAACTACTTTGCACAAAGTCACAACTGAAAAAGACCGCAAAACTCAGAAATTAAGTATTTATACTAGGTAGCCTCGCGTTCTGATTGGCTTACAAAACAGCGTTTCCCCAATGCAGCAGGCGACGTCCACCAATCATAGTCTTACCTTCCCTCACAATTCGTGTTTTAGGCTGATTTAACAACGTCTGGAACATTCTCTAGGAATCAGGAAATTCAGCAAGATTTAGCAAGCTGTCTAATTCTATTAAAATATTGCTACTGAGCAGAGTTAAAACTATTTTAATTTACGGTATTTATATTTTTTTTACTTCAAACAAAAAATTACAAATTTGTAATTAAATGTGCTACAATATATGTTTTTAAAAATGATTTTAGTTGAACAAATAATGTGACCCAATTGGGTCTTGACAGGGCCGTAGACAGCTTTGACGGGCCCCGGACAAAATTACTTGGCCGGGCCCCACCCCAACCCCTTTTTCCATCCCTTGCTACCAGTATATATTGTCTGAATAGCATTTGACCATAGTGACCAGCCCTCTTTAAAATGTCAAATATACAAAGGTTTTATCCCATCTGAAAGTAGGATCTGTATTTATACTAAACTAAATGTAAAAGAAAAATTAATAAGTGCAAAAAAATACCTAGGCCTATAGAAACTTGAAATAAGAATATTTTAAAATATAGGATATTTTAAATTAATATCAGTTGATTATCCTTTCTACTACGGACATTTTGATCGAAAAAAAATTCCAGGCTGTTCCATACCTATACTAATCTTCCTCTATTTCATGGTGCACCACCCTAGTAGCACAAATCGTTGGGCCAACGTTGGGAAATGGTTGGCACAGTTCGTTGGCCAACGGTAAGAAATGTCCGTTGGCGCACCGTTGGGCCAACATTGTATTTGCCAACCAAATACCAACAATGCCAACCAACACCCAACCAAATGCCAACCGTTTATAATTTTGTATATAAATGGTTATTTTTTATTTAAAAAAACACAATTTCACATTGAACTGGCTTAGTAAACCAATAATATAAATTTTTATAAACGATTTGAATAGCAAAAGTAATGTGTCCTGGTCGAGTCTAGAACCTACGACCTTTGACTTACTGGACATTCGCCTTAACCCTCGCGGCCACTCTGACTCGTATATGTGAATGGAAGGACTAGGATATCAAAATTACCAATAGTGTACACCTACATAACTAGGCCAATGGACAATATTTCATTTAATTCTTCCATAAATTAATCTACTTGCGCAAATCACTGTAATAAGAGAATAAAAGTTGGAACAATGTAATTTGGTTCTTTTGATTTATGTGTCTATTCTTGCTATGAAATATGATGAACTAAATTATGAGCAAAGAAATATATATTTAATATAATTATAATAATAAAATATATGATGGTTGGATTTTTGCCAACGCGGGTTACCCAACGATTAATTCGTTGGCACAACGTCTCTTATGGTTGGATTTGGCAACCGACCATTATCCAACCACTTCTAACCATCCCTACCATTCCCCATCGTTGGGCCAACGATGTGTGCTACTAGGGCAGTCACGTTGTAAAATGCAGAATATATAAAACTTTTTATTTCCAAAAAATGTATTGCTGTTGTTGCTTTCAGACCTACTGAAATAGAGAGTTCATTTGCTAAATAATAAATAATATTACAAACAGAGAATATTATTTTTTAAAATTAAATTTACACGATTTTAAATCGTACACACAATTCTTAAAATACATAATTGTTAATGCCCTATGGACTATGGATAAAAGTAAATGTTAAAGATTGTAAAAGCTAAATGAGGAGCTAACTACTAAGCCTAAAGTAATTTTTTAATGCTTCTTGTGAAGTCCTGATACAAAGTTATAACATAATTTACAAAATATAATACAATACTAAGGTTACTCAGCATAACAGAAAAACTACGTTTAACTACTAACGTCAATTTGGTTGGGGAGGGGTGACGAGAGTGAGAAGGACCTTCCATTATCAGTCATGAAACCAGGTAGCCTTAGTTGGCAGCAAGGTTTCGGGTGTGGGTTCTTCCTCACCGAGGATGCGGATTGTGATTGTAGAATACAGTGTTTCGGGAACATGTTGTTTCAGTTTCATTTAAAGAAAGTGGGCTGACGTTTGACCGACGGTGAGGGATCGGGTCCGGGCACTGTTGTCTCAGTTTTATCTTCATTCAAGGAAAATAAAGATTGATTGCTTGATGGTAAGCGTCCTGTTGTACTTTTAATGTCATTGGACGTTTTTTCGAATCTTTTAAGAGATGTTTGGCCTCTAGAAGCCTCCATCTCACGTGCTTATTTTGATTTTCTCTTTTGGCACCCTGATTTATAAGTAGGTACCGGCGGTATTAATGCCGGTGCGGTGTTGAGTTTTAAACTCAAAATCAAAATCACCAACGAAATAAAAACAAAACCCTTCCTTCCCCCAACAAACTGTTAACTAATAGAAACAATACACATCACACAATGAATCAGAATGACGACTACCCTACATTACAGGTACTCCGCACCGCAAATAACAAATAAATTGAGTCGTGATACAACAGGTGAACACCGCCGTAGTAAGAGCAAGGGAGGTTAGAGACGCGCAACATCATTCCAAGCTTGGCACTGAGGCACTACGTCAGTGTTGTCATAGACGGCGAGTGACATATGCGTTGACGATTTCTGGGAATTGAAGTAGTGTCCGGTAAAATTCCGGGGATTTTTCGGGGTTTTCTTTCCAGATGGCCTTTCTTGCCACTCTCTCCACTCTCAACAACTCGTGATGTCACTATTACTATTGGGGCTGGGGTTCCCCAAGGCTCAATATTAGGGCCCATACTATTTAACATATTTATGACAGACATCCCCATTCCACTGAACGCTCCACTTGCATTGTATGCCGATGATACTGCTATTATAACTCAGCACTCTGCAATTCATACAGCACAACAAAATCTGCAAACTTCCGTAGACACGCTGGTGGAATGGTTCGATAAATGGAGGCTTAAGTTAAACGCTTCGAAATGTGAAGCCAAAATCTTTACTTTAAGGAAACCTCAACTTCCTCATAATATTACTATAGGTAATACTATAATTGAATGGAATCCCTCTGACCAGTCTATAAAATATCTATGAATTCATCTCGATCAAAAGCTGAATTGGAATCTACATGTAAATTCAAAATTGACACAGGCTTATTCTCGGTTATCAATCCTTTTTCCATTGATCAACAGGAAGTCTTCACTCAAACCAAAATATGGAATTTTAATATATAAAAGTATTTTAAGACCTTTAGTGATGTACGCTTGTCCTATCTGGGGATTATCAATTTAAAAAAGTAAATTAAATCAAATTCAAGTGTTCCAAAACAAAATCCTTAGGATCTGTACAAACTCTCCACGGTTTATTCGAAATGAGCAAATTCATGAAGAATTTTGTGTGGGCTCGATTTATACTTTCATAAAGAAAAGCACAACCAAGTTTCTCAACAACATTGGACTTGTTCCTGGTGCACAATTTGTTTACATTGGTGAACCAGCTGCCAACAGGCGGTTAAAATCAAGACTTGTCCAAGATCTCCTTTTAGATTAGATGTTGAACTTTGGTTTCAGGGTGTCTTGGAATGGAGCGATCCCAATAATGTTCCACTATGTTATTTTATGAATATACTAGTTAATACGTTCTGTGTATAATACTTGTTTTGTATTGAACCGGAAAAATAAAGAATTAAAAAAATACACAGCAATACGGCACGTCACGTTGCGTCGCACAGATTGGGTTGTACTGTACGCTCAGAAACCATAGCATAGAGCACAAAAATTCAAATTAAATCATCGGATGTGTAAATTGTATTACAACATTAGGAAAATTAAGTATTCGTATATTTATTTGTGCGTTTATTTAATTTATTTTAATAAATATTTTGCGTTCAGGCATAATTAAGACCTAGCCGAGGGCCCGGCGCGGGCCCCGGACAAATTGTCCGAGACAACCGGTCTGTCTACGGCCCTGGGATTGAACCTAAAATCTTTATCCTCCCTCTCGTATATTCTGATTCATTAGAATTGGAAGATAGACTGGGACCTATAAGTAACCAATAGACTACGTCGAGGACAAAACGTTGCATGCTTAATTGCTTAGTACCTGGGAGGCCAAGCTTTGCTCGGGGGAAGGCCATTAAGTTTGTTTAGATGACTTGGAGTAATATCTCACCACTTCCCCCTACTGTTAATCAGATTTGTATAACTCATTTGCCTCTTTTCTACAATTTTAAGGTCACTCCAGTTGTTATTTATAGCTCAATGTCCCTTTGATTTTACTACTCTTTATATGTAATCTTAGGTCGGATTAACAATAATTTTCTTTCATAAGAACCTTGTCCTGACATTAACGAAAACAAAACAAAAATTCAATTAGGTGCACTCATTCTCAAATGATGGCGTGAACAAGAAAAATAGGCATTAATTTTTATATATTAAGACTCGCTTCGCTCGCTGAGGGCTCCGCCCCTAGACCCCCGCTTTGGGTCACTCCAGTTATACTATTTTGTGTTTAAAAACCTGTATCTTCACAATAACTGCCCAGCCAATTTAAGGCAGTTTTGTTTACCTTTTTTATTTGCGTTTTGTTTTGTAAGTTTACGACTAGTTATCATTATGACTTCATCTTTTCAATCGAGTTCGACAAACTTTAAGCCTTCCTTTATACACAGTGACCATGACTACGCTCGGATGATTGTATCTAAAGATAACATCTCGTTAAATGCTAATCTACATGACATTTACACGATACCGGTCACACGTGAACCTATTAATATGAACTCTTCTCGTGATAGCAATGAGGAAGAAAAAATAAGTACCATTGAAAACAAAACGGTAGCGGTAGTGGAGGGGGAGAGCCGTTACCCCCACCTACCAACAGGGACACGTGACGACACAGCTAGCCACTAGTTGAGTGCGCGGTCTGGTTGTGGATGGACGTGAGAGTCAAGTTTCCCGTGTTTGCCGTCAGCTTGGAGGCAACGATGCAGAACAGGTAATGTATTGTCAGTTTTCCATTTGTTTGTATATAAAAGTGTTGTGTTAGTGTATTGTATTTGATTTATTGTATATATATTTGTTATCTTTGTGTTAGTGTAAATTGAAATGTAAAATAAAAATATAAAAAAAATAAAAAAAATGTAGGTTAGTTAGGAGTAAGAATTTGATATTTAGATGTAAGTAGGGTTCACTTGATAACGGGAGGAGTTTCCTTACCTCCCGAAACGTAGTGTAGTTTTAAACACTAGAAGCGATAGTTAAAGTCCAAATAAATCAAAAAATAAATTCAAATCCATCGCTATTATGAGTTTAAAAAATACAGTTAAATTACCTGATTTTACGAAATATTTCACCAACCATCCTGATAACACTGCTCATGGTGGTACTGCGGTATTGATTAAAACATGTATAAAACATTTTGAGCACCCCAAATTCCAATTAGATTACTTACAAGCTACAAGTGTGACTATAGAAGACTGGCAAGGTCCCTTGACATTGTCATCAGTCTACTGTCCACCTAGGCACAACATAACTTATCCCCAATTTCATAATTTTTTCACCACTCTTGGACAGAGATTTTTATCTGGTGGGGACTATAATGCTAAACATCCAATGTGGGGATCAAGAATAACTAATCCACGTGGTATGCAACTTGGGAGAACTATTGCGGATAATAACCTTAGTCACATATCCACCGGGGAGCCTAAATACTGGCCAACGGATTCAAATAAACTTCCGGATCTGTTGGATTTTTTGTAACAAAAGGAATCTCAAATAATTACCTCCAAATTGAATCAAATATTGACCTATCATCTGACCATTCACCAGTAATTCTAAGTGTAGGAATTAGTGCCCATAATTATTACAGATAACCCTCCTAATTTGTGTAATACATTTACTGATTGGAATTACTTCCGTGACTTTCTTTCAAAAAAAATAATCTAGAAATTCCTCTAAAAACTCCAGATGAAATAGATATTTCCGTTGAAACCTTCACTCAGTCAGTACAACAATCAGCCTGGATTGCGACACCAAAACCCAAAAACTGTAGTGAACATCATAGAATAATTTATCCAATCTTCATCAAAAGAAAAGTAGCCGAAAAGAGGCGCTTAAGAAGAATTTGGCAAAACTCTAGAAATCCAGTAGACAAAACCAACCTCAATAGAGCATCACGGCAACTCACCGCTATGTTGAAACAACTCAAAAATGATTGGTTTAGAGATTTTACAGAAAATCTATCTCCAACAGAAGCGACCAACTACTCATATTGTGGAAAGCTACTAAACATTTCAAACAGCCGGAAACCCCGATCCCTCCTATTTTGAAGACAGACGGCTCATGGGCAAAAAGTACAAAAGAAAAAAGTGAGGTTTTTTTCTAGGCATTTTGAAAAAGTTTTTCAGCCAAATGACACTGGCATTGATATTAGTCACGAAATTGATGAGTTACTTGAAGCCCCAACTCAAATGGACTGAGAGTTAATGGGCTGAGAGTATCAATTCAGCCTGTTACCACAAATGAAATAAAATCAATCATTAAGAACGAACTAAACCCGAGAAAATCTCCCGGCTACGATTTAATAACTGGTAAGGTGCTTAAAGAACTTCCTGGTAAAGCGTATTTATTGTTAACTTTGATTTTCAATGCCATTTTAAGATTAGAATACTTCCCAACCTAATGGAAAATTTCCCAAATTGTTGTAATACAAAAGCCTGGGAAACCTTCTCACCAAGTCTCGTCTTATAGGCCAATAAGTCTCCTTCCTGTAATATCAAAGGTTTTTGAAAAAGTTCTCTTAAAACGATTACTGCCAATAATTTACGAAAGAGACTTAATTCATAATCACCAATTTGGGTTTCGGAGACAGCACTCTACAGTTGAGCAAGTCCACCGAGTTAATTTGATTTAATTTGACTTAATGATTTGATTTAATTTTTTAATTTGAAGTTGTTTAATTTGATTAAACAAGACTTGGAGAAGAAGCAATACTGTACAGCTGCGTTCTTGGATGTAAGTCAAGCATTTGACAAGGTGTGGCACAAAGGCTTATTGTATAAAATTAAGAAAATGCTTCCACATACACTTTACAAAATTCTTCGGTCGTACTTAAGCAAAAGATTTTTTCAAATAAAACTTAAAGACGTCCTATCAGGTTTCCACGCAGTAGAGTAAGGAGTACCTCAAGGTAGTGTAGTACCTCAAGGCTAGGTCCTGTCCTTACGTGCTATACACTGCAGATGTCCCAATAAGCGATGGAACGAATACTGCTACTTTTGCAGGTGATACAGCCATACTAGTCTCCCATCATAATGCAGTGACTGCCACAACAATCCTTCAAAGAAGCTTAAACTGTATATCAGACTGGCTGAAGTGGTGGCGGATAAATGCCAATGAAGGTAAATCAGCTCAAATAACATTTACCCTGAAAACCGATACTTGTCCTCCTGTTTATTTAAACAATGTTGTTCTACCTCAAGTAATCGAAGTAAAATATCTAGAAATGCACTTAGACAGAATACTAACATGGAAATCTCACATTTGGAATAAACGATTGAATCTAAATTTACAGTACAGAAAATTATCCTGGCTTCTTCACAAAAACTCAAAACTGTCAAATGAAAACAAAATTTTACTCTACAAAGTGATTCTAAAACCAATTTGGACTTATGGTATACAACTGTGGGGAACTACCAGCATCTCCAACATAAACATCATTCAGCGATTTCAATCTAAAGTGATACGAGCAGTACTTCAAGCCCCTTGGTACGCCAGCAACCTCACTCTTCATAAAGGCACTTGTATACCTTTTGTAGTGGAAGAAATAGAACGCTTCACTATAAAATATCTTTCAAAATTAGACAGTCATCCTAATCACCTTGCAGTGAACCTTCTGGACAACAGTGACCACATCTACAGACTAAAACGCCATAGTGTCCTGGATTTGACATCACGGTTCAAAACATAGTTTAAATATATTTTTATTTTGTTAGATTTGTTGCTGGACAAATACTAACTCATGCCTTTATAAATTTATCACATTTGCTTATTGTTTTGTAACTAAACAGATTGTAAATAAAGTACGTATGTTATAAAACTCTAACATGTGAAAGTTACTTTGGCAGTTTATTGGATATTTTTTACAGCTGTTATGATTTCTTTTGTTTTGATTTGAAACTCCATAAGGCCAATGTTAACATTTCTAATTTTCAAGATACAAATTAGAGGTTTAAAAATAGAAATGTTTAACTTCTGACAATTTTCCCTTGATTTTCTAGTTACAAGCTACCTGCATACTAAATTTCACGTTTATAACTCGTCTGCAAGTGGTCTAGAATTCATATTCGTGAGTGAGTGAGTTACACATACATCGAGCTGTATAGGTATTTAGAAGATAGAAGATTAACCAACGTTGGTCCAACAATATTAATTTCGGTTGGCCCAACCGCATAAAAACGGTTGGGCAACGGTTGGCTTGTTGTGGAAACACCAACCCACCATTAGCCAACGATTGTACCGTTGACCAACGGTAGCCCAACTGTATATGTTACCACTTTGTCTGTGATGTTACGTGTGGGAGCGCTTGAAAGGCGCTCCACTTCCGGGCGACAACTCAGACTTCTGAGTTTCTAGGGTGTGTCTATGTTATATTAGACAGTGATGACTACTACCACAGACAAAGGAATATAAATGGGTTCCTTTATCTGTGCTACTACTTTGCTCAGTCTGGTCGCATAAATTCCCACAAACTGGTATTCTGGCATTCTGGTACAAACTACTAGAATGGTACAAACTACCAAACCTGTCTGAATACGTACGTTCTGGATTGAATTTCGCCGTTTTCTGTAATTTTATTTACTGAGGTACCGAATAAGGTTAGGTTGGATAATTGATTATTTCTGAAATTTTTCTATCAGATTAGTACATCAATTCATCAAGATTTGTTTTATTTACTTCCATTTTAGTTTTTTAACCAAACATAAAACTTAAATTGTATTGATTTTACTGTATAAAAACATAATTTACTATCGTAAACATTTACATACGGTACATGAACTAAGTCGTACATGAATATACTATGCATTGATCATATCAAAATAAATATATTATGCCCAACAGATCATTAAAATACGTACATCTCATCATATATCCTACATTCTAATATTAGTAAGGGTTGCTTGATTTCAAAAAAGGGTCCAACGATTTCCTTCAAATGATGGAAATAACTATAATCTATACCTATAAAATGCAAAGGCCTCACTCACTCACTCACTCATCACGAATTCTCCTACTTCCCATTTACCTAGAGAGTTGAAATTGCGTCCACTGATTCTTTAGGCATAAAATAGGAAAAATAAATGATTTTCATCCTGATCTGACCGTAGGGCTCCGCCAGAAAGCCCGACAAAGTTCCCACATATTTCTTATGGACATTCATTTTTGTTTGAGCCGATGGAAGTACAAACACCTGATTTTAATTCGTAGTAGTTCCACGGGCTAACCACAGAATGCAGCATACACAACTAACTGTCATCTTCTTAATATATAAAATACCCCCGTAGCAGCAAATCTGCGTACTCAGCGGATTTCCAATGCATATATATGTATCTTAATACCACATAAAGCCACATACCAAGTTTCATCAATATACATTCATAAACAAACGATTTATGAAATTTTAATTATTCTCCATAAGAATAACATGGCGGCTGAGTATGCAGGTTTGCTGAAGCAAGGAACACAAAAAATGGGGTTTTATACAAATATCAATATAACTCATGTAGGTAAAGCCACATACCAAATTTCATTAATTTATTTTCATAATTAAGGGAGATAACACGTGACTTATTCTCCATAAGAATAACATGGGGCTGAGTACGCAGGTTTGCGGCTACGGGAGCCTTTGGAAAAAATTTTTTTTGAGAAAATATCAATGGTCCACAACCAGATGAAGCCGTATATCAAGTTTCGTCAGTATACGTTCATAAATAAGCGAGATATAAAAATTTTCTTTTCCTCCATAAGAATAACATTAGACAACGTACTGTGTTTAGCACTTTCAATATCTCGGTAACCAATTGACGTAGAGAAATGATCAAAATACCAAATTGTGTGTTTTTTAAGCTGAATCCAATGGGAAAAACTAAAATTTGACTATTTCAAAAATTATATGTAAAAAATCCGAAAAACCCATTTTTGGGGTACAAAACCCCCCCAAAATACCCCTTTGGATGGAGCGATCTGGCTGGTTTTCGAACTTAAAGTCATAAATACTGGCTTTACACGTTTATACCAAATTTCATCAAAATCGGATAATTTTTACGAGAGTTATCGTGCTCACGGACACACACATATATATATATATATATATACAGTTTCGAACGAATGGTGTTTTTGGGGTCTGGGGACCTCAAAACGAAAAGTTATCATGGTCCTGGGCCTAGGTCTTACCATGCCGACTACGGTAATAGCTTCTTCCCTATAGGGGAAATTCGCTAAAAGTGGGATTAGTTATAAATTTTATAACTCAAGAACGGCTGAAAGGATTTAAATGAAATTTTGCACGCGGATAGTTTATTACCTGGACTAACACATAGGATACTTTTCTCCCGGAAAATATGAAGGGCTCTGCCCCTTTGGCTTTTAAAGTTTACATGTTATTCCTTATGGGAACATGTGTTTATCATTTTCTGCGTTTAATTAATAAACAGATGTTTTGATAAAACAGCTGTTTTTGTAAAAAACTTTAAAAGTTTACATGTTATTCCTTATGGGAACATATGTTATTAGGAGTATATCTAAATATACTTGAAAGGCATAAATATATGTTCATTATGGAAATAAAAGACCTACTTGAATGGCAACTTTCATAATGGAAATAAAAAACTACTTGAATGGTAACTCAAACTCTTTTTTTGATAGGTGAGTGAGCGGAGCGAACGAGCTCATATTGAAAATGAACGAGTATTTGACATAAAACAAATTCAATGACATTAGGACAGGACAACGTCTGTTGGGCCAGCTAGTAGTTTTATAAATCATTTGCGGGGTGAAGCCTAGGGGTAACAGCTAGTTTCTGGTATAAAAATAAGTTCTAGAAAGGTTTCATCCCCAGAAAAATTACTACTACATAAAATAATCAACTGACTGTCCTTCCCCGGGCAAAGCTCGGTCCCTCAAGTACCGACCGAGCTTCTTAACTCCCCGTCAAGAAGGGAATTTTTGTTGGTCTTTCATTTCAGTTGGCACACCGATCCTTTAATCCCCGCTTAACCCACCCTACAGTGTGTTAATCTAACTCCAAAGTTGTCTACCATTAGAGGGTCTTACCAGGGCGTGTGGTTGGAATTATCAGCGACAATCATTGATAAAGTTATCACTCAAAAACCTTATATTAACAATGTAACACATTATTCAATTTAGTAATCTTATAAACTACTGTTGGTCTCTCTGAAAAACTTAAATCAAAATTAAAAATCTACATACGAAGACTCCCCACAAGACTGCCACACAGCCTATAGTTCCTATATGAAGTTTGCGTTGAAAGGCTCTTTATAAGTAAAGCACTCTGTATATATTTTTTAAAACATAGAACAATTTCAAACGAAATATTACAAAGGAAAAAGAACATTAGTACATAGTAAAATAAATTATATTCTACACAGAAATCGATATACAAAATACATAAAGTACATAATTTACATTGTTATATACATGGATTGCTCAGTAGGCATGTTAGAATCCGTCTATTGCTCCCGGCTTCCTCCAGTCGCAGTTGGCGGTCAGATTGGCGCCAAGTCGCGCGATCCCTGTGATGACTGCCAGAAAGTTGCCACTCGCCACCCTCTTCGTGGTGTGACCAATGGCGTGCCAACCGTCCACCACCTCCTGTACAGCGCAGTAAACGTTCAGTTGGAATGTTCAACAGTAAAGGAGTACATATAACAGGAGGTGAAACTAACCACAGTGCTGCAACAAATATCTTACTATTAAAAATATGAATGTGTTTATTATTTGGTAGTCCCCCACAAGTAATGGATCGATTGAGCTGGTTTGTGAGTTTTTATTTTTAGACATACGTTTCGCAACATTTAGTAAGACTACCAGCGACCTGAAGACTACTACAGTTCTGAATCATCAACCTCCCTAATTCGCTGAGGTTGCACAACAAGCCCTGTGATACAATTCATAATACTGGATTGCTGAATGACGGTGAGAGTGTATTACTTTGGAATTTAGGTATTGTTTGTTTGTTTAAATGACACTCTAAGAGTAGTCTGTCTAATTGGAATAATTTGCCAACGTGGATTTATTGCAGAACAAAGGAAGGAAATGAGTTTGAATGGATATAATAGGAAGTATATTGTTTGGAAGGACTCTCTGACAGCCCTTTGAACTGTTTCATCAGTCTTCTGAGGATCGCTCAGTCCCAAACAAGTCATCCTTGCGATAGAACATTTCACTACTTGACTACTTGAAGATTTCACTGTTTGACTTTGATTAGCGATTTGATCCAAACTTAGCTAGCCACCTAGTCGGTGACCAAACATGGAGGAACAAAGTGGAATGTTACCCATAATCGGTAACGTCTTCTTAATATTGTTTTAAATATTTACGTCATACGGTCCATACGGAATAGTATTGTACGAGAGTGTTTCACTATCATTACATAAATTATCTGGATTATTAATTATCACGATGCCTAGGCCTACCGAATTGTGTTAAGTTATTTATATTTGCAAATAATAACAAATGAAACTATAAACTAATTTTAATAGATTTTACCTGCAAAATGCCGTATTCGTAAGATATATTCATCGGCATTAACTGATGGTGAAACCTAGGCAAGTCGATTGCTTCCTTAATATTTTTTCCAAGCCAGAGATTCCTGATCGAGACCTGAAAAAATAAACTTTTAAATTCCCATTGTTAAATAAGTACTAAGAACCTAAAATATTATTGTGTAGGCTCTTCAATGGTCCAAATATACACTTTTGTAGTTAATTTCCGGGTTAGTCCGTGTAGATGTAGACGAATTCGCGCGGTGGCGGATAGATTACAATATCCGAAACGTTGGCCACCAACATCGTCGACATCTACACGGACTAACTCGGAAATGAATTACAAGAGTGTACATATATCCGAAATGAATCAAAGGGACATTTAACTATAATAACAACTGGAGTAAACTTAAAAATGCAGAAAAGATGCAAATGAGCCAAGCAAATCTGATCCTCAGTAGAAGGATGTGGTGAACAATAATTACTCCACAAGTCATCTGACCAAACTGAATACCTTCCCCGAGCAAAGCTCGGTCCCCCAGGTACTTAATCTTAACACCATCAATATCTAATTTAAAACTCAATAAAAGTTTGAACAAATCAATAAACATTTATTTTTTTCAAAGAATAAATTTTTGTAAAGAGATTTGTGTTGTATTACACCATAAAGTTTCTTGATTAATTGGATCCCTGGAGGTTCTGATAATAGGGAGTAACGCAAAAATGAAAATAACATATCAAATGTGTAATGAAACAAAATAAATTGAAAGACTAGAAATATGGAAAACAATTACCAAAGCAGTCTGCGTCGTTATCTTGGAACCACCAGCCCCGCCCACGACTAGACGTACTTCCCCCTGGCTGTCCACGACGATGGTGGGGGCCATGGACGACAATGGACGCTTCCCGGGCTGGATGAAGTTGGCCTCCGAGGGCTGGATGTTGAAGTAGTTGATGACCCCCGGAGTGGAAAAGTCGTCCATCTGATCGTTCAATAAAATACCCGTGCTTGTGGACACAAACTTACTTCCGAATCTGAAAATTTTGATAACAAAATTCTTGGTTAGCTTTTACTTGATGTCAACACACACAACATTTAATACAGTTTTTAAGTATATAAAAAATAGGCCTATCGCAATTTTTTTTCTTTTTTTGAACTAGTGTGACTGATTGAAATCGTCACATAACTGATATTATTCATAACAATAAAATAATTATTTTGTTCTGTGAAGTAAATGTATGTGTAAATAAAATCCGTGATTCTCATTTTTATATTTTAAGGCAGACAAGATATCTGATAAAGTATGATACAGCACTTCACGTGACTGGGGCAAAGGGCGTTTCCAACCTTTAATAACAACTGATTATATCTGGTTGCTGTTATAATGATTTTTGAGACAGCAGAGAAGAATATCATGTTTCCAGATTCAGAATTATGAGGGGGCTCCAGTCCTCTGCGTCTACCTGCTTCTGCCAAAAGACTAATGTTAACTTTCAAAACCCGTTTCTCCTGAACGGATTGTCCAAAACCGATGATTTACGGTTAATTTTAAAGAACAAACAAATATAAAATTTAGCAATTTCAGTGAGCAGAATTTTGATATCACAAATAGTTCACCGATTCATACAAAAAGTAATTATTGAATATTTATGAATTTGTTTGATCGATTATTATTTGTTATATTAAAAAATAGCAGACCCATTGAGGCTTCGCCCGCGTAAACAATGACAGTTATTTGTGTGCTGCATTCTGTGGTTAGCCCGTGGAAGTACTACAAATCAAGATCAGCTGTTTGAATTTTAATCAGCTCAAACCTAAGTGAATATCCATAAGGATTGCAACTTTGAAGCACCGTGGGGCAAAGCCCTGTAGTTGAATCGGTGTGACCTAAAGAATCAATGCACCAAATTTCACCACTCTAGCAGTCTAGCATGTCGGGAAGTTGGAGGATTAGTGATGAGTGAGTGAGGGCTTTGCCTTTTATAATATGTGATCACTAAAAAAGCTAGGTATTATTTTTCTCTTCAAAATGAACCATAAATCAACATAGGATAATCCTTTGAGTAGGGACTGGTTTGAAAAGATATTGCGCTTATGGGGAAAGCAGGTGGAAACGAAATGTGTCGTGACTGGAGGCAGTTAACCGTAACGGTTGTAACCACATTGTTGTTACATGAGGTTGACGGTGCTGGTGGCGCTGACCGCACTGCCGTCGGGCGCCACGACGACGATGTTGTTGGTCCCGTGGTCGTCCCCCCAGTACTGGCCGCCGTAGTAGGAGTAGTTGCTGCTGGTCCAGTTGGTCTTGATCTTGGACCGAGTCTCCAGGATGGCCTGCTCGTCCGTCAACATGGATATCGTCTGTTGGGAAACCAGTGTGTCAGAGATTAATGTGATCCTCGTGTAAGAACTTTCCTAAAGGAATCTGGCAACGGAGCAAGTGCAATACAGAGGTATTTAAAAGCGTATACCAGAATTGTGCTACCCATTAATGAAATTATCCACATAAAATAATTTAAAGAACAATGCGTAGTTGGATGTAGAAGATACTAGCGACTTAATAATTTATTTTAGGTAATGTTTGATACATTTTTGGAATGTAAGTCATGCATTTGAGAGCATTTTGTTTATAGAAACTGGTGTAGGAATTTTATTAAGTTTGAGTAATGTTCCGAGTTAATCTATAGACACTTCTGAACAAACGGTATATTCATATTGAATACGCTGGGGCGAACCGGTACCATCGACTGAGGTAGAACAACACTGTCCGGGTTCATAGTTGTACATCAAAGCTATATCGATTGCAATATTTGTATTTCCAAGGGCACGGACTCTTAAGGGTTGCTTTTTAACCATAGGTTTAACATATGGATTAACTAGCTGTTCCCGCAGGCTTCGCCCCGCTAATAATAATTTATAAATACCCCCGCCGCAGCAAACCTGCATACTCAGCGAATTCCCAATGGAGCTATAAATGTCTTAATACTACATGAAGTCACTTACCAAGTTTCATAAAAATATATTAACAAATAAGCAATATATACAATTTTAATTATTCCCCATAAGAATAACATTGGGGCTGAGTACGCAGGTTTGCTGCATCAAGGAACACAAAAAATGGAGTTTTATGCTATCAATATAACTCAACTAGGTGAAGTTATATACCAGTTTTTATTCATTTATGTTCATAATTAAGGGAGACAGAGCATTTAATTATTATCCATAAGAAAAAAATGGGGCTGAGTACGCAGGTGTGCTGCTACAAGAGCCTTTGACAAAAAATTGTTTTTTTGAGCAAATACCAATGCACCACAACTAGATGAAGCCGTATACCAAGTTTCATCAGTAAGCGAGATAAATAAATAAATAAATAAATAAACAAATTTCATAAATAAGCGAGATATAAAATTCGTCTTTTCCTCCATAAGAATAACTTAGACAATGTACTGTGTTTAGCACTTTCAATATCTCGGTAACCAATTGACGTTGAGGAATGATCAAAATACCAAATTGTGTGATTTTTAAGCTGAATACAATGGTGAAAACTAAAATTTGACTATTTCCAAAATTATATGTTAAAAATTAAAAAAAAACATTTTTGGGGTACAAAACCCCCTCAAAAATACCCCTTCGGATTAAGCGATCTGGCTGGTTTTCTAACTTAAAGTCATAAATGTTGCTTTACATATTTATACCAAATTTCATCAAAATCGGATAATTTTTACGAGAGTTATCGTGCTCACGGACACACACACACACACACACACACACACACACACACACACACACACATATATATACATATATATATATCTACAGTTTCGAACGAATGGTGTTTTGGGGTCTGGGGACCTCAAAACGAAAAGTTATCATGGTCCCGGGCCTAGGTCTTACCATACCGACTACGGTAATAGCTTCTTCCCTATAGGGGAAATTCGCTAAAACTATGATAGTTGTGTGTGCTGCATTCTGTGGTTATCCCGTGGAACTACGACGAATCAAGATCAGCTGTTCGTATTTTCACCAGCTCAAACTTAAAGTAAATGTCCATAAGAATAACACAGGATTAGAACTTTGACTCCCCGTGGGACGGAGCCCTATGGGAATTTCTTAAAATAGTTTCTTAGTGAGCACCCAAGACCCAAGAGGAAGGTACGTTCCAAATTGCATTGCAATTCGTTCTGTGGTTTTTGAGATTTCGTGATGAGTGAGTCAGTGAGTCAGTCAGTAGTATTTGAATTATATATATATATATATATATATATATATATATATGTACCGGTATATATATATTAAAATTTGAGATTTTAGTAAAGTTAATTAATTAATCATCATGGCACTATGAAACAGTTAGGTAGCGAAAAAATTGGTTACAAGCTGAATATGGATCAAAACTACTGAAATGCCCACAAAATATTCAGTAGAACGACTCCAAAGGCGAGGTCAAGATCCCGAGGGCAACAATCCCGAGTATTATGAGTTCAGTAAGCGTTTTAAAAAATATATTGAGGTCGAAGGCCAAGCTTCAATGATCACGTCAGTAAAGCAAATGTAAATACAATACCGTCAGACACAACTAGCTCGTTTTAGAGCAACAAGTTCCTTCGTTTTTATAAAACAAACGTGAAAAAAGTATTTACAGTACTGAAACTACTATACAGTAACAGTAAGAACACAGTAAGTAACAGTAAGAATGTAGCTAGTGATTCCAGCAACAAGCAATCAAGGGATGACATTGTAAGTAATTTTGCATTGTTAAGGTTGAATTATTTTGTTTTATGTAAAAGGTAAACAGGCCAAACAGTATAAAGCTACTTGCCATCACGAGGACATATCTCATAAAACCCATGTACTGTGTAATAATATTGACTTTTGATAATATCAATTAATATCTATCTATCTATAATATTATAAAGAAGAGGTGGTTTCTATCTGTCCGTCTGTCTGTGTGTCTGTATGATGTTCCGGATAAACGCAAAAACTAAACTGAACCGACTAGGCTGAAACTTTACACAAAGGTAAATCTTGAACCCATGCAACACATAGGCCTATTCAGTTCCTTAAAATCCCCTCGGGCTACGCCCCGTGAACGTCCTAAGTTTCAATGTTTACATTTTAGAAGAAAGTAAACTTTCAGAAACTGTAATGCAAACAGCTGTGGATAGTGCCATTTGACAGCTTAAGAGCAGAAGCAAGAACAGCTGTTTCAAGCTAAATTGCAATGACTATAGAACGGGTAAAGAAAACACCTGTGCGAAGAACGGGTACATCAGCTAGTTTATTATAATAACAGAGTGTTTAAGGTAGATTAATAATAATTATTTATTAGGAACACATTAAAATAAATTAAAACATTAACATCCGAGATGCCAGAATAATTCAACAAATTAGTAACCGTTACAACTTAAATTGCATAATGATGATCTTTGAGACCCCTAGTCTAGTTACTCTACCTTATTATCCTAACCACTCCCCATCTCACTAACTACCCTATACTCAAGTCAGCAGGTTGAGCCAGTAATTTCAACTCAATAAACAGGTAAGAAAAAGAGCTCATTGTTTATAACACTTCCAGCTTCCTCAGACAAAATTCCTAGATACTTCCTCATCAAAAATCCCCACTTAAATTTTCCACTATTTATGCAAACGGAATCAAATCAACTATTTTGTTCCTATTCACCGTAACTAAACAAAACGTGTTTGTCGGTAGGACACAAGTGTTCCGTTACATTTGGTACACACATTAGTACAAAATGCAATGCTGGAGAATCACAGTGCCCCGGTCATAAATAGATGATATCGGGCAGCGGTTGAACCGCTTAGTGGACCAGGTAATGCGATGTGGTTTCCGGCCACGTTGAATGGACGGTGTCGTTTGTGTAATACGTGACTGAATTAGATTCTGCATTTCTATGAGTGTTTTGAGCAAACTGTGAAATAAAAAACACGATATTTTTTATCTTCATGCGTATTATGTTTTTGATATCGAATGTGTGTTAGAAACTGGGAACTAATAGAAGTTTACATTCTATTGAGTATTGGTTTAGGTTGTGAAACAGTATTTGCAAACAATACGTGAATCGTTTTAAGACGTGTTAAAATAAATACAAACAAAAATATGCAATTTATTAAAAATAAAATAGAAACAATATTAAAATAGTTTATTAGAATAAAAAATTATAGACAATAGCTAAACAAATTTAAAATACCAAAGCTGAACATCTAAAAGGAAAATTTAACCATATGCGGGATTATTTTTCTGTACTATCCCCTAAGTATAATCATATAAAAAAGTAACAATATGATTTACGATTTCTTGCTTTGCAGTTTTGAAAGGGCGGTCTGGAAGCGGAGTCAAATGGTGTGTTTTAACAGTTTTTGTTTAAATTTCAAAAGTTTCGAGGTTTAGCAAAAACGTCATAATATATAAAATTAATTTTAATTTTATTTGAAACAATAACGGACCTATTCATTAGTGTGCTTTAGACAAGTGTTAGGATACCTCGTTAAGGAGGGTGGCGTTGACGAAGTGCGGGTCCCCGAGGTGGGTGCGTCGTCCGTAGGCGTGCTTGAACGTCTCGATGATCATCTGAGACCTCTGGAGGTCCGAGTACGCCAGCTGCAGAAGGCCGTCTAGGACCCTCAGAATGAACGTCACTAGGACACCTGTAATGCAACAGACATGTAGCAGTCGAGGAGTAAACCTCGACTTGGACACCTACACTATGTATCCCTGCTGTTATACCCGTGAGAGAGGACGAGGTTCTGAGTGTCGTGGTCGGCTCAGGAGCTTCGCTGTACTTGGTAGACCAGCGTGCCTCTGGAGGGCGATGCCGGCAAATCTCAGTGCGGTTTGCAGCCTGTATTTAGTTTACCATATTCACATTTCACATTTTCATTGTTATGTATTATGAAAATTAATTATAAGTTAAATGTGTTACTCTGTCACATAGAATAAACGGAAAATATTAAGTTAAAGTTGAGTGTATCAAATATCTGAAGAAATAGTTTTATTTACCAAGAAGTCTCTTTATATACGACATTTGAAGTACATCCACCTGGGGCATGAATAAATAGGCAGCGTGAAGATATGACTCTTGAACAAGCTACATAAAGAAGATCCATTGAGCTCACCCAGGCAGTGGGAAATGCCTGGCCCTGTGACTTTTTGATAGCCATAACAAAGCAGTCACTGACCGGAAAATATAGCGGCTTGAACTTAAACATGGCAAGTTCTGGGATCAAGCGGGTGCGTGGTATGGAGACTGACTCTCCAACAACAGCCAGTGAGAATGTCTGTCTCGATGGCGTATCTTTGCAGACTACGACTCCAAGCAGCGATCCGTTGCACATCTTTGGAGCTTTTAAGTTACGGAGGAGCAATATTGGAGCTCCAACCTTAAGCGTGAGCTTTTGAGTAGATAATACGGGCACAGTTACAGTGAGTCAAAGTACTCCGTTGGGCAGTGAATGGCGTGGTCCTTGTTAAAAGAAAGGTGTGTTAACAAATTTATACGCTCGTTCCTGACTTTGGAAGAGAGACATCTTGTTGACATCTGTAGCTTGTTAATTGTTGGACATGAGAATGGCACATATACAGAGGAACTTTAAAAATTAAACTGTTTATGAACCTCCGGAAAAAAACTGCAGATCAGTAGTTCCTGTTATTCGACGAGTGTGCCGAGAGAAGGAGGGATGTTTGTGAGACCACAGATGCACAGATGTTTTCCAATGTCCCGTCCCCAGCTTTTAAGAGAACCTAAGAAAGCTCCTCAACCCCTTGTTCTTACCCAAAACGAATTTTCGTATTTACTGTGTAGTTGAGACGCTCGATGGTCGGACCCATAAAATATAATTTAGATAGGCATAGATCTCGTCCGCCTGTGTCGCACTCACTACAAAGGTTAGAGTCTGTCTGAAATCTCCAGAGAACAACGCCGTGACTCCCCAGCAGTCATGTTGCTGTTTCTTATGTGTTTTAAGGTACTAAATTTCAGCTCTATGGTTGAGCAGTTGGTGTGCGATGACTAAAATTCTTATATTAGTAGGGTAGACCCCAGAGTATAGTTTTGTACTATATTTCTTTCTGAAGTAGTTATATGTCTGCATTGAGCTATCTGCAATTTTCCAACCGAATTTTTGCTCCACCAGTCCAGTAGTAGCTGAAAAATTGATAAAATTAGTATGTTGAAGGTCCGATTTTGAAGGTATTATTTGTTAATTCTGGTGTACAGTATTAGGCATCTTCCTCCGAATTCAAACTTAAAAGGTCCAGTAAATACTAATGCTCATAAGATTGTCAGTAGGTTGATAGTAAATTAGGGCCTATATCATTTTTAAAAACCGGCCCACATCTGCAGCATAAGGGGAACCTCCATTCCAAATCTAACCTAAAAAGGCATTGTCGTTTTTGAGATACAGTAATCCTGTGTCAGTGAATAAGACTAAAAAATATAGAATTATATAAAATGCCCACTCTGTATAGCTCTATAGAAGACCGATAAAACATGAAATGACATTTAATTTAATTTTGTATGGGTCTTCTACATAAATACAAATTAAATGTTGTTCGTTTCCCTAAAAGCTGTGACAGGCCCTGAACGATCTCATGCAATAAAGTCACTGTAAGGCAACATGTCGTCCGCGGAGGTTACCTGAAACAGTAATTTGACATAATTTTCGTTTGTTGTTTAACTGATTTATATAAGTCATGTGATATCAAATCAGTAAACATATATAATAATAAATAATCAGACCTTGCAGTAAATCTCATAAAATCCGTTCAGATCATGATAAAATAAACGGTATCAGGAAATTGACACACACTTTCTCCCTTTTAGCCCAACTTTAATGAATAAATTATTACTTTTTATTTATTAAATATAGAATACAAAGCACGGTCGAATGTACAGAAAATCTTGTAAACAACCTGTTTTCAAAAACTTCCACCCAACTCCCTGTTTAGGAGGCACTACAGAATCCATTGCTACACACGTGGTTTTAAGAGGGGAAATGCCCCCTATTCCCCCCTCAGGGTTATTAAGGGGCAACATATTTCAAATTTCCTCTGTTGTTAAATGCTAACTTGACAAGCATATCAAGTTTGAACGAAACTGATCAGTTAATAAGAGAGAAATACTAATTTTTGTATTACCCATAAGAATAACATTGAACAACGTACTGCGCTTACCGCAAAATGAAGATTTAAATTTTATCCGCAACCAGTAATCGTAGAATAGTAATTAAAGATACTGAATTATTTAGTTTTTGAGCTCTTTTTAATGGTGAATAGTAATATTTTTTATATTTATGTTGTTTCTATGAAAAATCTAAAAAACTGAATTTTTGATATTTTAAGTCTTGTAATTTCTGAACCCGAATTTTCAAAGAAATGCGGGTGATGTAATTTTGTTGGAAAGCTAAATTTCTACAAACTACTAAAGTTTAATCACAATCGTTAGAGCCGTTTTTGAGAAATCTAGATTTTTCATGTTTTCTGGCGGTTTTTGGGGGATAATTACCCTTAAAAATCAAAACTTCCAACAAATGAAAAAAACCTGGAGATATCGTGGATTAGTACCTACATACCAAATTTCATAAAAATCGGACTATTGGTTAGGGCTCTAGCACATCCATACAGACAGACAGACAGACACACAGACATCACACGTAAAACACTTTTTTGGGTTCAGGGAGCACCAAAACAAATATTTTCACTACCAACTCAAATTCGAAAATTTTGACGAAAACAATACTTTCTCCATATACTATGTATAAGGGGAGAAAGTAAAAAGGCGGCAGTGAGTTTTCTATAGTAAACTTTTAGAGTCTATGGACTGTCGAATATAACTCCGTATCAGTTTGGTTATACAACAGTGTTACTCTCTAAGGTTACGATGGAGGCTCAGCGATAACATTTACTGCCTCTAATAAAGTCATTGTCTATGTATGTGGGATCTCGCTTAGTTTTGAGATAAGGACTAACTAAGACTACTGACTGCATTAATCAGTGTTATGCAATTCGAGGTGCGATATTGGTTAAATACTTAATTGAAAGTATAATAAATAATGCAAAGGCAAACACTAATGTTTAAAATTATTTCACAATTAGAATCCTATACTCTAATATGAGTAAGGGTTGCTTGTATGTTTGCTTGCTTGCTTGCGACACAGATCTCAAAAATGGCTCCAACGATTTCCTTCAAATGTTCGAAATAACTAATTTCTGGGAAAAAATAAGTTCTAGACAGGCCTCGTCCCCAGGAAAAATCAAATAATGTAAATAAACTAAAATGAAAAGTTTAAAAAGATAACGTTGGGCTTATGGAGCTTCAAATCAAAACAAAAGAATTGTAACAGCTGATCATAATCAACCAGGGAACTGTCAAAGTAATACTCATGTTGGTTATGATTATTAACATGTGGTTTCCTGAGAGCAGAGATTAAAAGACTTGAGTGAAGATTACGTATATAGAGTAGTAAAATAAATCAAAGGGACATTGAGATATAAATAACAACTGGAGAGACCTTAAAAATGTAGAAAATGTATAAATGTTGCAAATAAGTTATACAAATCTGATTATCAGTAGGGGGAGTGGTGAAATATTACTCCGAGTCATCTAAACAAACTGACTGGCCTTCCCCCGAGCAAAGCTCGGCCCCACAGGTACTGATAATAAATCAATCAAAAAGCTACAATACAGTAGATATCTTCAATGAACATTAAAGTACTTCAGTTTTTTGTACTACTTGCAAGGTCTCGTCCTCCTGGTACGCAGGATGATGTCAAAGGTTACTAGTTAATCTTATTGAAAAAGTTTACTGTGCTGTTCATTTAATCTAAATAAACATTGTTGAATATTGGACAAATATGCTTAGTCCTTCCAATAGTTAACATTGTGCTTGTCGTTTGAAGAATGTTCCACTTGGTATTTAAATAGATTTGATGTGTATGCTACGAGTAAACACACTTTTCTCTTTATAATAAAACAGAAGATTGAATAACAGGAAGTTATCCTCTTCAACATCATTCGTACTCTTGGCCGAGTACATATGAGCGTATACGAATGCGATAGTGGATGGATAATTCGCCTTCGCTCGGTTATTCCCCCTGATTATTCACATTCGCTGGCCCAAGCGATTCGACAATTCATTCGACTAGTGGAGGCGGCTTTAATGGCAAATTATCGTATTTTAATTTACAACACTCTACATTAAGGACAATAAATATAAATAGAAAGGTCACTTTTTATTTAATAAAATTCTACCCCCCCAAACCCCCCCCAAACCTTCCAGATTATATTTGGGTGACACCGGGGTCATTAACTAGTAGACACTTAACAGCATGTTAATTTTAATTATTTTAGATTTGGTTAATGTATCCAATTCGCTTTGTAATGAAAATGCCTGAATGACCCTAAAAATGTATCTTATCACTTTAGAATACTAACTGTGACTATAAGGAACACTTAGTTGGTCGTGTAATATTACGTTTACCTGATCCAGGAAGGGCAGAGGAGAAAACAGTCTGTCCGTCTGACAAATTGGCACTGTAAGGCTCCTCCCATCTCACCCTGAAACGAAAACTTCTCAATAATAATGGTTTCTGTTTAATATTCTATAGCCTATACTCTAATATGAGTTAGGCTTGCTTTTATGCTTGCTTGCTTGATTGCAACTATGATCTCAAAAACGGCTCCAACGATTTCCTTCAAAAGTTTTAATTAACTAATATCTGGGTTAAAAATAAGTTCTAGGCAGGTCTCATCCCCAGAAAAAATATAACTATGTAAAAAAAATGAATTTTAAAAGAAACAAAATAACATTGGGTTTATGGAGTTTCAAATAATAAAATCATTAAAGCTGTTTATAATCAATCAGTGAACTGTAAATGTAAATACTATTGTAGTCTAAGTATTATCATGTGGTTTCCTGAGAGCAGTAACTAAAATCACTAAAACCGATGAATTAAGATTACATTTATAATGGTCATACTCAAAATGAATCAACTAGACATTGAGTTATAATTAAGAACTGGAGTGACATTAAATATGCAGAAAAGAGGCAAATGAGCTAAGAAAATCTGCGCATTAGTAGGGGGTAGGGGGACGTGGTGAAATATTACTCAGTCATCTAAACAAACTGACTCAAACTGACTAACTTGCCCCGAGCAAAGCGTGGCAAAATTCAAAATTGTATCAAATTTGTTAAAAAGAATGCTACAAAAAAAACTTATACCAAACTAACAATAACTATACTTAATAAAATACTACTATATTATATTGAACTACATTGTACTTATTACTATACTCATCCAAAAACTTATCTAAAAAGGTGATTATCGCTTGAGAACTCTAGTAGACGAAGGAACCGATGCTATTTTTAGCTTCATTTTATAGTATTTACTGTATAAAAAAAGTGTAATATTCCCTGAGAGCAACCCAAATCCTTCCCAACTTCCCCGTACTCATTATCAGTTAACCATCCTTACTGCCTTGACTACAGACACATCCTCGTGACCGATAATTCCTCATAACACTAATGGCGCTGCTGGTCAACCCATACTGACATAAAATTAAAATCAGGCCTTGTTATTAACATGATAAAACAATACGATGATAGTCCTTACTGATAATTGTTCATGTCCTCTTCAGTGATGATCCCGCCCCCAGCCTTTATGTCGGCCACGAACATCTTGGTCAGACTGCCGTTGTAAAGCTCATCCGCCATGTTGGAACTATTCGCTATCACCCTCAGTGTCTGCGCCAGTTGCGGCAACTTGATGGTCTCTCCCTCTACAGGAAGCCGACCGCCCGTGGAATTCAGAATGGAGCTTCTAAATAGGAAATAATAGCTAATTAGTTCAAACATCGTGTTTCTTAATTCAAAGTGTTAATTTTGCTCTTTAAAATTCTCAAATAGTCTTAAAAAAAGGTAAAATATTATTTTTAAGTTAAAGAAAATATTTTTCTGTTAAGAATAATCCTTTTGAAATAATCTTATGTATTATTTCTCTAGCCTGTTTATCTGTCAGTCCGCGAGATCTTCCTTATTCGTTTATCAAATTCCATTATTTACCCCTCATTTTAAAGCTTATTGTGCGGGCCAATGACGAAAAATAGACCCACGGGCTGAAAATGTACCGCTTCTCTGAAATTTGAATAAAATGAAAGATAAACGAGTTTGCACGCAGCACGCTGACGTGAGGGAAGTGAATTTCCACATAAAAACTTTTAAAACTCAAAATCAGTGTAAAAACATGCATTTGTCCAATTTTTATTGAAATCTGAAAACATTGATTTTTTAGCTGTTCTGACACTCCTGGTTTCATTTACTTGCAAAGCTGGGAATACAATTTTGCCCAAGATAAGGTTAGGATAAGGTCCAGACAGGCTTGAAAGTAGGTGTAAGGTTGCTGGGGATGATAAAAGTACTCTAACAAAGGAATAACAGGTTTTTCTAGTGTAAAACCCCCATAAGACAACGTACTGTGTTTAGTCGAAGCACATTTTCTTTAATAACTCGGTAAATATTTATCCTAGAATGACGAGAGAGGGCTTACAATTTTCGCCTCTCTAATTCCCAACTTTTTACATGCATTTATTTTACATCTGGGGCTTTTATGACCATTTATGGGCCCAAAAACTTGAAATTTGAAAGATTAATCCCCAAAAAAGGGGTTTAGAGTTTTCAGATTGTTTTGCCCAACGAACTTGTCCAACTGATTACAGAAAGGAACGTCCCTACCAAATTTGAAGTAAATCGGACAAAAATTGCGACCGCTAGAGTGCAAACACACACACACACACACACACACACACACACACATATATATATATATATATATATTAATTTTACTATCATTATGAGAACAAATATATATAACATTTTGAACGACCCCCCAAAACGTGTTCAGGGGGTCACGTTAGGAACTTTTATAGTGGTCCGGGCTTAAGTTTCACCGTGCGGGTCATGCTAACAGCTCACTTTCCAAAGGAAATTCACTAATAAAAGGGAATAGTTTGTTTTGACAGGAGCGAAAATGTAAATAAAAGAACATATATGATCAGCTGACAAGATTTGGTTCGCAGTGCGGAATTCCGCACGGGTCGACTAGTACAGTATAATAAGTTCTTCTTTTTTATTTTTTATTTTTTTTATTGTAATTCTTAATGACTTCTGAAAGTCTCCTAAAGGTTGTGAAATAATGCTGCTGGAGACACCGAACCAGCTTTAAAATATGTGGGAGAAACCATTATTAACTTGTACAAATTCCCATAAAGAATAAGCTTTCAGAAAATTTCTGCATGGAATCTGATGGATAACATCGCGAAAGATCATCATAATTTTTTACATTTGAATGGTCGCAGAAGATCAAATGGATGTTGCGAACCCAATCAAAGCCACTTTGGTTGTTCCACCACATTATGTGAGTGAAGAAAACCAATTTGATCAGGGTTGTTTCTCGAAATATTCAAAATATCGGGTTTAAAGTAACTTTTTATGTAACCAGATTTTTGGCGACCTTTCTTGTATTAACTACTAGCTGATACCCGGCGCGTTGCTGCTGCAGAAGAGGCATTGAATTTGTTTTATCTCAAATACTCGTTCATTTTCAATATGAGCTAGTTCGCTTCGCTCACTCGCCCCCGGATGAGCTCGTTCGCTACGCTCACTCACCTATCGAAAAAAAGAGTTTGAGTTGCCATTCAAGTAGTTTTTTATTTTCATTATGAGAGTTGCCATTCTAGTAGGTTTTTTATTTCCATAATGCTAAACAGCTGTTTACAATATTTGATAGATACCATCTCGTAAAATCAAAAGAAATCTTTCTTTCATAAGATTAACGTTGAAACTTTGAAGTCCAGTGGGGCACAACACTAATGTCCTAGCACTTCGGTTAATGGCCTATCTTTCCAGGGTTAACCTGTGTTACTAAGCAAAATTTCAAAGCAATCGGATGAACGGTATGGCAGCGCATAAAATACGAACGGACAAACATTGATATATATATATATATATAAACTATTTTGCAAGTTTGATTTTATAAGGTATCGTAAAGCATTTATTTGATTGAATAAAAGGTCTTGTCGTAATAGTATATTTCGCACCAAAGGCCGAAAGTGGGGTTTTGCTGGCACGAGATCGTGTTTTATGACCGAGACGAAGTGGAGGTCATAAAAACGTTCGAGGGCTATGCAAAACCCTTTCGGCAGAGGTGCAAACGCTATTTTTCACCATACTACACTATGAAATAAACACTATAAAATAAAAATATGAATATTTATTTGAAAATTAACATCCTGTAAACGAAATTATGAGGTTATGAATTATTATCATTATATTTGACTTTTTGGCATGATTCACATGAAAATTGAAAGTTCAGCTGTGATTATATGGAAACATAAATCCTCAGGGATGTTGGTAATTTTAATTATTAACGGGTTAAATGTGATCGGTCATAAAACACGAGCGGCCTCATGCAATCTCGGACTATAAACAGTTAATTAATAAAATAAACATCGATAGTACAATTTTTTGAATTTTGTTGTTATTTTTTCCAGTGTTCCAACCAAAGATCACAAAATAGTGTGCACGTATTAACCAGGTAACATCGTATACGCTTGAAAACAAGTTGGCAACATTGTTGGAACATTTTCGGCCCTTGGGCGGAAAAACTCTACTTTCGGTATTCAAATCTCGTTCCGAAAACAGGTGGTTACAGCGTAGTATGGTGAAAAACAATACCCCCGTTGCAGCAAACTTGAATACTCAGCGAATTTACAATGCATATAATATATATTAGCGAATTTCCCCTATAGGGAAGAAGCTATTACCGTAGTCGGCATGGTAAGACCTAGGCCCGGGACCATGATAACTTTTCGTTTTGAGGTCCCCAGACCCCAAAAACACCATTCGTTCGAAACTGTATATATATATATATATATATATATATATATATATATATATATATATGTGTGTGTGTGTGTCCGTGAGCACGATAACTCTCGTAAAAATAATCCGATTTTGATGAAATTTGGTATAAACGTGTAAAGCAACATTTATGACTTTAAGTTCGAAAACCAGCCAGATCGCTCCATCCAAACGGGTACTTTGGGGGGGTTTTGTACCCAAAAATGGGTTTTTTGAACTTTTTATATATAATTTTTGAAAAAGTCAAATTTCAGTTTTAACATTGGATTCAGCTTAAAAAACACACAATTCGGTATTTTGATCATTACTCTACGTCAATTGGTTACCAAGATATTGAAAGTGCTAAACACAGTACGTTGTCTAATGCTTTTCTTATGGAGGAAAAGACAAATTTTATATCTCGCTTATTTATGAACGTATACTAACGAAACTTGGTATACGGCTTCATATCGTTGTGGTCTATTGCTATTTGCTCAAAAAAACAATTTATTGCCAAAGGCTCCCGTAGCAGCAAACATGCGTACTCAGCTCCCATGTTATTCTTATGGAGAATAATTAAATGCTCTGTCTCACTTAGTTATGAACATAAATGAATAAATACCCCCGTTGCAGCAAGCCTGCATACTCAGCGAATTTCCAATGGAGATATAAGTGTCTTAATACGACATAAAGCCACTGACCAAGTTTCATTAAAATATATTCACAAATAAGCGGTATATACAATTTTAATTACTCTCCATAAGAACAACATTGGGGCTGAGTACACAGATTTCCTGGAAAAAGGAACTATTATCAATATAACTCAACTAGGTGAAGTCGTATACCAGTTTTTATTAATTTATGTTCATAATTAAGGGAAATATAGCATTTCATTATTCTCCATAAGAATAACATGGGGGCTGAGTACGCAGGTTTGCTGCTGCGGGAGCCTTTTGCGAAAACAATTTTTTGAGCAAATATCATTAGACCACAACGAAATGAAGCCTTATATACCAAGTTTCGTCAGTATACGTTCAAAATAACCGAGATATAAAATTTGCCCTTTCCTCCATCAGAATAACATTAAATAACGTACTGTGTTTAGCACTTTCAATATCTCGGTAACCAATTGACGTAGAGGAATGATCAAAATACCAAATTGTGCGTTTTTAAACTGAATCCAATGATAAATCCAATATTTGACTTTTTCAAAAATTAGATGTAAAAAATTCACAAAACCAATTTTTGGGGTACAAAACCCCTCAAATTACCCCTTCGGATGAAGCGATCTGGCTGGTTTTCGAACTTAAAGTCATAAATGTTGCTTTACACGTTTATACCAAATTTAATCAAAATCGGATCGATCATTTTTACGACAGTTATCGTGCTCACGGACACACACACACACACACACACACACACACACACACACACACACACACACACACACACACACACACACACACACATACATATATATACAGTTTCGAACGAATGGTGTTTTTGGGGTCTGGGGACCACAAAACGAAAAGTTATCATGGTCCCTGGCCTATGTCTTACCATGCCGACTACGGTAATAGCTTCTTCCCTATAGGGGAAATTCGCTAAAACTGGTATACGACTTCACATAGTTGAGTTATATTGATATTAGCATAAACACAAATTTTTTGTGTTCCTTGTTGCAGCAAACCTGCATACTCAGCCCCAATATTATTCTTATGGAGAATAATTAAAATTGTATATATCACTTATTTGTGAATATATTTGTATACAACTTGGTAAGTGGCTTTTTGTAGTATTAAACCATTATATCTCCATTGGAAATTCGCAACTAGGTGAAGCAACGTACCAAGTTATATTAATTTATGTTCATAATTAAATGAGGCATAACATTTTTCTTATTCTCCATAAGAATAACATGGGTGCTGAGTACGCAGGTTTGCTGCTACGGGATTCATCAGCAAAATTTTGTTTTTTTGAACAATTACCAATAGACCACAACGAAATGAAGCCTTATACCAAGTTTCGTCAGTATAGGTTCAAAATAAGCGAGATATAAAATTTTTCTTTTCCTCCTTAAGAATAACATTAGACAACGTACTGTGTTTAGCACTTTCAATATCTCCGTAACCAATTGACGTAGAGGAATGATTAAAATACCAAATTGTGTGTTTTTTGTAAGCTGAATCGAATGGTAAACCAAATATTTGACGTTTTCAAAAATTATATGTAAAAAATTCACAAAACCCATTTTTGGGGTACAAAACCCCCCCCCAAAATACCCCTTCGGATGGAGCGATATGGCTGGTTTTCGAACTTAAAGTCATAAATGTTGCTTTACACTTTATACCAAATTTTATCAAAATCGGATCATTTTTACTAGAGTTATCGTGCTCACGGACACACACACACACAAACACACACACACACACACACACACACACACACACACACACACACACACACACACACACACACACACACACACACATACACACACACACACACACACACACACACACACACACACACACACACACACACACACACACACACACATACACACACATACACACACACACACATACACACACACACACATACACACACACATGTATATATATATATATATCTATAATATATACAGCCGCATGTGTAACTCACTGACTGACTGACTGACTGACTGACTGACTGAGGTATACGAATTCTAGACCACTTCTAGAAGAGCTAGAAACCTGAAATTTGGCATGTATGTAGCTTGTACCTTGTAACCCCCAGGAAAATTCCAAAAAGTTACAATTTTTTATTTTAACCTCCTCAAAAAAATTCAAAATGGAGGAAATTTTGAACATGTCCAAAATAGTAACTTTTTATTTGAGCTGTAGCGGCCGAACGGTTGGTCCTATCGAGAAACGGAGACCACCACGTGCTACGGATTTTAGACGATCTACAACTTTGGTCCTTTGACTTTTTATCGTATCTCGTCTCCTTCACCCTTAGGTAGCGCTAGATTTTTCAAATTTCGGCATATTTTCGAAATATTTTGGCCGTTTTTTATTTCTTATCACGTTAATATACTTGATGGAGGCCTAATATTGGGCACGCAGTATGTCTACATCACACTTAGTAAATGGCAGCAGAAATATGACCAGTTTTTATTAATTAAACCTGTCGAAAAATGAAAAAAATCTAAATATCTTTAGATATGACAGTTATCTTAGTATAATTAGTGATGTATTGGGGGTTCTGTCCCAATTTATATTATTGGATATTCACGTGACACCAATAATACTTGAGCTATAGACGTGAGACTTGGTATGCATGTGCCTTGCACCTTTTCTTTCCAAATCCTACTATATTTAGTTTGAACTATCTCTATAAAATAAATAATTGTGAATACAAAAATCAAAATGTAGTATTTTTTTATTCAAGCTCTAGCGGCCGAACGGGTTGTCCTATCGAAAAACGAAGACCACCATGTGCCACGGATTTCAGACGAACTACAACTTTAGTCCTCTGGCATTTTGCCGTATCTCACCCCTTTCACCCTTAGATAGCGCTGGATTTTTTAAATTTAAATTTTTTTCACAAATTTGTTTGTAGTTTTTAATGGTTTGTCGCTCTAATATAGAACTTAGAGGCCTAATACTTATCACACAGTATTCCTACATTACAATTAGTACCAAGCAATACTCCCACGCCCAGATTTAAGTATCTTAAACACCCAAAAAAATCAAAGTTTTTGAGCTCTTGTAGACTTTTTGTGTTTTTCGGGTACATTTTCTATGTTGCGCACTGTCGAGGGTAAACTCCCTTATAAATCATGTCATATTTGTTGCAGAAGGCTTTTAGTTACCCAAAGTCATAGTGTTTCAGGTTGTTAACGGTGGTCGTATCCCTTATAAGGTTCAAAATACGCCATTTAAAGGCTACATTATACATCAGTTAAGGGTATAAATTAAGACAGGAACCTGGGGGCGAAGCCCCCCACAGGGGTCTGGGGGCGGAGCCCCCAGCGAGCGAAGCGAGTCTAATATACTATACAGCCCCATGTGTAACTCACTCACTCACTCACTCACTCACTGAGGTATACGAATTCTAGACCACTTCTAGAGGAGCTAGAAACCTGAAATTTGGCATGCAGGTAGCTTTTACCTTGAAACCCCCAGGAAAATCTTTAAACTTACAATTTCATATTTGAAACTCCGTAAAAATAAATATAAATAATTTAGTTCTCGTTTTTTGAGGTTAACTGATGTCGGTAATTCAGTATTCAGTTCAATTGGTATGTTGTACTACGTTACCGACATGCATTATTATGTATTTCAAATTTTCGGTGCAGTATACAAAAATCTACATGAGTTTTTGCGTATAAGAGTTTTGTGGCAATCCAGTCACAATATATGTCGTCCATATTAAATATTTATAATTTTAAACTTAATTAAATATTCTTTCATGATCTCATAATTGCATCGACTAATGCCTACAAGAATATTATCTTCACGAATCAGTAGATAAACAAACTTATTTTAAATTTAATGAATTTGAAGTATTTAAAACGCTAAAACCAAATAATTAGCACATTAAGTAGATTTGTTGTTCTATTGGTTGGTTTTTGTTTTACATAATTTGTGGGAAAACCCCTACATAAATTAGGTTAAATATGTTACAGATGACTTTTATTCGCTACAAACATAATATGTTACTGTTGTAACTTTTATTGATGGAAGTCTAATCCATTTAAAAATACAAGTTGTCAAACGGTACCGTCAACAGCATAGGGGAAAACGAGAAAAAAGCGGTATGCAGAGAAGGGGTCTGCAGTATTATGTGATTCAGCAGTCCTTTTGTAAAAGGATTTAAACGCCTGAAAAAAACATGACATGTTATTATTTGTTGCTTAATGTTATTGTATTTTAGGCCCACTTAAAGGATTAAAAGCATTGTTATTTAGGAAACATAAACAACAGAACTAAGCTACCATATTTGTTATGTTTATGTTGTGATTATTTAAATATTTTAAAATTAGAAAACTTCACATTTAAAAAATATATATTTGTTGTACGGATGTAAATTATTTCTTTACCATGAAATGATAGCCTACATGGAGGATTTTATTTTGCCTCATACTATTTATTTCTTAGTTCATCGCATCACAACTCACGGATTTTAGACGATATACAACTTTGGTCCTGTGACTTGTTGCCGTATCTTGCTCCCTTCACCCTTAGGTAGCTCTAGATTTTTAAAATATCTGCCAATTTCAACGTTTTTTCATGGTTATAATTTCCTATTACTTTAATGTAGTATATATAGGCTTGATAATTGGCAAACAACATTTTTACACGACTCTCTTCATGGAACGGTGATTATACTAACATATTTTACTATTTAAAACCCAAAAAAAATGTAAAACGTAATTGATTTATAATTTACAAACTGTTTTGCCGACCTATTCAGGTTATGTATTTTTAAAATAGCTCTAGCGGCCAAACGGATGATCTTATCAATATTCTGAGACAACCGCGTGACACGGATTTTAAACGATCTTCAACTTTGGTCCTGTGACTTTTTTGGTTGTATCTGTTCTCCTTCACCCTTAGGTAGTGTTAAATCGTTCAGATTTCACAATTTTATTTTTAGTTTTCCCGTGGGTTTTGATTTTTCGTTGCTTTAATATAGTACTTAGAGGATTACTATTGGTCCCACACTATTTCATTACTACCCATAGTATATAGCAATAGTCATAGTCCCACTTTTGATAGTTCTAAACCCTAAAAAAAGAAAATCTTTGAACTATTATAGAATTGATAGTTTTTTGCAATTTCAACCCCCCCCCCCAAAAAAAAAAATTCCCCAAAAAAACGCTTATTTTAAAATTCCAGTTTTTGAGCTCTAGCGGTTAAACGGATTGTCCTATCAAAAAACGGACACCACCACGTGCCACGGATTTTGCAAGATCTACAACTTTGTTCCTATGACTTTTTGTCGTATCTCGTCTCTTTCACCCTTAGATAGCTCTAGATTTTTTCAAATTTTGAGATTTTGTGGTGGTTTTTTATTTCTTATCACGTTAATATACTTGATGGAGGCCTAATATTGGGCACGCAGTAGTCTACATCACACTTAGTATATAGCTGCAGAAATATGACCAGTTTTTATTAATTAAATCTGTCGAAAAATGAAAAACTCTAAATATCTTTAGATATGAGCGTTTTCTTAGTATAAGTAGTGGTGTATTGGGGGTTCTGGCCAATTTATATTATTGGACATACACGTGACACCAATAATACTTGAGCTAGAGACGTGAAATTTGGCATGCATGTGCCTTGTACCTTGTCTTCCCAAATCCGACTATTTTTAGTTTGAACTATCTCAACAAAATAAATAATTGTGAATACAAAAATCAAAATGTAGTGTTTTTTTATGTGAGCTCTAGCGGCCGAACGGGTTGTCCTATCGAAAAACGAAGACCACCACGTGCCACGGATTTTAGACGAACTACAACTTTAGTCATTTAACATTTTGCCGTATCTCACCCCCTTCACCTTTAGATAGCGCTAGATTTTTTTAAATTTAAACTTTTTCATAGAATTGTTCGTGGTTTTTAATGGTTTGTCGCTCTAATATAGAACTTAGAGGCCTAATACTTATCACACAGTATTCCTACATTACAATTAGTACTAAGCAATACTCCCACGCCCAGACTAAGTATCTTAAACACCCAAAAAAATCAAAGTTTTTGAGCTCTTGTAGACTTTTCGTGTTTTTCGGGTACATTTTTTATGTTGCGCTCTGTCGAGGGTAAACTCCCTTATAAATCATGTCATATTTGTTGCAGAAGGCTTTTAGTTACCCAAAGTCATAGTGTTTCAGGTTGTTAACGGTGGTCGTATCCCTTATAAGGTTCAAAATACGCCTTTTAAAGGCTACATTATACATCAGTTAAGGGTATAAATTTTTCAAGCACTTAGGTAATACATGGATTTAAAATTTAACATACTACGTCTCCATACCAAGTAGTATTCATCAACAGGCATATGGCCAGATTTTATAGGTTTAACCATTACAAATAATCAAAGCCTTGGATTAGTTGTAGAATTTAGGTCTGAAATAGAATTTGGACCAATTTACATTAAATTGTGGCCAAACAGCGACCTGGGGGCGAAACCCCATAGGGGCCTGGGGCGGAGCGATTTTTAAATTGTTACATACTCTAATATTGTACTGTTGGCCCTTAATTTGTTCACTCTATAAGTCTACTTTATATTTTGAGTATACGTAGAACCTCGGATTATTAGCGTAATTAAACCATGTGCCATAGGTACTACGACAGGGACCTGGGGGCGAAGCCCCCCACAGGGGTCTGGGGGCGGAGCCCCCAGCGAGCGAAGCGAGTCTAATATACTATACAGCCGCATGTGTAACTCACTCACTCACTCACTCACTCAGGTATACGAATTCTAGACCACTTCTAGAGGAGCTAGAAACCTGAAATTTGGCATGTATGTAGCTTGTACCTTGTAACCCCCAGGAAAATCCCAAAAAGTTACAATTTTTTATTTTAACCCCCTCAAAAAAATTCAAAATGGAGGAAATTTTGAACATGTCCAAAATAGTGCCTTTTTATTTGAGCTGTAGCGGCCGAACGGTTGGTCCTATCGAGAAACGGAGAAGACCACCACGTGCCACGGATTTTAGACGATCTACAACTTTGGTCCTATGACTTTTTGTCGTATCTCGTCTCCTTCACCCTTAGGTAGCGCTAGATTTTTCAAATTTCGGCATATTTTCGAAATAATTTGGCCGTTTTTTATTTCCTATCACGTTAATATACTTGATCGAGGCCTAATACTTGGCACGCAGTATGTCTACATCACACTTAGTAAATAGCAGTAGAAATATGACCAGTTTTTATTAATTAAACCTGTCGAAAAATGAAAAACTCTAAATATCTTTAGATATGACCGTTTTCTTAGTATAAGTAGTGGTGTATTGGGGGTTCTATGCCAATTAATATTATTGGACATACACGTGACACCAATAATACTTGAGCTAGAGACGTGAGATTTGGAATGCATGTGCCTTGCACCTTTTCATCCCAAATTATACTATTTTTCGTTTGAACTATCTCAACAAAATAAATAATTGTGAATACAAAAATCAAAATGTAGTATTTTTTTTATTTGAGATCTAGCGGCCAAATGGGTTGTCCTATCAAAAAACGAAGACTACCACGTGCTACGGATTTTAGACGAACTACAACTTCAGTCCTATGACATTTTGCCGTATTCCACCCCCTTCACCCTTAGATAGCGCTAGATTTTTTAAAATTAAACTTTTTCATAGATTTGTTCGTGGTTTTTAATGGGTTGTCGCTCTAATATAGAACTTAGAGGCCTAATACTTATCACACAGTATTCCTACATTACAATTAGTACCAAACAACACCCACACGCTCAGATTAAATATCTTAAGCACACAAAAAAATCAAAGTCTTTGAGCGTTTGTAGATTTTATCGTGTTTTTCGGGTATATTTTTTATGTTGCGCTCTGTCGAGGGTAAAATCTCTTAATTATGTCATATTTGTTGCAGAAGGCTTTTAGTTACCTATATTCATAGCACTTCATGTTGTTAACGGTGGTCATATTCCTTATATGGTTCAAAAGACGCCTTATAAAGGCTACATTATACATCAGTTAAGGGTATTAATTTGTTACAAGCACTTAGGTAATACATGGAGGCTTAACATTTAACATAATAATTCTCCATGCCAAATAGTATTTAGCAACAGACACATGACCAGATTTTATAGGTTAATCTCTTAAAAATAATCAAAGCCTTGGAATAATAGAATTTAGATCTTAAATAGAATTGGACCAATTTACATTAAACTGTGACCTGGGGGCGGAGCCCCCCACAGGGGTCTGAGGGCGGAGCCCCCAGCGAGCGAAGCGAGTCTATAATATATACAGCCGCATGTAACTCACTGACTGACTGACTGACTGAGGTATACGAATTCTAGACCACTTCTAGAAGAGCTAGAAACCTGAAATTTGGCATGTATGTAGTTTGTACCTTGTAACCCCCAGGAAAATTCCAAAAAGTTACAATTTTTTATTTTAACCTACTCAAAAAAATTCAAAATGGAGGAAATTTTGAACATGTCCAAAATAGTGACTTTTTATTTGAGCTGTAGCGGCCGAACGGTTGGTCCTATCGAGAAACGGAGACCACCACGTGCCACGGATTTTAGACGATCTACAACTTTGGTCCTATGACTTTTTGTTGTATCTCGTCTTCTTCACCCTTAGGTAGCGCAAGATTTTTCAAATTTCGGCATATTTTCGAAATATTTTGGCCGTTTTTTATTTCCTATCACGTTAATATACTTGATGGAGGCCTAATATTGGGCACGCAGTATGTCTACATCACACTTAGTAAATAGCAGCGGAAATATGACCAGCTTTTATTAATTAAACCTGTCGAAAAATGAAAAAATCTAAATATCTTTAGATATGACCGTTTTCTTTGTATAAGTAGTGGTGTATTGGGGGTCCTCTCCCAATTTATATTATTGGATGTACACGTGACACCAATAATACTTGAGCTAGAGGCGTGAGATTTGGTATGCATGTGCCTTCCACCTTTTCTTTCCAAATCCTACTATTTTTAGTTTGAACTATCTCAATAAAATAAATAATTGTGAATACGAAAATCAGAATGTAGTATTTTTGTATTTAAGCTCTAGCGGCCGAACGGGTTGTCCTATCGAAAAACGAAAAGCACCGTATGCCACGGATTTCAGACGAACTACAACTTTAGTCCTATGACATTTTGCCGTATCTCACCCCTTTCACCCTTAGATAGCGCTAGATTTTTTAAATTTAAACTTTTTTCACAAATTTGTTTGTGGTTTTAATGGTTTGTCGCTCTAATATAGAACTTAGAGGCCTAATACTTATCACACAGTATTCCTACATTACAATTAGTACCAAGAAATACTCCCACGCCCAGATTAGGTTAACTTAAACACCCAAACAAATTAAAGTTTTTGAGCTCTTGTAGACTTTTCGTGTTTTTCGGGTACATTTTCTATGTTGCGCACTGTCGAGGGTAAAGTCCCTTATAAATCATGTCATATTTGTTGCAGAAGGCTTTTAGTTACCCAAATTCATAGTATTTAAGGTTGTTAACGGTGGTCGTATCCCTTATAAGGTTCAAAATACGCCTTTTAAAGGTTACATTATACATCGGTTAAGGGTATAATTTACGACAGGGACCTGGGGGCGAATCCCCCCACAGGGGTCTGGGGGCGGAGCCCCCAGCGAGCGAAGCGAGTCTAATATATATACAGCCGCATGTGTAACTGACTCACTCACTCACTCACTCACTGAGGTATACGAATTCTAGACCACTTCTAGACGAGCTAGAAACCTGAAATTTTGCATGCAGGTAGCTTATAGCTTGTAACCCCCAGGAAAATCGCCATAACTGACAGACTTTTGTCATAACCCCCCCAAAAAATATTTAAAACCCCCCCAAAAAAGGCTTATTTTAAAATTACAGTTTTTGAGCTCTAGCGGTCGAAGGGATTGACCTATCGGAAAACGGACACCACCATGTGCTACGGATTTTGCAAGATCTACAACTTTGTTCCTGTGACATTTTGTCGTATCTCGCTCCCTTCACCCTTAGGTAGCGCTAGATATTTCAAATTTCTGGCAATTACGACGGTTATTTTCGTGGTTTTTAATTTCCTATCATATTAATTTAGTATATAAAGGCTTGATATTTGGCACTCAATATGTTTACACATTACCCTTCATGAATTAGTCTATAAACTAACATGTTTTAATAAGTAAACACCTCAAACAAATTTAAAACCCTAATTGTTCCATAAATGACAAACTGCATTATCGACTTACTCAGGTAATTCTAGACAAGCTATAAACGTGGAATTAGGCCTACATGTAGCTTGTCCATTAAAACCTCCAGAAAAATTGCAAAAAGGTATAATTTTTAATCAGAACCACATAAAAAAAATTAAAAATGGAGGAAAATTTGAATATATCCAAAATAGTGCATTTTTTTGGCCGGTAGCGGCCAAACGGATTGTCCTATCGAGAAACGGAGACCACCACGACACACGGATCTTAGACGATCTAAAACTTTGGTCCTATGACTTTCTGTCGTATCTTGTCTCCTTCACCCTTAGGTAGCGCTAGATTTTTTAAATTTCGGCATATTTTCGAAATATTTTGTCCGTTTTTTATTTCCTATCACGTTAATATACTTGATGGAGGCCTAATATTGGGCACGCAATATGTCTACATCACACTTAGTAAATAGCAGCAGAAACATGACCAGTTTTTATTAATTAAACCTGTCGAAAAATGAAAAACTCTAAATATTTTTAGATATGACCGTTTTCTTAGTAGAAGTAGTGGTGTATGGGGGGTTCTGTGCCAATTTATATTATTGGACATACACGCGACACCAATAATACTTGAGCTAGAGACGTGAGATTTGGCATGCATGTGCCTTGCACCTTTTCTTCCCAAATCCTACTATTTTTAGTTTGAACTATCTCAACAAAATAAATAATTGTGAATAGAAAAATCAAAATGTAGTATTTTTTTATTTGAGTTCTAGCGGCCGAACGGGTTGTCCTATCGAAAAACGCCGCATGTGTAACTCACTCACTCACTGAGGTATACGAATTCTAGACCACTTTTAGACAAGCTAGAAACCTGAAATTTGGCACGCAGGTAGCTTTTACCTTGTAACCACCAGAAAAATTGCCAAATTTAACAATTTTTCATTTTAACCCCCCTAAAAAAAATATTTAAATATACCCCAAAAAGGCTTATTTTAAAATTCCAGTTTTTGAGCTCTAGCGGTTAAACGGATTGTCCTATCAAAAAAACGGACGCCACTACGTGCTACGGATTTCGCAAGATCCACAACTTTGTTCTAACGATTTTTTGTCGTATCTCACACTCTTCACCCTTAGGTAGAGCTAGATTTTTCAAAATTTAAACAATTTCGAGGGTCATTTACATGGTTTTTAATTTCCTATCAATTATATTTAGTATTTAAAGGCTTGATAATTGGCACTCAATATGTTGACACATTACCCTTCACGAAACACTCGATAAACCAACATGTTTTAATAATCAAACATACCAAAAAAATCAAAACCCCTAATTATTCAATAAATGACAAACTGCATTATCGACTTACTCAGGCAATTCTAGATAAGCTAGAAGCATGGAATTAGGCCTACTTGTAGCTTGTCCATTGAAACCCCCAGGAGAAAATTGCAAAAAAGTATAATTTTTTATTTTAACCTCCTCAAACAAATTAAAAATGGAGGAAATTTTGAACATTTCCAAAATAGTGCATTTTTTGTGGCTGTAGCGGCCGAACGGTTGGTCCTATGGAGACTACCTCGACACACGGTTTTTAGACGATCTAAAATTTGTTTCTATGACATTTTGTCGTATCTCGTCTCCTTCACCCTTAGGTAGCGCTAGATTTCTCAAATTTCGGCATATTTTCTATATATTGTGGCAGTTTTTTATTTCCTATCACGTTAATATAATTGATGGGGGCCTAATATTGGGCACGCAGTATGTCTACATCACACTTAGTAAATAGCAGCAGAAACATGACCAGTTTTTATTAATTAAACCTGTCGAGAAATTAAAAACTCTAAATATTTTTAGATATGACAGTTTTCTTAGTATAAATAGTAGAGTATTGGGGGTTCTGTGAAAATTTATATTATTGGACATGCACGTGACACTAATAATACTTGAGCTAGAGACGAGAGATTTGTCATGCATGTGCCTTGCACCTTTTCTTCCCAAATCGTACTGTTTTTAGTTTGAACTCTCTCAAAAAATAAATAATTGTGAATAAAAAACAAAATGTAGTATTTTTTTATTTGAGCTCTAGCGGCCAAACGGGTTGTCCTATCAAAAAACAAAGACCGCCAGGTGCCACGGATTTTAGACGAACTACAACTTTAGACTTTTGACATTTTGCCGTATCTCACCCCCTTTACCCTTAGGTAGCGCTAGAATTTTTAAAATTTAAACTTATTCCCATGATTTGTTCACGGTTTTTAATAGTTTGTAGCTCTAATATAGAACTTAGTGGCCTAATATTTATCATACCGTATTCCTACATTACAATTAGTACCAAGCAACACTCACTCAACCAGATTAAATATCTTAAACACCCACAAAAATCTAAGTCTTTGAGCTTCTGTGGATTTTATCGTGATTTTCTGGTATATTTCTTATGTTGGCTCAGTCGAGGGTAAAATCCCTTATAAATCATGTCATATTTGCTGTAGAAGGCATGAAGTTACCCAAAGTCACAGCATTTCAGGTAGTTATCGGTGGTCGTATTCCTTATAAGGTTCAAAAGACGGCTTATAAAGGCTACATTATACATCAGTTAAGGGTATCAATTTATTTCAATCACTTAGGTAATACATGGAAGCTAAACATTTAACATACTACGTCTCCATGCCAAGTAGTATTCAATTAACAGGCATTTGGCCAGATTTTATAGGTTAATCCCTTAAAAATAATCAAAGCCTTGGAATAGTTGTAGAATTTAGGTCTTAAATTTACATTAAACTGTGGCCAAACAGCGACCTGGGGGCGAAGCCCCCCACAGGGGTCTGGGGGCGGAGCCCCCAGCGAGCGAAGCGAGTATATATATACAGTATTGAACGAATGGTGTTTTTGGCATCTGGGGACCTCAAAACAAAAAGGTATCATCGTCCCGGGCCTAGGTCTTACCTTTCCGACTACGGTAATAGCTTCTTCCCTATAGGGGAAATTCGCTAATATGTAATACTGATAGTTTTTCAATGATATCCTTATAGTGATTGAAATTTAGGTAAAAAGATTACTTTTATAATCTACTCACTATCATTTCAAGATGACTTGTTGTAACAAAGCTGTATTTTTGTGTACATAATTTATTATTGGATGGGATTGAAGACTCACATGAATGTCGGACTGGCTTGAATGTAAGCCTGTTGATCGACAAAGTGTTCTGCCATCCTCTTATTGACGGGCACTCCCTCCTCGCAGAGTCTGATGGTCGGCTCGAACAGATCGCTCCACGGCAACCTCCCGAACCTCTTGTGGGCCTCTTGGTAGCCTTTCAGCTCCCCCGGGATGCCAGCTGATATAGCTCCTGGGTAACAACAATTGATCAACAAATCATTTTGGTTTTGAATTTTGTTTCGGCACATTTATTCAAAGTTACATTTTGACACATGTGGTATGGGTTCCAGAGCTTGACTAAATCTTCTATACCTATAAAGCCCTCCTTCACTGACTCACTCACTCATCAGGAATTGTCCGACCTCCCATTCACTTAGAGAGTTGATATTTTGTACACTGATTCTTTAGGCATAAAATAGGAAAACTAAATGGTTTTCATCCTGATATGACCTTAAGGCTCCGCCAGAGACCCCGACAAAGTTCCCATTTATTCCTTATGGACATTCATTTTTGTTTGAGCTGATGAAAATACAAACAGCTTACCTTGATTCATAGTAGTTCCACGGGCTAGAAACAGAATGCAGCACACATAACCGTCATCCATATTTTTAAAAAGGATGTTGGGTTTTTGTATATATATTTGAAGCTTTTGGACTCGGACACCGTTGGACCGTTTGCCATGAAACTTTTTATATAAATATATATAAAATTTCACGGAAAAGGTTTTTAAGCCATCTATTTCGCCCTGACTCAATTGGGTTCCTCTCAAGAGGCCCAAAAGGGTTTCCATATAAACCTTATGGAAAGATATTGTTGTTTACATAAAAGCTAATGACATGTTTACTTGAACAGGTGATCTTGCTGATATTGGTTTTAGCTGGTAATAGTCAAAGGCATGAACATTAAAGGCAGTCAAAGTCTGCCTGGTACATCTAGTAGTTTTATAAATCACTAGCTAGCCCGACAAACGTTGTACTGTCCTAATGCAATTGCATTTGTTTTATGTAAAATACTAGTTCATTTTCAAGATGAGCTCGTTCGCTTCGCTCACTCGCCTATAAAAAAAGAGTTTGAATTGCCATTCAAGTATTTTTTTTATTTCCTTAATGAAAATATGTAACATATGAAGTATGTTTAGATATAATCCTTGTTAACACATATTTGGTGTAACTAACTTAATTTTGATCAAATCAATGGGAACTTTGAAGATCAGTGGGACAGAGCCCTTGGTCGGATTAAAAATGTTCTTTTATAATAACCTTGTCCTGACACTAACGAACACAACAAAAAAAGAATTGTTCAATTTGGCACACTCATTCTCAAGTGATGGCGTGACCAAGGGAATACGGATTCATTTCTATATTTGAAGATTTGCAGGGCGAAGCCTGCGGGCAACAGCTAGTATGAAATAAAATCAGAATAATTGTAAATACTAGGTGAAGTGTATGAAACAGTTAAGGTAGTGCAAAAAATAACTAAACACCGTTTTGCATAGATTATATGCTACGTTAATTTATGTTTATAATATATAATAGGTTTAATCCGTTGTAACTGTAAACAAAATGTTGCACATCCAATGACACAAAAAAAGGTACCGCACGAAGATAATGGGAAGTGAGTGCGGGAAGGGATGCAGGAAAGTCGGCTTTTGCACGGTTCGTAATATTATAATCTACTATCGTTGGCATGGCCAAATTATGCACTAACAATTAAATGCAATGATATTTACTAATCAGTTCTGGTAACATCTTGACCAAAAAAAACATAACAAACTCTTCGTAGAATGGTATTAGTTAAAACTGGGCTGTGGCGTTGTGGATGCACTTCCCCATATAGTCAACTCCATACCTACAGCTTGCAGTTAATACCTCTCAGATAGAGTCAAACTATAATTAGATAAGTACAAATTTCTTGTCCAAGGCTAGTGTAGAGTTTCTATCGGTTGAATTGAAAAGGGTCTAGATTTGTTATCTTATCGTATTTAATAATAGATCTAGCACTGCCTAATCAAGGCGAAAACCATTGACTATAGATCCTGAAGTAGACTTCTTATTGCCATTGCAAAAGCTGTCCTTATTTTTGTGTGTGCCAGGAATAATCACCAACAGAGTGAACCTCTGTCAACTATTACTTATCCTCTCAGGAGGGGATAATACAATAGTTGGTGTGTCAGAAAGTAAATATAAGTTGATTATCACTTTCTTTCTGGGGTGGGGATTTCTTTACAAGTTAACGTAAATAACTAAAATAAATAGTTGACATTCTGTGTATGACTTGATTGAACTACGTCCATTTCAAGTTCTGGCTATCACTAAAATAGAGACAGCTGGGCCATATAGATGGCATTTCTCCTTCAGTATGAATAGTCAATGCTAAAACACTTTGACATAGAATAATTCGGTTAATTTCTATCGCACGACCTGTGACTATGTAAAGTTATCGGTCAAAATTGCAAGGTCAAAACAGCGATGGGCAGTTACAGTAGTTCTGGTGTATACTTAATAAAACCGGTTTAATTTTCATATACAATATGCAACGAGCTTTAACGCTTTTTAATAAAATAAAGTAATAGGAAAAGGTATACTATTAAAAGTATAACGCTCTCGAAACGTCAAAAGATGCCACTGGCGTACATAAAATCAAACGAAAACAACAAGCTGTTCTAGTGACATTTTAGGTATAAATCTCAGGATTTAGTATACTTTCTTTATTTATGTCTATGGAAAAATATTTATGAATGCGGACCGTGTAATAGAAAAGAAGTGTGTTTATCAGAAACTTGCATTCTCTAGGAAATCTCATGACGTACAATGAGAACCAACCAAGACGAATAGCAGGAAGAGGAGAAATGAAGAGTCCGAGATCTCCTCCCATTACTCTCCCCCTCAACGGATCCGACCGAGCATAAAAATGACATACTTAATATATTTCTCTGACTGTACTTGGAGGGGAAGCCGAGTAGTGGGGGAACTCTAGGACCCCTCTGCGCTTCAACCCAGCTTGATTTATCTAAAATATATACAGCTACAAGTTGCTTTAACATACCGAACTGAGCCCAGTCGGAGTGGTTGACGTACATGTCCCGAGTGGCGGCGGCGGGGGCGGTCTCCCGGGCGATCAGGGAGTACGCCTGGCCGGTGGGCTTGTCATAGATGGTCATGACGAAGCCACCGCCCGGGCCCATGGACTGCATCACGCACACGCCGTCGCACAGGAGGGTGGCTATGACGGCGTCCACCGCGCTGCCGTTCCTCGCCAGCATGTCCCTGGGACAACATGGAGGATAGCGCGTGTAGGTGATGGTCAGACGATTAGTGTTGTAGGAATAAGTTTATTCAAATGGCGTTATATATACATAATGGCAACGCCCTCACTCACTCTCACTAATTCTCCAACTTTCCGGCATGCTGAGTGGTGAAATGTGGCACATTTATTCTTTAGGTTTAAATAGGAAAGTTAAAGTGTTTTTATACCGATTATAATATAGTGCTTTGCTCCAAAGTGCTTCAAAGTTGCCATGTATCTCTTATGGACATTCATTTTGGTTTGAGCTGTCGAAAATCCAAACGGCTGACCTTGATTCGTAGTAGTTCGACGGGCCAAACACAGAATGCAGCACGCACAACTGTCATAGTTTAGGCGGGCGACGCCACAACGGGTCTGCTAGTTTATATACGTACTAGCTGCCAAAGTAGGTTTCACCCGAGAATACAACAATTGTGTGAGCTGCATTCTGTTTCTAACCCGTGGAACTACTACGAATCATGTTTAGCTTTTGAATTCTCATCAGCTCAAACAAAAGTGAATAATAAATAAGAATAACACAGGATTGGAACTTTGACTCCCCGTGGGGATTCCTTATGGGAATTTCTTTAAATCATTTCTTAGTGGTTACCTACGATGTGGAAAGAGTATACGTGCCAATGTTCGTGGTTGTAGGTTTAGAGGTTTGGCCTGGGGGATGATCGGTTTTTTCTATTTATAAATTGTCCATAAAAATAACACAGGATTGGAACTTTGACCCCCCATGGGGCGGAGCCCTATGGGAATTCCTGAAAATCCTTTCTTAGTGGTTACCTACATTATGGAAAGGACGTATTATTATGACTTTGTGTTTTTGGTACATATGCCAAATTTCGTAGTTGTAGGTGTAGAGGTTTGGGATGGGGGATGATCGGTGTTTCGTATTTATAGATATAGATAACCTGACCTAATAAAATCATCGCCTGCCATAGCCAAACATTGCAACTTTTAAAACCAACGGGTTGAAGCTCTGAGATAATGTTTGACAGCCTCTGAATTTCGAGTCATGGAAAAATCCTAACGAAAGTTTTAATAAATGTGTTGGGGTTTTTTGTCACGACAACACCAACAAATTACGCACGGCAGATTTCCCATTCGATTGATTACATGCATCGATTTAATTGGGAATATTTATTTATAAACTAACCTGGCCCAATGGCTTCTTTTTTTATCTTGATTTTAAATAACAAATACAATCTATATTAAAAAGGGTGATTTTGGAATGCATTTAATCAAATGGGAAGCCCGCCGTAACTAATTTGTTGTCATTATCGTGACAAAACTCCCAACATCTTCCGTTAGGATTTCTACATAACTCAAAACTGAGAGAGTGCCGAAAACTATCTCAGAGAACCATCCCATTGGCCCAAGGTCCAATGTTTGGCTATGGTGGATAATGATTTTATTTGGTCAGATCATTATGTACAAATGTGTGTTTGTCGTAAGAGTGCACCAGTGTCGTAAGAGTGCACCAGTGTCGCAACAGAAAACGGCGCAATCAAATGTTTTTCGTTCTCCACGAATCTTTCCGGTTAGTATCCGGGCTACAGTCGGCCTCGTGGGTCTCGGCTACTTTTACTGCTGATGCAATTTTAGTATTTTTAAATGAGTTACAATGTTACCAATTTTACTATTCATGCTCTCAGAGACGGATTGATTGGGAGACTAATATTCAAGGGTTAGTATTTATTTCTCTGGGGTTTTCTCCAAGGCGTTTCAATCAAATATGAGTTTGATGGTTGTTTGACTTACGGTTTACTCAAACACGTCTGGTATGGTTTTTTTATGTATTAAGGATTCAGTCCTAACCTTCGGCAAATAGCGTGGGGAAAATTTCTGCAAGTGAAACCTCAATCAAAACAGGCACATCCTGAAATAGAAACCACTATCGGAGGCATAACAGGAGGTATAAAACCACTATAAATATATCAAATTATGATAGTAGTAGAGGATGATGTAACTGTTGTAAGAGTAAAAGTCTTAGAAACCTATAGAGAGATTTAAAACAATTAAAAGATAACTAAAATAAATCTATGACAAGAAAGAAATATAAAAACTTACATAAATATTCTAAAATAAAGTACGACATAAAAAACCGTATGTATGATCGAGAACCGGCAATAGGAAAACTGAAAAATCATGCTAAAATAGAAATTGGTTTTAACGGTTTCCTATTATTTAAGATATATATTAACTATCAATACATTTTTGTTTCCAGAAGGAAATCCGGATTTCAAGGTCGAAAGCTCTTCTTCAGATTTTCCTAGCTAACACATTCCCTACCAACACTGAGGTATCTCTGCATCACTGGTGTATATGAAGGCCGATAGTCAAAGTGTTACGCATGTTTTTCGTTCAAACGCGCCTATAGTGATTCTTTACGATCTAAAAACATTGTAAATCAGCTGTTTTCTGTTAAGCGAGCGAAAAAGTATTTTTCACTCGCAGCACCTTACTTTTCCACTCGCTGACATAAAATAAATAACTGAGTGATTGTTACTTTTGACCAAGCCAACTGACTCAGTGTTTATAGCCTTAATCTTGTGAATTTAACCAAAGTGGATGAAACTGAATTTGTAAATGTTTGTGGTATCCAAACTTGAAGTTGTATGAAAAATTGTGTATGTATTTCGAGTGTAAAGCGTATTTTTCTAAGTGACATACTTTACGCTCTTTAATACTCGTACATAAATAACTTTTTATACATCGAAATTAGTTATTAACAGCTTAGGGCAAAGAAATTGAACGTTTCTCAGTCCCAAATTTAGAGCAAAAGAAAAACTACATGCTGACTCTACTTTATTCTAATTTAGATTCTTTTTTTCCCACCAAGTACTAATGTTTCTTTCCAATGCATTTGTTATGTGATCGCTGATTTATCTGTTTGAAATCAACTGGTCTAGTTAGTTGACAATAGATATGTCAAAATGATATGCTGATATGTCAAAACAAATAGCTAAGTTTGTTTGTTGTATTTACGAGTCTGAAAATGACTGCTGCAAATGTTTCTAACATACCAGAAATGCTATTGAAAAAATACCATCAGTTTTTATTTCGCATCACAATGAAAAAGTAGGTATCGTTCGTATATTATATCGAAAGTGCTTTTCCGGTGCTTGATCGATCACGCTTCGAAAAAGGTATAATTCACCTCCAATTTGAAGCTCGTCTTTAACAGGCAAAATTTGTACAAAGGACTGAAGATTTAGCTAAAATCGGGATTTACTACTAGAAACAAACAAGGATTGATAGGCCAACCCACGGAACATTATAGTGTATAATCCGAAATACTGGAGAAGTAATTTATCGATGTTAAGTAATGTTTTTACTATCAAAATTCTCAAACCTTCCGAAGCCTGCACACGGCCCTCCAAGGCTGACGACGGCGGCTTCTCTGAACACCCCCATGGTGGAGTTGGAGGGGGGGAGAGGGGAGAGGACATCGTAGGAGGAGGGGACCGGACTGGAGGAGGGCCAGAAGCTGAAGTAGATACCGATGATTAAGATGTCAACCACTATCACCATCAAGACGAACCCGAGCATCTTCCATCCGTATCTGGAAGAGAAAGACTGTCAACGGTGTGTGAACTCTCGGTTGTATCAAGACGTATGTGTATCTCTTATTCAATTAAAATAAAAGACAGAGGTATACTTAATTTCATAAAAAGTATTTTGCATACACTGCCAGTAAATGTTTTATCAATGCCGGATTATATTAATTTACAAGATGATAACGTATTATCGGCCTATATCTTGCACTTCATAACAGTGCACACAAGATTTGCTCTGTTATCCCTTCTACAAAGTCTCAGTGTTGGATGTAACATGGAAAGTCAAGAAAAAAGTAGCTCATTGTAATAATGAATCATACTAGTGGCTTGAAGGGGCCATAGCCCCGACCAAGCTCAATATTCTGTTTCGTCTCATTTCTTTCCTTTTTACATACCGAGGAAAATAAAACGTTATAAGTAGGAACACGTGTTAGTTCGTAAACAAAGAAGAAAGATAATCACATGTCTCATTAAAACAAAGCAAATGTTTTTAAATCCCCATGCTTTTCTTATGGGGGATGTTTTACGTTATTTATTGTTTGTTGGAAACTTTTTGAAAATACTGCTATTTTTCCCGAGTCCCTGGGATTGAGACCTTCAATTTGAGCCGTCTCCCATCATCCTGCGACTTGCCAAACTCTCAACATTTTAACTTAAAAATTTCGCTTAAAGAATCATATATATAGATATATAGATATCTCTGTATTTCGTCAGCAAGAAAATTACTTGAAGCTTCTTATTACAATATATAAAGTGAAACATATGAAAATCATGGCATTCCCGGCATAAGTCAGAGTTTATAAAGTAATAAACTATACTGGGTATGTAGACAATTTCAAATTGACCTTTTGTTAATTATTTCCCATCGTATATGATTAGTTCACAATATGATCTTAGCTTCAAAACAGTTCCAAATGAAATGGATGATTTAGGATTTTTATGAATTTGAAAAGTACACTCAAATTTCCACATAAAATCAACTACAGGTCCGTGTGAATAGAGAACAACTCCACAGTTAACACTGGAACTGTTAGAGTTGTTAGAGGAATAAAATCACAAGCATTATATTAATCTTGCGTATAACTGAAATAGCAGAACGTAACACTCAATCGATATTTTGATATAGAACTCGATAAATAACGTAACATAATTAAGTAAACATAACCTACTTAATTACTAATACTAAACAGCTGTAAAAAAAATTGAATTTACAACAGTTACAATCAAGGAGTTCTATTGGTATTACTGGGGGTAACCCTGATTAACAAAACTGCGAGTAGTTCTTTCCAAATTTTTGTGAGGCAAAGAACTACTCGCTGAAATCGAACGAGTCGACAAAGTGACTCAAACGAATACCTACTCATGATTTTACTATTAATAAACTTGTATTTGTTTGTTTGCTCATAATTTATCATATTTAACGACAAGAGTAGAGAGTAGATGCATAAATCAAACGAAAAAATGAATTTTACCACTTTTACTACTTTTATTTCGGCGATTTAGATGAGTTGATTCACTTATAGGAATAAAACAACCAATCAGGATAGTTAAAATAACGAGAAATTTGCCTCACCAGTGGGCCAACCTGACAAAATCACAGGCTCGCTTTTTCGACAAAAATAGTGAAGCAGTGTTACCTCCAGTTATACAATAAACCTCCCTGGTTACAATCACAGTCAACTGTCAATACATTGACAGTTGTTATTAATGTCTACATTTTACAGCTAACAACTAATTATCAGCTGAATGATTGTTTTAGCGAATTTCCCCTATAGGGAAGAAGCTATTACCGTAGGTCTCATGGAAAGACTTTAGCCCGAGACCATGATAACTTTCGTTTTGAGGTCCCCAGATGCCAAAAACACCATTCGTTCAAATTTATATATATATATATCCGTAAGCACGATAACTATCGTAAAAAGGTCAGATCTTAATGAAATTTGGTATAAATATGTAAAGTACAATTTTTTTAACGAGTTCGAAAACCAGACAAATCGCTTCATCCTAAGGGGGGTTCTTGGGGGGTTTTGTATCCCAAAAACTTTTTTGGGTTTTCACATGTATTTGTTATTTAAATCAAATTTTAATTCATACCAATGAATTTAACTTAAAAAACAAAAATTTGGTATTTTGATCATACCTCTACGTCAATTAGTTACTGAGATATTGAAAGTGCTAAACACAGTACGTTGTCCAATGTTATTCTTATGGAGAAAAAGACAAATTTTATATCTCGCTTATTTATGAACATAAACTGACGAAACTTGGTATATTGCTTCATCTGGTTGTGGTTTGTTGTTGTTTGTAGAAAAAATAAATTTTTCGCCTATGGTTCCCGTAGCAGCAAACCTAGGTATTCGGTCCCATGTTATTCTTAAGGAGAGTAATACAAATGTTATATTTTGCTTATTTATGAATGTATATGGATGAAACTTAGTATGTGACTTCACTTAGATGAGTTCTATTGATATTTGCATAAAAACCCATTATTTTGTGTTCCTTGTTGCAGCAAACCTGCGTACTCATCCGTAATGTTATTCTTATGGAGAATAATGAATATTTTAAATATCGCTTATTTATGAATATATTTCTTATGAATCCTGGTAAGAGGCTTAATGTGTTATTAAGACATATATTTTCATTGGAAATTCGCTGAGTATGCAGGTTTGCTGCGATGGGGGGTATTTAAGATTAGGCGAGTAATCATTTCAAACAAACAAGGTTGCATTTTTTTGCCATCCTGTATATTAAAACACAAAATTAAAAATCTTCCGGAAGAACGTGTGAGACTTCCACTGAACCGATTTACACGCGGGAGGTGTCAAATGAAAGGAAATAATCCCTATATTTGCACATTGTACCTTAAATGTTGTATCAGGTCAGTAACTACTTAAAAAATGTAATTAAAAGTTTTCTTATGGCAATTTAACATGGGGTAAAATTTCAACTTTACATCTCTTTTGTCAGTTCATTTGAGATTTCCACTGAACCGTTTTACATGCGGGTTGTTTTAAATGAATGATCAATCTCTCTAAATTTGCACAATATACTTACATTTTCTAAATAATTTAATTTAAAATATAAAACATAACTTTTTTAAACCTATTTTATCACTATTTTAAGGTTATCTTACGAGCTGATTATTAAAACACGTATATTGTGTAGTATTTAACACGGTAACTAGTATTTAAGAACAGACAAAATAGGTCGTTGCAAAAAGAATCAGCTGGCTTAGGAAAAATCATTAGTGGCCAGTATCTTACAACAATGCATCGCATATATTGCAATTACTGAAGTCGATTCAGGGTGACCCAAAGAAGATAATATTTTTTTTCATATGTAGCAATTATGATATTAATTGACACAATCTCAATGTCAATTAGTGACATATGTTTAAGTAGTGACATCCCATGATACAAGTTCGGGTCACAGTGCTTGACGCCTGGTTAGCGTATGCTCTGGAATGACTTTTGGCTTATATGTGGCTTATTACCGTTAGTGTTACAGTATATTTTTGTCAACAGAAAGCAAAATTAATTAATTTAATTTTAAAACATTGGTTTTGGTTATTTTCTTTATTGTATGCTTTAATTTGCGATAAATTTGAGTTGTTTCTCGCCTTTCCCAGGCGCCAAGCATCGTGGCTCAAACTTCATCTTTAGTTTCGCCCCTTGAGCTCACAGTAAAAAATAGCGCTGATGTTGGTATTATTTCTCCGGGGCTCCACGAGGGGTGCTTCATTCAACCCATCAAATGTCAAAACAAAGTTTGTTTTATAAACAATAGAGTAGAAACGGGTGAAGTACTGTCATCCGTCATGAAAACAAAATCCAACAACTGGCACAAGTTTCAAACCAGCTGACTGGATTAATGGGTCCGTAAACGCTCTAAAACTTTCGAATACGCGTGATTAAGTAAATGCTTCAATCCGTGAGGATAATCGTGAACTACCCTGACGAGGAATTTATTTGTAAACATAATGTAATTACGTAATCAACAGTTTTATAAAAATAGCTCAAATCAATTAATAGACAAGGGAATATTATCATTAGACGCCTTTTTTAGGTAATGCAAATTATTTTTTCCGTTCTCTTTCTAATTTAATTTAAAAATATAAAATACAACAGAGTTACGGAGAGAAGTCGTAAGTCACTTGTGCTAATTTAGAAAAACTACAAATATTTAATCTGTGGTGACTTTTCCCGTAGGCTACCTTGAATACCTAACCTTATATTGTATCCGTCGAATTTCGACGGGCACCAACTATAGGCTTGGACAAGCTTACTGGCGGGTGGGTAAGATCGCCCTGTTGCCACTTTTGTCCTCTATCTTGCATAGCTCTCTCTCTCTAACACGTAAAATGACAACGCTGTGCCAGTATTGCCAGTATTGCCTAAGTGTTAAATATGTGGTTTGTTTGCATAATCACATGTGTAGGGTCTGTTTGTATTTTGATGTGGTGTAAACATCTTACAACTTTAAGGTGCAAATTTCCTGATTTTTGTAAGCTTACATTAATTAATGATGTTGAGTTTTATAATTTAACCAACGACTGGTTTACAATGTGAAGTATTAAGTAAGTGACTGGTATTAAGTGAAGTGTTTTGTAATTAGTTTACTGTAGCCATTTAAAAATGGACTATCGAATAACGCTGCCGATTTTGGTTGCGTACAATACTTTTGAATATCGCAGGATGTACAGTTTACCTGCGTTTTTCGGCAAGAGCATTTTCCTAAATTGCGATATTCAAGTGTGGAGTGCGCCAGTGTTTCAGTAGCCTATATATAGGGACTTTTGACAGTCATTCATAGTCGCCATGCCTGTGATAAGTAAGTAAAAGAAGACAAATTTGTGCGGTTTTTCTGTTATCACTCATCGAAGACTGGGACGAGGAGCCCGATCTTATTATCAGTTTAGCGAATGTGTTTGAGGAAACATCGTCAACTGTACAGCAGCTCTAGTACGTCCTAACTGACACACCTAGGACATTCCACCTATATATTTCTGTTTGTGTTGTATCAAAGTATATTTGTATTTTTGTTTTGGCTTTGATTTTCAGAGGGCACTCTATTCATGGTGACTCTTTTAGCGAATTTCCCCTATAGGGAAGAAGCTATTACCGTAGGTCTCATGGTAAGACTTAAGCCCGAGACCACGATAAATTTTTGTTTTAAGGTCCCCAGATGCCAAAAACACTATTCGTTCAAATTTATATACATGTATATATATATATATATATATATATATATATATATATATATATATATATATATTATATATACATGTGTCCGTGAATGCGATAACTTGAGTAAAAAACGTCCGATTTCGATGAAATTTGTTTCAAATGTGTAAAATTACATTCATGACTATAAGTTCGAAAACCAGAAAAATCGGACCATGGGAACTGGGGTTTATGAGGGTTTTAAATTTTCCAAAAATCAGTTTTTTGCTTTTTTCACCCTAAAATTTTTTAAAAACTTAATTTTAGTTTTGACCATGTTATAGAGCTTAAAAAAACACATAATATGGTATTTTGAATGATTTACCTAGGTTAAGTGGTTGCGGAGAAAATCTAAAAAACCTACTCATAAAATCTCCATGTTAAACTTATGGGAAAAAGGTTTTTGGCTTTTCCTCAGTTTATTTGAATGTAAACTTCAAATTTGCTTTTACCAATATGTTCAGTTTCACAAAACAATCATTTTGGTTTTTAAATTGTGATTCTACGCTCAACCGTTGCAGACATATTCAAAGTGCTAAACACAGTACGTTGTCCAATGTTATCCTTAGGGAGAATAAATAAAATTTGATATCTCGATTATTTATGAATGTATGTTGATGAAACTTGGTATGTGGCTTCACGCAGTTCTGGTATATTGATATTTGCACAAAAAATTATTTTTTATTGATTATTCCTGTAGCAGCAAACCTGCGTACTCAGCCCCCATGTTATTCTTAAGGAGAATAACTAAAATGTAAAGACTCCCTTAATTATGAACGTAAATTAATAAAACTTGGTATGTAGCTTCATTTGGTTAAGTTATATTGATAATTGTATAAAAACCCATTTTTTTTGTTCCTTGTTGCAGCAAACCTGCTTACTCAGCCCCCATGATATTCTTAAGGAGAATAACTAAATTGTTAAATAGCGCTTATTCATGATTGAATATTGTTGTAACATGGTATGTGACTTCGCCTAGTTAATTCTATTTATATTTGCGTGGTAACCATTCGTTTGTGTTCCATGTTTCAGCAAACCAACGTACTTATTACCAACGTTATACTTATGGAGATTATATTTCGCTTATATTTTAATATATTTGCATGAAACTTGGCATGCGGCTTTATGTGGTATTAAGACATATATTATGCATTGGAAATTCGCTGAGTACGCAGGTTTGCTGCGACGGGGGTATTTACTTTCTCCCATTTTACATAGTATATGGAAAAAGTATTGTTTTCGTCAAAATTTTCGAATTTGAGTTGTTAGTGGCAATATTCGTTTTGGTGCTCCCTGAACCCAAAAAAGTGATTTTTACGTGATGTCTGTCTGTCTATCTGTCTGAATGTCTGTCTGTCTGACTGTCTGTCTGTCTGTCTGTCTATCTGTCTGTATGGATGTGTACAGAGCTAGAGCCCTAACCAATGGTCTGATTTTTATGAAATTTGGTATGTAGTTACTAATCTACAATATCCCCAGAAATTTTTTAATTTTTTAAAATTTTAGATTTTTAAGGGTAATTATCCCCCAAAAACCGCCAAAAAACATGAAAATCAAGATTTCTCAAAAACGGCTCCAACGATTTTGATTCAACTTTATTCGTTTGTAGAACTTTGCTTTTCCAACAAAATGACACCACCCGCATTTTTGTAAAAAATCGGGTTCAGAAATTATAAGACTTAAAATATCAAATATTCAGTTTTTTATTTTTCATAAAAAACCATAATTATAAAAAATATTACTATTCACCATTAAAAAGAGCTTAAAAAACTAAATAATTTAGTATCTTGAATTAATATTCTACGATTACTGTTTGCGGAGAAAGTTTAGATTTTCATTTTGCGAGTAACGCAGTACGTTGTCCAATGTTATTCTTAGGGTGAACAACAAAAAATAACTATTTCTCTCTTATTTATTTATATATTTAGTTCAAACTTGATATGCTTGTCAAGTTAGCATTGACCAACAGAGGAAATTTGAAACATGGAAATATGTTGCCCCTTAATAACCCTGAGGGGGGGAATAGGGGGCATTTCCCCTCTTAAAGCCACGTGTGTAGCGATGGATTCTGTAATGCCTCTTAAACAGGGATTTGGGTGGGTATTTTTGAAAACAACTTGTTTACAAGATTTTCTGAACATTTTACCGTGCTTTGTATTTTATGTTCAGTAAATGAAAAGTAATTTATTCATTAGAGTTGGGCTAAAAGTGAGAAAGTATGTGTCAGTTTCCTGATACCGTTTATTTAATGTAAGGATTACATTACCTTACTTTACACAACTTGTCACAAGAGAGGTCAAAGCAGAACATTTATTAATGCCTTTTTAAGTTATAAGTGTCGAGTTTATAACTCCTTTAATCGTTATTTATTCTCATAACACTCACATCGCACTTGTAAACCAGTAAGATTAAAAAATTGGCAGAATTTGTTTTTTAATCGTATAATTTCAACTGCTAGTTTCAAATTTGTTGTAAATTCATACGACACCTTGTAGAGTTTTTAAAATTTTTTAATTGAAAATACTGTATGTTCAGTTCAATATACATTTGTCGCCAGTAAGTAAAACCTCTGTTGATAAAAACGATAGTTTTCAAAGTAATTTCAAAATAATTTTAAAACATAAATTTCTTAAACTAAATCTCTTAACCCTGTTGACAGATTGATTTTAAACGTGAATGACTTGAATGAAAATCATTTCATGTCAACAATAGCCTTCATTTTATTTTATCTTCGTATTATGTCATGCAGTTGCTTTAAAAACATTAAATAAATAAAGCAGACAGTATGTAAACATAGCAGAATTCGATTGTTTATATTTACACTAAGCAGACACCTTGTGCTAGCCGTCAGGTGATCAGTTCTAAGACATTAAGTGCACGGTTTGGCAACGTTGCATTTTATGCCACCCCAGTAAGCCTGTCCAGGACCAATAGTTACGAAATAAATTGACACAATCTACAATGTATACATAACACTTTAAGGAGTGACACCCCATGTTATTTATCGGCGCTGATGTTCTTATTATTTTTCCGTGTATTCACAAGGGCTCGCTATTCAACCCATCAAATGTCAAAACAAAGTTTATTTTGTAAACAATAGAGTAAACAGGTTCTGTACTGTGATCCGTCACAAACAGAAAATCCAACAAATGGCAAAAGTGTCAGACCAGCCAACTGGATTTAAAATTACCGTAAATGCACTAAAATGACCCAATAAGTGCGATTACGTCGAATATTTGTTATAAGTCAATGCTAAAATCTTTGAGGACAAATCGTGAACTACCCTACGAATTTATTTCTTATTTATGTAAACAGCTAATTAAATAAATTAGCTCCACTCAATTAACTGAGATGGGCACTTAAAACATTGTCATAAGACGCTTTTTTTAGGTTATGTAAGTTATTCCTTTCGTTCGGTTTATTACTTAATTTAAAAATAAATAAAAATATTGCAAAGATCCGGAGATGAGTTGTAAGTCATATTGTGCTAATTTAGAAAAACTACAAATATTTCATTATTGGTTACTCTTCCCATAGGTTGCGATCGAATCAAGTGAGGCCTTGATCGAATACTGAACATTAATATTGTATCCATCGAATTTCGACGGGCACCAACTAGTATAGACTAAAACGTACAACTAGCAAAAAAAGTAAAATAAAATATACTTACTTTGCGAACATGTTGGAGGTTGTTTGGTAGTCCTATATACCTGAAAAACATTGATCTTTAATAAGCTTAATAATTAAAAAAGCAAATAATTTTTAAAAACTATATTCAGAAGGTTGCCAGGTTGTTCACCTTTAGGTGGGGAGGGCCCTATAAATAGAAAACCCCGCTTCACAGAAGTTCACGAGAACCAAGATAACGAGCTAAATAATAATAGAATGGAAACGGTTACGGAATTTTGTATTTACAAATAAAGTATCTACCGGAACTTATAATTAATTTTTGCAGTTTTAATAAGTTCAAGCTAAATGATAAATACATCTAAGTGTATTTTAGTTGTTTTTTTTACATGGCCATTATATTTAAAACAGAGGACATTTTAGAAAAATTAATTCTAAGTCCCGCTAGAATAACATTTGTAGTTTTTTTAATGTTCAGGTAATTTGAGCGAATTTCCCCTATAGGGAAGAAGCTATTACCGTACTCGGCATGGTAAGACCTAGGCCCGGGACCATGATAACTTTTCGTTTTGAGGTCCCCAGACCCAAAAAATACCATTCGTTTGAAACTGTATATATATATATATATATATATATATATATGTGTGTGTGTGTGTGTCAGTGGGTGCGATAACTCTCGTAAAAAAGGTCCGATGTTGATGAAATTTGGAACAAACGTGTAAAGCAGCATTTATGACTTTAAGTTCGAAAACCAGACGGATCGACCTATCCGAAGGGGTATTTTGGGGGGGTTTTGTACCCCAAAAATGTTTTTTTTTGAGTTTTTTACATAACATTTTTGAAAAAGTAAAATTTTATTTTACCCATTTGAATCAGCTTAAAAAGACGCACAATTTTATGTTTTAATCATTGCTCTACGTCAATTGGTTACTGAGATATTAAAAGTGCTAAACACAGTACGTTGTCCAATGTTATTCTTATGGAGGATAATAAAAATTGTATATCTCGCTTATTTATCAACTTATCCTGACGAAACTTGGTTTATTGCTGCATTTCCTTGTGGTCTATTGATATTTGCACAAAAACCAATTTTTTGCCCGATAGTTCCCGTAGCAGCAAACCTGCATACTCAGCCCCATGTTATTCTTATGGAGAATAATTAACGTGTTATCTCCTTTAATTATGAACATAAATTAATAGAACTTGGTACGTGGCTTTACCTAGTTGAGTTATATTGATATTTGTATAAAAGCCCATTTTTAGTGTTCCTTATTTCAGCAAACCTGCATACTCAGCCGCCATGTTATTCTTATGGAGAATAATTAAAATGTCATAAATCGTTAATTTATGAATGTATATTGATGAAACTTGTTATGTGGCTTTATGATAAATTAATATGCATTGGAAATTCGCTGAGTATGCAGGTTTGCTGCTACGGGGGTATTTGTTATTTATAAATGACGTAGAATGATTTGTACGAACAAATGTATGCATCCGCGCGTTGCAACTGTCCATAAGAGCCTATGTTAAGAGGGGGCTCCGGTCACGTAACGTTTCTACCCGCTTCTCCCACAAAGCCCACTTTCAAATCCCGTACCTCCTCAACGGATTTGTCAAAATCATTGATTCATGGTTAGCTGTAAAGAGCACAAATATACGTGATATCAGTGAGCAGAATCTTGACATCGTAAATAAAAAAAAGTTTAATTAAATTCCAAAATATTCAATATTTGCAATTTTTGCTGTGCGTCATCAAACAAATTATGTTTAAAAGAAACGAATAAGAGTTCTCTGTTATTTGACGTTTTTGAAAATAATAATCTTATTAACTTTATTCTGCAGTTTAGTTCAAAGTATTATATTTGGTTATTCTAATTATAATTTTGTTACTACGAAAATGTAAACGAGAGTGTTAGTGGAGTTAGCCTGATCGTACTTTAGTTTGAGTCAAAGAAAAATAAATATAGGCCTTAAATTAACTTTTTATTCATACAGCAACCATTTATTTTTACCTATTAAGTAATACTTTAGTCATCAAAACAATAAGTATTATTAGGGGTACCAAAATGTGTTAGAAAAATACAAATACAACATAGAAACTAGTAAAATTAGAAATATGATATTGCGAGCCTCGATAAAAATAATCAAAGGAAATATCGTAGTTGAGCTCTATATTATCTGTATAGATGACCGAGTCGGAGATCAAAGTCCCTGATCAGCTGCAAGGCGGCCACGGAGATGCTGTTCACTGTCTACAGGAAATGAGGCTGCTATGACCCGTAGATGCCTGAATACGTATAGCCTTCTATCACTCTCCTTATGATTGCATTTATTTATTAATAGATTGGAATTATATCACACTTGTAGGGCCGCTTTCCCCAATACCTTGGTTTAAACTTAAGTTTATGACAAATACCCCTTTCTCAATGTGTTATGGACATTTTAAACCTAGTTTATGTTTAATCTAAAGAGAATACTGTTTAATTATTTTAATCCAAGATAATAACATTTGCTGGGTAATGATCATTTGTTTTCAGTTCAACCTAATCCAACGATTTAGTCATACATTTTGTAAAACATACCAACTCATATATCGAATGATGGAAATATTTTAGGGGATATAGACGTAATTGATGATTGCGCATATGAATAGAGTGATTACTCTCTCACAAAACAAACAAAAATCATATGAAATAGGTTCCAACCCGATATTTTGTGGATTAAATTAGACTGGCTGGATACAATTTTGGGAAAACTAATAATTAATTGTGCCTTAATCCATAAGTGTTGCCTTGTTTAATCCCAAGTTTAAAAACCCGTAGGTTTAATTTAAACTTGAGTTAGGGAAAGTGACTTTCAAACAGGACGTATAACAATATTAAGAAGCCTTAAAAATTGTTGGTTAATAATTAAATAAATATTTTTATCCAAGTCAACTTGCCCTGTTTCCGTTACACAGAGAGTAAAACGGCATTGTCAACAACCATTAAAAGTTAAAACCATTGACACTATTGACACTTATTTTTTGTATATTTTCCCCAAAATTTGAATGGCACAGCGATATTTTTGTTAAAACCGTTTGGAACTTTACTTAATATTTTTGGCCCAAGACCTCTTAATATCTCTGAAAGTCGCCGACGTAACTATAGGGCGTATTTTAAGGCGAATATGAATGACTGATGAGTGTAGAATGGGTGAGATGCCTTGTGTATAATGGTGTAAATTTTACACGGTGTTAATTGAAGGCTTACAGGTCTAATAATAATATCCTTATATCTTGTTATGCATGATGTGTTTTGGATTTATCTGAAACTGGATGAGTTGTTGTATATCCAAAATGTTATTTCTAAGATGGACTGAACATATAAAGTCAAAATTAGGAATCTGTTAAAAATATTTCGGCATGAATTTCCCCAGACAAGAATTATTCCGTATGTCACTAAAGAGGAAAAGTAATAATGATAAATTGTTGGTTTGGGATGTAGTCTGCAAATTAAACAATGATTTGAAGAGAAAAATTCCGAAAAAAATGATTGAACACAGTTTATTTTCTAATTTGTCAATGTACGGAAATTGCGATTTGTACAGTTTGTTGCAAAATTATGATGATGTCATATGATCTTCATACCCTTGCACTATAAAGGGTCTTTTGGGTTTCAACCCCGTAAAAGATGACACGTAATATAGTATAAAGACGAGTTGGGTACAAGCTCGTCATATCAAGCCACGTTTTTGGGGACATTAATAATAACGTCATAACGTAAAAACAACTTTATCGTTCAACGATCCTGGATGGTGTCTGGTTGTAGGTCGTTCCAAGTAAACCTAAATGTTACTCAAGAATAATGTAAAATGATTTGCAATTATTATTTTTTGTTTTAAAAAGTATTAAAATAGAAGGGAAGTGATGAAAATAACTATACACACCAATTTGAAACAGTTAAAACCCGATAACTAACGCTATCGAGTTACTTAATAGTCGTAAACTAGGTTAACTAGTCGAGTTACCTACCACTATCAGGTAACTAACATGATGTCAGTGACACGTTATGGCGAATAAATTACAGCCACTGATTACCGTCCCATTACTAATAATCAGCTGTTTAAGCTGGTATATTCCTCGAAGTACCAGTTGGCAGATCTCGGGATCCTGTAAATAGTCATTATAGAAAAGTTGGTACCGACAATTGGATAGTATTGTGCCTAGGGCCTAAGTATTAACCATGGATGATAAATCATGTGAAAATTTCAAAAGTTACTGTTACATACATTACATACATTTTATGCAACTGAATAACATTTTCCCAATAATCAGGTCTGATTCTTTTAAACAAAGTACCTCAATTCAATATAATAATACTACTAGGAGTACGCTAAAATATTCGCGTAATGGGATGACCGAATTCAGAAATGGTAGATGAAAGTTACTGCTGCTAACGTAAAGTTCTAATCGAAATTTCATCACAAAATATGAAATAAATAGTCTTGATTCTGGGAACTCTGTAGGAAAATAGCTACTTTTATTTTGGTTAATTTTAGGCTTTAGGATAAATCATTCTTAATTATATTAAACTATATTATATTAGAGGTGCAAATTCTTCAACAAACTATAACACAATACGCTGCCTATGTAGTGAGGTACATTGGAAATTTGCTGAGTACGGAGGTTTGCTATGACAGGGTATTTTAAAATCTATATTTATTTAATTGACGAGCAGGTTTTTTGTGACGATCACTCCTCTTAAACTACTGAACCGATTTTCTTGTTTTTGGTGTCATTGGAGAGAACCTAATGTGAAGTTGTGCAGGAAACTTTTTTTATAGAGAAATAATTTGTGAGTGAGGCCCTGGGGCCCCTTAAAGTTGAGTTTTTCCCCATAAGCTTAACATTGGGAAATAAATTTAAGTTTTAAGAAATCAGCTGGATAGAGTAAAAACAGTTAATCAGCAGGCCATGTTGGCTTTGGAACGGTAACACAATATTTATACGGGAATGTCAGTAAAATATTTAAGTTGTGATCGCGAGCAAAGCCGTGACAGGCTACTAGTTTAAATAAAATAAACTGACAAAACGAGTTCGCACGCAGCACGCTGACGTGAGGGAAGTGAATTTCCACAAAACAAACTTTAAAAACTCAAAATCAGTGCAAAAATATACATTTATTCCAATTTTTATTGTAATTTGAAAACGTAGATTTTTTGGCTTTTCCGATGCTCCTGGTTTCATTTACCTGCAATGCTGGGAATACAATTTTGCACATTATAAGGTTAGGAGAAGGTCCAGTCAGGCTTGAAAGTAGGCGTGAGGTTGCTGGGGATGATAAAAGCTACAACAAATGAATATCAGGCTTTTCTAATGTAAAACCCCCATAGACAACGTACTGTGTTTGGTCGATACACATTTTCTTTAATAACTCGGTAAATATTTATGCTAGAATGACGAGAGAGGGCTTAAAAGTGTCGCCTCACTAATTACCATCTTTCTTAAATGTATTAATTTTACATCCGGGGCTTTTCTTACCCTTTTTGGGCCCAAAAACTCTAAATTTGAAATTAATCGCCAAAAAAGGGGTTTAGAGTTTTCCAATTGTTTTGCCCAACGAACTTGTCCAACTGATTATAGAAAGGAACGTCCCTACCAAATTTGAAGTAAATCGGACAAAAAATGCGACCGCTATAGTGCAAACATATTTTTTTACCGTGCGGGTCAACTTTCCATAGGAAATTCACGAATAACACAGCTGTCAGAAGTAAATATGAAATAAATGGCTGCTGCAATCTAGCGGATAAACTATTAACTTACCTACATTACTCACATAATAGGAGAACGTTTTATTTATTTATTAAAACTGGTATTAGTGTTTTAAATCTAAAAATTTAAAAAACCTTTAATACATTGAATAAACTTATGTTAAGCGGACAGTACTTTATTTATATAATCATAAAAATATATAGGACTTTTATTAGTAGTTTCCTGTAATTACAAAACAATATTGTATTAGTATCTCGTAGTTTACAAGCAGTAATTCTTATCCAGTGATTTACTTTATGGACATTTTACAAATTTTAAATGTTAATTAATTTTAGACGGTTTAAACGAATGTGTTCTATTAACTGGAAGCGTGAATTGTACTGGAAAACAATTGTGTAAAATCTGAAAACGATCCGTTCCAGCGTTTTTCACTTTATTGCATTACGAACACACACACACCCACACGCCCACACACTGACGAACAACGAATCATTGTCTCTGCTTATACATAGATTCTTTCACTTCGTTCCATCATCAATTATTTCCACTTTTATCTCAATGGGGAGCTGGGCCCCCCCCAACTCCTTCCCCTTTGCTATTATCTTATCTTGATATTATTGTTAAAACGCGTAGAAATACAGAACATGGAATAAAACAATCTTTAATTACCAAACAGATTTAGAATAGTTACTCACCCCCTTAGTCTTACGATGGGGAGCTGTACAACCTACAAATAGAGACGCCATTTGGACGACAATGAGGTAACAATAAGTTAACCAGTCAGATCAATAACTTCTGAAGTAATTATTTCAACTTTTATTTTAATCCCCTGTTTGCTATTATTTTAACTTGATAGTATTGTTAAAATTTATATAAATACTGAATTTGGAGGATAACAATCTTGTATTGGGTAGTCTTACCAAGCAGATTTAGAGTATTTTTTAGCCCCTTTAGTCACACAAGGGCAGGGGCTGTACCCCCCAGAAAGATATACACCAATAAGGTCCACAAGCAGTCAGTCAGACTAAGAACTACTGAAATAGTTATTTGCACCTGTATCCCACCAGAGAGCTGTGCCCCCCAACCCCCTCGCTATTATTGTACCTTGGTATTATTGTTAATGTGTGTATAAATACAGAACAGTCTATCGTGTTTAAAGTCCTAAACATCAACTAGTTTTGTTTGAAGCGCGCGCGCGCGCGCGCACACACACACACACACACACACACACACACACACACACACACACACACACACACACACACACACACAGTAAATAGTTACTCGCATTACAGTTCCACACTGGGGCCACATTCCCCAGGCCAAGTTTTTTGTCCAGTAATACTTTTAAAGTCTTGTTAAAATACAAAAATAGTCATATTTTTTAGGAAAACGAGATCCAGAATCAGTCAACTAATTAAACCAATAAGTTTTAAAGTAGTTATTTGCACTTTGGTCTGACTGGAACGCTATGCTGTCCAGGGCCCCCATTGGTACTACAACGTAAATTAGTTGCTCAAATATTTATAAATACAGAATCTAAAGAAAAATAAGGATTAAAATCAGTCATTGGGTTTCGCCAAAACTACGCCGAAACACAAACCCCCCCCAAAAAAAATAAAGAAAAATAGGTCATTAATTGGACACACACAAAGTAAGGATATTTGTTTGCCCTTTGGTGTCAGTGGGGATAATGCCTTCCAGGCCCGGAATTTTTGTGGTGCCTCCTAAATTTGGATAAAATACAAATAAATTCAAGATATATACAAAAAATAAGTCCGCAATCAGTTAGAGCAAGATATTTCAAATTAATTATTTGATCTCTATGGTATTCCTAGAAGACTATACGCCTCCATTGTTATTGTAGCTTGGCATTGTAATTACTATATGTACATTACTATATGTAATTACTATGTATATGAACAATATGTTTTAAAATTGATCAATGAGTTTTGAATGCCCAAACATTAAAAACCCTACGTTCACGTTCTTCAAGTGGAGTATGTAAGGATAGTTACTACAGTTCAAAGAAAATACATAATATTATGGAGAACAATGGGGTCCAAAATCGGTCAGTCAGAACAAATGGGTTTAGAATACAGTAGTTATTTGAACTTTAGTCCACTAAAGGGGTTATGGTTATACCCCCATTGTACTATGCCCCCATTGTTATATTAACTTGAAAATAGGCTACTGTTAAAAATAATTAGGCTTACCAACATGCTAAGGTTTATTCTTTCCCCTATATAATTTCTTTATATTTAACGTTTGATATACGTCTTAAGAATGGTTATCTATGAAAAATATTTAAATTGAACAATAATAAGGGTGGAATTGAATCAATCGGCCGGACATAGTAGTTTTACAGTACTGTTAGGTTTATAGCATTATAAACCAGTACTGGTACATGGAAGACCGATCTTTGGACAGTATAATTAGGTTTGTACTATTATAAACCTACTGGCACCTGGGAGACCGAGCTTTGGTCGGGGAAGGTCAGTAGTTTGGTTTAGACGACTTGGAGTAATTTTGTACCACGCGCACACGTCCCACCAGACTACCGTAAACTAATAAATACTGAGGAAATCAGTCAAAATATTAATCTAAAGGAAATGAGACCGCTGGCCGCGTTGCGGCTCTGTGAGGGGTCAGCTTGTCCTGCTGACGAGCAGATTTACTTAGCTAATTTTCCTGTTTCCAGCATGTTTAATGTCGTTCCAGATTTTATAATGGATCATTGTCCCCTCAGGTCTACCCCCTACTTGCAAGTGTGGGCCCTTATCAGCCAGGCCGATGCCGGTTGGCGACCTTTGTTTTTTACGTGACTATACAGTATTCATGATGTAAATACCAGACAAAGGTGTGCTCCAACACCAACCAAATTCGGTAACGTTCTGCGCATCCCAAGGAGTTGACATTATTTGTTTTGATTTTGAACATATGTTTTTTGATTAACCATAAAGCTTTCCGTTCTAATGTAAAAATTAAAAAGTAAACAAGCACGAAGACAAAAAGAAGAAAATGACAGATTTTTTAGACGACTAAAAGCTGATTTCCCTCAAAGATTTTTTTTTTTTTTTTTTTTTTATCTTTTATTAGAGGCTTTGTATTAAATTACATGAAGCCTTAAGAGCTACGAACATAAATTATTAGACTACAGTTCAAGTCCAAAATTTAATTGATTTCATCCGGTTCATGGTCACTTAAATAATTTTCTCGATTTTATGTAAAAATTCTAAGACGTAACACTATAATTTTGAAAACACACTGAATTAATTTCAATTACATAAAGAGTTCTGATGTATGAAGTCCAAATATTACAATTCAAGTCCAAAAACTTAATCAATTTCATCAGGTATATGGTCACTTAAATCATTTTATTGATTTTGTGTAAAAATTCTAAAATGTAATACCATAATTTTGAGTTTTCTTCTTTAAGAATGTCATGTAAATCAGGAGGTATATGACAGTTACATCTTCTCAACATTTCATAGAGATAATTTCGATGTATTGAATAGGCAGTGCAGTCCTCAAATATGTGTTGAATACTTTCATGAGTTCCATCATTACATTTTAGGCATTGTGGGGAATCAATTCTTTTAAGTAAAAAAAGTCGGTCTGCTGTAAAACAGTGTCCAAAACGAAGTCTGAAGATCATTGTGGTGTCACGTCTACTGAATTTGGTTGATTCAAACCATGGGATGTTCGGATAGTTACTTTGAGTCTTTTTATACCATTCACCTTTGTTTGTAGATTGCCATATTTCATTAGATTTAGCTCTTATTTTATTCTTTATATCAAAACAAATATCGGAATATCGCAAAGGGAACTTATCATCTACAACTAATGCATCATCGTGAGCTGCACACTTTGCTAGGGAATCCGCCTTTTCATTACCAGGAACTCCAACATGGCCAGGAATCCATTGTATCACAATTTCCTTTGAACATTTAATAATTTCTTTTGCAATTGCTAAAGTTAGGTTATCATTGTTAAAGCCACGTAGAGCATTTTCAATGTTGTAAAGGGACACAAGAGAATCTGTTGCAATAGCAAATTTGCTGTCATTTAACTGTGATATATATTCTAAAGATTTTAAAATGGCAAATAATTCTGCTGAGACAATTGATGATATTGAGGGAATTTTTATTTTTATTTCCATGTCAGCTGCAGGATCATATATACCAACACCAACATTGGTTCCAATTTTGGATCCATCTGTATATATTATCCTATGACTGTTCCATTTGTGGTGTAAAATGTATAATGATGATTGCAGCAATACAGCATCGTTTACATGCTGTTTACTAGGTTGAGTTCCTGAAACAAGAACTTTAGAAAAATGGATATTTGGGTTTATCATACATAGAGGTTTATTAAATTGGAAAATTGAATGACCATAGGGTTCGTTGTCGGCTTCACCAATATAATTTTTAATTTTGTCAAAAGCTTGTATAATTGCTGGTGTATGTTTTTTATCCCAAAATGGATGGTGATGGGTGAGCATGCTTAGTTCTTGGAGTTTTAAAAAAGCAGGATGAGATGTATTTAAATTAATTTTCAGAGCTAATTTTTCCGATAACAATTGTCTTCTCAAATTTAGTGTCATTGTGGCAGTTTCAACATGTAATGCCTGAATGGGTGTTGTCTTAATAGCTCCAGTACATATCCTTAATGCGCTATTTTGTACAACATCCAATTTTTGTTCATATGTCCTATTTAAATGTCCAAAAATAAAACTGCAATAATCCAATTTTGGTCGTATTAAAGCTTTGTAGATTCTTAGAAGAAACTTTGGATGAGCTCCTTTCGTCCCAAACGCTAAGCATTTTAAGACGTCTAAGTCTTTTCTACACCTGATGATTGTTTCATCAATATGTTTATGGAATTTAAGCTTTGTATCAATCCAAACACCGAGAATTTTGTGACAGTTCACTTTTTGAATAACTTCACCAAATATGTTACAAGAACATTCAGTTAATCCCCTTTTTCTCGTGAAAACAATTAATTTACACTTTTTGGGATTAAATGTGAGACCTGATTTGAAATTTAATGTGTTAGCTATGTTTGTTAAATTTACTTGCAATTTTCGAGCTGCTAATGTAGAGGATTTGTTAGATACATAAACGAGAAAGTCATCTGCGTATTGCAGGGATGTTACTCCTGGAGACAAATGTTTATTCACATCCGCAATATACAAAGAAAATAGCAAAGGACTTAGCACACTTCCTTGAGGAATACCTTTATAGGCTGTCCTTGATAGTTCCTTGTCTCCAAATTGAAAAGAAATAGTTCTCTCTGAGAGCCAATTAAAACAGTATTTTATAAAAACATAAGGAACGTTCATAGTAAACATTTTTGATATTAAAGTTGTTATAAGTACGTTGTCATAAGCTTTAGACAAATCTAAAGATGCTGCAATAACAGTTTCATTCCTTGTTGTTGCTATTTGGATATCGGAAACAAATGTAATTATATGATCATAACATCCACTATCCTTTCTGAATCCGAATTGTGTTTGTGGAATTAGATTGAAGTGTTCAGTAAACCACTCCAACCTATTTTTGACTAAAGTGTTCATGATTTTAGCTAAGCATGAAATCTTTGCAATAGGTCTGTAGGATTCAGCTACACCTTTGTCACATTGAGGTTTGATAAGAGGTACGATGACATGGTTCTTCCAAAATTTAGGAATTGTATCTCCTTCAGACTTCCAAATTCCGTTGTATATTTGTAACAGAAATTCCAAAGCATTTTGAGGCAAATTCCTTATCATTGAATATGATATACCGTCTGCCCCTGGGGCTGTATCCTTCTTTTTACTAGCCAAAGCAATCTCCAGTTCCTTCATAGTAAAGGGTTCTGTCATCCTAGTATCATCAACAGTCGAAATTGGACAATTAATTTCACTGATTTCTGGGACATGGGCCGGAACTAAAATGTCCATGAAGCTATTAGCCAATTCGATATCTTGTTTCATGAGATGGTTGTCATGAATAACATTACCTTTAAAACTTTTTACTATTCTCCATGCTTCAGACGAGTTTTTATTTTGTAAGTCATTACACAACTTCTCCCACGATTGTGTTTTTGCTCTCTTAATAACATGTTTCGCTTCTCTGGCACACTTTTTGTAAACATTATAATTTTGTGGTGTCATATTTAAACGGAACAGTTTGAAACTCAATCTCCTCTGAGCTACTGCTTTTGAGCATTCAACATTCCACCATGGTTTGTGTTGAAATCCAGATATATTATGTTTTGGTCCATATTTTATGTGAGGAATAGACGAGTCCCCTACATTATTAATTATATTATGAAATTCTTCTAATTGTTCATCCTCTAATATATTTTCTTCATTTCTAATTTCGTTCAGGTTTTTCGTTATAATAGAAGTATAACGTTCCCAATTAGCATTTCTTAAATTTCTACGAGGAATTTTGTTAATGTTACTGTAGGATATGTTATTAGTTGGTTTTGCATAGTTGAATGTAATGAGTATAGGAAAATGATTGCTTCCAACTGCATCCGCTAGAACTGACCAATTATTTAACATGTTATGTAGCTGTGGTGAAACAAAAGAAAGGTCAATAGCGCTAGATCTTCTAAAAGGGGAAGGTACGGTGGTGTGCGTTCCATCATTAATCGTGATGAAATTTGAGAAACTCAGTGCATTTACAATGTCTTTGCCCCTAGAACACGATTTTTTGTTTCCCCACAAGGTATGATGGGCGTTAAAATCCCCTATCACTAAACTCAAATCATCATCGTTTTTTAAAATACAATTTTCCCATATATCAGCCCTAACATTACCCTTACCACAGTAGTAATTAAATATGCTAATAAATTTATTAAATCCTCTTGGTCGGATCTTAATTGCAAGGCCTTCAATGGTATCATTGTTGTATCCAGGATCAATATGTTCCCATTCAATAGAGGAATGAACAAAGAAAGCTATTCCACCGTATTCATCCTCCCTGTCTTGTCTTATAATACTGTAGTCACTTAGTTTATAGTTAAATTGTTCTTTAAACCAAGTTTCCTGTACAGCTGCAACGTGAATCTTATTTTTAAGTAATAATTCAGGAAACTCAGCCCATTTAGATGATAAGGACTGAGCATTCCACTGTATGAGTCTAAGTTCAGTGTATGTCATCGCAATAACTAAGATAATCAACATGAGGAAAGAAAGTTTGAAACACATATATTAGCCTACAAAGTTTGTATTGAATTTAATCCGGCCCTAAGTGACATGTCTTCTAATATTGAACTGCATACTTTTTGTATTATGTTGGTTATAGTCGAGTTAATATACTCACTACCTTGCGGAATTGTTTCTTTCAAGTTTTCCATGAGGTCGGTGGTCCACTTGGTGTGCTTAATTTTAAACAACGCCTCTTCAAACAGTTGTTTTAAATTTTCATCCGTGTGTTTCTGATTGTCTTGGCTTACCTTTTCACAGGCAATAGAGGTTACCGCAGGCTTAGAGATAGCATTTATACCTCCTTTACTAAACCCTTCATCATCTGTTTTACTAAACTTTTCGGTGATACTTTGTTGACGAAATGGCGACTTATTTTGACGAAATGGTCTTTTAGGCTTTAACCAAACATGTGATTTTGATGACGATTCCGCTACATCTTCTTGGTTTTGCAATTGGGTCAATGTATTATACCTGTTATGTATTAAGGTATAGTTATGTTCATGGGGTGGTACGGAATAATTTGACATTTGCTGCAACTGTGTCTTCCTTGCATATGAGGTTTGTGTCGGAATACCCACATTGCTCTGAGACATGTGTGTCTTGGGGAAGTACTTTGAAGCAGTCATAAAGTTTTCTCTCATCTGTGTCATTCTTTGTCGTATATGTTGTTGCCGTACAAATTCTGGGCATATTCTTGAAGCACAATCGTGATCACCTTTGCAATGTAAACAAGATGGACTTGCACTGCATTCCGTTCCATGAAAAGGTTTTAGACAAACTTTACAAATTCTTTCATTTCTACAGTTTCGTGACGAGTGCCCGTAACGGTAACACCGGTAACATTGTTGCACAGGATATGCATATTCCCTCACTGGAAGCACAACATAATTAAGCTTAATTTCTGTTGGGATTTTGTCTCCCTGAAAAGTCACTTTAACCCAATTCGTCTTAATCGGACCCTCTGAGGTATACTTAGTAAGTCTGAAGGCATCTACTATCGGTAAGGGGCTTACGGAATCCTCGACAATTTCTTCAACATCAATGTCCGGCTCAATGTTAATCAACCCGACAACTTCCACACAACAAATTGAACTCGGGAAAGTGAGAAGATGACACTAACCTGTTGGCCGTTGTGTGTGATTTGCAGTTAATTACAAGATTATTTCCAGCTCTGGTAATACCATTAACTTCAAAACGGAGTTTTTCAATAATTTTCCCAACTTTAAATGGATTTATCTTTTTTTTGTCTTTAGAAGATACAATAACTTCATACGGACCAGAGTGAAACACATCATACAATCTTATTTTAGATGGTTTATCTCTTTTTGAGGGGGGATAAGTTGAATTTTTGTTTCTTGTTTCCATATTTTGAGTCATAGAACTATTATTGTCCATTGTCACCTCTTCATGATATCTCTTACGACTGTTCAAATCTTCTGATTGTCTTTGATTAATACTTACTTGCGTTTGATGTTGAAATCGCAGAGGAACGTTATTAGTTGTAGGTAAAGGAGGGAAGTCATTATTTGTAATAGTTTTAGTTTGTTCCAACTGGCTATCAAACATAATTTGGTTCCCACCAACATTGGTATCCCCATTATTCTCATCACCTTCATTTAATTCCATCATATTGACAGAATTAGGGCCGTACGGCCCAAAACCAAGGTTCTGTATACTATACAAAACTAATTTATGAAAAACAGAATAGATAACAGATTAACCAAACAGTCACAATAAAATTAAAAATGTTCAAAGATAAACTATTTCCATTATTATTTCACATGTCTTGATAAAATGTTTCCAATTATTTGAAAACTATATCAACAAAACTGTAAATAGAAAAATTAGGTTAAAAAACAACGTAAACACACAACCACACAGCAGGATTGTTGACTCACGACTTACCTCAAAGATGACATCACTAAACCTGCGCCACAACACACATATATATCACATATTTACATGTGTTGATTGACTGTAACATATTCTTAATTTTAGACACATGGAGTGGACACGAGACAAGGGTTATGATTCTGGATTTTTGAAAATTTGAAGTTTGCATACAGATGGTCAGGGCTAGATTTAGATCTGTAGGCCCCTAGTCTACCCCCTACTTGCAAGTGTGGGCCCTTATCAGCCAGGCCGATGCCGGTTGGCGACCTTTGTTTTTTACGTGACTATACAGCCTATGCATGTATCAGATCCAACAGATGGTGCTGTGTAATCACTAAAAGTTTAAATTTCCAAAAACCAGATTGCTCCCTAGTGTGTTTTATCGACGTGTTAGGGATATATTATCAAATGATTTTAATTAAAGTAAACCGAACTTCTTTCGTCACTCCAAGGAAAACTTTCCTCCATAAAGATAATATGGTTTTAAAGCCAGTAGGGTGGAGCCCTAAGGTTGAGGTTAAAAAAAGTATCCACATTTTTTATAATTGAAAATTGACTGAAATCACGAAAAAACGTAAAGAATAACATACAAACTTTACCGATTTGGAGGAGGTCTACGGTTGAGGGGGGTGGCGCGCGGGGCCTATCCAACGTGAGGACATCTTTCAAGAGATATGGCTTTAACAAATCAAATTCAACTTACGTTAAGGCAAACATTTATTTATTTATTAAAAATACAAAATAAAATACTAATATTGTAACTAAACACCTTTTGGATGTTAAAAACAACTCATGATAATGTAATTACAAAATGCTTGATAGTTTTTGAGTTTTTAACACGCAAACACACACGTACGGCGACCTTTCTTAACCCCACTTAACTTCTTAAAATATATTTTACTAATGGCTTGAAGAGGCCATAGCCCCTAACCTTGCTAGTAGTGTGGGTTTGCCGGTTTTGGACCGGAAGTGACGTCATCCGGTCACGTGACCGGATGCGCTGAGTCATGAAAGACGTCATCTGAGGCTGAGCCAGTGACGTAGGCGGTTTTGTGACGTAATGAGGGAAAGTTTAAAGTTCAAGGTCACGGGGAGGTAATTTTAAAAAAGTACTACCTCGCACGCGTAAAATCTGATTGTGATTCGATAGTTTAATCGATAAGAAATATCGAATGAAACAATCGAATGAAGCAATCGGACGATGCGAGTGCGAGGTAGTACTATTACAAATATTACTTTATTTTATTTACAATAATTCATGTTTACAATAGTTCCCCGTTGTTCGTTGTCATCGATGTTGTTGATCCGGACGAGTTGCGGCCATCACTTCGCTTTCTGATGAAAGACGGTAGATACTTCGATTCCTGCGCAGAGTCCATGTTGTTTTTTGATGCGTAAAGTTCCAAAGATAAATCGTAACCGGACGCAATGAGAAGTCTTAACTCTTCATTAAAAACCTCGAGGTCTTGGAAAGTCGCCAGATGAATAGAGTCATAATGAATACACCTAATTTTGATGGACATTTTAACAGAGAGCTCGATGTACACTGGTCAAGAGCCGGAGGTGTACTGACTATTCGCTAGCTAGCGTTTTGGTATCAAACAAAATGGTGGGGGTAAAAGTGTGGTGGGGCGGAGCAGATGGCGGACGGCAGATGGCAGGCGGCAGGTGGTAGCTGGTGCGAGGCAGATGGTTGCTACTACATCCACCATCATTAGTCAAACCCTATTAGGGATGCCATTATTGCTTCTGCATCAGAAGATATTGTGCTAGAAACTTCATGTACTTGTATTTCATCATTTGTATTGTCAGCTTGCTCAATATTAAAAGAAGAACATGTGGAAGAAACAGTAGTGTCTTGTATTTGCGAATCCATGTGAACTATGCAAGAGCCGCAGGTATACTGAAGTGATACAAGCATGTAGGATAGACACTCGCCTTTACCCCCCACCACACCAGTTTCCCCCACCAAGTTTTCACATCGCACAATAACTACGGGACATGCATTAGTTAGGGTCTAGCTCTGACTCTGTGAGGATCGGAGCTCCGTAACTGAAAACATTAACAATTCTTGCTCGACACTGTTTTTACGCAATCATAACAGTCACTGTGATCTAATTTATTGCATGTACTCATATGATGCATCTTGCGTAGCAGACAACTTGCTAAGAATGTTTCAGCCTGGAGTATTCTACGGCGAAATCGCTCACAATCCACTAACAGCGTAGACCTTCTATCTTCACAGTCGGAGAAGTAGAAGGTGGTGGCAGGCGGACTGTTGAAGGACACCTTCGTCATATTTCTGTAAAACTGTGACATCTTTAGAATAACATAAACTCTATAGGTAGATGTTAATCCTGCAAGAGCTGAAAGTATAATGATATAGCGCTAGCGTGTATGATACCCACCTGACCTACCCGCACCACAACGTTACCTCGGTATACTTTAAACTATAAATAACTTGTCGTAGTTTAATCCATAAACAAAGTATTTATTTATGTCAGGCCTTGAAAGTGTTGTTTTCGCGCTATTTCTTCCCTACTCTCAGTCCGATCTGAATTCTATTCGCACCATCTTGTTCGTCTGATTAACCCGCGTAATTTGAGTACCCACTCGCTATACTTTAACCCAATAATAAAGAAGTTATTAGTATGTAACCTTGAAAACATTGGTGTTTTCGCTATTTCTGCTATACCGTTGGTCAGATCTGAATTCTGTTTGCACCATCTTGTTCGTCTGATTAACCCGCGTAATTTGAGTACCCACTCGCTATACTTTAACCCAATAATAAAGAAGCTATTAGTATGTAACCTTGAAAACATTGGTTTTTTCGCTATTTCTGCTATACCGTTGGTCGGATCTGAATTCTGTTTGCACCATCTTGTTCGTCTGATCAATTCGCGTAATTTGAGTACCCACATGACATACTTTGGACAAACTTTGTAGTTTTTTCGCTTCTGCTACTATACCCTTGGCCGGATCAAAATTCTGTTTGCACCTCCTTGTTCGTCTGATCAATTCGCGTAATTTGAGTACCCACATGACATACTTTGGAAAAACTTTGTACCCCCCCCCCAACATGGGTCATGTTCAAGGTCAAGGTCAAGTCCAAGGACTTTGGGACTTAGAAATTTTCACAAAGTGGGCTGCACAAACAAAATCTCCTGCCTATGTACAGGTCAAGTCCCTAACTTGAAATGCTTAGGGTGGTCCTGAAAAGGACCGTTTGCGTGCTGAAGGTTGGTCGGGATAGGGATGGTCGGGATAAGGATCAGTTCAAACTTTATTCTTCAAAACCCACTTTACCCTCCCATCTTTTCTGGTTAAGAATAACTCCTGTGTATCAGGTATCAGAGGAGGTGGCGGTGGGAGAGACTGCGGCAGACGCACCTCGATGTAGTGGATGGTGTGTTGAAACAGGAACACGTGGTCCCCGTTGGTTGCCACATATTTATACTCCGTCATCCGCTTCAGATTTCGAAACTCGACCTTGGAGACTTCAAACGGCGTCACCAAGTCGTTCAGCCCCATCACCCTTGTCTTTTGCATCACCTCATCGACAGTCAGTGTTGGAGACGAAGGTTGAGCCGCCGATGTAGAAGGCCGAGGCTGAGCCGATGTAGAAGGCCGAGGCTGAGTCGAGGGTCGTTGTTCAAAATACAGCGGATGGCCACGGAGATTCCGTTTGAGAGACTTCAAAGTTGAAGGTCTCTTAAACCCGCTCCTTCTTTCTGTCGACCTCTTCAAAGATTCCTTTAAGCGCTGGAGTTTTTCGGGAGTCAGAGGAGAAGACATGGTGTAAATAGGATGGAAGAGAAAATGGATAAGATAGAGTTGGATAGAGCACGTGTGTACTGGTTGCAAACCAAAGCTGGAATGAGGTGGCAGACAGAGTGAAGCAGGTCGTAAAGTGAAACCTTGCCCTATCCATACATGGGTAGAAAGCTGAGGACTGGTTTAGAACCGGTTACGTCAATCCCCCCCCTTCCCCGAGCATGAGCACCCCCCCCCCCCTCGAGCAGCACCCCCCCCTCGAGCACCCCCCCCATTTGGGTCATGTTCAAGGTCAAGGTCAAGGTCGAGGGAAAAATGTTCTTGGAAGTGCGGGATAAAATCCCGCAACGAAGCAGGGTTATCCCTTATCCCGCTTTCCCCTTAATATCCCGATTTCCCTTTCTCCGTCTATATAACCCGAGATTTCGAGCGTCTCTTCGCAGTAGCCTGCCGCCCGTTGCGATGAACGTCCCACTGGGTTGCAGTGCCTGCTGCAGCGTAGGTCTGTTAAGTGTGCGTTGGGCCCGACGCGCAATTAAGAGATCCGCGCCCTTGCATGTTTCGTTAGTTTGTTTAAGCATGTTAGATAACGCTTGTAGTTTGCTGCTAGGTAATGTAGTTAGTCTAATATATATGTTAGTGTTTGGTATTGGTTTGAAGTGTTTTATTTACTAATAACATATGTACTCCCGGCCCTACAGGTCCCTCAACAACCTTGGTCAAAACTTGGGTTCGCAGCAGCCTGACGCCGGGTGTTTGGGTCTACGTCCCACCGGGTTTCAGTGATACTATTGACCTTTGCAAAACCGACCTCGGCTGTTTTTGTAAAAATAACGTTAACTGATTAATTTGTTTCTTTTACATAGTTGCTGGTAAAGTCTTTATTTTCAAAGTAATGTATCTTGTTTCTCATCCTTTTCCTAACCCCCTGACAATAAGGTTCGGCCCTGAAAACCGGCCTTGTCAATAAGATCAATACGGCCATGCAAACCGGTTGACACCACCTATCTCACCCATGAGAAACGTTAAAATCAGTCTCTTGTTTGTTGTCTTTTGTCCCCTTCCCCAATACAGAGCGGGGAATAGAGCAGTATGTTGTGCTCTATTCCCCGCTTTGGCATTATGTCAGATGACCTTGACCTACTGACGGGACTTAGAAAAACCGTCGTTTGATCAAATATTGGAAGAAATGTGGACTTAGAGATATTTCATACGGACAAGGTTGACACAAAAAAAAATGTTGTATTAAAAATAAAAACTGGAGGGGGAAATGTTTTATATACTGCAACAGCGTGGTAAAAATCATCATATCGCTATGGAAGCTGTAGGTGTAAACACTTGGCTTGTTCCTTCTGAGCTTGCTATTTCAGAAGCCTTTCTGTCCATCCTTACTTATGAGTTCCGAGGCATTAAATTAAAAGTAAAAATAGAGCTGAGACCGTTGCATAGAAATGATATGCATTGTATTTTGGTGGAATGGGAATCGCCCTCCGGCATTAATCTTTTCCATTTTATCAAAAGATCGTGCAAGGAGTTTTATGTAAAACGGATAATAGTCTCCCTTGTTTAAACGTAGTACAGCTTGCTTCCAAAGTAAAATAGCAAAGGTAACACCTTGGCTATTTTACAAAATATTTTAACGTGTCCTTGACCCAGTTACCGGACTTGGAGCAATTCAGAGTATGTGATACAGTGTTGGAACAAACTACTGTCGAAGTCCTTGCCCCCCCCGCCCCCCCCTCCCCCCCTCCATGATATATTCCTATAAAAGCGGGAGCAGCCCGCAGAGGGTTCGCAGTCGCAGGCCGACAGCCTAGCTAGCTGTTTGCCCGCGCTGTCCGCAATAGTATCTCTAGTATAGAGTTGGTACCACTGTATATTAGAGATGCTACCTTAGCTTAAGGCATGTCTGTTTATTATTAAGCATGTTAGAATAACGCTTGTAGTTTGCTGCTAGTAAATGTAGTTAGTTTAACTGTAGTTAGTTTGGTGTTGGTTTTAAAGTGTCTTTGAAGTGTTTTTATTTACTAATAAAATATGTACTTTTCTTTCACGCTCCCATTCAAAAAGGTATGGCACGAAAACCGACCTTATGTCTTTAAATATCTCAGGGGGGATTATGTTTCTCAAATAAACACCTTTCCTAACCCCTTACAAAAAGGTACGGCACGAAAACCGACCTTGAGTCATTACGGCATGAAAACCGGATGACTTTTTTTTTACCTATCTTAGCCCTCACTCACGAGAAACAGATTCAGTTAGTTTGCTTATCTTGGTTAAATCTAAAGGGATCTTGGTTAAATATTTGTAAAATTTAAGGGAATCTTGTTTAAATATCTGTAAAATTTAAGGGGATCTTGGTCAGGTGATTATTGTACTTCGGTTCGTAGTACTCTGGCGCCTACACAGTGATGAACGTCCTTGCGGTTTCAGAGTACGCGACTGTTGTAAACTGGCCATATTGCTTATCTTGGGGGATACATCTTCGGGGAAATAAACTTAAGGGGACCTTGGTCAGGTATTATTGTACTTCGGTTCGCAAAACTCTGACGCCTACACAGTGATGAACGTCCTTGCGGTTTCAGAGTGCGCGACTGTTGTTAACTGACCATTTTGCTTATCTTGGGGGGATACATCTTCGGGGAAATAAACTTAAGGGGACCTTGGTCAGGTATTATTGTACTTCGGTTCGTAGTACTCTGGCGCCTACACAGTGATGAACGTCCTTGCGGTTTCAGAGTGCGCGACTGTTGTAAACTGACCATATCGTTTGTTTGTTGGGTGAATAATTTTTCGGGGGAGAGGTTAGTGTTCCGTTATCAGGTTTATTGCCTATAATTGCGAGCTTTAAACTAGTCCTCTTCTCCTAATACAGAGCGGGGAATAGAGCAGTTTGTGGTCCAAGTGAGAATCACTTACTGCTCTATTCCCCGTTTTGGCAACATGTTCAGATGACCTTGACCCACTTCGGGACTTAGAGAAAATTATTGTTTGGTAAAAACATTTACTCTTACAATAATACTCCTTCCCTATCACTAACACCCCCCCCCCCCTCGTAAAACGGGTATATAGGAGGGCTTCCACCAGTGGTAAAATCATTCTGCTGCTTACACTTTCCGAGCGCAGTTCAGTTTCCGACATGTCCAGCCGTAGGAAACAATCTTCACCGAGGAAGGTTGAACATTCTCCATCTGCTCCGCCAGCTCCTTCCATCCTTCGGCAGGCGTTGATGCTGGCATGCGTTGTTCCTGTGGAGCCAGCACCACGTTCGATGCCAGCTCTTGACGTATCGCCACCACTTCAAGCAAACCCTGTTGCTCCCCCGTCTGCTTCTTCATCTTCTTCATCGTCTTCATCTTCTTCATCGTCTTCATCTTCTTCATCGTCTTCATCGTCATCTTCTTCATCCTCTCCGGCTACTTCTCGCCCACCTTCTCCGGCTAGTTCAAGTTCTTCCAAATTATCTACATCGCCGAGGAAGGTTGGACAATTACCACTTACTTCATCTCTGGCTTCACCAGCTCCTTCCATTCTTCAGCAGGCGCTGGCAGACATTCTTCCACTGGAGCCGAAGCCAATCAGAGATGAGAACCCACCTTCTACATCAGGCTCTTCTACACGTCCGTCTGTAATTTTTAATAACCCGCAATCTCCTTCTGAGAATTTAAAACAATTAAAATGTCAATGTATATATATCTTCAAAAAAGGTCCGAAGAAAGGTGAACGCTGTCACAGGTCTTGTGTTTCAAATGAGGAAATATGCGGGTATCATTTAAAACTGAAACATAAGACTAGCGTTTCTCGATCTTCACCAACAGTGAACCCCAAAAAACTTCGAATTAATAGGCTTCGTAAAAACGAACGTTACTTTTTTGTTAAAAAAAAGGTTTTCTAAAGGTGATTCTAAAATGCGCAGACCAACTGTTCTATTTAGCATTACCTAAGGGTATGTTCCACCCTGAAAACCCTACCAGACGAGACTATTTAATTCGAAACGAAAAGGGAGTCACTGTGTGGAAATCATCACCGTAAAATCAAAGTTCAAAAACCTATCTTCCAAATTTAAGTAAATATTTGTTTCTTTTCCAAATTAAAAAAAGTGTGGACAACCTATTTAAATTCTGTAGCATGCTGCAGAAGGTAAATAGGTTGTCCACACTTTTTTTTATAATCTTAAAACAACCTTGACCTAGATAGGCGCGGGTTTCGGGACTTAGAAAATTTTTGTTTGGTAAGATATTGGAAGATATATTTATTTCCTACAATAAAACTAGGGTCACATAGGCTAGAGGTCATCACCAATCCTTTTGAAGAGAGAAATTTACCGATTATTGCAATAGGGGTTTGTCTTGTGTCTTTATTACACTACACGTTAAGTTAGCGACTTTTCCCGAACAAGACATCGAACCAGCTATATTCATTGTAAAGGGTGGGGGTAAAAGGGTGGGGGTAAACAGATATAAGGCAGTCGGCTTCAGGGTATAGTTATTATTCAACTATGGATAGCCCAGGAGGATCGTCTAACTTAGATGCTAAAGGCAAGGAGGAGAATGATAGAGAGAAAAGAAGGTGTGCTAGAGAGAGAAGAAGGATTGCAATATTGAATGAAGCCTATAATTTATTACGAACAAAAGTACCTTTTCTTGAACCAAAAGCTTCAAGACTTTCTATTATAACACACGCCATAAAATACATTGAAATGTTGGAAATGTTGTCACAAAATACTTCATTTCAACTGCCTGAAGAATTGCTAGCAATAGAAATTGAAAAACTTTCTTCAACTAACTAAGAGTCTTTGGAAATACTGAACAGCGGAAGACAGAACGGAGAATAGATCAGTTTGTGGTCAAAGTGAGAATCACTTACTGCTCTATTCCCCGTTCTGGTAATAGTTTAAGGTGGCCTTGACCCACTTACAAAACTTTATACTCTGTTAGTATTAAATTGTTCATATATTGTTACAATAATACCCCATCCCTATCACTAATTACCCCCACCACTTAAATCGGGGGGTATAAAAGAGGTTTTTCATCAGTGCTTATCTCATTCTGCTACTTGTGTTAGCACTAGGATATATAGCAGCTATGTCACCAAAGGATAATATATTTCCTTCTGCAAAATCAATTGTGGGAAATATAAAACATATTGTGATTGAAAGTGAGGATGAAAATGAAGACGAATTGGGAGATGTTGAATTATTAAGTAATATGGATGCAATGGAAGATCTTGAATTATTAAGTGATATGGACAGTGATGATCTTGAAGCAGGATATATGGAACAAATTGAACCGTTAAGTGACGTGGAATCTGAAACCTATAGAATCTATCTGCATCTTCTCTGTTCTGAAGAAATACATGATGAAACTCCAACCACTAGTAGTAGTAGTTTGGATGGGTTATTTTTAGATAGCGCACGAGGGGTATATCATATTCGTCGACGACTATTTCTTTCCGATGCTTCTGATACAACTGATTCCGATTCATCAAATGAGTCTGATTAAGTGTTGTTTTTTTCTATTCAACTGTCAAACTTTAAATACAGAGCGGGGAATAGATCAGTTTGTAGTCAAAGTGAGAACTACTTACTGCTCTATTCCCCGTTTTGGTAATATCGTTGTATAACCTTGACCCAGTTACAAGACAGAAAATATTTACCAGTTTAAAATATATTAAATTTTCCTGTTGGAGAAAATTGTCCTTGTTAAATACAAAACGGGGAATAGATCAGTTTATGGTTTAAAATGAAATCATTTACTGCTCTATTCCCCGTTTTGGCAAATATGCTCAATGTCCTTGACCCAAATACAGAATTTTGTAGCCTCCAGCTACAAACTTAACCTAAAACGTACCCCCACCACTTTTTCTAGGGTATAAATAGAGGTGCATTTGCAGTGTTTTTTCATTATTGCGTTGACCCTTGTGAAGAGCACGCCTACATTATGAATCGCTGCGATATTTGTAAAGCTTCTTTCAGAGATGAATGGCTTTTAACCATTCATAAAGAATTGAAACATAACACCAATACAAATACAGAAGAACCAAATGAAGAAGAATTAGATTCAATCGACCAACAATTAGCAAAACATCAAGAAGAACAAAATGAAGAAGAACACAACGAAGAAAAAGAAGAAAATGAAGAAAAAGAAGAAAATGAAGTTTCAAGACCAAGTGTCATTCATTATGCGCCTGGACCATCAGTAAATGTGGAACTACACGCCCGAGCACTTTCGGGTAATGTTGTAACCCACTTTAAAATTGACAATACAAAATTGAAACTTGAAGAATTTTTAAATAACGCAAAAGGATTGGTTAGTAAAACTCTGAAAAATGAATTAAAAAGATTAAATTTTATTAAATTTGGACTATTACTGGATACTTTATTTACAAACATTCAAAATGAAACCTCACCGAGAGGTTTCTTAACAAAAAACCGAACTATTATGTTCTCGTCAGATATTGATTCAACTGTATCTGAATGTTTTGATGAGCTGATGGTGAAAATACAAGAACATGAAGGAAGAGGCTCTGGATGGAGTTTGTTAAGCATCACAGGGCTAGACTTAAGAGTACACAAACACGGCTATGGAATTCGAGGAAGTAGCTACATCCCTCTACCAACAAAGATTAGAAATACCTTATCCTGCGTCAACGTACAAAATCAAGATACTGAGTGTTTTAAGTATGCTATGTTGGCCAAATATGTAACAGACCATCCGGTAAGACCAAGTCACCATTATGAAGAAGTACAACATAGATATAATTTTCAAGGGATAACTTACCCTGTTGCTATAACAGACGTTTCAAAATTTGAAAAACAAAATCCTTCAGCTTCTGTCAACCTATTCGGATTGGATTCGTCAAACAATGTGTACCCCTTACGTATAACACCAAATGAGCGCAGAGATCATACCGATTTGTTATTGATTACTAAAGGCGATATTTCACACTTTGTGTATATCAAAAAATTTGAAAGTCTTGTTTCTAAACAATTATCCAATCATGAAAAAAATGACAATATGCAAAAGATGTTTTTGTCACGTGAACAAAGAACTAAGAAGGGGAGGGTCAGATTGGCTAGTAGAACACCAGCGATTATGTAATGGAAACTATGAAGTAAGAATTAAATTGCCGCATCCTAGCAGAGCGCAGATAAAATTTGACAAAGTAATACAGCAATACCGTGTACCTGTTGCTGTTTACGCTGATTTCGAGTCTTCTTTACATCCACTTGAACAACAAGAAGAGGACGTTACAAGATGAAGCAAATACCAACTTCATTCACCAAACAGTTATTGCATACTAATTAAATCCACGTTGACTGAAGACCATCTTCAAAAATATGGACTATCATCTTCTCCAAAGATTTATCGCGGTGAAGAAGCAGCCAAATACTTTGTCGATGATCTGTATGACATAGCTGCAAAGGTAGAAGAACTGTATGGAACAAAGGTACCCATGTCACCTATGGAAGAAGAAGAGCTTCAACATTATGATTCAACAACAACGTGTTATCTGTGTAATAACACCTTTACACTGGATAACGTTAAAGTTCGTGACCACGATCATCTTACGGGAGCGTACAGAGGTGCAGCCTGTAACGCTTGCAACTTGAACTACAAACTGCCATATTTCATCCCCGTAGTTCTGCACAATCTGAGTGGTTATGATTCGCACTTTATAATCCCCGAACTAGGAAGAGATAATGGAGCAATAGACGTTTTGGCTACGACAATGGAAAAATTTATAAGCTTTTCAAAAAAGGTGGGTAAAATTAAATTAAGGTTTGTTGATTCATTTAGATTTATGCCTTCAAGCCTCATGAAATTATCTGAAAATCTAAGAAGAACAGATTTGATAGAAACAAGCAAAATTGTACCCAATAGTAAAATGGATTTGGTTCTTCGAAAAGGAGTCTTCCCCTATGATTACATCGATGGACTGCATAGATTTGATGAAACATCGCTACCTCCACCAGAACACTTCAAAAACAAACTTAATGATTCGGAAATATCACTTGAGGACTATCAACACGCACGTCGAGTATGGAACGAGTTAGATATGAAGACCTTAGGAGATTACTCGGACTTTTATGTCAAACTAGATGTAACTCTTCTTTGTGATGTAATGGAAGAATTCCGAAACACCTGTTTTGCTGCATACGGTTTGGACCCTCTACATTCGTATATTTCATCAGGATTAGCTTGGCAAGCCATGTTAAAAGAAACAAAATGCAAACTCCAACTTTTAACAGACATTGACATGGTTTTAATGGTTGAAGCTGGAGTAAGAGGCGGATTGACCCAAAGTGTTACCAGACATGTTAAAGCCAACAACAAATACCTTCCCGATTACGATGAAACCAAACCGTCAACCTATTTAGGATATTTCGATGCAAATAACCTGTACGGATGGGCAATGTCAAACCCACTTCCTTTTGATAACTTTAAATGGATTAATCCAGACTCTATTGGCGATATTTTACAAATTCCGAAACATGGTGACACTGGATATATTTTGGATTGCGATTTTGAATACCCAGAAAATTTACATGATCTTCATTATGACCTTCCACTTCTTGCTAAAACAGAAATTTCACCAATTGGAAAACACCCCAAATTAATGATGACATTAAATAATAAACAACGCTACGTGGCTCACTTTTGGGTGGTTCAACAAGCTATCGAATTAGGACTGCGTCTAACAAAAATTAATAGAGTTTTGGAATTTTCTCAATCATGCTGGTTGAAACCCTACATTGATTCAAATACCATCAGAAGAGCAGCAGCTACATCAGACTTTCAAAAAGATTTCTTTAAATTAATGAATAATGCGATATTTGGAAAAACATTGGAAAACAAAAGAAGACATAAAAATGTTAAACTTGTTACCGACGCAAAAAAATTACAGAAACTAGTACAGCAGCCAAATTTTGGAACATCTATAATTATTAATGAAAAACTTGTAGCAGTGTCCATGAAGAAGACGAGTGTGAAGATGGATCGTCCTTTGTATATAGGCATGTCAATCTTGGACATCTCAAAAACACACATGTACGACTTTCACTACAACAAAATGGTGGCGTTCTACGGAAGAGAAAATATATCTATTACATATATGGACACTGACGCTTTCATATATCGCATAGTAACATTGGACATGTATAAAGACTTACGTACATTTATTTACAAGAACGACTTCGATTTCTCCGATTATCCAAAAGATCATCCAAACTACGACAATGGCAGACACAAAAAAGTACTAGGCAAATTCAAGGATGAGGCTAATGGTGTTCTACTTGAAGAGATTGTTGCACTGATGTCTAAACTATATTCTTTGAAACTCTATAATGAAAAAGAAGAAGAAAATAAGAATAGCTATATTAAGAAAGCTAAAGGTGTAAAGAGTTTATATTTAAAGAAGAAAGTGCATTTTGAACACAACAAGCAATGCTTATTTGAGGATAACATCATTACAGCTAAATTCAACACCATCAGAAGTTTTAACCATCAGCTGTACAGCGTGACTGAAGTTAAAAAGGCGCTATCCTGTAATGACGACAAAAGACAAACCCTTCCAGACAAAATCAACACATTGCCATTCGGCCACTACTCCCTCAACCCTATTGACGAGTAACCTTTTCATCGTCCTAGATCCTTTATCCTTTTCCTTTCCGTAAAAAAAGGGGAAACACAGCAATGATAAGCTGTGTTTCCCCTTTTTTTACACAAGTTTTGAATGACCTTGAACTATATAAACAGATTTATACCAAAGAATATTTAATACCATATCAGCTGCCTTCGTGAAACCATCATGTCAGACCTGAAGGAGAAGATTATTAATGAACTACACAAACCTGCAAGAATAAAGTTTCCAAGAAGAAATACTGTTATAAAAGGGATAAATGATCTATATCAAGCGGATTTAATTGAAATGCGACCGCATAGCAGAATAAACAAAGGATTCAAATATATACTCACAATTATTAATTGTTTTACAAAAGTTGCAGACGCTTTGCCTCTAAAGGACAAGACTGGTAAAAGCGTAACAGAAGCCATGGAAATAGCCATAAAAAGAGATAAAAACAAAATTAAACATTTACAAACTGATGATGGAACAGAATACTTTAATACAAACTTTGCACAGTTAATGAATAAATATAAAATAAATCATTATTCTACAAATTCAGAGAAAAAAGCAGCTATTGTAGAAAGATTCAATAGAACTTTAAAAGGAGCACTTTAAAACAATTTTAAAAAAGAGGTTCTTACGTATGGTATGATGTTTTACCACAATTAATAAATGATTATAACAACAGGTTTCATAGAACTATCGGTATGAAACCTAACAAAGTAAATAGAAGAAATGCAAAAGATGTATTAAAACGCATAAAGAAAAATACAAAGCCTAAAGTAGAAAAAATGCAGCCAAGAAAATTTAATGTAAGTGATAAAGTACGGATTAGTAAATATAAGGGAGTGTTTACCAAGAAATACCTTCCCAATTGGACGAATGAAGTTTTTACAGTGTATAAAGTGCAACCGACTGTACCTGAAACGTATATCTTAAAAGATAACAAAGGAGATTTGTTGCAAGGTGCATTTTATGGACATGAAATGTTAAAGTCAACAGTAGGTGATGTATATCTTGTTGAAAAAGTGTTACAAAGAAAAAAGGACGCAGTTAAAGTGCGGTGGTTAGGGTTTAACAAAACTGAGGATTCATGGATACCTATAAAGGACTTGGTTTAATGCAAGCAACTCATTTCATCGTTAACCTTTGAGCAGGATGGAGATTATTCACCATAAAGATCGATTCAATATTAATAACATAGATGATTTAACTGTGGATAACGTTAAAATCAACAATGGTAAACACGGTAGTTTACTTCCAAACACTGTTCGATGTATAGTAAGTGGTCCCTCAAACTGTGGAAAGACCAATGTTGTCTTTAATTTGATCACTAATCCGCAGGGATTAAGGTTTAATAACCTATATATTTTTTCAAAGTCTCTACATCAACCAAAGTATAAATTGCTGGATAAAATCCTATCTGATGTGTCTGATGTTAATTTTTACAAATTTAACGCTAGTGATAGCATTATGCAACCAAACGAAGCGAAACCGTATTCTGTATTTATATTTGACGATGTATCTTGTGAAAATCAGGATACTATTAGAAACTACTTTGCCATGGGAAGACATAATAACATCGACAGCATATATATAGGACAAACCTATAGCAAAATCCCAAAACAACTTATCAGAGATAATGCAAATATTCTAATTGTATTCAAACAAGATGATACTAACCTAAAACATATATATAACGATCATGTGAATGCGGATATGCCATTTGAAAAGTTTAAAGAGCTTTGCGGAAAAGCATGGGCGGAAAAGTATGGATATTTTTGGTTATTATGAAAGATCATGCTATAAAAGATGGTCGTTATAGAATAGGTTTTGATAAATTCGTTTTAATACACTGATTAGTGGTATTACTGTTCAAGTCGTCAAGGTGTGAAGATGGTTAACCAGGAAAAGCTATTAAAGGAAATAAAATCACTTAGTGATTCTATTAGACAAAAAAACCGAGCTTTAAAATCAGGTATAAATGAAAGAGAGCAATTTTTAGAAACAACATTCAAACCTGTTACTGAACCTTTAAAGCGATTAGCACAAAATATGGAAAACCCTTCAATTCGCTTCGAAGGAGACAAAATGCTACCAATTTCCAAATATGAAGAAGAATTTCAGAATGATGAAAGTTTTGGCCAGTTACATACATCTGAAGAAAGCGACGAGTATGAAGAAAGCGGAGATATAGAGGATTTAAAGGAAAAGGATATTGCAGAAGATACAAGTACAGAAGATACAAGTGTAGAAGATACAAGAGCAGAAGAAGAGGATATTAACCCATCCAACTTAAGCAAATTAGGCACGGATATTATGTTTAAAGGGACACTTGGAAGAACATATACGTTAAAAATGTTACACGCCGCACATGCTAATCGAAGTTATCATACCTATGGAGCTAGAATAGAGGATAAAGGATTAATGATTGGAGATAGCAAGTTAGATATAAACGAAAATGATGATATAGTTATTGGAGATAAGAAATATAAAGGTACAAAAGGTTTGTTTGAACTTATCTTTAAAAATAATCCTGGTAAATATACTAAAAGGGATTTACAATTGTTTAAAAATATATTAGAGTATACAAATGCACATAGAAAAAAGTATTCCAAAGACCTACCTATTCATAGAAATCGGTCAATAAAATATACAAGTATTATATCTAGTCTTTTCCCCTCAAAATCAAAAAAAGCTCAAATTAAAAGAAGAGCTTTATCTTCTGCTGAATTAAATGTTTTGCATAAAAAGAGAAAAACAAGTGATCCTACCACATCTGGAAGGGGATTATTGAAAAATTTGTATAAAACTAATATAATATATTACAACGATATAAATAAGTTAGTTGATCGAATGAGATTATTACATGAAGCCATGGAAGCCGGGCACACTGGTTTAGAAAACGAATGGGTAGCTTTGGTTGATGAACTGCGAAAACAAGGAATAATTGTTCAGTAGACGCATATATATATATATATATATATATATATATATATATATATATATATATATATAATAAGAACCTAAACGATAGCGATTCAGTTACATCATGAGTGTGGACAAGTTTGGACGGTATTCCGAGTTTGGGGTAAAATCTGGATATAGTGAAAAAAGAGCTGGGTTTCCGTTAACATCTGACGGCAACTATAATTTTGAAGGAAAAGTAATTCAAAATGTTGGTGATCCGCTTATGTCGTCTGATGCGGTTACGGTACAGTACATGAAAAAAAGAACCCCAACTGTACACGAAGATCATTGGGGGTTTTCCGGTAAAAGGTTAAGCGATATACAATATCCCATTTATGATGGTGAAGCAGTAAATTTAGCTACTCTAAAATTGTTAACGATTTACAAAAGGAATAAAACTGACACAAGCTATGATGTAAAAAAATTAAAATTATCAAATGTAGGTGATTGTGAGCAGGATGGAGACGCTGTAAATAAGAAAATGTTTGATATTGTACACAAGAAATGGACTACGGAATATGAAAAACATTTGGAAAGGTTTGGTGCAGCTCTATTCCATTATATCCATCGGGCTTCAGGAAGAGATGCAGCTTCAGATGTTGACAGTCACAATTATTTAGACTGGAAAAATATACACAATCTAGAGAAACCTAATCAACGAGATAAACCGTCTAAGCCTTCTAAAGTCAAGACATTAGGAAAGGAGGATAAAGTGAATGTGATTAATGAACCAACAGAAAACAATGAAGATTACATAAGAGAAAAAAGAATTTAAAATACCCCCATGATAAGGGATAAAGCATCAGTCATATTCGAGAGACGATACAGAGAGGATGATGGAATCCAATATTACTGCGTGGAGTTTAATATCTCAAGAGCCGAGATTTCCCCAAGGAGTGTTGACAGATGGTTTTGTTCAACGGTTTGATAGATATATGGATTGGGAACAACTTTCCATACATTACCTCTTTACAATGACTATGTTAAGAATTTATTTTCACAGAGTTAACTGGATCCATATTTTACAAAGACAACAGTTTTCAGAAGACTTCCTCGTAGAGATGACATCAAATTTTAATAACTGTTGGGAAGTAATAAGTAAATATCAAAATCTCTCTGAGAATTACATTGACAATTTTAAAGATAAACTAGACTGGGATGTGTTATTCAATTATCAACGATTAAGTGGCAATTTTCTAAGGGAACATGACAACTATTTAAAGTTTATTCATTTTACCGAAGACAACGATACCATCACCAGCGGAGAAACATCTGGAACATCTTCAATTACACCTTATTTCTATTTTTACTACTTTTATTTAATATGTCTACATTTAATTAATAAATCCATTTCGATATAATAAATGGATTTTAAACAGTATATAATACAAGAAACCAAAACTGATATTACATTAATTGTAAAACATTTATAGAGTGCACCTACTGATTGTAAGTTCTGCTATAAATAGCCATGTCGAGGGTTAAACGCATCAGTCATAATCGAGAGAGATTACAGAGAGGAAGGGGAATAGCATCAACAGCATTTTCTCTATTGAGTAACCCGGTTGGAGCTATAGTTAACAAGGCGATTGATTTATTACCTGTGGAATTACATTTACCTGGAGGATATCAATATTGTGGTCCTGGAACCAAATTAGAGAAACGTCTTGCTAGAGGAGATCCTGGAATAAATAAGCTCGATCAGGCTTGTAAACAGCACGATATAGCGTATTCCAAATTTGGTGATACTAAAAATAGATCAATAGCGGATAAAGCACTTGCTGAGAAAGCTTGACAAAGAGTAAAATCTAGTGACGCGAGTATTGGTGAAAAAGCAGCGTCTTTAGCAGTAACAGCAGCAATGAAAGCAAAAACTACGTTTGGAGGAGGAAAGAGAAGAAGGCGTGGGAAAAAACCCGCTAAAAAACAAGGAGGTAATATCAGAAGAAAACGTCGATCTACCAGTGGTAAAGCTAAAAAGAAACCAACAATATGGTCAATGATAAAAAAGGGAGGAGGATTATACCTAAGACCGTATCGTGTGTATTAAATAAGAAAGAGTAATTAATAATTAAAAACAAAGAATTGACCAATGAAGAACTGATTACATATGCTTCTTGTTTGAAAATCCCATTTTTTAGAGGAGTTTTTATGAAAGATGAGTTACCGGTTAAAATGTGGAAAAATGAGACTGGTATTGTAAATTTGGATAATAGTGAAGGATTAGGCACTCATTGGGTGTGTTACAAGAAACTTGGTAAAACCATTTATTATTTCGACAGTTTTGGAGACCTTCCACCACCGAAAGAACTTCAACAATACTTTCGTGCGGCAGAAAATGTTTTTTACAATCATACAAGAAAACAACCTGATGATACATCCATTTGCGGTCATTTATGTTTAGACTTTTTAGCTAAAAGTGTTAGTCAACTTTAAGATGTCCTCGTATACAGTGTCATTAACCGGTAACTCATGTACTTTGCGCAGTATTCTGTTTCCAGCGCTACGTTTGTAAAAAGGAAGACTATGGGAAGCCGCATTATTGGATTTAACAACATATAACTCTATTCCAAACGTTAGTGAAGGAATTAATAACAAAATACATTATTACAAGACAAAAGATGATAAAGGAAAGTATTCAGCTTTGGAAGAATTCAGTTTACCAACAGGAGCTTATGAAATTGATAATATAAATGAATTTATACAAAAACATATGGGAAAACAAAATATAACGATAAAAGGCAATAACAATACAATGAAAGCCGAAATTACGTCTAAGTATTATATTGATTTTAGTCAAGAACATTCAATTGGTAGTTTATTGGGGTTTTCTAAGGAAACAAAAGTATTAGAACCTAATAAAACTCATTCTGGGAATAAAACTGTGACAATCATCAAAGTTAATAGCATAGACATTACATGTAACATTATACAAGGATCCTACAGAGATGGAGAGAATCGTCATATATTACACACATTCTACCCATCAGTTGCACCGGGTTTCAAGATAGTGGAAAAGCCTCAAAACCTTGTGTACCTACCGTTAAACACCAGTTTCATTTCAGACATCGTGCTGAACATAGTGGATCAAGACGGAAACCTTATTGACTTTAGAGGAGAAGCTATTACTGTAAGAATACATATAAAATCATCCGCTTAGACAATGGGGTTATCATTTAAAAAGAGAGAGCCAACAAGCAAAGAGGTCAGTAGCTCATCAGCTGTAGAAGGATTAACAAGTGACAACATTCGTTTTCTAGAAGAAATTGGATTAAAGGTCATTAACAATGGATATACTGGATATAGCGCAGGGTCCAACATTCGACGAGACCTTATGGGAAAAGGAATATCACACGCACAACCCTTACGCTTCGTCCAAATTAAACAATAACGATGAAATTAGGATTCCTATACAACAACAAGACATTTATACTCTTCCATGCGAAAGTTATTTATATATTGAAGGAAAAGTAACAAAAAATGATGGTACTGCTGGAACCACTGTTCCGTTCATAAATAATCCTATGGCATTTTTGTTTGACGAGATTAGATATGAAATTTCAGGAGTTACAGTCGATTCAACAAAAAAGGTTGGCATTTCCAGTACATTGAAAGGATTAGCGTCTTTAACACCAAATGAGAAGAATTTGTTAGCTGTTGCAGGATGGGTTGCACCAGACAAAAGTACAATCGCTCCTGACGCTTCGGGAAACTTTGATTTCTACGTACCTTTAAGATTACTCCTAGGATTTGCTGAAGACTACAGAAGAATAATAATAAATGTAAAACAAGAACTAGTTTTATTAAGATCATCAAACGATAAAGATATTATTAAAGCAGCTACTGGAACAACTGATGCCAATTTAGACTGGAAATGAACATTAGACAAGATTGTTTGGAGAGTACCACATGTGCGACTAAATGATGAACACAGGATTACATTATTAAGAAAGTTAAAATCAGATCGAGACATTGTAATGCCATTCAGAAGCTGGGAGTTTCATGAATACCCCGTTTTACCTACAACACAACGGCATACATGGACTGTAAAAACTTCTACTCATTTGGAAAAAGCGAGATATGTAATATTTGGATTACAAACGAAGAAGAAAAGTATAATAACTGAAAATGCTGGTGAATTTGACCATTGTAAATTAACAAACTGTAAAGTGTTCCTGAATTCACAATTCTTTCCCTACGACAACTTTAATATTTCTTTTGATAAAAAAAGGTACAGTGTTTTATACGATATGTACGCTAGGTTCCAAAATTCATATTACGGCAAAACAAATACACCTCTACTATCTCCCGTACAGTTTGAATCGAAAGCTCCGATTGTTGTAATTGATTGTTCCAAACAAAATGAATCTGTAAAATCGTCTAGTGTTGATATAAAAATAGAAATGGAATTTCAAGAAAACGTACCTGCAAATACATCTGCGTATTGTTTAATTTTGCACGATAAAATTGTTACATACACACCGTTGACCGGTATTGTAAAGACAGTATTGTAAAACGTTGTACTACCACCGGCACCGCCACTGTCGCTAACCTATAAATAGCGGAGCAACAATGCAGGTCTTCAGTTGATCGTCTATCGTCGCATGGGTAACATCTTCTACAAAATGAGTTCTCCATCTGTTGTACAAGGTGATGCAGAGGTAGCACCGTTATTGGAACGTGATAATACTAGTGAAGAAGAAATCATCAAGGAAATAACTGCATTTTTAAAGTTTGGTAAAAGAGATAGAGAGGAGGAAAGTAATGCAGACCCATCAAAGGTAGTACCAAAGAGGAAGAAGAAAGTTGAAGAAAATATTCCTCCTCACATTTTAACTGAAGTTTTTTTGCGAATCTTTTACCCCATCTCAGCATGCATCAGTAAAAGTGTATCAGTTGGATTGATGAAGTCATTGGATTATTCCCCTACAGTAATACTACACCATGGAACAAAAAAGGTTTTATTTTCGCAAAATGCTTGGGAGTCATTTTTGAAACATGTACATTTAATAGAATGTTATTTAACTAACAGTTTGTGTGGAAGGAAAACACATATTCGACTTTTGGATTGTGACAATGAAATCGATATTGTTAAACATCGCGGGCAACTACAAGTGCGAATTAGAGACTTGACTCAACATGAAAATAAGATTCTACTGTCACGTGAAGAATTCTACGTTTTAAACTACGCAACAGAACCTATTACAAGGTACATGAGACAGTTGGTATTTGCAAGCGCTATTATTAAAGAATATTTGGTCGATACTTTGGAAAAACAACCTGATAGCACCATCGTGTACGGACCTGTGGATACATCTATTTTTAATAGAATACCTCATGAAGTTTGCATGTGGAGAAAGTTAAAGGATTTTGAACCACTTGTAGAAATCGCTACAGAAGCTACAGAAGAAACAACACAGGAAGAAGAAACGGAGAAACAAGAAGAAGAAGAAAACGAAACACAAGAAGAAGAAGTTAAAAAAGACTAAAGTTTGACTTAGTAAAGAAGAACACACGTGGGGTAGGCCTATTGGGGACGGTGCCCACGTTAAATATACACCAACGCGCCTGCAACTGTACGGCCTGGTATTTAACCTACCGTGGTGTGGAAAACAGTTTAGTTGATCGCTAGGTGCCATGATGAGCGGAGGGGATGAAGAAGTGAGTGTAAAGCCTTGTGTAATAGAATTTCAAGCATTTCGAAATAATGATGATAGGTTTATTATCAAGGAATTAGTAATTTGAGACTTGCTTACATTTGTAGCCTACCCATTCACGTTTGAAGCTCCTTTTTCTTTTAACAAACTTAACACCAAAGCAAAAAGTACAAACAAATGGATAACAAACTACTTTCATCACATACATTGGTATGAAGGATTTATAAGCTACAGTAATCTGCACAGTATTATGTTTAACTTTTGCAAACAATATTCACATATATACACAAGAGGATTAGAAAAAAAGAACTGGATACAAAAGTACACGCACGGTGATGTTTTCGATATAACTATCAGTAAGGACTTTAACATTAATCTCGGTAATATTTGCGTCGCTGCAAAAGATCTTAAACACGGCCAAACAAACTGTGCATTGTACAACGCATATCGTTTGGCTGCTTACTTGAAACAAACGCAGGAATGTGGTGGGGGTAGCGGAGAACAGAAATGTGGTGGGGGTAGCGGGGCCTATAAATACGAGGAGACAGCACCGCTCCAGCACGAGTATTATTCGAGACTCCAAAGAGGCAACATCACAGAAGACACCACAACCACCACTGACGAAGATGGCATCACAACAGTTTCTACAAACACTGGTTGATCAATTCAACACTCATTCAAAATCCGACCTTCTGCTAACTAAAAAGTGTTCAGAACTAAAAGAACAAAAACACTACATTATTCATAACATCAAGAAAGTGGAAACCACACATGGAGAAGCAATTCTAGTTTCATTGAGCGAAGGACCTTTCACTCCAGGAGATGAGCCGAAGTTTCAAGTATTTCTTCCAAAACGATTTGTTCAACTGCTACAAAATGAAGATTTGCGAGATATTCAACCGGGGACGTTGTATTTGGTATCACACGGTGTAAGCGGCAACAACTCTACGGAACTCACTCTGCACATCACGCATATTTGTACATAATGTCTCTGTTTGTATTTCTCTGTTTGTATTTCTAGTCATTAATGTTAGACTTAAGCTTATTGTATTGTAAGATGTTTGTTTAATAAAGAAAAGAAAGGAAAAAGAAAAAAGAAAAAAGAAAAACAGCAACACAGCAGTATATTATTTTATATACTGTTGTGTTGCTTTTTTTTTAAAATTCAAATGGGTGACCTTGAACTTTCATTCAGGGTTAACTTATGCAGAGGTATAAAAGAGAGGGAGCAGTGAAGTTAGTCTCAGTCTTGTCTAACACACGCTGCAGCTAACATGTCGGTGCCACCTATGAACAATTTATTTTTCGATAACAATTTGAAGACATATTGTTGCGAGTTACAATGTTTTAAAATACCAGGCGATCAAGTTGACGGGAAAGCTTGTCGTAAGTGCAAGTGTTTCAGCTATTGCATATGTAGATGTAAAACGTATCAAATGAACCGACAAGATAAAATACAAGAATTACGCCGACGGCTTGCATTACTTTGGCGGCGAATGGAGTAGCAACCATCTGCCGCGCACTTGCCACCTGCCGCCTACCATCTGCCGCCTGCCATCTGCCGTCCGCCATCTGCTCCGCCCCACCACACTTTACCCCCACCATTTAGTACGATTACAACGCTAGCTTGTGAATAGCCAGTACACCTCCGGCTCTCGACCGGTGAACATCGAGCTGCTCGTCCCGACTGTGTGTTCCCTGCGGTCACATAAATAGGCAAGGAACACACAGTCGGGATGGGCCGATTGGACAAACAAGCGCAACACTTGAAAACTGCGTCTGACGGCTGCGACTCCGGATCAACAATATCGATGACGACAAACAACGGGGAACTATTGTAAACATAAATTATTGTAAACATAACTTATTGTAAATAAAAAGAAAAGTAAAAAATAAAGTTAAATGAAATAGTACTACCTCGCACTCGTATCGTCCGATTGCTTCCTTCGATTGTTTCATTCGATATTTCTTATCGATTAAACTATCGAATCACAATCAGATTTTACGCGTGCGAGGTAGTACTTTTTTAAAATTACCTCCCCGTGACCTTGAACTTTAAACTTTCCCTCATTACGTCACAAAACCACCTACGTCACTGGCTCAGCCTCAGATGACGTCTTTCATGACTCAGCGCATCCGGTCACGTGACCGGATGACGTCACTTCCGGTCCAAAACCGGCAAACCCACACTACTCTTGCTCAAATACTCTACCCCATCTGATATTTTACTCTTTTTATGCTGAGGAAAATTAAACGATATAAGTAGGAACATATGTCAGTTCGTAAACAATGTAGATAAGTAATCACATGTGTTTAATGTAAACAGAGCAGACGTGTTTAAATCCCCATTCCTTTCTTATGGGGGATGTTTTACGTTATTGCTCGTTTGCTGTTAAATTTTTAGAAATGCTGCTATTTTTCCCGCGTCCCTGGAATCAAGTCCTTTAATTTGAGCCGTCTCCCATCGTCCTGCGTTTTGCCAAACTCCCACAATTTTGACTTAAACATGTCGTTTACAGAATCGTATATATTTTAAAACAATCGGGTTATTTATTTCACGCAGATTTCGAGACAACCACTTGACGGATTTCGATGATTCTTTGTTTAATATGAAGGTAAGTTTACCTAGAAAGTCGTAACGAAGCCAGAATTTCGATTTAGGCCTCAGGGCTCTGCCCCACGGGACTTCCAAGTTCACATGTTATTCATATAAAAGAGTTTAATTTGGTTTATGTCACGTTTTTCTTAGTTAAATTCATTAAAATAGACAGCTTTTAAAGGATTATATGTAACTGCAGACTGTCATTGTTTTGTTTAACATTTTTCTACTCTCTTCCTTATTTAGCGTTTTTAATCGCAAAATCTTGCGGAGAGCAGTTCGTTATTTATAAATATAGTTTAAATTCACTAAGTACGCAGGTTTGCTGTAACAGGGATATTTAAATAACATAAACTGACAAACGAATACAGCTGGAAAATTTATTTAAATAGTAAATCAATTGATACTGCACACTGGTGGAACTAATACTAACCTTGTCAGATCAAAGAAGAACGTTATCTTTGTTTGAAAAACTTGAATTATTATTTTTTAAATATAAATTTCAAAAACCTTTCTAAAACTAATTGAATTCTTGTTTAACGGGCACTATTTCATTTATTTAACCATAACAAATATAAAAACAAAAATTGTTACATAGTTTCTTGTCATTAGTAAACGATATATCTAGTAAATTACTAACAGAAATCTTTCCCAATGTTTTACCTTATGCAAATTTCACAGTTTTTAAATGTTATTTATTAAAAGACTGTTGAATGAATGTGTTCCATTTTTAAACTGGTAGAGCACAATGTAATGGAAAACATTTGTGCAAAATTAAAAAAAAATCCGTTCAACCGTTTTTGTTATTGTATTACGAACACGACGACACAAACGACGACACACCCACGGACAATGAATCTTTTTCTATGCTAATACATAGATTCCTCCACCTCGTTCCCTTATCAGTTAATACGCTACATGAAAACTTTGTAAACAATAAGGCTTATTGTTTAAAATTTATCCCCACATATTATACACTAAAACGCCTACGTAGGTGTGCAGATGTGCAAATTGGCTTTATTTTTTCGATTTGGGCCACACAACTCGAAAAAGCGCAAAAAAACTGAAAGCGTGGACAATTTCCAATTTCCTATTAAAAAATCCCATATGTTTCCTTTGTTTTTCCAAAAAAATAATTGCAGCTGCTAATACCATCAACTGGGTATTTAATATCATAAACTGACAAAAGAACACAGCTGGCAGAAGTAAATACGAAATAAATGGCTGCTGCAATCTAGTGGATAAACTATTAACTAACTCACATTACTCAAGTTATAAGAACGTTACTTTTATTTGTAAGAACTTTTATTAGTTTTTTAATATAACAATTTTAAAATCCTTTGATAAATTGAATTAAATCATGTTAAACGGAAAGTACTTTATTTATTTAATCAAAAAGCATATGAATAAAACCTTTTTTTAGTAGTTTCTTGTAATTAAGAAACAATATTGTATTAGTATCTCGTACTTTAAAACCAGTAATTTTTGGCCAATGCTTTACCTTATGGAAAGTTTCCAACTTTTAAATGTTAATTAATAAAACACTATTTAACGAATGTGGTTAATTGTTGAACTGGAAGCGTCTGGGAAACAGTTGTGTAAAATCTGAAAACGGTACGTGCAGCCGTTTTCACGTTATTGCGTCCCGAACACACACGACCATACATAACCACATAACCACATAACCACACGACCACTAACGGACAACGAATAATTCTCTGCTAATACATAGATTGCTTCAGTTCGTTCCGTCATCAATTAATACCGATACTAATAATGTTGTGTTGTGGGCATTTTTGACTAAATAAATTATTCCTTAAATAATTGTTGACTTGTTCTACATTATTAGTATTTGTGTAAAGTAAGACAAAGGCTTTTGAGGGATTGTTTCTAACTCGACTAGAAAACATAAAACACGACGAAGGCCGTTTAAGTAGTTGTCATAACAGTTGAAGGGAAGGCCATCGAACTATCAACCTCTTCAACTAGGAAGAGCAGAGCGTAGTGCTAAATAAACAAGTCACAAACA